>JBANSL010000014.1:27122344-28322344 GCA_037127255.1 Persicaria tinctoria
ATTTCCCAGGGACATTTAGAGTTTTGGTTGAGATGGTTTATAATTATACTTGAATCACCTTCTATGTGGATTTTATCGATATAAAGTCGAGTAGCGTGTTGGATTCCCAGTTTTAGAGCAAGAGCTTCGGCTTTTAGGGGACTTTGTATACCAAGTATACAAAGTCCCCTAAAAGCCGAAGCTCTTGAAGTATTGAATAGATTGTGGCATGAAGATAAAATAATTTTTTTATTATGAAAAATAAAGATCTCATGATATTTTTTAGTAGTCTTTTTTTTCAAAATTTATTTATTCACAAAATGTATATGGTATAAGTAAACTTGTCAATCGAGTCATTCGGGTCGGGTCATTTTGATTTTCGGGTAAAACAGATTCCGAGTAAAACAGGTCCCGGGTAGATCCGGATTGACATGAACTCGAGTTTGACCTGATTTCGGGCAAATCTGGTCGATTTTAGGTTTTTCAATTTTTTTTCTTTTTTAAATTAAAAAATCATGATTTAGTAATTTTGCGATAATTTTAAAATGCTAAAATCAAAGTCATAATTCATAAGTTCTAGTGCTTGTAATTAGAATATATCTAATCTACAATACTTGATTTTTATTATTTCTCGTATTTTTTAGTAAAATTTAAAAATGTATAAAATATCAAAATTTTAAACAATTTTTTTAAAAATAATTTCATGCAATTAGAATCTCCATAAAAATAATAACTTCATGCAATTCATACAAATAAATATAAATATTGATTTGACAATGAAAGATCAAGTGATTGTAATTATAAGATGTAATAAATTGGAATCTCCATAAAAAAAATTAATCATATATAATTTTAAATCAATTGGGTCACCGGGTCAAAATTACCGTGTCAATCGGGTCACCGAGTCTAAACCCAGATGACCCGTAAAATTAACGGGCTTTCGGGTTCGGGTGTGAAAAAATTTCCGAGTCAAAATTTTCGAGTCTTGACCAAGAATTTTCCGAGCATACGAGTCGGGTCAATTGGGTCGGATCAGGTTTTGACAAGTCTAGGTATAAGGAAGGTAGTTTTTATAATTAATTCAAGGGTAAATTACAGAAAACCACCCGTTAAATAAGAGTTTTTTCACTTAACCACCCCTTAAATGTTAAATTACATAAAACCACCCATTATATGTGCTCCATTAACAAATAACCACCCATCCCTATTAACCGTCAAGTTTTCCGTCAATTTGAGGTGAAAAGACATATAAGACCCCTATTTATTAACAAGAAAATAATTAAATAATGTGAAACATAAAAACCTGCACATTGCCCTTGTATTTGATAGCTATCTCCAAACCTCGTTGCCTATAGCCCCATTCTCTACCATTACCTCAAACGGTTCGTCGTCGGTTCATCGAATCGTCGATACTCATCATTACCGCCAATGTGCCTCTTGTATACTAGCATCGAATTTCCCCCAATTTGATACTGTAGTTTAAAACCTCTAATCCCAAATCAATATTAGAATCCTGATTTTTTCAAATTGGCGCTGCATGTTGGATTTGAGTGATTATCTAGCAAATTTCTCAATTTTTGGCAGTAATCTAACATGTGTGTACAGGAAGGTGGGTGAGGGTTAGATTTAAAGGTCTGCAACATATGAAGAAGATGACGGCAAATGGAAAATCAATGGTTAGGGTTATTGCAGAACGTAGGCTAATAGTATATGTGGTGGTGGCTCAGGTCCTTGGGATCGATAGCAGAGGAGTTAGACGATAGGCTGGAAGGTTGAAATTTCAAAATTGGCCTTTTTGATGGTGGAGGTTGAAGATGACATATCCTAATTTGATTTTGGGCAATGATTAAGAAATCAATTTGAGGACAATTCAGGTTGCAGTCTTCACAGTTACTCGTATCTAAGCTGCCCAGGGAAATTAACACATACAAAGATATATTCTTTTGTTGAGCAGGAGGTTGAAGATGCTATCTTGGAAGGTGTTGGGAGTTATATTGGGCCTGATTGTTATATATGAAGCATAAAATTTCTTCAATTTTTTCATTGTTTTTGCACAATTGCACCTACCAACTACCAAATTCATAAAGAAAATTGAACTTTTAAGATGTTGGTAGAGAGGGGGAAGAAAATGTGGGAGAGAGACGAAGGGTACTGTGTGCCTCGAGATGAGAAAGAGGGAGGGACAATTATGTCTTTTTATCACAAACTTGACAGGCTTTTAGATGACAATTGGGAATGGGTGGCTTTTTGTTAACATAGCCTATTTAACGGGTGGTTTTCTGTAATTTTATATTTAAGGGGTGGTTATATGAAAAAACTCATATTTAATGGGTGGTTTTCTGTAATTTTACCTTAATTCAATGATGAATTTAGCTAACAATGACTTAATGAGAAAAAAAAATTATTAAAAAAATTATTTTAGTTAATAATGATGAATTTATAAAAAAAAAAATTATTTACAAAATTTATATGATATAAGGTAGTTTTTTGTAATTATTGGAAATTAAATGTAGCTTGAGGCTATTTTTTGCAACAAAATAAATACTTGAGGCTATTTTCTGCAACCTAATAAATATTTGGGGCTATTTTTTACATTTTTTGTAGTTCAGACTATTGAGCAATTTGAGTACAACAACCCCGAAGGCTGGGCTATTTTTTGCAATTTTTCCTTAAAAAATTTATTTTATTTTTTATATACGTAATAATTTGAAAAATTACAATTTTCTTTTAATAAAATGGACCGGCCAAGAATTAATAGTATCGATAGAAGACCGATACCACTGCTTGTATCGCATGTGAGAGATACTACCACCCCCAAAGCAAATTTTTATTGGCAAATAACGCATAGTCTGTTTATTTTAATCAATCTCAAAAAGTCAAAACTGTTGGATGTAAATTAAGGAGATGTAACATATGGTCTTCCTCTTGCTATCTTGCTTTCATACAAAGTTTTTCAAACTTCCTCTAAATCTCAGAAAAGTTCTGAAACCATTACTACATTTAACAGAGTTGAAACCTCAAAAACTAATATTCCCCCGTGTGTGCCCTATGCCTACATTTAACAGCCTACATTTAGCAGCCTACATTTTTGCTTCTTATAGAACACAAATTATAACAGAGATGCCCAATTCAAGCCAATCTAGGTCATACAATTGCTATGTTCTATTCTTAACTGCAGGCACAGAAAGAGATCAAACCATTCATGGATAGACAGAAAATAGATGCTATCAATCATCAGTCATCCATATAGGATATGAAAAACACAAAGTTATGCAGAAAGGACAAATCATTGCAAAAGAGGATGAAAATATCGAAATGATGCAAAAGCTCCTTTGTGTTAAGAAAATGATGCAATTACAGAAGTCAATCATGCTTTCGCCACTTTCATACAAGTCTAAGAAGCATGAAAAATCAAGATCGGTATTCTAAGATGTAGAACTTTACCTATCTGTACACATAGTGAAGGTCCTTGAAATAAAGAACAGAGACAATGTTCCGATGCATGAGAATATTGATGCAGATTCAAGCAAGCAATTTGAACTGGGGGTGACGAAAAAAAATGATTGTGAGAAATCTAGGGACCATTGTAAGGTGTCTTTCACTTTGTACCAGTTTCATCTGCTGCAGAAACCTTCGTTGGGAAGCTGGAAATGTCAATGTCGATCAAATTCATATCATATGGAACAGATAAAGAATCTGAGGTATCCAAGAGCAGGGAAGATTTCATGTCCTTTGAACTAGCAGCATTGTGCACTGAACTGGGCATGTTATCAGGAGAGGTATTAGCAGAAGACGATTCGCTGGAGAGTTCTATGTCTTCCAACTTGCTTCCAATCATATGTTTGTTTCTTCTGACTGTGTCCATCTCCTGGCCTGTTGGCACAAATGTACGTGACCGGTACTTCTTCGTCCCTTCTTCACCGTCACTAGGGTTGTATAGCACATAATCATGATATGTTGGTGCGAACTGGAACATGTATAAAGGTTAAAGAAACCATTAATATACCTTTTAAGTTTTAACAATGAAGTCCGAAAAAATCAAAAAGTAACATCCAACTAAAAACAGAAGGAAGTGCACAACTGGTAATAACCAGAAGTCAATTCAACAAGTTGAGATCCACTCCATCAGTCAAACTATAGATTATTAATATTCTTGATTTAGCTATTACACTGTAAATCTGTAATCAACTTCTTTTTTCTGAATACACACAGCAGAGCTGCCTCAGGTTAGCATAAACAGCATTTATGGAGGGACCAGATTGGAAGATCCTAACATCTTAGCTTCTTCATAGACTGAAATACATAATATCGCTTTTTCTCCATTGTACTATGATTGCTAGCTGGCATTCCAAGCCCATTGATAGAATTCCTAGCTCCTTAATAGAATGAAATATTTTTTGGAGCTTTAGCAAATAAGGTAAGTTCATGAGATGATTAAGCCAGACATGAGCTTTAGAGTTTAGACCATCGTACATGGAAGTGTCTAGCTAAACTTGACTTTCCCAAAGTCTTGTCCACAAACCTTTACTCAAATGATGTTCACCCATCTGCCCCAGCACAACAAAAAATATGAAAGTAATAGAATTAAAATTGTATCAATTTCCACATCAACCTAATACGCCGCTCTATGAAGGATCGAATGAGACAAAGAAAGTTTAGAACTCACTTGGTGAACTGTATCATGATAGAAGTCGTTCAACTTCACTGCATGAGTAAGGCTTCCGGTAAAGCCAGAAGACACGCCAATGTTTGCTCCAGCATATTCCTTGTATGGGAATGCATAAAAATGACCAACTGCAGCAATAAGCATTTCAACACATACTAGAAAATTTTGAAAATGAGCAGCATCCTGAGAATCTTTTATAATTCTTGACTTTGCAGCAAGGAATACCAGCACCCCCTAGAATCAAGATAATAATGGATTGTTAGTTACTGAAGATGTAGATATTATCAGTATTCAAATATCAATCAGAAAAAGGCACAGACTAAGGTTTTCAAGTACCACCAATGACTCAATAGGGTAGTAGAATACAATATAAAACATTTGATCTCAAATCCTTCCCTAGGAAGCATTCCTTTGAGAAGTCAATGTCAACAAATTATGCTTGCAACATGCTTTACACAATCAGCTAGCAATACATGGTGGATTAGGCTAACTCAATCTCCCATCTAAAATATAAAAATTTATTTGGAAAAGTGTGTTGATGCCCTCCCAACAATGGAGAGAATAGATTTTATCAAGGGGTCCCCTCCCATTGTTGTCTTTTCTTCAACTGTCCTTTTGATCTTTGAGATCTTTGATTACTAGTATTATTAATAAGGAACTTAACATCAACATCTCTTTATCATGTATTATTGCTATTGTCAAAAACAGAGATTTAATCTCTCTTTGCTTTCTTTGGCACACTATTTGGGAGTATCGGAACAAAAGAATCTTTGGTTCCAGCAAGTCAGCAATCTCAAAGCCTCACTTTTCAGGCATCCACTAATGTCAGGTTCACAGCGAGAGCAAAATCTCCAAGAAACCTATATCTAGACATCGAGAGTACTCAAAGAGAGGTTTCTGTAAGTTAAATTTGATGGCTCGGTTAAGATTTTGGGTCAATCTTTTGTTGGTTGTATTATTAGGGATGAGTTAGGACAGAACGTGAACGTTTTTCATAAGGAGGTCCCTCCGGGATCTGCCCTGCAAGTTGAAGCTCTAGCATTAAGGGAAGAAATTAGCCTTGCAGTTTCTCAAGGTATCCATAAGTTGATTATTGAAGGAGACAACTTGCAACTTATCAATGCTATCAATAATTGAGGATATCTACCACATTTTAGCTCAGTTTATGAAGATAAAAGTGTATCATTGCGTGAAAAGTGCAAACCAAGCAGAAGATTTCATTGCTAGGAATGACTTTAATTGGAACTTGATGATGTACCCTTCTAATAGGGATTTTTCTTCAATCAGCCAAAAGTATGATCTAGGATGGGCTGTCAGTTAGGTAGATATCCTAACTTTCGCCCAAAAAAAAAAAACTAGACCCTACTACCCTTCGTCTTTTTGATGTGGAGACCTAAAGATGAGAAGGGACAAGGTTTCTTCTAGAAGACAAAAGAAGAACTTCGATTTCCTTTTCACAATCCAGTATCCCTTCCGGCCCTTTCCTAACAACTAAATCCCATATAAGATAATGGAAGGGGCAGACATAAAACAGCTCATCAATGAAGAGAAATGAATGCAGAATTGCTGCTACCCAAACCATATCACCAACACATCGACCTTGCAAAGTTGCAATCTACTACATGATAACAAATAAAAGGCAAAGACCAACTGAGTCTGACAACAAAGAGAATAATTTACTGGAGTGAAAACTAGAATATCAATCCTCATTTGAGAAGGCATGATGTATTACCTGCCAATAAGTCAGGAATACAACTGACTTTATCAAGATAAATTTTGGAACAGGATTGAAAGGTTGGAGTAGATCTCTGCATGCCACATAGAATAATGCCAGTGCATATAGAGCAACAGAATAGGATATGGTATAGATAATGGTGATATAGAGGTAAGATTGCATCACGCTGAAATTTCCATCCTCATATTTTCCCTTTGCATATAATATAAAAGTCAATGCAACCAAGAAGGGTTTCAAAATGACAAACTGCAAACAGCCTTGCTTGCACCTCCGTATAAATCGTCTGCAATAAAAGTGTGTACATTCATCTTAGTGCAATGGGTAACCACTTTGATCCAAGAAGAAACATGGAATAGAAAAATAAGCATGATAGCTAAAGGAGAAAACATATGATTTGCTCCCTGCCAAAAATCAGGCAGATTTACTTACCCGTCTAATGGTACCGGAGGAAAGCAGCATGTCATTAGACAAACTGATGGCTTTAAGACACGACCAGACAAGCTTATAACAACAGCTCCAGGACCACCCACCCATGCCAGGCAAAGGGATAAGAAGTTGTAGATGACCCATGCCTCATATCTGCAACAACATGAAAGAAGTTTATAGATCAAACCATCAAGGTTTTGCAAGCCTGATGCATGCCCATTAATGATCTATCATAGGTGATTCATAATTAAATTCATCTAACAAAATCAGCTACTTTTTTATTGAATCTATATATCAAATAACATCACAAGTTTGTGAATTTCAATTGGCTTCTAGAAATGCTTCAAATGTCTTGGTAGTTTCTTTTGCTCATAGGCTCCATGGCTACTAGTTCAAAGGCTTTCATCATCCTTCTTAGTGCTTTGCTATTATCTATTGATGAAAGCAATATTCATCCATTTACCATTCGTAACAAAACAAAAGGAAGAAACTAAATAAAATACTCACATTTCGCGAAGAGAACTGAAATAGATAGCACTTCCAGGCAAGATAAGAGATAACAGTGACATTAGCGCATACACCTGCAATAGCAACGTGTAAGATTGATCAAATTTATCATTATTATGGCCAGTGTACAGCTGATTTTTGGAGCATATGTCCCATGCATATCTTGAAAATCATTACAGCAAAGGGGTTGGGCGGTGGCATCATTGCAGAAGCTATGTCTAGCCAACGCTCAATAGTAAACCATTCAAAACAATATAAAAAATTGTCGCTAAATATGCGGTGGGGGGGGGGGGGGGGGGGGGACCTCAAGCTCACTCTAATATTTTACTATTCAACCTCTCTGAAAATAACTTTTATTCCATACAAGTCAGGTTTGCTTCCCCCAGATGGTTTAGCGAGATTAACCCAAATATGCAGGTGTAACACCGTGCAAAACAGAGACAAGAGCATGGACAAATCATGGAGTATACAAAATAGCCTAGGCAATCCTTCAAACCAGACCATTAAAAATACACATGAAAAAAGCCTAAATAAGTTGGAGAAAACACCTCAATCATCTAGATAGCTGAACGATCTCCATAAGAGAGAGCTTAATCTGTTTAATGTGATTATGCAAAAGTTTTAGTTACAATGTACACCTATGGTATTTATACTAGCTGATGCCTAACAACCTGCATGCTAAATTACCATATTGCCTTCTCTCTAGCTACCTTATAAACCCCTAATCTTTACATAATATGGACGTATATTATACACTATACACATACTCTAATAATAGTGGCACGAATGTAGGGTGTTAAAAAAATGCCTAGGTACATGCTAAGCATGTCTTAAATAAAGGTGAAGAAAATCGTTTTATGCTACAGATGATTCTGCTCACTTGTTAATCTTCTTCATTTCTTCCCAAAGGCTTGTACTCTCCCCAAAACTTCCCTCAAATACCCAGAAAACAACCCATAAATTCACATGAATATGAATTATGGGTTATTTTCTGGATATCTCTTTGAGGCACACCTAGGATCCAGGACTCCTAGTGCCCTAGGTGCACAACTCACCTTTTAGAACACTGGGATTCATCCAGCAATCAAAGGTTCATATACATAATTAGATGAGACAACATTGTATTGACTTGGAAACAACATAATGTAGAAAATTCACCAGAAACAGATTGCCTGCCATGTTCAAACATTTAAAAATACAGCTACCACTCACCGGAACCATGAAGATGATCCGGACTATATATCTCTGGTAAGTTGGCTCAGTGTAATTCATAAGATGCCGGTGTATATGAAAAATTGCCAGAGCAATTGCTCCGACAGTGCACGGAACTGCAATGATGATATAGAGAACAGGCACCATTTGTCCCTCCAATAACAGCTCATCAACTGAATTCCACCCTATGAAAACCCCAATAAACTAATAAATAAATGCCTTAATTAACAAATAAAATATGCAAACAGATCAGTAGTGGTTCTACAAGAAGCCAGTTAAAGTGAACACAAGTGATCATCCGTACCGGTTTTATGATACGATTCTGCAGCTGGAAATCAATTGCGATGTACACTAATCATCTAACTGCTGTCAATAAGGGTGATGATAAGTTGAGCAAGCGTTCCCTATAGCCAAAACCTCCCTCTGAGGAACAGCAAGATTAGGAGAAACCTCAAATTCAGAAACCCCAATAAACTGAGATCAAAGAGGGTCTAAACAAGTCAGACAAAAGAACTACAAAGCAAAATCGAACACAGGAGCGTGGAAGTGGGAGAAAATAGGGTTCAAACAGCTAGAAACTGAGTTGTATGATCTTCATACAACGAAAATAAGATCTATTGATGAAGTAAGGGCAGCAGAGCAACCAATTTCGACTATAGCTAGTGAAATTAAAGAAAGGGGACCAGAAACTGAGAAATCTAAGAAGAAGATTGAGGGGAAATTGACAGACCTATAAGAAGAGGAGCCGGGAGAAAACAGATCCGGGATGAGGGAGTAAAAGTATGACAATTACAGAAAACAATGGCGGCTCTAGACCTACAGTTGCTTCATCTTCGGCTAGAGAGAGAGAGAAAGGTAGGAGAGAAATTGGAGATGGCTAACACACACAGCCAATGGGATACGCCATACGATCATATGACTCCAGCGAAAATTAGAGAAATGTTTAAAGTAAAGAAAAATAGAAGGGGGAGGAAAAAGAAAAGAATATCTTTGCCTAAGCCTTTGTTTAACCATTCCGGAATGGTTCACCGGAAAGGACGTGTGGGTGGTATCATAGGTCCCCTGTTCGAACCCCAGAATGGCCGCTCTTTATTTACCAATTCAAGGTAGGGAAGAGCAAGGTTGGACCTGCCAACTCGACGGGTATCATACCAGTCGAGGACCCGATGTATTCAACGGGTTAAAACGGGTTCGGTTTAGAGTCGATGACCATGTGTTAGAAATCTCTTTCAGATAGCTACAACTTTCATGTTGACAAGAAGAGAAAATTCGAGATGCATTTTCCGTAAAAGACAGATGTAGAGGCCGCGACATGTGTGCAGCGGCCACGGCATATTCCATCAGCGACAGATTGCGACGCGGCACATGTTATTTTAACCTAAACCTATTTTATCTATTGGTTTTGATGGACTATTGGGAGGAGAATAAGAGGCATTAGCCCTAGTTTTATCTATCATCTATCTACTATTATAATCACGTTCAATAGACAATTAAAGAGATTGAGCGATGTTTTCTATGAGGAACTAAGCTCCTTTGTTCTATCTACGATTTGAAGCTTTATTTGAATTGATTGTGAGTTTCTGAATCTCGTTCCTTAATTCCTATATTGAATGTTTCAACTTCTTTGCGTTTAATGATTGATTGTTTTGTTCTATCTTGTCTGGCCAACTTGTTAGATCAATTCAATTGATAGGGTTTTGTATTGATGTGGTCTAAACCAACACAAGAATAGTGTAGCCTGAACCAACCTCGCAAGAATACGAGATCAATTGCAGTATACAAATATCGATCACGGGGATTAAATCTGTATCAATTGTTATCTAGAACTAATAAGCTAAGCCAAGAAAGAGGAATCTGATTTTAAACTAAACTAAGAAAATCAAGCAAAGATTATGAAGAAAATATATATGAGAAGTAATTCCATGGTTAAGGTTTCCAGCGACAATGCCACAAAGAATTCAACCCGATGTTCACTCGAACTTCATCTTCTTAATATGCCAAATTGAAGGTAAATTATCTAAAGTCATCACTATTCAGTTGTCGCATGTTGTAGCAATCGAGTCTAGATTAATCAAATCTAGACCCTAAGTTCTTTATAGATCTTAGAAGAAAATCAATTAAACTTTCGATGTCGCGTTCCGTCTAACCGATTAACACCTAATAATCTATGATAATTTATTAATCCTCAAGAGTCCTCAACAATCGTTTACATGTCACAATAACAATTGTTGATTCCTCAAGTTCAATCCTAGGGTTCCGATGAAACCAATCCTCCTTTCGGGTTCATGAATTTCATCTATTTATCCAATTTCAATTCGCAGCGGTAGCATCTTGAATCTAAAAAGGATTCTAATTGATTAACATCAATTAGGTTAAGCAACTAGGATCAAATCAATTCATAAAATTTCAGACTAAGTTCAAGCAAATATCGAAATCAAACAATCCGCGACATTGTCGGGATCACCCTAACCCTAGAACGGAGAATTTATCTAAACATAATATAGAAAGCAATAGAATAAATTAAAGACATGCTTAAAATAAAATGCAAACTAGAAATCTTCGTCCTTGATCCAAACGGTAAATACCAAAAACCAAAGGAAAGAAAAGCTAAAACATAAACTAAACAAACCAAATCAGGCCGAAGCCTATGCCGGCGGCCTTCCAAGCCCGAACCAAAGAGCCCCCCTTTTTCATTCTAATCCTGCGTATAAATATAAAGAAATTTGCTAAATTACAATTCAGCCCAACAATTTATAGAACTAAAAACTAGCCCAAAACTTCATTATAATTTCAGCCCACATAAATTGCTTCCAACAATTTCCACACTTGTTCATTCGGCTTCTCGTGTCCAATCCAATCATGTTCGCTCCTTCGTATCAAATCTTGAATTTCCACAATTATAGCCTCAAAATACCTGAAATAAATAAACACTTGGCGTAGACTCCGAAAATGAAAAATAAAATAAATAAAGTATAAAATATGATAAATATGCATAAAAATGATGTAAATTAATATGCAAATGCAACCCTAAAATATGACTAAATTAGATGTCATCAAATCACCCCATGCTTGAACCTTGCTTGTCCTCAAGCAAGAACAAGTGTAAAGATTTCACAAGAAGGATTTCGAGACATCGATTCCAAGACCTCGCATAGGACATTTTTGTTGTGGAACGCTCTCACTCATGTGTCTAGGGTATAAATATCACTCAAGCTCAAATCATGAAAACTCATCTACCATAGGCTTGCATCAGCGTCCTAATTCTCCATCACTTGGACTATGCACAAAAACATAAATCATGAGGTCTTTTCATGGATTGTAATGGGGCCAAGGTAAGAAATAAAGGGTATGAAATTCTTTGTCTTGTGATGCTAAATCCGGGAAATAGAATTACTTCCTAAACTTCAACCACAATCCAACTCTTTTCTCAGCCCACATACCAAATTTCTCACAAAAATCACATCACATAATTAGATGAGCTCATACACTCTCAACTTTTGATAACCTTCCCTTTTCATAAATTTCTCTAATGACGAGGACAAAATTTATTCCCTTTTCTCTTTTTTTTTTCTTTTCTGTTTTTTTTTCTTTTTCTTCCTTTTTCCTTCTTACTTTCTTTCCTTCATAAAAAAAAATTACAATTGAAGCACAAAATCCTCCACTCAATACATCAATCACTCAAAGCACATTACTCTCCCTTCTCCACTTAAATGAACCATAATTCTATTTCATCCTAATTCCCGAATGGGTAAATAAGGCTAAAATAGACTTAAGGATAATCTTGTGGAGATACAAATAAATAGGCAATTAGACTCAACGGGCTTCAAGCAAAGGATACAATAAATGGGTAGGAAGTGAATAATAGGCTAACAAAAATTGCCTCAATCATGTTTATGCAATGTACACAAGTCATATATGTGACCTCGAGAGGTTCTAATGCAAGTTCTGGAGATAGAGCAATCAAGATGAGCAATTCACACGAAAAAGAAAGAGGACTCATGAATGTCAGTCCTAGGCTCAGAAGCTCATAGGCTTTTGTCTCAAAATATCAATCTCAACTAACCTCAAGATGATTAGTTTGGAAAGAATTATAGCATAAACCCAAATATCCAAATCATCACAAGCTTTTTAACATGCCAAAATCAATCAAGGAAATGACATGTTCTTCAAGAAGAGCAAGGAATTTTCATAAGCAAGGATTCAACTCAAGACATCTATATGCAAATGCAATGTATGAAATGCACATGAAAAAAAAAATGAAAAAAATATATACAAAAATGGAGTTACACATGAGCTACACGTGAATTGCAAGTGAGTTACCCTCACCCCATGCTTAAAACCTACTTTGTCCCTAAAGTAGAGAAAAAGAAAGAGTAAAGGAAGAGGAACTCACCAAACATTCAGGCAAAATCGAGCAATTCAAGCAAGAGGTAGTAGTGCAAGTTGTATTGAACCATCCGTGATATTTAATTAAATTCTGGCAGCATCTCCGTTGTCATTTGGTCTGTACACAACACAAAGAACAAACGCAGACACAAGCCTAACAAATACAAATAATATCACACAACAACCATGATCTAATAATCAAATCAGAACAAAAACTCCTAAAAAATATCAACTTAGCAATCAACTCAGTAGTTGCTAAAAATTCAGCAGCTCTCTTGGGTGCAATTTGCATTTGTGAACCCTCCTGGAGTTGGAAAAACAGAGGCATATCCCTTTGCAATTGGTTCTGGCTAAGACAAAAACAAAGAGAACACACCACAACAAGCAGCGGTCCAACATCCACGAAAATAAATCATGCCAGAATAAAAACTCAATGCAGCCAACTCCATCAATCAATAAAACTCAAATCAGCGGCAAGTATCTAGCCTCAAAAGTCCAAGTAGACAACAAGAGTAAAACCAACACTAACTCTTGCAAACACACTCGGTCACGTATTGTGGTAAAATCAATAAATCCAAGTGACCTCAGGGAGTATGAAACTAGCAAGAATTAAAACAATAAGCATACTATACCCCAAGTCATCTACCTAAAATCACAAATAGAAACCTCTACAAGATACCTAGCCAATAATAGAGTGGAAAGCATGAACAAATTGAGTGCTCAAACAAGATCAAATTCATACACAAAATTCAGTCCTGCACCTCACACTCATCCATATTTTGCAAATGTGATGCATGCAAACTCAAGGAGCATGAGACAAGGAGGAAGAGAACAAGCATAAGCACAATTTCATCTCAAGAGAACAAGCATGACAAGAATTCAATCAGCCCAGGGAGTCCATGTCTATCAAAGTCTTAGAATCACAGCCACCACAAGATTGAGCAATCCCATAAATCAATATCTAATAATCACAAACCAAAAGAAGCAATTGTATGCACAAAATCCCACCGTCATACTAATCTACTGAATCAATTTCATTCGAATATCTGATGACGGTGAACTCAGCCTAGCACCGGATGTACAAACCTCAAAATTTTCTCATGAATTCCAAATTGCATAAAGTTAAATGAATTAAAGTTACCTGCACATCCCATCGAAATCGAGTCACCTCCAGAAGTAGCGGTTGGGCCGAGAGAGGGAATCACAACCAAGGCAGCAATAACGAAGCCTTCGAGCACTGTGAGTGGCTAGGGCTGGGTACAGAAGCACGAAACCAGGGGAAGTAGGTGGTTCCGGTGGTGGCTGGTGCGGTGGCCATCAAGTGAACAGAGGCGGAGAGGAGGTGAAGTGGCGATGGCGATGGCGGATAGCAAGAAAAAGGTGAGAATGACGGTGGGTTCGCCGACGATTTGGGGGTGAGGACGGAGATTGGAAGGGAAGCCGGTGAGGATAAGGAGGGCGACGGGGCGAAGGTCGCGGGCTGCTGGTGGCGGAAAGGTTAGGGTTCCGGCAAATAGAAAGGAGACGGATAGGGAAAAAGGAGAAGCGGAGGTGTGCGGAGCAGTCTGCCGGATGTGGGGTTAGCGACGTGGGACAGGGATGAAGAAGAGAGTTCTGGTGAACGCAGGGTGCGGCGGTGAAGCTGGATGAGGATGGTCGGGGAGAGAGAAGGACAGAGAGGGCTTTTTTTTTGTTGAACAACAGGGGCTGAGCGCGCGCGCATGGCACACGTGCGCCCCCTTTTTTTTTTGAAGTTTATAATAGCCAACGATCTTAACTAAATAAAATAAAAGGACAACTTAGCTTAGGTTGACTCGAAAATGTTTGAACCTTCCCGAACGGATGGTCCATGGCTCGATCCACCCATCTAGTAAAAAGTCTTTTCGGGGTGATATAATTGGGATCCATTGAAGTTCAAGCTCCCAAAAGATGTGCTCTTCTCTTTAGCATCTTGTTTCTTTGTGTGTTCACCTTTACCACCATCTTCGAATACAAAGACTTCCTCTTGGGATTTGCTGTATGGAGGTATGTCAATGAGAACTTTCTTTGAAGGGTCATCTATATGCCACTTGGACAGTAGTCCAACGAACGCCCCGAATTGTTCCTCAACATTCTCTTGAACCATCACTTCAGAAAATAGCGACGGTGGCATGTATAATCGGGGAACAACCGGTTCGGGTTCTTCTATGGATTCTTCCCCCCCAGGATCATCAATCTCAGACACCTTAGACTCATGTATATGCTCTTCTAGACTTTCCTCAATCTCAATAGACACGACAGTGCAATCGACATTGACATCTGTTTGGCTCGGGATGAAAAAGCCACGATCTCTAGAGTCCACCTTTTTTAGTGGGGCCCGGGAACCTACCTGGTGAAATGACCAATCTTCCCAACGGGCTTACCTGACCCGCGTCGAAAGGATCGACGCGGCCCAACCTATGCCGCAGGAAGTAACCTAAAGCTAATTCTGAAGGATGGTTCCCTTATCGAGTTTTTTCTAGACAATTTGGAAACTTGGTTCACTTACCTGTCGCTGTTGAATGTCTTGAGATTTATTAACAACAGTCTTTTCCTTAATAGAAATTTACACTAAGGACAAACAGGATTTTCGTCTGCGGAGTTTGGCGCAGTGAACGGTGCTGATTTTTTCTATGAAACAGGTTCTTTTCCACTCGTACGATTTCTTCTTGTTCTTCTTTCTTCTGAGTTCACTAGGCCAAGATCCGCCCTCTTTCTCCCCTCCTTTCCAAAAAAGTCCCCTTCTTTTGGTGAGATTTCTCACTTTTATAGGTCTGGGGTGGTCTGGTAAGTTGTGCCACGTGGTGTTCATATTTCGACACGTGTTCTACTTCGTGGGTGGTGGGCATGGTCGCCACGTGCCAATCGTCACGGCGAAACCTGTGCTCGCGGCTGCGAGACTCACCTCCTACCTCTGGCATGTGTTCTTACTCACCTCGGCGACCATGGTTCGCCGCGCGCGAGATTCGAAACTTCCTTTGCTTGTTTGTGCTCATTTTTGTTCGTTTTAAATCCATTCAACCTCAACTTGTTTTAAAAGATTCTTAACTCAAAACCCGACATTAAAAGAACATAAACGACCCCAAACAAGGACTAGAGGGGAGAGCGGAACAGGGATTACCTAGCCTCCTTGAGGCCTCTTCGAAAATCTTGAAAGAGAAGGGTCCCTTGGCTTCGATTCGATGAGGTTTTCCTATGACAAGGCCTAGGAGGAATATAACTTGGTTAAAAGAAGACCTTTACGGAGTTTTAGTCCTAAAACGAGAGGATTGGAGAGGAAGAACTTTACCTTGCTCAAAAAAGAGGAAGAGGAAAGAAAGAGCTTGAATCTGATTCAAAAGACATTAGATCTGCTCCTTCTTGACCTTAGAAGATAGAGGGAAGAGTAAGGAACAGGCAGAAACAAAAAGGGAAGAAAACGGAGTTAAAGCGAGAGAGAACGAATGATTTTACCGAGCTAGAGACAGAAATGTGCTTACACTCATGACGACAAAGATGAACTCGTGGGCGAGAGGATGAGTTTCTATGTTATGGGTTCGTTTTCGCGGCGGCGAGGATGGCTGTCGTGACGGCAACTATGGGCAGAACCTTGTTTTTTTTATGGAAATGAGCTCCTGATTCTGATTTTTGGGTTGCTTTTAAGAGAGGAGACGTTTATGATGGTGTTTTATGGCTATTTACTGTATGTAAAACAAGAAATGGGAGATGGGAGGAGAGAGAGATGGATCAAAGGAGAGGAAGGGTGGGGTTTTTTGCTTCTAGGGTTTTAATCTTCTTTGGAGGCTAGGGTTTTTTGGGTTGCTTAAAATTTGAGGGATGATGAGCAATTTAGGGATTGTTGCTTACTTATATAGGAGAGAGTAATGGCTCCTTAGGGTTATAATGAGGAAAATGACAAAAACATTTAAGGGAGAGTGTAGGGAGAGAGAGAGAGTGATTCCGCTCATCCGACCATGAATCCGGACATCCTATTCCAAAATCCGATATTTCGAAAATCCGATCCGGAGTTCAAATTCATTTCAAACGACTCTCGAGAATTTTGAAATTCAACTGTTAATGGGGCTAAAACCCGACAATTTAAGTTTCTAGTAAGTGTCGGAATATGTTTAAAAGAGATTTCCAAAAATAGAAGCTCGCTCGAGGACGGGTTTTTCAAAATCTTTTCAAAAATAGAAATTCTAAAATTCGGTCTTCACATTCTCCTCCTGCAACGCGTTGACCGTTGTATCCCTCTTTGGCTCGACATCTTCCCTTTGTTCTCTCGGCGAGGGTTTATCTCTGTGGTGGGTTGGTCTTGGTTGTGAGGGCCTTCGTCCAGTGGTCCTCGGAGGTGTCGGGCTGGTCTGGTGGCTTGTGGTTCGGTCGCGGGCGTTCTCCGGGGCATCCTTTTGCCTGGCTGCCTGCTGCGTTATCCTCTCTTTGCTCTTGAGCCCATGGTGACCCGTCTACGACTTGGTTAGGCCCGATATCAAGTCCTTTGGGCCCAAGTTTTTCCGTTTGGGCCCAAAGTAAGGGAAAAAAAGAGAGAAATTTTTTGGATTGTATCTGTAGCATTTGACGTGTTGTCGAGTTGTGTGGTGGTGTGGTTGGGTGACTCTAGGGTCTAGCGATTTTTTGGGCGGTGTTTCTTCTTATTTGTCGACGTGCGAAAGGTCGTGGATGTGATCTAAACCTAAAGGCTCGTTGACAGAGTCCAAATACGAGGTTTCCACTTAGTTTTCCAGGGATTCACTGTGTTGCCTCTACCAACTGACGGATGAGTTGCCGCATACTGCTCATGTTCTTTCATCATTTATGGTAGTCTTCGTTTTTAAGTGCATTTTTGTAATTTGGCGGTTCTGCCTTGTTGTTGTTTTATATTTTTAGCTTATTTGATGGTTTGTCGGTCACAGATTTTTTAGGCGTATCGACCCACCGGACCTTTCCGATGCATTGAATATCACAAAAAAAATCATGGCGGGGGGGGGGAAGGAATATCACAAAAAAAATCATGGGCGGGCTTGCGATGGGGAAGTTAGGGTTTATATCGGGCACAAACTAAAGGAGAGAGCAGAGGAGTATGTATATGTGATGTGGAGGCTTGCAACTCCATACGTTAAACCCTCTCTCTCCCTTATCACAAAAAGCCTCTTATAAGAACACGCCTTATCTCCAACGGTACCCCTCCCTCTTCCTCCTCCCTCTTCCCTCAGTTCTCCCTCCTTGGAATCGGAGAAGTGAGCGACCGAGCGAGTTCCAATTCCCCCCATTGTTATTTGTTAGCCCTACAAGTAGCCTCAATCGCCATCTGCCATGGCGTCTTCTTCTATCATCGGCGTTTCATCTATATACCAGTCCCCTTCCCTTGACCTCCCTAGGAGGAAAACCGCTGCCCCGTCTCTAGCCTTACTGTTCTCAGACAAGTCCCATTTCGCCGGCTTGAAAGCCTACGCCTGCTCTCTCCCTCCTCCCTCCTCCTCTTCTTCTTCTTCTTCTTTAGCTGCTGCGAACGCCAGGAATTCGAGGCTAACGACCTCCTCCGCGATTGCAACGCCTAATTCGGTGCTGAGCGAGGAGGCCTTCAAGGGTTTCACCGGCGCCTTTGACGACGACTCCTTGGGTTTTAGTGACACTGACGGCGATGAAGGGGATGAGGAGCTTTTTGAGGGCGATAGTGGTTCTGAGGCCTCTGATGAGGTTGCCGATGATGAACTTGCCATTTCTAAGTTAGGTCTTCCTGATAAGCTTGTAGGTACCCTGGAGAAGCGAGGGATTACCAATCTCTTCCCCATTCAGGTATCCTTTTCCCTTTTCTTTTGGAAATTGTGTTTCAATCCTGTGTTAGTGTTTGCCTGTTCCATTTATTGCTTTCAGCTGGTATTTGTGATTGTTTGTGGATTGTTAGCTCTCTAAGGGAGCTTGTTTGTGAAATTTCCAGTTTTTTTGTGTGGGTGTTTTTATCAGTCTAAATTGATGTCTTATTTGTCCTTAGCCAATCGGATTTGTGATGCTGGTTTTGTAAGTGAATTGTTGTTTAATAATGTTCCCAATATAGCTGGAATGCTGAATGCATTACATGTTTATTAAGTTTATACGCTTTTAGTGTTTTATTGGTGGTAATATATGCCAGACTCCTCTGACACTAGCATTGCTCCACTCATTTAGAGAGCTGTCTTGGTTCCTGCATTGGAAGGGAGGGATCTTATTGCTCGTGCTAAGACCGGAACTGGGAAGACCTTGGCTTTCGGGATCCCTATCATCAAACGACTTACTGAAGAGAATGAAGAGAAAGGCCCTTCCCGGTAGTTTATCTCATAATGCAGTTGAAGTTGAACTCTTTATCACTGTACACTGATGTGCTTGTTTCATGGTTTTACAGGCGAACTGGGCGTCTTCCAAGGGCGTTAGTGCTTGCACCTACGAGAGAGTTAGCAAAACAGGTGGAGAAGGAAATCCAGGATTCTGCACCATACCTCAGCACTGTGTGTGTTTATGGAGGCATGTCTTATACCTCGCAACAGAATGCACTTTTACGTGGAGTGGACGTAGTGGTCGGTACTCCAGGTAGATTGATTGATTTGATCGAGCGTAACAATCTCAAGTTGGGGGAAGTTCAGTTTCTAGTCCTTGATGAAGCTGATGAAATGCTCAAGGTTGGATTTGAGGAAGATGTAGAGACAATACTCGGAAAACTTCCATCGGAGAGGCAGAGCATGCTTTTCTCTGCAACAATGCCTCTTTGGGTCAAGAAACTTGCTAGGAAATATATGGACAATCCATTGACGATTGATTTGGTAATACGTCCTTCCTATGATAGTGTTTACATAACAATGAGACCTTAGTTCTCTCTTTTGATCAATTTTTTTTAGGATAGTTTCTCAAGGGAAGTTCAGCACATGTTAGGCTGAGTCTTTTGTTTGCTTGATCCTATTCACGCCCAATGTGTTACTTACCAAAATAGTCCATCTCAAAAGGTCACTGACGAAAATAAGCTACCCATGCATTAGCCTTGACAGTATGACATGTTACCTTCCACAAACATTGTAGCACTTTTCATTGATAGCCTATGCTTTACAAATTCTATTTAAGTTGCTCATTTCACTTTGTTTTTGGCCATTCTTAGTGTATTTTGTTCTTGACTATTGGTGCTCAAATTTGGTACTAGGTCATACCACCATTCCCATTCTGGGACCTTATTTTTTAGTTGAAACCTCAAACCTAACAGTTTTCCATTTTCAGTTTAGAAAAACATAATATCTTAAGTTGTATAGTCTCTTTGGTTCATGATCATAAGATTTATGACATCTTGATACTTTATGCATGAGATAAAAGATTGAAATGATGATATGCTTTGTATCCATACAGGTTGGTGAGCAGGAGGAGAAGTTGGCAGAAGGAATTAAGCTGTATGCAATTCCTGCTACTGGAACTTCAAAGCGCACAATTCTAGGTGATCTTGTAACGGTATGTATATAATCTCATTAAGGTTAGGGGTTGTTAAGAGTGTGAAAGCATGCCATTGCCTTTTTTTTTAAAGCACACAACCAAATCTCTTTCTTAATATTTGGTGAGAGTGGGATGAGAATACACTATCTTCACTTGGCTGTACTTCTGTATAAGTTCACCATATGAGCATTTTAATTATTCTTTTGATGCTTCTCAGGTTTATGCAAAGGGTGGGAAGACCATTGTATTTACTCAAACAAAAAGAGATGCTGATGAGGTCTCCCTGGCATTGACAAATAGCATTCCTTCAGAGGCTTTGCATGGTGACATTTCCCAACATCAGCGTGAAAGAACACTAAATGGCTTCCGACAAGGGAAGTTCTCTGTGCTTGTCGCTACAGATGTTGCTTCACGAGGACTTGATATACCTAATGTTGATTTGGTTAGTCTCTTATGGACTGCTTTCTCATTTCTCAAGATATATCGATTGCCAATTTGCCTGACATCCGTGAGAAGTCTTTTGAAGATTTTGGAACGTGAGCTAAGACATTTGATAGAATTATTATTGGTATATTGGAGAATTTTGAGTCATGAATCCACGATTATAATTGTAATGATGCATATAATTGATAGTCTATTGAATCACTTCACCATTTGTCACTAAAAGAAGCCATTTTTATATTTTGCCATCTTTGCAGATCATTCATTATGAACTTCCAAATGACCCAGAGACCTTTGTGCATCGCTCTGGCCGTACTGGCCGTGCAGGAAAAGAAGGCACTGCCATTTTAATGTTCGCCAATAGCCAGAGAAGAACAATCAAATCTCTTGAAAGAGACGTGGGTTGCCAGTTTGAGTTTGTGAGCCCACCTGGTGTGGAAGAGGTCCTGGAAGCTTCAGCTCAACAAGTGATTTCTACTCTTAACGGAGTTCATCCTGAATCTATTACATTCTTCACCCCTGTGGCCGACAAATTAATTGAAGAAAAAGGAACGAGTGCTCTGGCAGCTGCATTAGCAACATTGAGCGGTTTTGCGCAACCTCCATCAGCCAGGTCCCTAATTACTCATGAGCAGGTAAAGAATTGCATTTGGGGTTATTCTCTTGCTTTGCGATTGTAAATTAATTCTCTTCCAATCCTTGGGTACAGTTATTTTGTCTGTACTTCAATCATAATATGAATCATTTCTGATAAGTATTCTGCTGCAGGGCTGGGTGACATTGCAATTGATTCGTGATAGTGGATTATCGAGAGGTTTCCTGACTCCTCGATCTGTCATGGGATTTCTCTCCGATGTTTATCGCTCTGCTGCTGATGAAATTGGAAAGATACATGCGATTGCCGATGAAAGAGTACGCCATATAAAAACCTGATAATTTTTTCACTGTTCTTGCACAATGTTTCAATTGAAAATTGGTTCATGTTGGCAATGCCAGGTTCAAGGAGCAGTTTTTGATCTCCCCGAGGATATTGCAAAGGAGCTTTTAACTATGCAGTTACCTCCCGGAAACATTATTACAAAGATCACTAAGGTAAAACCTTTGCATCAGTTGTCACAGTTTCTTCTATCAAATAATTTTGAAGCAATTTTTGCATACTGTTCGCACTTAGCACCTTCATGGAATTTTGTGTGGCTAGATTAACATTCTAACAGAAAGTGGTCTGGTGGGCTGTATTGTGCAGTTGCCTGCTTTGCAGGATGATGGCCCTCCAAGTGACTTCTATGGCAAATTTTCAAACAGGGAACGGAGTTTCCGTGGAGGGAGTTCGCGTGGAGGGAGTTTCCGTGGAGGGAGTTCTCGTGGAGGGAGTTCCCGGGGAGGGTTTAATGACAGAAGAGGTGGTTCCAGTAGTTCTCGTAGTTGGGGTAGTGGTCGGGATTCTGATTTTGATTTTGGTGATGATGACTCATTTGGGCGTGGTGGACGAAGCTTTGGGTCTAGCAATAGGCGGTCACCGAGCTCAAGAGACAACAATGATGATTGGCTCATTGGTGGTGGAGGATCAAGGCGCCCATCGTCACCCTTTGGAGGCAGAGATAGCAGGTAAATGCTTATTCTTGTGGTGGGCTTTTCCATTAAAACTTAGTGAAAAACTTACAGAGAAGCAACCTATATAAATTTTAAAGCATGATTTGTTATTCAAAGAAGCGAATGCCACACACTCTATTGGAATGTATGTAGATAGTAATATAGATGAGAATTCATTTGGTATAATTCGTTGAACCTCGGTTGTACACAGGAGTTTCAGTGGCGCATGCTTCACCTGCGGGAAGTCTGGACACAGGGCATCAGATTGCCCTGAGAAACGAGGCTACTAGTGTTTCCGCATATGATGCAATGTCCCTTTTGAGCAGTTTTGAGCTTATGCGTCATGCCACCACTATATTTTGCTCGAGACATCAAACCACACAGAATACTTGGGTCAACAAAGTCAGAAGACGCGATGGTAGCATAGACAAGACAGTTGATGTTTACAGCCCAGCAGGTGTGATCTGTAGCTTACTGGCGCTGTAATTGTCCGCAGTAGCTTAACCGTCGAAATCAATCCTTGTTCCAAGTAGCCATTTAGGGTTTTTTTTTCTTCCAAGTATTCAATTCCTTTAGGTACAGATCATAATTATGTGGCATGTTAGAAACAAATGCATGGCATCTTAGATGCTCTCTCAGGTTCAGGGATGCAAATGGTTTTCTTCTTTGGCGGCCTTTCTACAATAGAACTCAAATGATATGTACTGCTGATTTTTGTGCAGCTTGAGACTGCTTTTTGCTTCGTTTTCTTCCCTTCTCATGGTTGGATGTGTAATGTGTGGAACAAGGAGAGCTTTTGATATGTACTTGCAAATCATTACTACATTAATTATGCACAAATTGCCTAGCCTTACTATCTTAAGTGGTAAGGAGGATAGGTAATGACCGTTAGATCACGGTTCGAAGCTCTCAGGGGAGGCTGCAAATTGGGCTTCTCAACAATTTTGTCTTTTTGTACTCGATTTCCATAAATAAACGGTAAGGCTATATGCACTGAAGCCATGTGCTAAATACACTCAATCATGCGGTTCCAAGATTCGTTTTACCTTAACTTACATGTGTCTGTAATCATTGCTTCAAAGTGCAAAAAAATAACGAATGGATCATAGTCTCATTTAAAAAAAAATACAAGAATAAAACGAATTTTAGATCCGCTAAGACAAAAAAAAAAACAGTTCCAAAATTAAAACGAATCTTAGATCCGTTCAAACTTGCGTTGTTATGTTAAGGAAATATTAACTCTTATGTAATCTTTATGCAAAGATAAAAACTTGGTGGTTAAGAAAAATCCTAAAAGATAAGAGTACCCTCTTACATTATCTATCGGAGTACTTATTAATAATGTCATAACAATGTCTATTTTGAAAGGATTGCTGCCAGCCCTAGCTTGCACACGGTGACACGAGTTGGGCCTCAAAGTTGGTTGGATCTTGGCTTCATGAGCTTTGTTTGAGGTCTTATGATCACATCTTGAGCCGGTGGTCTGGTCTTGAGTAAAATGACCCAAGGTGGTCTTGTATTGAGTGCAAATTGCTGTTAATAACTTCCCTTAAAAAGAAAAAATTTCTACTGATTTTATCCCTTCGAAGAACTGTATCATCCACTGAGGTCTCCACTAAGGTCATATAAGGTGGGGAATTCAAATCATTGTTGTGGGCATTATCTGTGGCCTTGAGCGCTAAAAAGATGGGGCATATTTTGTTCAAACTACAACACTTTTTTAAAAAAGATGACACTGCAGAGAAAGATAATTGGTACCACAAAGTGATGCTCTCTGAGTCTCTGCTTCCAGAGTGCATTTTGAATTGATACCATCAATCACGCTTTCGACTTTTGCCTTCCATGATGGGTTCCAGAAGCAAGCTTCAATGAATTATCCGACATGATGCAACCTGGAAAAAAGCACCATCACAACAATGGATGAAAAAAGCATCTTCCATGGACTTCCCTATTAAAAAGAAACATGTTTATGTGCTTCAAAATTAGGAACTATCTTCAGTTATCATGGCTTCGGTAAACATAACCAATGTGCAATCTTGTATTGTGCTCTTCTATGGAACGCACATATTGATGAAATGCAGAAGGAAAAAAAAAATCAGCATAATGAATTAGCCAACTTACACATTAGCAGCAAGACTCAAATAATCGAAGGAGGACAAAAAACCAAATATTTGAGATCATCAATGGCAGATACAGATTCCTCAGCCACATAATCCTTCATGCCCAATTCATGGCATACAAACAAGGTAAAAGGATAACTGAAACAGACTTAAATATAGTTGACATTGATGGGAATTGTCAATGAAATTTTCAGCGCCAGCTGATTGAAGGAAGAACAAGGCCAAACTAAACAAAACTAGACCAGCTGATGAAGCCGCAACTATCAGGATCCAAATGAGGGTGAACCATATGTTCAGCCACAAGTACAGCAAAGAAGATGGTTGAGCAATTTAATGAAATACTCACAGACATCTTCTGAAATGTGAGAGAAAAACATAACAAGAGATCATTTCTTGTAACAGAAACCATATAGCTAACGATTCTTTCGGTTTTTGGAATTAATATTGCTGCTACTCCTACTGGTACCCATTGACCATCTCCTGAAAGCACATGATGCAATGTTCCTACCCACTAGAAGCCTAAACTTTGACCTGAAAGATGATTGCCTAGTTTCGATTCTTGCTTGCAATGGAGGATGAGGCGGTGCATCTTCTGCCTGAACAGGCTGTGGAGCATCCAAAATCTCTTCTTGAGCTCCGCCTCCATCACTCACGCTAGCCTCCACAGGCTCAATCTCGTCTGCGTCCAGATTAACAACTAGTGATTCCCTTCTCACCTTCAGCAACTCGATGATGTACCGGGTGACTTCCTTGCACTTCTTCACCTTCACCTTGATCAGGTTAGGGCAGCCCCAGGCAAGTGCCTCCAACCCATTATCTGAGATTGGACAGCTCTTGACACAGAATTTCTTCAATGCCACACACTTTGTTGCAAGGCACGACATTTCTGCATCACCAATTGTCTCGCTACTGCAGAGTGCCAGCCTCTCCAAATTCCTACAGTTTGAAGCAATAACATCCAAACTCACAATTGTAGGATTGATGCCAATCAATACCAGCTCTTGAAGATTGCTGCAGTTCTTTCCAAGTGCAGTCAAACCCTCATCCCCTATCCTATTTGTCCTCCATCCATCAATATGTACCTTCCTCAGAAGCTTACACTTTTGGGCGACAGAGATAACCCCAAAATTTGTACACTCAGGGGTCTTCACAATATGCAGAATCTCCAAACTGGCACAATTGGAAATAGCGGAGAGCCCAACATCACTCAACTCCAGCCTCTCAAGATGAACCTCAACCAAGCCAGGACTGGAATTGGAACTGGCCATGGATGTTAGGACCCTATCCCAATCCCCCATACACCTTATCAATTTCAAAGTTTTGAGGTTCTTGCACCCGATTATGAGCGGGGCAAACAACTGGCCATTATAGAGCTCCTTCAAGCACAGACTCTTGAGCGATTTCGAGGCCAAACCGGGACCGATCGGCTCCGCTGATAAGGCATTATTATCGTTAATGCCACGGAGACGCTTGAGAGACAATTCCTCGAGGTGAGGGCAATGATCAAAGACGGAATTCAAACCCTTGCTGCCGAAATCACAGGAGCCGCAAGAGATCTTCTTGAGATTCCTACAGTTGCGAGCGAGTGCGGCGATACCAAGATTTGAGAGCTCGCGGCAGGCGCGGAGCTTGAGGCGAGTGAGATTAAGGCAGCGGAGGGAGAGAGAGACGAGGGCATCGTCGTTAATGCTGATCGATCGACGGTCGCAGCGAAGGGCGAGCTTCGCCACGGAGTTGAATCGGGAAAATAGGGTTCCGATTTGGGAGGCGAGCTCCGATTGGGCGTTGAGCGAGAGCCGGTAACGGTTCTCCCCCTCCACCCTCAGCCAGCGCTTGCAGACGAGAGAGCAGCGCTTCCGATCGCCGGTGGAGAGGGACTGGAAGATCAAGGCGAGACACTCGTCAGGCAAATAGGAGGTGCAGTCCGGAAGAACGGGGGAGACATTTGTGGTCTCGGCATGGGAATCAATATCCGCGGGGGTTTTGGAGGGATTGGTGGCAAATGGAGGAGGGAGGGGCCTGGAGGAGGAACGGAGGGAGCGGGAGGTGGAGAGGCGTGTGATCTCCGGGGAGAGACCAGGGAGGGAAGTTGATTGGCCCATAGAGACAATGAAAGAGGGGTTGGGGAAGCGCCGGCGGAGGGAGGGAGGGGATACAGGCAATGGAAGGGGGGAACGCGTGAAGAGGGGGGTGGTCGGAGAGACAGGGAATCATGGAAAATGGAAATTGAAGAAGGTTTTGCCTAGGCAGGGCCATTAGCAAGTGCAATCGTACAGTGCCTTCAAAATTTCGGGCCTTCGATTTTTCTAAGTCTGTTTTATAATAAAAATAAAAAGCTGTCTCTAATAACTGACGGATGATCTAGTGGTAATTGGTATGCGCTTTCCCCTCAACAAAGAGATCCAGGTTCGATTCTCTCTCGCTGCGGCTCTCCGTTAGTTTTTGGGAAATTCCGTTTGGTACCCCTGAGTTTTGTCAAAAGTCCGGCCCATGCCCAAAACTCATAGTTTCTTCTTTTTAATGAATAAAACCACCCATTATTTTTATTTTTTCATAAATATGCCCATTTACTTTTAACATTGAACAAAACTACATATTAATTAACAAAATTCAACACAAAAGTGACAAAACCAACTTTATTTTTTAAAATTTTACAAAATCACATATTATTTCCAAAATTTTTATTGCAATATTTCCAAAAAAATTTATTGCAATATTTTTAACACATATTATTTTTCAAAACAATATTTAACTTATATCTCATTAACTTTAAACATTTGTAAATGTGATTGATCAATTTAACCAAATGCTTGATTATAATTTTTTTGAAAAAGAAAAGTAAATTTTATTTATTTATTTTTCTTCTTGTAAAATAAAATATAATAAGAGATTAATCATTCTTACTTTATTAGGTTTTATGTATTCCAAACAAAAGAAATGAATAACACCTTTTTTTATTACACAAGAAATGATTTTGTGCATTTTTTAAAGCATAAAGGGTGGTTTTACACAAAGTATGGTTTTACAAAGTATTTTTTTTATAATGTATAGGTTAACTATTTTTGTTCACATAATAAGATAGTGGATTTGTGCAAAATTTTGTAAATAATGGGTGATTATGTACATGCAATATTTGACAAATAATGAGATTTATTTTATATAAAATATGAAAAATATGTAACGGATCTTTTGTGTAATGTCAAAAGTAATAGTTGATTTTCTTCAAAAAAAAAATTTGGAAAGAATAGGTATTTTTTGCTACAACTTTGGCAATAATGTGTGATCTTATTAGTTTTAAAAAATAAAGGTGATTTTGTCAATTTTGTTTTGAATTTAGTTAAATGATAAGTAGTTTTGTTTAATGTTAAAAGTAAATGGGCATATTTATGAAAAAATAAAAATAATGGGTGGTTTTATTCATTAAAAAGAAGAAACTATGAGTTTTGGGCATGAGCCGAACTTTTGACAAAACTCAGGGGTACCATCCGGACAAAAAAAAAGTGTGGGACACCATCCGGAATTGTCAAAAACTCGGGATACCAAACGGAATTTCCCTTATTTTTTTTTCCTACATTTTCTTTCTTTTTTCCATATTCCTTCATTTCGTACTGTATTTCCGTTATTCCTTATTTACAATTTGTCCTAATTTCCTTATTCTTTTCTCTATTTTTTTATTTCATTTTGTCCCTTGTGTTCAATGGCCTTATTAAATAAAATAATGAAACGTAAATATTTTTAACCTCCAAACAAATTCAAGTTAAATAAAATTATTTAGAATCCATAAAAAAACTAAAGTAAGGGGAAACTATTTATAATGATCAGAGAATTATAATTTAGGAAAACCATAACAGAAAGTTATGATTCACATTGTAAGAAGATACTCTTAATATTTTGAATATCATATGAAATAATTATACATATTTTGTTATAAAATATTCCCAATAATGAATAATTTAATTTTGAAAAAAGTTAATATTTCTGAAAACTAATTTGATGTTTTAAGAATTCGAATACTTGACTACATAACAATACTAATAGAATTATTAGACATGAAATATAATTTTATATGTATAAAAAAATCATTCGTAAATAATATCAATGACGTCACATTTTATTATTTGCACAGGGTCTCTAAAACTGATTGGACAGCCCTGTGCCTATGGAGTACGAAATACGAATACGGAGTATCATTCAGGCGTTTCTTAATTTTTTGCACCTTTTTTTTCAAATCATAAAGGCTTTAACAAATTCTTCCCATTTCACCCATTTGGTATCCATTAGGTAAAATTGCAGAAAATATCCCCAATTTTGGGGTAGTTGCGTTAAACACTCTGAACTTTTCAAATTTCGTGTAATATCCTATATTTTAAGGTAAGTTGCTTTTGGTATCCTCACACGGTCACATCCCCATCGATGAAAAAATTTGGCCATAGAGGATGACATGACATATTTGAGGATGACATGACATGTTCACTTTAACACATACTCCCTCTGATTTTTAATATAAGACATTGGGATTTTAGGCACGTAATTTAAGGAGCTTAAAACTATATAAAATTTTAATTTTTTTTATTAATTTTTTTTACATTATAATACTTATTAGTAATAAGTATTATAATGTAAAAAAAATTAATAAAAACATTAATATTTTATATAGTTTTAAGTTCCTTAAACTACGTACACAAAATCTCAATGCCTTATATTTCCAATCGGAGGGAGTAATACACAAATGGGAGGAGGGGGTATTTAAGGGTTTTTTGATACTACATCCGTTTTAAAATATATGGGCTCTTACTTTTCAGCACGTTTATTAAAGAGAGAAAAACTCTATCAAATATTTTTAAATTTTTTTTTTATATAATTTAATACTCCGTACTTGTTAGTAGTGGCATTAACCTCATCAATAGTTTTGAAGCTTGGCTTCCTTGTAGGCGCTTCATCATCACGCATCCCGTCCCGATTCCGGTGGAATTGATGGAAAAAATAATTAATCCTGTCCCGCACATATATAAAATTATATATATTTATATATATATAATTAAAATTAATAAAAACATATAAGAATATATTTATATTATACGTACCTTAACGTTTATTTAAATCTAAAATTTAAATAATAATAATAAAACATTAAAAACATATATGAAATAAAAATAGACTTACCGTTGCACTTAATTGGCAGGGGTTATTGTATGTAATATATATTGTATGTAATATATACTTGGGAGTGGTTACTGTATGTAATATTAGGGGTGGGCATAAATCCCGCATATCCCGTCCCGTCCCGCATCCCGTCCCGATCCCGGTGGGATTTAATGTTTTTTTTTAAAATCTCGTCCCGATCCCGTCCCGCAAAAATTACGCGGGACGGGACGCGGGACGGAGAGTTCGAATCCCGCAAATCCCGTCCCGTCCCGCATATATATATTTTATTAAAATTAATAAAAATATGTATAAGAATATATTTATATTATATATTAACATTTATTTAAACCTAAAATTAAAAATTCAAATATACTACGTATAACTGTATAAGAAACCAGTAGAATGCTACCGTATTTTCCCTCTTTACTTTGAATTTGTAATGGGCTATCATTGCAATGAGATTTCATATTTGTAATGCTTTATTTTGTGTGAGGTTAGCTACTGTGTTTTTTTAATGACATTATTATGCAATTTGTAACTCATTTGTAACTTTTTACTAGTTATTTTTAGATTGTATTTTAATATTTTTTTTTGCGAGGGACAACTCCCGTCCCGTCCCGATCCCGTCCCGTCCCGAGAGGGATAAAATCCGGCGGGATTTGAAAAAAAAGATATTCAATCCCGTCCCGCAAAAAATTCGCGGGATGGGACGCGGGATTACCCTAATCCCGTCTCGTCCCGTCCCATGCCCACCCCTATGTAATATACATACTTTAATTTTGTGGAGAACTTGCTAGTCTACTGTATGTAATATATACTTTAATTTGTAATGGGATTAGTAATTTCCACCTTTTTAAGTTAATTGGATTATTTTTTATTTTCTTTACGAGGGACAAATCTCGTCCCGATCCCGTGAGGGATAAGACCTGGCGGGATTTGAAAAAAAAATCAATCTCGTTCCGCAAAAAATACGCAGGACGAGACGCGGGATTACCCCAATCCCGTCCCGTCCCGTCCCATGTCCACCCCTAATTTCACCAAATATGTCATGTCATCCTCTATAGCTAGATTTTTCAATCGATGGGGGATGTGAGGATACCGAAAGCAACTTACCCTAAAGTATAGAATATTACATGAAATTTGAAAAGTTTAGGATGTTTAGCGCAACTACCCCAAAGTTGGGGATATTTCCTGCAATTTTACCTATCCATTATCCAATACGGAGTATGATATTATCTTGATATTAAGTTATATTCTTCTCAAAATTAGTATATAAAAGGCCAAAATCTAATATTTAAATATCGATTTTTGTATCTTATATCCTTGATATCAAGTTATATTCTTCTCAAAATTAGTATATCAAAAGGCCAAAATTTAATATTTAAATATCGATTTTTCTAGACCCTAAATTTAGAATTTTTTTTTAAAACTTTTAATTAGATTAACTTTTTTTAAATTAGACTTTTAGGGTCGCTTACTTTTTTTATGGAGAGTTTTTTCAATTTAGTTTCTTATCCTATGCCCTTAGGACATAGGATAAAATAACCGTTTAAATATAGGCCAAAATCTAATATCAGATATCAACTGATATAGATATTTGTCTATAGTTAACACTCGATATCAGATAGCATATTAACCGAGATCGATATCTATCTCATCAAACACTAGATATCGGATATTGATGCCGATATCTGATATTTGGTATCTATATATCAATACTAAACGGCCCGTAAGACTGCGAAATTTCAAGCTTTTGTTATTGTTTTTAATAGATTTGTGTAAGATTAGATGCATCACTTATAACTTTATAAGGTAATATTTTATATTGGAATTAGTTTTGGTTAAGATTTCTTATATCGAAAATGGAGTTTTTTTAGGGTTTTTAAAATTCTAATTGAAATGTATTGATTAATTTGTGTATTGTTTGGTTGATTGTGGTGTGATAAGAGTGTATTTTGGGTATCAAAATAGTCGATCTTTGTTCATATTTTCATTTTTTTTTTAAATTGTGAAATGGTTAAAAAAAAGCATGTTAGAGACTCCTCGTAGTTGTTGGCCGAGTTGTAAATTTATCCTCGATCGGTTGAGCCAAGCTCCATCAAGGAGCTCATTTGGGGAAGTCGTGCTCTATCAAGGAGCTTGTTTGTGGCAATCGACGGTGTTGCTTAACCGGGCCGTCCAATGAGTTTTAGAGACCATGTGCAAATAATAAAATGTGACGTCATTGATATTATTTACGAATGATTTTTTTATACATATAAAATTATATTTCATGTCTAATAATTCTATTAGTATTGTTATGTAGTCAAGTATTCGAATTCTTAAAACATCAAATTAGTTTTCAGAAATATTAACTTTTTTCAAAATTAAATTATTCATTATTGGGAATATTTTATAACAAAGTATTTATAATTATTTCATATGATATTCAAAATATTAAGAGTATCTTCTTACAATGTGAATCATAACTTTCTGTTATGGTTTTCCTAAATTATAATTCTCTGATCATTATAAATAGTTTCCCCTTAATTTAGTTTTTTTTTATGGATTCTAAATAATTTTATTTAACTTGAATTTGTTTGGAGGTTAAAAATATTTACGTTTCAGTATTTTATTTAATAAGGCCATTGAACACAAGGGACAAAATGAAATAAAAAAATAGAGAAAAGAATAAGGAAATTAGGACAAATTGTAAATAAGGAATAACGGAAATACAGTACGAAATGAAGGAATATGGAAAAAAGAAAGAAAATGTAGGAAAAAAAAATAAGGGAAATTCCGTTTGGTATCCCGAGTTTTTGACAATTCCGGATGGTGTCCCACACTTTTTTTTTGTCCGGATGGTACCCCTGAGTTTTGTCAAAAGTTCGGCTCATGCCCAAAACTCATAGTTTCTTCTTTTTAATGAATAAAACCACCCATTATTTTTATTTTTTCATAAATATGCCCATTTACTTTTAACATTAAACAAAACTACTTATCATTTAACTAAATTCAAAACAAAATTGACAAAATCACCTTTATTTTTTAAAACTAATAAGATCACACATTATTGCCAAAGTTGTAGCAAAAAATACCTATTCTTTCCAATTTTTTTTGTGAAGAAAATCAACTATTATTTTTGACATTACACAAAAGATCCGTTACATATTTTTCATATTTTATAAAAAATAAATCTCATTATTTGTCAAATATTGCATGTACATAATCACCCATTATTTACAAAATTTTGCACAAATCCACTATCTTATTATGTGAACAAAAATAGTTAACCTATACATTATAAAAAAATACTTTGTAAAACCATACTTTGTGTAAAACCACCCTTTATGCTTTAAAATAAGAATGATTAATCTCTTATTATATTTTATTTTACAAGAAGAAAAATAAATAAATAAAATTTACTTTTCTTTTTCAAAAAAATTATAATCAAGCATTTGGTTAAATTGATCAATCACATTTACAAATGTTTAAAGTTAATGAGATATAAGTTAAATATTGTTTTGAAAAATAATACGTGTTAAAAATATTGCAATAAATTTTTTTGGAAATATTGCAATAAAAATTTTGGAAATATTGATCAATCACATTTACAAATATTGCAATAAAAATTTTGGAAATAATATGTGATTTTGTAAAATTTTAAAAAATAAAGTTGGTTTTGTCACTTTTGTGTTGAATTTTGTTAATTAATATGTAGTTTTTCAATGTTAAAAGTAAATGGGCATATTTATGAAAAAATAAAAATAATGGGTGGTTTTATTGATTAAAAAGAAGAAACTATGAGTTTTGGGCATGGGCCGGACTTTTGACAAAACTCAGGGGTACCAAACGGAATTTCCCAAAAAATAACGGAGAGGCGCAGCGAGAGAGAATCGAACCTGGATCTCTTTGTTGAGGGGAAAGCGCATACCAATTACCACTAGACCATCCGTCAGTTATTAGAGACAACTTTTTATTTTTATTATAAAACAGACTTAGAAAAATCGGAGGCCCCGAAATTTTGGAGGCCCTGTATGATTGCACACTTTGCACTTGCTAATGGCCGGCCCTGTTGCTTAACCTCATTGAAGGCAACTTAGGTACTTGGTTAACATCGATCTTGTCAAGTTGTAGAGGTTGCTATTGAATCTTTTCCTGCCTCGAGTGGTGTGTCGGGTAGGCTTTTGTCGTCTTTGTCTCTCCATCCTCCTTGTCGTTGCCGGCGTCCGGCCTGTGGTTTTCGTTGCCGCCCGTCGCCAGGGTGTTCTCTCCAGGGGTTGGCACACCACTTGCAAATTGTTTCTCCTTGGGGGCCAAGGAAGAGAGATTGCGAAAAAAAAAAACAGAAGAAGAGGAAAAAATAAATAAATTGTTTTCTCTCCTTTGGGCCCAAGGTTGGGAAATTGCGGAAAATAAAAAAATCAGTGTGGTTTTTGTTTATAAATATATATTTTTATATATAAATATATCTTTCTTAATCACCCGAAAGGGTTATCTAAAATCCCGAAAGGGTTATCCAAAATCCTGAAAGGGTTTAACCAAAATCCCGTATGGGATTAGAGAATAATTTTAATAATATTACTTATAATAATTCATCCCCAGACTTTTCAAATTTGGTTCCGGGTTAACACACATATTCTCGTGTGATGATTGTTTTTCTCCCTGGTTTGGCCCGTATTAGTCCCCTTTGTTGGTGTCGGTTCGTTGCTTTGGCGTGGGTACGTTTAGTTCCGAGTTCGATTGCAGCATCGGGCGTCCTGTATGATCGAAAAGATCGTGGTTGTGTTCGTGGTCTTCGAAGATCCCTCATCTAGGTGGGGGGCAACGTCGGTGATCCACACTTTCGCAGGTTTCGCCTTCTTCGAAGGTGGGTTTCTGTTCTCCGCCTTCTTGGCATCGAGACGCCGTGTGAGTCGTCATGCTCTCCCGTGTTCTCGGCATTCGTGGCTCACCTTTGATCATTCTCGTCTCCTCCGATTGTTGATGGGTTTTATGGGTTATTTGGGGGATTCTTTCATTTTGGTTGATTTGTGTTGTTTGGTTTGTTGTATGTTGACGGTTTGCCCGTCTGCCGATTTGTCGGCCTATTGAGTTATCAGACAGCCTGTTGTCTGGTTCTCAAATTCTTACCTAATAAAATAAAAAGAAGAAGATAAGTTTGTTGTTCTTTTTTTTTGAACAGGTAATAATTCAGGTGGAAAGATTATACCCGAGAGGATCCTTGCGAATGAGGTCTTGGATACCTAAATCATAGTGGATGTCGAGGCCCCTGGCAGAGCAGCAAAAGTGTGCAACCTTATCAGCCACTTTTTTGCCAATACGGGGCACGTGAGAGAAAGAAACTTCTCTCACACTCGACATCAATGTTTTAATATCGGACATTACCAATTCAATTTCCCATGGGCATGTAGAATTTGTTTGTAAATGATTTATGATTATAAGGGAGTCCCCTTTGATTTGTAACCTGTTTATACCTAGTGCTCGAATTTGTAGTAAACCATGTCTTAGTGTCAATGCTTCTGCGTTCATTAGAAACTGGCTACCGATTTTGTCATAGCCAATGTGTACTGTTCTCTCTTCCCAGTCACGAATGATGTAGCCGATTGAGCTATCTTTAAGTGTGGATCCGTCAAAATTTAATTTAAACGTGCCAACAGGTGGTTTTCTCCATTTAACATTTTTATGCCGAATTCTGGGTTGTTTGTGATTTGTAACATTAATATTCTGAGTACTTTAGATCTCATCCTCCTTGTCATAGAAAGAGGTTTTCTGCCAATTTTCTAAATGAGCAGTGATTCTGTGTTTAACAGATTCCTGATTTGGAATAGGTTCATTTCTGAAAATTGTTTGATTTCTGATGTACCAGTCCACCAGGTGACCGCTAATTTCTTTATTTCAGGTTTTGTAAGAATGTTTCCAATTAAAGATAGGATATGAGAGAAATCCCTCAAATTAGCAATCATGTTAATTATGGTCTGATTTGTACTTAAGGTTAATGGAATATGAATTTTGGAAACTTGGCATTCTAGAAAGAGATGTGTTTAATATTCGATGGCACTATTGTAGAGTACACAAGATGTTGGGATAGAGACCCCCTTTTGAGATAAACGGGTAGCCGTTGGAATACCCTTCTGTCCAAGCTTCCGAAGGAAGCTCTTAATTTTTGGTGATGTGTCGATTTTCCAAGTCCAAGAGTTGTTGTCATCATTTTGGCTGTAATTTTTAGTGATTATTTTGTAGTTGATACGTTTGGAATCCCCCAATCCTTCACCTGTGGGCTCGGAATCAAGAACCCAAACTTGTTGATGGCCCGATCTTGCAATATTCTTGCTAATCTCGATGTTTACAATTAATTACAATAAGGACTTGGAAATATTGGGAAAGAAAGGAAAACAAGTAAATAAAACTAATTAAAAGAAACAACAAAAGAAGCAGCGACGACAACACAACAGAAATGGCGACGGTGGCTGCGGAAGAGTGCTGCGAGGGATGCTGCGGGCGCAGCAGGCCTGCTGCGGCCGCTTCCAGCGGCAGGCGCGAACGTGACAGCGACAGAGGCCTTGGTTTCTGCGACGGTTTCTGGGCTAATGGCGACGGTTTCTGGACAACTTTGTGTGTTTGTTGTGTTCGACGTGTGTTTGATGAATGTGTTTAGATCTTGGTTTGGTATCAGATGAACAAGAACATAAATTGATTGCGAAGGCTTTTGGATTGGAGGATTGAAGAAACTTTTTAATCCTAAAAAGGGTTTCTCAATAAATTTTCCAATATGATTTTATTGAATGTAGAAAAGTGTTTAAATAACAAAGCATGCCAATTCTATCTTTGCAAAAGATAGAGTTTTGGCTTAGATAAATAAATATTAAATCCTAATAATACTAAAAAATAAATCCTAGATAAATATTCCTACTTAGTGGACAAGGAAAATATCTAGAAGAGATAAACTTTCTTTTTCCCTTTTATTCACCTAACTAAGTATTACTAAAAATAAGACATTCCATAAATAGCTCCCACTAACATAGGAGTTACTAAATATGGAAAGAATCTAAAAACTAATAATAATAATAATAATTAAATAAATAAAATATATTTTCTCGAATCCATGGTGGCGCCTTCTTCTTCCTCTTGATGACGACACTCTTTGCTATCAATGGCCCTCGAATCGGTCTTGAGAGGTCGCCTGGATCAAGATCATTGTTTGACCCACAGAAGGTCATCTTGATCTACATCATTCTCCCCTTCTTAGCTTCGATTCATCCTCGAATCGAGTCGTTGATGATCAAAGGGGAAGGAACAGAAACCTTCAGACATGATGATAATGGAGGTATGGGCAGAATAGGGGCCAGAAGATTTCGAGGTATAGGAACCCCAAAAACAACACCTTTAGGCATGATTGTTGAACGGACTTGATTTTTATGGGATTAGGCTCAACAAACACTTCAACTTCAGCATTGACAACTTGATGAACGTTCTCAAGATGTACAATAGCTAACTCAAGAGAAATTTCATCAATTACCTCATCGTCGTCAACACTGGAGACATGCACCACCTCCTGCGCAACATTGCAGTCGTATGTTTCCACAGATTCAGAGGTTTTCCCTGAGGATTCTGACAGCGTGTGACCCACCGTTGGAAAGCTCGTCGAGTCAGCTTCACAACAAGACTGAGATGACTCAATTCCGATGTTGGAGTCAACAGGAATCTGCAAAACAAAATCATCGCGTAGTGCAGTCTCTTGGCCAACGAAAGTATCCGACACAACCTCCTTTACCTTCCCGTCAGCTGTATAGTTAAGTAAAATCACATCCACATTGGAGGAGGATATCTCCAAGATCTCAGAGGTAGGTGGCGCGTGAGGTTGACTATTAAGAAGTTTCTGAATATAAGCCATCCTCCAAGCGTCATCAAGCCAATTAGCTTGCCGTTGGGCCACTTCCTCCAACTTTCGTTTTCGTTCCTCCTCAACCTCTCGTTGTTGGAGAAGCCAAATCTGACGGAGGTGACGCTGTTGTTGTCGTTTCTCCTTCTCAATTGCGGCTTGACGTTGACGCTCAAGGAGTTGTTGTTGTTGTCGATGAGTCTCTTCTTGCCTTTGAAGCCAAAGGTGACGCCTTTGAGCCTCTTGTTGTCATTGACGCTCAAGTTGTTGTTGTTCCAAGGCTCTCCGCTGCAACAAGCGTTGGCGACGCTGTTGTTTGGCTCGTTCCAAAGCAAAGTACTCATCCAGTGGGTCGGGATCATCATCCCAATCTCCCCAGATAATGACAACCATTGAATCAAATCGTGAATAGCATCAAGAAAAAAAACAAGAACTTGCGAAACCTACGGCTCTGATACCACTTGATACGTTTGGAATCCCCCAATCCTTCACCTGTGGGCTCGGAATCAAGAACCCAAACTTGTTGATGGCCCGATCTTGCAATATTCTTGCTAATCTCCATGTTTACAATTAATTACAATAAGGACTTGGAACTATTGGGAAAGAAAGGAAAACAAGTAAATAAAACTAAGTAAAAGAAACAACAAAAGAAGCAGCGACGGCAACACAACAACAATGGCGACGGTGGCTGCGGAAGAGTGCTGCGAGGGATGCTGCGGGCGCAGTAGGCCTGATGCGGCCGCTGCCAACGGCAGACGCGAGCGTGACAGCGACATAGGCCTTGGTTCCTTATGGATTGTTCTGGCGAGCATGAAACTTTGCATTGTATATAAGAGTTTTGATGCCAGGTTTGTGCCAATAAGGATTGCGCGACCTTGGTGTGATAAGGCATTAGCACACCATTTACCAAGCTACTCTTTTGACTTACACACGACTTTCTCAAAAGTTTGTCTATTTACTCTTCCATTGATAATAGGGCAACCAATATGTTTTTTAATCATTATTTCATTTGATATACCCAGGTATCTTTCTAGTTCCTCAATTCTGGATCTAGGGATTCCTCTCGTTGTTTGGAGGGCAGATTTATGATAATTAACTTTTTGTCCTGAAATGCTGCAATATTCATCTAAAATTGTTTTAGCTTTTAAGCAAGCTGAGGTGTTACCTTTGGTGAAGATAATAATATCATCTGCGAAAGTAAGGAAAGAGATATGTAGTCCATCCTTCCCGAATCTGAATCCAATAAGGCTATTTCTCATATTCGCTTCAAGTGAATGTTTTATTGCCAAAATCTCAGCACCCAAGATGAATAGAAATGGGGAGAGAGGGTCGCCTTGTCTAAGGCCTCTAGTTGGTCTGAATAACTCCGTTGGACTGTTGTTGACGAGAACGGAGAATGATACCGTAGATGTACATTCCATAATCCAATTAATAAACTTCGGATGGAAACCGAATTTCTCCATTACTGCCTTAGTAAAATTCCAATTTACTCTTTCGTAGGCTTTTTCCATATCTAACTTAATTTCCATCCACCTCTCTTTACCTTTTCTGCTACGAAATGAATGAAAAACCTCATGGTCTATTAAGACATTGTCCTGAATAGCCCGATCGGACACAAATGCTCATTGCAAAGGGTGGATAAGTTTGCTTACTACATTTTTCAATCTTTCTGTTAGGATTTTGGAAATAATTTTATAAATTGTGGAGCATAGACTTATTGGTCTGTAATGTGTAGTCATAGAGGGATTGTCACATTTTGGAAGTAGTGAAATAAAAGTGTGGTTTATTTGACGAAGCATTCTTCTAGAGTGGAAGAAACCTTTTACTGCTTTGATGACCGATCCCCCGATAATGTCCTAGTATTTTTTGTAAAACTCTGTTGTCATTCCATCAGGGCCTGGAGACTTATTATTTCCAAGGTTAAACACCACCCTTTTATTTCCCCATTGCTCGGATGTTGTTTGAGAAAATTATTTTCCTCAATGGTTATTGCCTGGGTGACCAGATTGAGGTACTCTCTTAAGAGATTTTCATTTAACCTTTCTTGTTTAAACCTTTTCTCGAAATCTCTACGGATTTCATTTTTGATATTTTTATCTCCCTCAATAAACGTACCTTCACTGAAAGTAATTGAACGAATAATTTTCCTATTTCTTCTGCCTGTTGCAACCCGATGGAAGTAAGAAGTGTTTGAGTATGCCATTTTTGAATGTTTTGTTTTTGCCCTTTGATTCCAATATTTTTTTTTGAAATAGCAAAAGCTTCTCTTTATTTTGTAGAAGACATCTTTCTTTAGCTCTATAATCCAACCAATTCGGTCGATTCATCAGAGGTTGTATCTCCAGTAAGCTACTTTCAATTTCCTGGAGTTGTTGGAAAATATTTCCGAACGTTTTCTTGTTCCAATCTTTTGCTTTTTGTTTAAGCAATTCTGTTTTGTATGTAACTTGAAACATAGCAGAACCAGAGCACGACGCTCGCCATGCTTGCTTAAATATGTTAGGAAAATCCTTTCTTTGTAACCAAATATTCTCGAATTTAAATGGAGGTGGTTTGTGACTTCTGCCATTTGGCGAGGTTAATTGTAATGGGACAGTGATCTGATGAGGAGAAAGCACCATTTCTTGTTATTAATTCTGGAAAAAAATTGGAGGATTTGATGATGAACAAGCACTCTATCCAGTTTCTCGATAATATTGTCATCTCCCTCAGGTTTTTTCCTCCAAGTGAATTGGTTTCCCATAGTGGGTAGATCAACCATAGAGCATTCACATTTGAAATTATCTAATCTTCAGAATATATGATTATTGATTTCCGCTCCCCCTCCCAATTTTGTCAGAGCTACATGCAATTTTATTCAGATCCCCCACCACAATACATAGAATTGCAGAACTGGTAACTAGGTCAGTCAATGTTTGCCATAACTCATCCTTTTCCCTCACGCCCAGAGGGGCATAGACAAGAAAGATCATTAGACAAGTATCACTTTGTGGGCTTTTTTATATAACTCCAATAATTTTGAAAAGGTGAATTTCTATTGAAATTGTCTCATCAAAAAGATGATTTTCCTCCCAAAGGACGCACAATCCACCAGCTTTGCCTTGAGCCGATGACCAAACTGCATTATCGAAACCAGTGTTCTTCCAAATCGCTTCATTTGGAATATTTTCAGTTTTTGTTTCTGCTAAAACAAGCAATTGGATATGATCATTTTTACACCATGTATTGATGTTTGTCCAAAAGGTTGTTTTTCCTATCCCTCTACAATTCCAAAAACTTATTTTCATAATATACCAGTTGCAGCAGCATAGGAGAAGAGGGTTGAGTCCCCATGCCAAAGGCTTTTTGGCCATAAAATGTCAATGGGAGAGGTTTGTTTAATCTTGGAACGATAGATAGCCACGACAGTGTGGTGAATGAGAGCGCAAGGCAATTTAATTTGGCCATAAAAGTAGCATAACATACAAATGCTCAAGGGAAAAAAAATAGAAGAGATATAACAAATTTCATTTAGACTAGAGTTGATGATCTCATAATTGATAAGATGGTGCAAGTTGTTTCGGTTAACAAAGAGTACAAGTTGCAAAAGGATTTGTACATCAACATGAATTGGCAACCATGAGGTTGCAATTAACGGAGCCCAATTGATGAACTTTAGTATCTGGAATGCAGGTTCGCATGAACAACCAACAAATAGGGCGTAGTTAATTGTAAGCTTGTCAACAAATAAGCTTGAAACAGCGACTGAGGCGGGGTTGCAGCCGATAGCACCGGCAAATAACAAAAATTTAGATACAATCCTATAGCAACATATGTTCAAATACAAGTGTAGTGAATGTATATTCGTCAAAATGATACAAAAAACCCGTTAGTGTCTACAATGGGGTTCAAGTTCCAAACAATGTACATGAGACACTTATAGATGTAGCAGTACTTATTAACAAAGCAAATTACAATTTTCATGATCACACCACCAAAGGTGGATTTCAAATACAGCAAGCAGGTACGAAGGTGTATGCACTAGGGCCGAGCTTCCGGTCTAGACCGGACCGGATCGGATCGGAATTTCCAATACGGTTCAAGACCGGAGGATCGAAATTTTCAATAATGTGGACCATGGATCGGACCGGGACCGAGTAATATGGTCCCGGTTTTTCCGGTCGATCGCAGACCGAAAAGACCGTTTGGATCGGATTCATTCCTACATCCCCATTTTCTGTTTTTTTTTTTACACTTTTTTTTCCCAATTCATCCCTGCAGCCCCAATTTGTTTTCCGATATTCAATATCTGAATATCACACCAAGCCCCAATTCCTTCAACCTGTAGCCCCAATTCCTTCAACCTGCAGCCCCAATTCGTTTTTTGATATACAATATCACACCAAGTCGGCAAGCCCCAATTCCTTCAACGAGATGGAGCTACTTAGTTAATTAGCTTCGATATTTTGATCTTCGTCTCCTCCTCTTGTTTCTCCCTCCCAGAAAAAGCTTCTTTGAAGCCTAAATCGCCTCTCATCTCTCTCTTTAGAATCAGCAGGCGAAGTTGGATGCAAGCTTATACATAAAACAAATTAACCTAATCTAAAAGGGTAAAGAGAGGGGAGAAGAAGAAGAACGCGAGGGGCGGATGTTGAGTACGATGGACTGGCGAGCACGAGGGACGGAGGGAGGAGGGCCGACTGAGAGCGGAGCGCCTTCGGGACGGAGGGAGGTGGGCCGACGAAGGGAGGAACAGAGAGGCTGCGCTTGAGAGAGACTGTGTGTTTCAGAAGAATGGAGTGGCTTTGGGTTTGGGAGGGACAGGGTAGGTCAAGCGGCCACCAACAAAACGCATTGTTTTTTTTTTTAAAAAAAAACTCAAACACCGGTCCAATTCCGGTCCGACCCGGAAATTCTAGTCTGGTCCCAGAATCCAAAATTTCTTGGACCATGGACCAGACCGTAATACTTTCGGTCCGATCCAACTTTTGCCCAGCCCTAGTATGCACCCATTTTTGTAGACATGGTAAAAAACATACATATCAATGATCAAAAGAAGACTCCCCCGATAAGGTATGGCACACATTCCCTTCAGTTTGGATGACACCCTCTTGAATTCCCCAAAGTTTCCACTACAGTTGCAAAATTCATATTATAATGATAACCCCGCCATCTGCCGCTTAGACTTTACAAATACACGAAGGCATACTGCAAGGAGCAACGAAGGAGGCGAGATATCTTATCCATAAATAGGAAAGCTCAATGAACACAGTAACATCATGAGGGATTGAAGGAGCATCCGGGGTAAGATCATCATCATTAACAACCAAGTAGAGGGAAATTGTAGGGGAATTCGAGGTATACAAGCCTAAACTAACATCATGAAGGATTGAAGGACATTTAGAAAAACGAAGCCTATCAATATCCAATGTAAACTCACCCTATTCTTTCTAAAACTCATCTCCTCAAAGTTATGACATAGAATATATACCAAGAAAAGGGCATGAACTTGCATCACCCACCAAAAATAACAAGCAGATGCAAATGTGAGCCAAGCTTGACACGATAGAATAATAATCACATCCTCAAAGTGTAAAGGCTCGGATTTTTATATCCTAATTTTCCGAAAAAAAGGAAATTAAATTGAATTAAAAGCTCGTTTAACGGATTTCGACCCAAATTTAAAATAATTATCGGATGACGATATCTTTATCTATTTTAAAAATCTAATTGATGGAGAAAACGAGAGTCAGAGAAGCTAACATTCGAGAACTAATTTTAGTATCCAAAATTCACGTATTCAGAATTTAATTCCGGGTATTTATTAACCAATTCAACACGCATCCCCACCCACTCCAATCGCTCACCATACTTTCATATTCACCCCTACCCTGTCACCCTCACCATCCCGATTCACCATCGATCGCACGCCATCTCCTCTTCACCTTCACGGCTTCACCATTCCCTCATCATCATCATCACCTCACTTCGCTCTCTCCTATTTTCCCATATTCATCACGCCTCATCGCCATCACCATTTCCCGTTCTTCATCACCATTACAAACGCCACCGAGCCGCCACCTCTAGCTCCCCGCTGCTTCATCAATCACCGCCAATCACCACCTTTAGCCGTCGTTCCATCATTTCCAGACCACCACCAGCGCCACCAGCATCCGCCAAGGCGCCACCAGCAGCATCGGAGCCACCAACGCCGTCAACGAGCCACCGAACAGCCTCCTTGCTCTGTTTCGGGAAGCCTCGTTCCGGTAAGCCGTTCTCCTTCGTTTCCGATCGAAATCACCTTCGGTCTTCACCAACACACTCACCCATGTCCGGTACAGGTCCGAAGAGCCATCGCGAGCCACCGACGAAGCCCAGAACTCCGATCGAGAGCTTCGAAGTCGCGAAAAATCCATCTCGGTGAGCTCCGAATTTATACTCGTTTCGATTCGTTTTTTTTTTTTGTCTTTTTCGATGTTTAGATTAGTCGGGAGTGAGCGAGGGCTGAGTGCGGGACGAATGGGTTAGCTCGAGAACTCCGGCGAGCTCGAGAGAGGCGTGAGCGAGCAACGTCGAGACGAGAGCGCGAGGCGACAGTGCGGGAGCAGCAGGCACGTGAAAGGGAGAGCGAGCGAGATGAGGGCGGGGCGGGTCCATGGAGTTGGAGCCAGTGAGCCACGGCTGGACGTTGCCGGCTAGGTCGAGCTCCATCGGCCAAAGCCATGGCGGGAGCTTCGTCTTCATTGGAAATCCGGGGAGGAAGACAACCTACGTGGCCTTGTGGCCCCCTTCTTTAATAACATTATATATATATATATTTTTTTATTTAACCGGTTTAGATTATTTAAACGGGTTCGGTTCGGTTCGGTACGGTTCGGTTTATCTGTTTATTATTTAACTAATTAACGGTAATTAAAATATATTATAATAGTAATTGAGGATTTAAAAGATAAATTATTATATTTTGGAAGAATTATAAGGGTTGATTTATTAAATAAAAATGGTCGGGATTTTAGGAGATTTGGAAATAATTTATAAAAGTGTTAAATAAATGGTATCTAAAATATCATGTAATACTATTTGAGATTTAAAATATATTATTGGACTTTAAGATTTATAAAGAATTTGGAAAAGAATTTCAAGGTTGGGAAGTAATCTAATAAATAAATTTAAAAAGAAATTTGGCGAGTTTTTTCAAGGGTCGGAATACTTAACTATTTAACTGGGACTTGAAATGGTTCTGAAACTAACTTGGGAATAAGACTTATTTGACGACTAACTAGCATGATAACATGGTCGTTTGACTAACAGTATAATATGTATGACTAATAGCATGACTTGTGGTGAATTATTATATGAGATTAAATGTTGGATAATTATGACTATCTAGTAGGATTTTATATCACACAAATTATGTCTTATGATTTTGATGAACCGTTGAGGTATATGCCGAAATAATGTATACGAACATGCAGATTGGTTGAATCATTTATGGAGAACGATGTGGTTTTGAGGAGCGGATGATGCGATGAAATGACTTTCATAATATGTTACTTGTTCTATTGATTTAGGTGTGCTTGAGTGCTTAATAGTTGGATGTAAACTTATGTATATTCCATTATGTACTAGGTGATACTCTATGATTGTGATTACTATGTGATGGATTCTCCTGTTGTCGATCTGCTAGCCAGGTAAGTCCTCTGGGGCTTACTCAGTAACCAGTACCTCCTGCCTGATGTGTCATATAGTATGTAGGTGATGCATATGCATAAAAGCATGTCATGTAGTATCATGCTTAGGAATTGCACTTATGAATGAGCATTCTTATTCTGTATGCGTTTGAATACAAAACAGTCGTTATCCGTGAGTCCTTGCTAGGGTCATAAGACAACCTAGTCCCATCGGGTTTCGTCCTGAGTCATTCGAGTCGTTGGAACACCTTTACTATTATCAGCATTTTTATTTTCTTTTCGTTAGATCCACGATATGATGATGAGATACGATATGATGATGATATTTGAGATGCTATCAAATTGAATTGGCCAGTCTCCACTCTACCTGGAAGGGGAGTGGTGGTAGAAGAGGGATATACCACTTGGTATTCTTTGTTAATGCCTTACTTAATATTCTGAACATATGAATTAGGAACATGATAGTGTGGTTAATATTCCAGTACTGCATGAAGGCATCCTTTATTCTTGGTATAGGCGTATTATATGTCCTCAGCGCGGTCAGAGGTCCCGCGGGCGGACTCTTGGCCTGACTTGGTGGTATAGTTTCATGTACCCGATACACTGCTTGATTTTGTGCTGTTATGACGGGGTCTATTCATATGGCGGAGAGTGAGTGTTTGAAACCTGACTTCCTCAGATTCATGCTTTTGGAATTTCTCCCTACTTATACTCCGTTTTGACCCGGCTCTGCCGTGGCACTGGTCGTATCATTTTCATAACTTATGCCCTTTGCATGATAAAGGATTTTCCGCGTTGTAGACTTAGGACAGGTACAAGGGTCTACCCCGAGGTCTCCAACGGACCTTCCGGATTTGGGTGCGAAATCCCTCTTTAAACTACACATCTTCAATTTCAAACCTTCAACTTGTACTCAGAGCGCAAGATCCCAACGAGGGGTTTCATCCCTCGAAACGTAACTCGAGAATCATAATCTCGGGCCGTTACAAAGGTGGTATCAAAGCTGAGGTTTTGCAATCTGAGTACAATAGGATGAAGAGGTTTTGAAAATCGCCCAATGTTTTCAAATGGTTTTGGAAAACATTTTATAAAGGGCAAAATGAATTTAATTGGACTTAAAACCTAAAATGAATAAAGGGGAAATAATCTCTTGGGTAGAGAACCAAGCGGTAGACATCCCTTATGGATGTAGAATTCGGGGAACGGTAGGCAAAATACTAGCTTTTATTTACAGATAGGCCTAAAAGTCTCCAAGGAACACCACAAAGGTTGGAGTGTTTAGTTAGGAGGCCGTGAGGTTTTGCCCCTCCGGTCAGCCGTCCCTCAAAGGACGGCATATATCGTCTCTATGCTTATGTTTACATATGTACATATATGCAATTGGACCCGAGGGCGATCCTTCTTGAAGAGGATCATATTAATCTTGTTGATTGCTTCCGTGATGAGTGCTCTATTGTGCATTGGATAGCGAACTAATCAGTATGCCTTGACTTGAATCATATGTTGAATAACTGTGCAAATGGGATAGTGGGTGAAAACCTTGTTCTTATGTAATCGGAATTCATGTTTTGTATTAATCTTGTTGATGGCTTCCGTGATGAGTGCTCTATTGTGCATAGGATAGCGAACTAATCAGTATGCCTTGACTTGAATCATATGTTGAATAACTGTGCAAATGGGATAGTGGGAGAAAGCCTCGTTCTTATGTAATCGGAATTCATGTTTTGTCGAAATAGCCCTTTCATAATCCTGCTCGAAGAGGATCATATTAATCTTGTTGATTGCTTCCGCGATGAGTGCTCTATTGTGTATAGGATAGCGAACTAATCAGTATGCCTTGACTTGAATCATATGTTGAAAAACTGTGCAAATGAGATAGTGGGAGAAAACCTTGTTCTTATGTAATCGGAATTCATGTTTTGTCGAAATAGCCCTTTCATAATTCAAACCCCCTGATGGTTCTGACTCTATCATCCGCCCCACCAAAACATCTAGGCATGTTAGCAAGGGTCGAGAAGCATCCTCTCCCCCTGTTTAGAGTCTTTTTTCGTATCCCACCATCGATGCTTCTACCGAGTCTCGTACTTGTGATTGGGGTCTTTCACGGGAAATTTAGGTTGGTCAACTAAATACCTTCGGACATTGTGTCAGATGTGAGGGTTACCTGAGTATGTTAGTGGGAGTGAGGATTTAAATCATTTCGAGATAGAAGTGAGTTGTCTTATGGAGTCATCCCTTTCGATCCTCGTAATGGCCAACCATGTCTTCTTGCAACAAGAGTCTAAACACGAGTTCTACCCTCACCTCTCGGAAACGGCGTGAATGTCCTTGTGTCAAGCGAGTCATACTAGCGTCCCACGGGAAAACGGGGTGGTGAGTCGGTGATTGTCCTTAGAGAATTCTATCAAGTTATAATGATGACCTCCTTGTGATTTCATGAAATTGTATATTGGTATAATTCAGCATGACTTGCCTGGTACCTTGCATGGTTGCACTTATGAGTTGATGTATGTGTCGTATGTATTGAACCCCCATGATTACCGTCTCCCTATGAACTAGGTCCATGATAGTGTGCTCAACTCTTGTTGTATGTTAAAACGTGAATTGGATGACTTAGCATGCCAGATGAACCTCATTGGACCTCATGACTGTGTACATGTTTAATAAGTATTGCTAGTATCATATAGGATATATACCTCCCAGTATAAGCCCTCATATGATTGTGTGACATCTTAGTCTTAGTATGTGAATATGGATGTATGTGATCAGATAGTTGCTATACCAACTCGGCATGAACTGACTATACCCTTAGCATGATTTTTAGGGTGCATCTTAGCATGCTTGCCTCAATCTCGCAATATTATGACTTGCTTATGTGTGTATCTAAATTGAGTGATAAGTCGTGCATAGGATATCTTGTGATGTTTGCTAGGTCTTGCATAACTTGTGACACATATGTCCCATGTTAGTCTGTGCATACATGTTCTTAGTCTGTCAAGCATGATTGGTGAATGAAATGATCGGTTGCTAGCTTGTTCTGCGCACACATAAAGATGATTATATGAACATGTTATGAATGCATAAATGGATATCCCTTGAGATAGGTGCATACTAGTGTGAAATAATGTTATGATATCTCTTGATTTTTATGTGCTTGTGTGCCACAATTATAAGGGCATCGTTGTAACTCTTGGGTTAGGATTTTCTCCTTGGTCTTGTCGTCCATAGTCTTGGTCCATGTCTGAACTCTTAAGAAAGCTGTGTTATCCGCCCTTATCTCTCCCCTATCTCCGTAAGTTCTAACCCTTATGATCCTTCGATGAGCGCCGGCATGCAAGAAAGGACCGACGACCAAGTGGCACCTGAGTGGCGCAACGGAAGTGTGATGGGTCCATGACCCCTAGGCCCCCGGAACAACGTCACCGATGGCAAAAAGGACAAATATGCTTCAAAGATTGAAGGCCCGATAATGTAAAACAAAGTAATGTAAAGATACTCTAGAAGGGGGGTTGAATAGAGTATGCCGGTTTTTTGCAGATAGTCTCAAAACTTTTAAAGCTCGTGCAAAACTCTTTGAGATTAGACTTAGTCTTTTCTCTGAAAACCTGAATCACAAAGTTAAACAATTCGAACCAAGTGCGGAAATAAGGTAAAGAGTAAATAAAGGACTCGATGAATTATTTACGAGGTTCGACACGAACTTGGCCTACGTCCCCGCCTAGGGTTCTTCCACAACCCTAGGATTCAACCGGCTTTTATTGATTCACAAGACTTAGGATCCTAATAGCTCACCGAGAAGCCTCTCTCCTATACAATTGCAATCTAGTCAACTCACGTTCCCTTGGAGTCCTAGACCAATCTAGAAGAGCCCCACCTCTCTAGTGAACCAATCGCCTAGTGTCTACTTCCCGAGTTACAAACTCTTGAGTATAACACTCTCTCTGAATATAGTATATAAGCTCATTGTGTAACTCTCAAATGCTTTGAAATGACATAACAGACTCTTAAGAACTAGCAGAGAGCACACGAAGAAGACGGATTTCACTTGAGGGCTTGAGTGCGAATGAGAGCTTGTGTTCAACGAATGTGTCTCTGTCTTCTCTTCTTCCTTTTCTTTATAGAGAACAAATCGACGCCAAGGATCTCCACCAACGGCTATATCAGATCATGGCATAAGATGGATTCTTCCCAATCTTCTATCTTTGGAAACTCTGAAGCCATGATCACGATTTTATTCTTCTCAGCTTTGAGCGCTTAAGGAAGGAGATATAATTCAAAAAGCTTCCTGAAAATTAGTGAATATATAATAATATATTGGAAGCATATAATAACATAAAATAATATTTCGAACATAATAACATAAAGTACAGGTTTTGTATTTCATCAACACTGTTGTAGCTTCAAGACCTTTGACATAGGCTGACTGTCAAAGCCTTTGAAACTTATTCCGATTTTCATCAAGGGAGTGAAGTTATCAATCTTCCCCTTGATGAAAGACAAAACCTGTGCATCCCTACAACTTAGTCAAACATATATAATATAAGTAAAATCGGACTAAGTACCTGCATGGGTTAGACGAATGTTGGATCATAATTTTAAAACATGAAAATATCCAACTAAAAACAAAACAAGGTCTTCCAAGACCTTTGAATCGCAACAGTTTAAAAAGTCCAACACCACAGATCATCTCCCCATTTTTGTCTTTCAACAAAGGGAGGAGGTAAAATAGTCACCAAACGTTTTGAAACAGTTTCCAAAAACCAGCAATGTTTCAGATTTAGGGTTAGGGTAGGGTAGGATAGGGTTAAGCTTCATCGTCCGGAGCATCATCCGTGAGCCGCGACCACATACCTTGCAACAACTTGGACACCTCGCTCATCTCCGTCATAAACTCCTTGTGCATCTCCTTGATATCCAAGCGAACTTCCTCCAAGCCCAACTCCAGGTTGTCCATGCGTTCATCAATGGCTGAGGCAGTGGGAAGAGCTTTTGAGGGAGAGGCAAGGCTCCAAGTCCCTTGAGGGGACCGAGTGATGCCTATCTTCTCAAAGATCTTGGAGTCGAACTTTCCCATATGACGTTGTTGTTCCTCATTTTTGAAATCGATTCCAGAAGTTTTGAAGATATGGGTCAAAAGGGTAGCAAAGGGGATGGGAGTTCCTTTTATGGATTTTCAAGTGTGAGCCATGGATCCGAGAATAGTGTTGGCCAGATCAAGATCAAGGCCGTTTAGGATGCGGTATAAAAGGATCATGGCATTATCGGTAAGGAGAGAGCCAGAGTTTAAGCGGGGTAGGAGGCAACGCACAATGATGTTGAAAATAATTTTTGCCTCTAGGGTAAGGGATGAGTGGATAAGCCGTTTTGAGGTGCTGTTGGATGCTTCGGGTAGGAGATATTTGGATCGGGCAAGGGCTAGGCACTGTTTTTCGTGGGGTTCTCGGGAGAGGGTGGACAAGGTCTAGGCAGGCCAAGGAAATCAGTGAAGTCAATGGAGTTGAAAGAGATTCTAACTCCCTTGACGACGGATTCCAAAGACCAACCGTCGACATTGTGTTTGGCTTTTAAGTTTATGTAGAACAGGCGGGTAAGTTGGGGATAATAGATAGCTTCAAGGTTGAGAAGGGTCCAGGCAGAGGATTGTTTGAGTAGAGAGATGCATGGAAAATTCAAAGCTTCAAAGAACGCAAGATCTAAAAAATCAGAACAACAAATCCTACGAGTTCGAAACTCATCTACCCACTTTCCAGCCATCTCAGCATTTTCAAACCATGAAGAGGACATGGGTTGGTTTACCTGGATAAGGGCAGGTGGATCAGCATTCTTCCTGCGTGCTTGTGTGGGAGCAGTCCTCTTGGCAGGCGCCTCAAGGCTTCTGAGAGTGCCCTTCCTGGTACGCTTGGGAGATGGAGACTTGACAGCTGCTGGGGCTTTCCGCTTCTTTGGAGACGGGGGAGGAGGAGAAAGAGAAGGAGAGGGAACAAGTTCTGACTCCTCTTCCTCCTCGTCCTCAGACCCCGAGTCCTCAGCGGACCCTTCATCGTTGTCTTCTTCAGCATCCTCGTCAGCACTGGTCTCGTCGTCCTCCTCTTCTTCTTCCTCTGGTTCCTCCTCAATGGGAACCTCCTTCTCAGCCTCTTTTCGAACTCTTTCGACCTCCTCCTCGGCCAATTTCCTCGCCAGCTTGGCCTCTTCCTCAGCCTTTCTCTTTCTCAGAGCTTCTTCCTCGGCTTCCTTGGCTGCATCTCGTTCCAAGATCGCATCTAGATCCTCCTCTTCCTCCTCTTCGTCCACCTCCTCAGCAATGATTTTCTTTTTCCCTTTTTGCTTAGCACTGAGAGGTTTCTTCGGTGAGCGCTTCTGAGAACTCTTGGTTGCTGTAGTCGTGCTCTCAGCGATGGTGCTCTGGACAGTAGCTGGGACGATTGCTTGTGGAGTGGGTTCTGGTTGAGGAGAGGTAGAAGTGGCATGGCGTTCCTTGGGGGTGGCGCCAAGACGTTTGGGTGTGGAGTCTTTCTTTGATTTGGGAGCCATGGAGATTTTCGGCTAGGGTTTCAGAACAGTTGAGAGGTTGAAGGAGAAGAAGAATTGGAAAGGTTTGGTTAAGTCTGAAGTGGTGAGGGAATCGGGTATAGTTTGGGGTTTAAGTAGAGAGAGATGATGGAGTTGATGGGACGGGTTTAGAGTTCCAATGATGGTAATTATAACATTGCCATTTTGAAAATATTTTAATTCAAAATTCAAACCTTCTTCAAATTTAAAATATGAGGGAAAGTAATCTGAAAATATCTTTTCCAAAATTAAAACATATACATGGATAAAATAAGTGATATATAAAAAGAAGTTTAAAATCCATTAAAACTATATTTGATCAAATATCTAAAAAGATATTAACCAAATATATGATCCGATATCTGTTCTATACCATTCAGAGCACAAACCTTGACATAATTCTCAAGGGTCTTGACACTGAGTAGAATTTATCTTTCGTAAAGGGAAAGCTCCCCCTACGAAAGTGCATCCTTGTTAAACATTCCAATCTCACGTCTAATGAAGGTGAACCTGTCCTCTGCCAAAGGCTTAGTGAAAATGTCAGCCCATTGATAATCAGTAGAAATAAAAGATATGGACACATCACCTTTTTCGACACGGTCTCTAATGAAGTGATGCCTTACATCAGTATGTTTGGTCCTTGAATGCTGAACAGGATTCTTCGTGATTGATATGGAACTTGTATTGTCACACTTAATAGGAATACCTTTGAGGTTGATGACAAGATCTCTAATTTGTTGAGCTATCCAAAGGATTTAGGAGCAACATGCTCCAACTGCTATGTATTCGGCTTCGGCAGTGGATAGAGCAACTGAGTTTTGTTTGTTTGAATGCCAACTGATCAAGGATGCTCCTAAGAATTGGCAACATCCTGGTGTGCTCTTCCTATCCACCTTATAGCCTGCAAAATCTGCATCAGAATACCCGATTAATGTAAAATCTTTTTGCTTTGGGTACCACAAGCCAAGCTCCTTAGTGCCATTGAGATATCGAAAGATCCTCTTCACAGCCACGAGGTGAGATTCCTTAGGATCAGCTTGAAACCTAGTACACATGCAAACACTAAACATGATGTCAGGTCTACTGGTTGTAAGATATAGTAAAGATCCAATCATCCATCGATACTCCTTTTGATTGACACTCTTCCCAGTCTTGTCTTTATCTAGAGATAAGGTTGAGCTCATGGGTGTCTTGACTGCTTTGGATTGATCCATCTTGAATTTCTTCAAGAGATCCTTAGTGTACTTGCTTTGATTGACAAAGATCCCTTTCTTGGATTGATGAACTTGTAATCCCCAAAAGAAGTTGAGTTCACCCATCAAGCTCATCTCAAATTCACTGCACATGATGTCAGAAAATTCCTTACACAAAGATGTGTTAGTGGCACCAAACAATATATCATCAACATATATTTGAATAACCAAAATGTCCTTTTCTTTGGTTTTGATAAAAAGAGTCTTGTCGATCAACCCTCTTTTAAAATCATTTTCTAAAAGATATTTTGACAAGCGCTCGTACCAAGCTCTTGGGGCTTGTTTCAAACCATAAAGCGCTTTGTCTAGTTTATAAACATGATTGAGAAATTCAGAACTTTCAAAACCTGGGGGTTGAGCCCCATAAACTTCTTCCTCTAAGAAACCATTAAGAAAAGCACATTTGACATCCATTTGATATAACTTTATGCTCATTAAAGCTGAAAATGCTATTAAAATGCAAATGACTTCAAGCCTGGCTACGGGAGCAAGGGTCTCCTCGTATTCAATAGCTTCCTCTTGATTGTAGCCTTGAGCAACAAGCCTTGCTTTGTTCCTCACGATCTTACCATTCTCATCTAGCTTGTTTCGAAATACCCATCGTGTGCCAATGACTGATTGATGCTTTGGCCTAGGCTTCAAGGTCCAGACTTTGTTCCTTTCAAATTCGTTGAGCTCACTTTGCATAGCAATGATCCAGTCTGGCTCTTGAAAGGCCTCATCTACCTTCTTTGGTTCTATAAGAGAAACAAACGCGTGAAAAGCACAAAGATCTGTAAGTTTAGAACGAGTTTGAACACTAGATGTAGGGTCAGAAATGATATCCTTTAAAGAGTGTGATGCGGAGTATTTGAATTTTCTTTTGCTAGTCTCAGCTCCTTGATTCGTCACACCAGCAGGATTGATTTGTCGTACATCTGACTCCTTGGTCCTGTTAGGTTCAGTTACAGCAGTTTCTGACGTCTCAACACTGTTGGATTGGACCCTAAGGGTTTTGGACGAATCTTCAACACCTTGGGCCAATTCTTCAGTGTTGAGAATCTGTTCCTGCATGTTCCTCTTTTCTGTGTTCTTGGTGGCAGCATCATCACCTTCCTCGTTCTCTGCATGGATATTAAGATCTATATCTGCAACACTTTCATTCAAAGAACCGTCATTGCATTCATCAATTATAACATGTATACTTTCTTCAACTAACTGGGTCCTTTTATTGAAGATTCTATAAGCTTTGCTACTTGTGGAGTAGCCAAGAAATATACCTTCATCACTACGCGCATCAAATTTCCGAAGGTTATCTTTTCCATTGTTATGAACAAAACAAGTACAACCAAAGGGTTTAAAATAAGATATAAGTGGTTTGCGGCCTTTGAAAAGTTCATAAGGAGTTTTCCTTAGGATGGAACGAATAAGACAACGATTCAAAATATAGTTAGCTGTGTTCACACCTTCTGCCCAATAGGTTTTAGATAATGCATTTTCTAAAAGCATAGTCCTGGCCATGTCCTCTAGAGATGTTGTAAGTTGAATCTGCCATGTTTTTACAGTAACTTTTATATCGTTTTCTGCATACATTTCATGCATTTGGGCTAAGATAGTACAAAATCTATGTAGTTTATGCTTATTTGGCAAATTATGGAATCTACACCAGTTTCTGTTTAAATTCGCAGAATTTGAGACAATTTACAGCAGTTCTGAGAAAGAAAGAAAAGCTCGAAAATCAACTACAGAAGTCCAAGGTCGAAGAGCAGCGGAACAGGGACGAATCAAGCTGGAGCCAAGAGTTACTCGATATCGGGTACATTTCCTCGATATCGACCAAAGATGTCTGAGCAGTGCTGGTCGAGTAGGAGCTGATCGAGGAAGCTGAAGACAAAGCAACCCGACTCCGGAGCTTTACTCGATATCGAGTAAACTACTCGATATCGACAAACCTGAAAGCCATGCCCTGAGTCGAGGAGCCATGCCAAGTCGAGAAGCCGAAGACCTGGAGATGCCGGGCACCAGTTACTCGATATCGAGTAGCTTACCCGATATCGACAACCTCAGCAGTGCCTGTCTGAGCCATATCGGGGAGCAGTTCCTCGACCAAGACCAGCAACGCAGAAGTCGACACAGTTACTCGATCTCGAGGACTTTACTCGATTCGAGGACAACAACATCGCTTGTCCGAGCTAGATCGAGCACCAGCTATCCGACATTCCAAGCCAGCCGTTGTCGACGACACATCTTACTCGATATCGAGTACTTTACTCGATATCGAGGAGCGCTATCCTGGACCGCGTTATGCGGTGAGCTGTCCGACGCGGTTTTGGATTGCTTGGAGCCGAAGATTGTCCAATTCTATCCACATCTATCAAGTTTTATCTATGGAGAGGAGATTTACCCACACATGAAAGATTTACCTTTTTATATTTAATTCCTTTATTCCATTTATTTATCTTCAAGCTTTTAGATAAAGAGATTTAGATATAGATATAGTTGATCTTTCCTTGATTAGCGGGGTTTGAGCACTATAAATAAAGCCTTAGGGGCTGAGTTTTATTCATTCAATCACACATTCAATTTCAGAGAGAACAAGTAAGTACTTACATAGAGAAAGAGAGAGTTTGTGGCGAGCAAGGTGGAAAGGCGAAAGCGGATTTGGCTTGTTCGGTTGTAAGCTTTCTTTGGTTTATTTTAATGCAAGTTAGTTTCTTTTTTTTTTATTAATGAGTTTCTTGATAATGAAGAGCGAGTAGTCCCCCCACTTCAAGGGTCGGGGTGAGCCCGACGATAGCCATGTGAGGTGATGCTGTAAAGGTACGATCTTTTTATGCAATTCGTCTTCTATCCCTATGAGCATAATTCTTTTGCGAAAGTTGAAGGTGATCCTTGTTTGTGTTATTGAAGCGAAAGTGATCTTAATACAACTTGGGTTAATTATGTGAAAAGGGTTAGTAACAATTAGGGTTTATGCGAAAGCCTCTATCTTCCTATTTGTTAATAACGAAAGTTATTTGATGGAAATCATGATCTTTTATGCCTTTATGTGTTATTTTGCATGGTTATCGTTTTGGTGTTGATACCCTGACTTTGGAAGTCTTTAAGTTTATTGAGTTTATTCACCGAAATCTGAGTTATGTGTTCGAAGTTTGCATCTTTAAAGTTTCTGTCTTTGTCGATCTTGGGGAAGTTTTCATCGATATCGAGTACTGTTTACTCGATATCGAGGAGGGTTTTACTCGATACTTGTCTTTGCTGAGTCTGATGTCTGTTGTCGACTTGCTGTTGTCGATATCGAGGACTATTGCTCGATATCGAGTAGCTTATGTGTCCTTGCTTTATTTTTTGCTTTTCTTTTGTTTGTTATTTCTATCTTTCTGCTATTTCTGTGTGTGAGATTTACAACTACCTGAGATCCGCTGACACGCTTCTTCGTGGATCGATCCTGACTTTCCACTGCTGCATAGGGAGGAAGTCTTGTAATTATTTGCAAGGGACGGAATCTGGTTTGGTTTGCTTTATTCATATTTTATTTGCATTCTCGATTTCCTCCTACAACAAATTGGCGCCGTTGCCGGGGAAGCAATCATTCGCGCCTTAGGTAGTTAGATCTCACGTTTCCTTTGAAGTTTTCTTTTACAGGTGTATGCGATGGTCAACGACCTGAATTGAATGCTTTAAAATTCAAGGATCATATGATACGGAGGCCAAAATAGCAGAGCTTCACCAACAGATAGCGGAAATAGACCGGGAGAAGGCGGAATTAACCCGTCAGCGGGTTGCCGATGCCGCCGAAACCCGTCGGCTTGAGGAAAAATTGGATGCCTGGCGTAGATGGGAGCATAACACTGAATCGCCCAAACCAACAATGACAAGTTGGTTCGACAATGTCCCCTTCTATGAGCCAGTCGACATCGACTACCTGAACTCGACATATGCACATTCTGGAGGAACTGATCCAGAAACACCAGCCGAAATCGTCTGTACCACAGAAACCCAGGTATGTCCTTCCTTTATTTCGATATCTACTTCGCTATCTATTTTTGAAGAATCTTTGGAAGAATCCCAAGAAGAAGAAGAGCCACCAACGCAGAAAGCGGACATTGTTGCCCAGAGTGTTACAAGATCACTTTTACCTTACAAGGTGAAGGTCATCCCCGACAATTTTTAGCAACCGATGTTCATATTCAAGTATGGGGTCCTCACAAAGTGGCATGAAGCTCCACAAGATGAGGTGGAAATATCTCTTCCCACTCCACCAATTTATTGTGGTGGAGATGTGCGAACAAATCAACCGATAAAGCGGAAGAGGTATGATGATGAGGTATGTATATTTTCTTTATATCTTCCTTTATGCATGCCAGCTGGAGCCCAGGAAGATGAATGGGTGAAGCCATGGAGCGTTCACTTGGAGAGGTTTAAGCTTCTCCGCATGATGCCCCCGGATGACATCCCACGCTTCCCATCGCCGGAGGAACCACCAGATCCACCTATACCTCCGGAAAAAGATTAGCCAGGCTAATGCTTAATAGAGAAATTCGGCCTAGCGACTATAAAATTTAGAGCTTGTAAATAGACATTTATTTTTGGGACTTTTGGACATTGTTGCTTTTTGTTTTTGGTTTTGAACCTTTTAGTTTTTCTGTTGTGGGTATATGTCTTCTATATTTTTCAGGTCCATGGGGATAGAAGCAAGCTAAATCGGACTCGGCCCAGAGCATAGCCCTCGACATTATGAAGCCCTGCACATCTGTCTAGTGAGTTTCTTTCTTTACCCATATTTTTTTATACAGTGAGGACACTGTAATGTTTAAGTATGGGATGAGAAAAGGGCTTACTTTGTGCATATTTGACCATATTTGACATTTTGCGTGCATATTTGAAGTTTATTTCTTGAATTGCTTATACATGGTTATTTTGGAATTCGTTATTAATTTATGTGCTTATATGCATGTTTTCCGAAAATTTGAAAAAATGACCCCCATTGAAAATTTTGATTAATGTCATGGAAGCTTTATATTGAACTCGACGATGCAAAATTGGATTCATTAGAGATATAACATGAAATTGCCTAGTAAAGGGAAGTCACAATGAAGTGCATATTTGATTGAAAACCATGAAATGAGGTAAAATTTGATATTGCTTTTGTCATTTTGCATGATAAAAGGATGGAGGACTTTATATTTCCATATATGCTCATATGTTTATAATCCTAGCCTTACCTATGCTTATGCATCACAAGAGCCATAATATGCCTTATTTCAATTATTGCTCCACATGATCTAAATATTGCCATTCTTTACCTTATTTTCATCCGGGGATTATGTTGAGAATGATGTTACATCATGGAGATTATCATATGGTGTTTGTGTTGTTGTTGTTACCATTATTGGAGTTTGGTAGGAAAATGTTTGAAAAATATGGAAAATTTAATGAGTGAAAGAAAATCCGATCACCTCAGGAGATAAAGGTAGATCGACCCTGCTTACTGAGATAATAGTTCAGTGAGATGGGGCACACAAGTGAGGAGTCCAAAGCACTAAGTATCCAGGGCCATTCATGACACCGATGTTTGCGACTCGCGAGAAGGCAGTGCTGAGGTTAGAGAGGTAAAAGCATTATTATTGAAAAAAAGCATTATGAAAGGTGATGATTTTTATGAAGAAGGAATGTGGTATGAAAGTTTGGAAAGTACTCCATTTCCCCGGATCATTAGCACCACATTGCCAAAAATTGCCCACCTTTAGCATTTTACCAATCTACTTCTTATTTGAGCTTAAATTAAAGTCCTCTTGATTATTAATGCTTTTTCACGAATGAATGTTTTTGCATAACCCTCTTTTTGTGAGCAGATGTTGCTTTTTAAATTTGCACATGCATGGATTTGTGACACTAGTACCTTTTCGAGGATGATAATTAATTGCATTGACATATGAGAATGAATCTAAGATGTTGAGAGTTTTGATTTCTTCCCCTGAATGTCAAATAAAAGTATTACTTGAGGACAAGCAAGCTTAAGTATGGGGTGTTTGTTGTGAGCTGAATCTGCCATGTTTTTATAGTAACTTTTATATCGTTTTCTGCATACATTTCATGCATTTGGGCTAAGATAGTACAGAATCTATGTAGTTTATGCTTATTTGGCAAATTATGGAATCTACACCAGTTTCTGTTTAAATTTGTAGAATTCGAGGCAATTTACAACAGTTCTGAGAAAGGACGAAAAGCTCGGAAATCAACTACAGAAGTCCAAGGTCGAAGAGCAGCGGAACCAGGACGAATCAAGCTGGAGCCAAGAGTTACTCGATATCGGGTACATTTACTCGATATCGACCAAAGATGTCCGAGCAGTGATGGTCGAGTAGAAGCTGATCGAGGAAGCTGAAGACAAAGCAACCCGACTCCAGAGCTTTACTCGATATCGACAAACCTGAAAGCCATGCCCTGAGTCGAGGAGCTATGCCAAGTCGAGAAGCCGAAGACTTGGAGATGCCGGGCACCAGTTACTCGATATCGAGTAGCTTACTCGATATCGACAACCTCAGCAGTGCCTGTCCGAGCCATATCAGGGAGCAGTTCCTCGACCAAGACCAGCAACGCAGAAGTCAACACAGTTACTCGATCTCGAGGACTTTCCTCGATATCGAGGACAACAGCATCGCTTGTCCAAGCTAGATCGAGCACCAGCTACCCGACATGCCGAGCCAGCCATAGTCGACGACACATCTTACTCGATATCGAGTACTTTACTTGATATCGAGGAGCGCTATCCTGGACCACGTTACGCGGTGAGCTGTCCGACGCGGTTTTGGATTGGTTAGAGCCGAAGATTTTCCTATTTTATCCACATCTATCAAGTTTTATCTATGGAGAGGAGATTTACCCACACATGGAAGATTTACCTTTTTAGATTTAATTCCTTTATTCCATTTATTTATCTTTAAGCTTTTAGATAAAGAGATTTAGATATAGATATAGTTGTTCTTTCCTTGATTAGTGGGGTTTGAGCACTATAAATAAAGCCTTAGGGGCTGACTTTTATTCATTCAATCACACATTCAATTTCAGAGAGAACAAGTAAGTAGTTACATAGAGAAAGAGAGAGTTTTTGGCGAGCAAGGTGGAAAGGCGAAAGCGGATTTGGCTTGTTCGGTTGTAAGCTTTCTTTGGTTTATTTTAATGCAAGTTAGTTTCTTTTGTTTATTAATGAGTTTCTTGATAATGAAGAGCAAGTAGGCCACCCATTTCTAGGGTCGGGGTGAGCCCGACGATAGCCATGTGAGGTGATGCGGTAAAGGTACAATCTTTTTATGCAATTCGTCTTCTATCCCTATGAGCATGATTCTTTTGCCAAAGTTGAAGGTGATCCTTGTTTGTGTTATTGAAGCGAAAGTGATCTTAATACAACTTGGGTTAATTATGTGAAAAGGGTTAGTAACAATTAGGGTTTATGCGAAAGCCTCTATCTTCCTATTTGTTAATAACGAAGGTTATTTGATGGAAAGCATGATCTTTTATGCCTTTATGTGTTATTTTGCATGGTTATCATTGTGGTGTTGATACCCTGGCTTTGGAAGTCTTTAAGTTTATTGAGATTATTCACCGAAATCTGAGTTATGTGTTCGAAGTTTGCATCTTTAAAGTTTCTGTCTTTGTCGATCTTGGGGAAGTTTTCGTCGATATCGAGTATTGTTTACTCGATATTGAGGAGGGTTTTACTCGATACTGGTCTTTGCTGAGTCTGCTGTCTGTTGTCGACTTGCTGTAGTCGACATCGAGGACTGTTGCTCGATATCGAGTAGCTTCTGTGTCCTTGCTTTATTTTCTGCTTTGCTTTTGTTTGTTATTTCTGTCTTTCTGCTATTTTTGTCTGTGAGATTTACAGCTACCTGAGATCCGATGACACGCTTCCTCGTGGATAGATCCTGACTTCCCACTGCTGCATAGGGAGGAAGTCTTGTAATTATTTGCAAGGGACGGAATCTGGTTTTCTTTGCTTTGTTCATATTTTATTTGCATTCTCGATTTCCTCCTACAACAAGGGTGCGGTTCTTTCGTTCCACAACCCCATTTTGTTGAGGTGTCCTAGGAGCAGAAAAGTTATGGGAGATGCTATATTTAGCACAAAACAAATCAAACTGAAGTTGATCAAACTCCTTACCATGATCACTCCGAATTGACACTATGGGCTCGTTTCTTAAAGTTTGCAACTCCTCACAAAGTTTTGAAAACTCAAATAAGGCCTCTGATTTTTCTTTTAAAAATGCAACCCAAGTATATCTAGAAAAATCATCAACAATAAGAAGCATGTACTATTTACCATTGGGAGATTTGACTCACATAGGACCACATAAATCCATATGTAAAAGTTCAAGGGGTCTAGAAGAACTTACAACCTTTTTGGGTTTGAAAGAGCTACGTGTTTGTTTACCTCGTGTGCATGCATTGCACATATCAATACCTTTGAAGTCCATCTCAGGTAGTCCTCTTACAAGCCTTTTGGACACAAGGTTCTGTAGTGTATGTGGACTCACATGACCGAGTCTCCTGTGCCAGAGCTTTGGATCGTCCGTTAAAGCCTTTAGACAGGTTAAGTTTCCTTGTGCCACTTGATCAGCATTCACAGCGTATATATTGTTGTAACGATATGCAATCAGTATAACTTCACCTGTATCTTCTCTGCACACTAGACATCTTTTCTTGTTAAATCTGACATCATTGCCACTATCACATAATTGAGAAACACTAAGAAAATTATAATTCAAACCATTCACAAGATAGACATTTTTAATACTATGGTTGGAATCACTCCCAACACTGCCAATACCAACGATGTCGCACTTTCATTTGTCACCAAGAGTGATGGTTCCTGTGGATTGTTCCTTTAGATCATGAAAGAGAGAACTCTTCCCACTCATATGTCTCGAGCATCCACTATCAATAATCCATTTTTGCTCCTTCACCTTGTTGATCTCCTGCAAAACAAACATAAATCTTTATGGCTAGACCAATAAGCAAATTTGGATGCATTGTTGGGATAAACCATATTTGGTAAAATAGTGCCTTTGGGGACTCAAACTTGTGTTATCCGTTCTTTTCTCAAATGAACAGGAAATGTAGTGCGAATGATATGTGGATCCTTTCTTCCAAAGGGGCAGGTCTCTTTTACATGTCCCTTTCTAGCACAGTGGTGACATATAGGAGAGGTTCTGCTTCCTTTTGCCTTTACAAAAGTGGTAATGTGCTGCTTATTTAAAAACCTCGGGTTGTAACCAATACCACTTCTGTTTAGAGAACTTTGTTGCTCACCCAACATCCTATCAAGAGTGCCTTTGGATTTGGTACAACTTATGAGGGCTGTCTTTTGGTCTTGAATCTTATTATTCAGGGAGATCTTCTCATTCTCTAAGTTATGGTGTTCACTTCTTAGAGAGGAGAGATCTTGCTTGAGTTCAGATTTCTCTGAGTCAAGAGTCTTGACTTTAATGTCAAGACCTGAATAAGAAGCTTCAAGACATTTGACCCTCATAGACAGTTCCTCAATAGTTCTTTTCTGGTCCACAGTTCTCTTAATAAGAGTGTTAGCTTGGGCAATAAGTTTCTCTTCATTGGCAATCATATTAGAAAAGAATTCCGATAATATCTCTTTTGAATTTGCCAAAAGTTCTCTTACAGTTACCTCAAGCTTCTCATCGTGGGATTCATCTCCTGAGGCCATAAGACAGACATTGGCCTTCTCGTCATCGGAGTCAGAGTCAGAATCACTCCAAGTTGCCACCATGGCTTTCTTTTTCCATTTGTCACCCTTCTTGGACTGGCTCTTCGTCTTTTGAGGGCAGTCTTTTACAAGATGATCTGTTTCACCACATTCAAAACAAGACAAAGGTTTAGTCTTCTTATCAAATTTGTTGTATTGAGACTTGCCTCAAAATTTAGAAGACTCTGATCCATCCTTGTTGTTGAATTGTTTCTTCATTTTGAGGATCCGAGCAAGGCCTCTTGTGATAAGAGAAAAAGGATCATCCTCATCGTCATCCTCATCTTCGGAATCAGATCCATCTTTGGGCTCATCCTTCTTAGACTTGAGCTCCAAGTTCTTAGTGCTTGCTGGAAGTTCTCCATCGTCTTCATTAAGGATCATTTCATGCGTGATCAGTTTCCTAAGCAGGTCATCAAGGGGCAGAGTGGTGAGGTCTTGGGCTTCCTCTATGGCTGTTACTTTAGGACCCCACTTTTATTTTGGGAGGCACCTCAATATCTTCCTCACTTTCTCAACGTTCGTAAAGCTCTTGCCAAGAGAGTCAAGGTTGTTGGTGACTTCTGAGAATCGTGTGAACATTGCCTTGATAGTCTCATCAGACTTCATTTTAAAAAGATCATACTTTCGAAGGAATATACTGATCTTGGTGTCCTTTACTTGGCTGGTTCCTTCATAGGTGACGACCAACTTGTCCCAAATCTCTTTAGCTGACCTACAAAATGAAATACGGTTAAACTCATCAGTTCTAAGACCCCAATAAAGTAAGTTGATAGCCCTGTAGTATTTGGAGACGAGTTCAAGATCCGCTTGGATGTATTCAGATTCCTTCTTCGCAACTTTAGTTTCATTTGGTCTGTTTTGTTCTGGAATCTTTGGATCATTCTCTATAATGTTCCAAAGTTCCAGATCTTGATCTATAATGAACATCTTCATCAATGATCTCCAGTGGACAAAGTTGTTTCCAACAAAGAGTGGTGGTCTACTTGTAGACCTTCCTTGTGCAAATCCTCCGCTTGCTTCACCAGATATAATAAAAAACTCACAAGATTGTTAGATCGAAAGCAGTGAGTAATGCTCTGATACCAATTGAAGGCCCGATAATGTAAAACAAAGTAATGTAAAGATACTCTAGAAGGGGGGTTGAATAGAGTATGCCGGTTTTTCGCAGATAGTCTCAAGACTTTTGAAGCTCGTGCAAAACTCTTTGAGATTAGACTTAGTATTTTTCTCTGAAAGCCTGAATCACAAAGTTAAACAATTCGAACCAAGTGCGGAAATAAGGTAAAGCAGTAAATAAAGGACTTGATGAATTGTTTACGAGGTTCGGCACGAACTTGGCCTATGTCCCCGCCTAGGGTTCTTCCACAACCCTAGGATTCAACCGGCTTTTATTGATTCACAAGACTTAGGATCCTAATAGCTAACCGAGAAGCCTCTCTCCTATACAATTGTAGTCTTGTCACTTCACGTTCCCTTGGAGTCCTAGACCAATCTAGAAGAGCCCACCTCTCTTAGATATCTAGTACAATCCTTATACACTTAGTGAACCAATCGCCTAGTGTCTAATTCCTGAGTTACAAACTCTTGAGTATAACACTCTCTCTGAATATATCCTATAAGCTCAATGTGTAACTCTCAAATGCTTTGAAATGAAATAACAGACTCTTAAGAACTAGCAGAGAGCACACGAAGAAGACAGATTTCACTTGAGGGCTTGAGTGCGAATGAGAGCTTGTGTTCAACGAATGTGTCTCTATCTTCTCTTCTTCCTTTTCTTTATAGAGAACAAATCGACGCAAAGGATCTCCACCAACGGCTATAGCAGATCATGGCATAAGATGGATTCTTCACAATCTTCTATCTTTGGAAACTCTGAAGCCATGATCACGATTTTATTCTTCTCAGCTTTGAGCGCTTAAGGAAGGAGATATAATTCAAAAAGCTTCCTGAAAAGTTAGTGAATATATAATAATATATTGGAAGCATATAATAACATAAAATAATATTTCGAACATAATAACATAGAGTACATGTTTTGTATTTCATCAACACTCCTGTAGCTTCAAGACCTTTTACATAAGCTGACTGTCAAAGCCTTTGAAACTTATTCCGATTTTCATTAAGGGAGTGGAGTTATCAAAGATGACAATTGTGAACAGGCTCCTCCCAGCTAACACGAGGAAGAGTATTCTTAATTCAAATCGTGGATTATTCTATACTAATCGGAATTGATGTTGTGTGATAGGCCTAGAATTGACATAATTGAATGTGTGATGACGGATGCCCTGAACTGGTAGCAATGATTGTCTGACTAACTTGTTTCTATGATGATGGGCCTTGATGGTGGTATAATGACTTGCTGGTAAGTAGGTTATGGGTTATATATATGTTTGGTAGTGCTTTCTTCTTGAGATTGAGTCATGAGATTCTTCGGTGAGACGGGTCGAAAAGTGGTAGGTGGATTAAGGTCTTCGGATTGGGCCATTGTTTGTGTAAAATGGGGTGCATGAATGATGTTTTAGCTTGAGTAGAGCCGAGTGAGCTGGGATATGTCGAAGATAGTGGTTCGTGAGTATAGATGAGCTTCCAGGTAGGTCTTAGGTGAGGAGTGGGGCTAGTATGTTGAGATTTTGAGGGAGATGTCCTAGCTAGGAGTATCGGTAAGTAGTGGGTGCGCGGTGTGAGCGTTTAGGCTAGGAGGGTAGCGGTTGAGGTCTAGACTAGTTGCATGAAGGTGACCTTAAGATTGGATGTGAGTATAGGCAGTTGGCGTAGTTCTAGAGGTGGATGGGCGAGCTATGAGTTGATCGGGGGATTCTTGAGGGGAGGTGTTGTGAGACGGATTGGTGTACCAAGGAAGGTGTCTAGATAGTCTATGAGCGGATCATGGACGATGTCGAGGATGATCGATTAATGAACGTCTGAGGAATCATAGAATTTTGGACTAGGTGATGTGTGCTGTGAGTGAGAGCGATTTCGGTACGGGATGAGGTTGAGGAATTGCCAAGGAAGAGTAGTATGAGGTCGCTTGGGAAATTATCGATCGAGGATATTAGGTTGTTCATATCAGGGTTGTTCGTGTGATTGGTATTTGGGGGTTGTTCAGATAGGATTGGTAATGCTTGGGGAATTTATGAGTGAAGGATCTCTAGATGCATTTTTGGAGGATTTTGGGATATGGAATTAATCGGGATTTATGAGTGGAGGTCATTGTGGCTATTGAGGTAATTGAGGATGTGAGATGAATCTTCGAGGAAAGGCTGGTAGCTAGGCAAGGATGTAGTTGAGATTTCTAGTAAGAATGTGGGCTTAAGGTTGAGATAGAGAGATTATGAGCAGGGATTTGGGAACTAGGCAAAGCAGAAGGTATTGAGGACGCTAGAGGAGAAGAGATTTTTGAAGGTTGGTGAAGTTGCGGTGCTTAGGAAATTCGGACGAGGATGTCATAGGAATTCGGTGAAAATGTTGATCGGTATATAAGGGTTTAAGTGGTGGAGATTTCAAAGTTTAAGGAAGCGTGATCTGAGGCAATTTGGGAAAACAAGCGGAGTTGAGGGAACTAGTCCAGGTAGAGTATGCTGGGAAGATGGTCTAGAGTGGGTCGGCTTGAGAGTCATGGTGATTCGTGGTTGGGAGTACCACTAGTTGGGTTCTGCGTTAGAATTGGTCGGGAGTGTCATGTGTGAGATGGTCAGCATGAGTTGGGTCCTTAAAGGTGGATGGTTAGTGAGAGTGGTTAGCGGAATGGGAAATATGATCAGGTTAGCAAGGTGATTTGAGATGTCTCTTTAGGAGATGATGGTCGGGCGGAGTCTTGAGAGCCTAGGAAGAGTTAGCGAAATTGTTAAGAAGTGTATAGATCAATCGTGAGAGTGGTTCACTTGAGGACTCGGAATTTTCTATTTGAGGGTAAAGATGGGGTTGATAGACGAACCCTAGGGCAAGGACGTGTTATATATGGAGTATTGATAGTAGATCGAGATGTTCAGCTTGTCGAAACGAGGGAATTTTGTGATTTGGGAACTCCGAGAGATAGTTTTAAATAGTCGAGTAGAAGGTAGGACTTGAGATCGGGATGTCGAAATGGATTGGCCCTTAGATTGTTTGATGGCATAGGAGTTGGGATACCTAGTAGTTGATTTGGGTATTCGGCCTTAGTTACGAATAGTTATGAGGCTAGAAAGGTTGTATGTGAGCAGGATACAATGGTGCCTAGAACTGGTAGTGGATTGAGTTGGTAGACCTCGGCGTAGTTGATCTTAGTGCAAGGGATTGTGAGTAGTGGTCGTGTCTCGTCATGATTGGTAGTGTAGGCAGATTCTCCTGAGGTAGCGATCTAGTGGATACTTTACTTGGGGCCGAATGTTGTGTGAATTCTATGCTATAGGCGATGTTGATTCTCTGATGTGTTGCCATTGACAATAGGGAACTGTTAGTACTAACATAGTTATCCCTGAACTCGATGGAATGCTACTGTACGGAAGCAGTTGTTTGCCTCTAATGCGATGACATTTGGTAGTTGGAATGAGTATGATGTACTTATATGATTGATATAACGTGCTTATATGATTGATATGGTGTGTAAATTCCGTGAGATGAGGTAATAAATTCTACCATATATGATACGATGATAGATATGCTATGCTATGTGGCTACTCTTGAGGTGATTATGTTATGCTATTAGACGTGAGGTGCTATTGTTATTCGATATATATATACATGATGCTTGATGATGGAAATGATAGAAATTGAACTGTTGAACCTTGATTATGTCTTAGAACCTAGGAAGAGAATATGGGATTAGCCTTTAGAAATGGATGGTAGGATGAATGGAGAGGTTAGGAATGCTTTTGACTAATGCCGAACTTGAAGTTTTGAACGGTATTTTGAAGAGAACGTTGTGATGTTTTGAGTTATGATATGACCGAGGAGTCGGAGTAAGGATGTGGTAGAGGCCCATATCACATTCTTGCTACAGTCTATTGGGGATATTATGATCACGGCAACGGTACTGTGAGGATCTTATAGGGGCACTTATGAGATACTTACGGGATCAATGACATGATCATTGGACTCACCAATTTCAAACATCATCCCCTATTTTAAAATGATTTTAGTCTCGGGGACGAGACTTGTTTTTAGAGGTGGATGATGTAAAGGCTCGGATTTTTATATCCTAATTTTTCGGAAAAAAGGAAATTAAAAATGAATTTAAATCGAATTAAAAGCTCGTTTAACGGATTTCGACCCAAATTTAAAATAATTATCGGATGACGATATCTTTGTCTATTTCAAAAATCTAATTGATGGAGAAAGCGAGAGTCAGAGAAACTAACATTCGAGAACTAATTTTAGTATCCAAAATTCACGTATTCAGTATTTAATTCCGGGTATTTATTAACCAATTCAACACTCATCCCCACCCACTCCAATCGCTCACCATACTTTCAGATTCACCCCTACCCCGTCACCCTCACCATCCCGATTCACCATCGATCGCACGCCATCTCCTCTTCACCTTCACGGCTTCACCATTCCCTCATCATCACCATCACCTCACTTCGCTCTCTCCTATTTTCCCATATTCATCATGCCTCATCGCCATCACCATTTCCCGTTCTTCATCACCATTACAAACGCCACCGAGCCGCCACCTCTAGCTCCCCGCTGCTTCATCAATCACCGCCAATCACCACCTTTAGCCTCCGTTCCATCGTTGCCGGACCACCACCAACGCCACCAGCGCCGTCGACGAGCCACTGAACAACCTCCTTGCTCTGTTTCGGGAAGCCTCGTTCCGGTAAGCCGTTCTCCTTCGTTTCCGATCGAAATTACCTTCGGTCTTCACCAACACACTCACCCATGTCCGATACAGGTCCGACAAGCCATCGCGAGCCACCGACGAAGCCCAGAACTCCGATCAAGAGCTTCGAAGTCGCGAAAAATCCATCTCGGTGAGCTCCGAAATTATACTCGTTTCGATTCATTTTTTTTAGTCTTTTTTGATGTTTAGATTAGTCGGGAGTGAGCGAGGGCTAAGTGCGGGACGATTGGGTTAGCTCGAGAACTCCGGCGAGCTCGAGAGAGGCGTGAGCGAGCAACGTCGAGCCGAGAGCGCGAGGCGAGAGCGCGGGAGCAGCATGCACGTGAAAGGGAGAGCGAGCGAGCTGAGGGCGGGGCGGGTCCATGGAGTTGGAGCCGGTGAGCCACGGCTGGACGTTGCCGGCTAGGTCGAGCTCCATCGGCCAAAGCCATGGCGGGAGCTTCGTCTTCATTGGAAATCCGGGGAGGAAGACAACCTACGTGGCCTTGTGGCCCCCTTCTTTACTAACATTATATATATATATATATATATATATATATATATATATATATATATATATATATATATATGTTTATCAATGAATGGAAACCCTCAAGGAAGACATTATAATCAATCTCGTGAGCTTACATCGACCTCCCCTGTTGCGTCAGTGCATTTTCTTTCTATTTTGTTAGTTGGATACTCATTTTCCAAGAATATTCTCTTCAAATGTGTTCTTGTTTAGTTTTTCATTAATAATCGGGCATCCCATGTATTTTTCTAGAGCTACTTGTTTTTGGCTGAAAGAGACCCCTCGCACTTCTTGGTTTGCTTTGCCAAATATCATGATGTTGTCAGCAAAAGATAGAAAGGGGATATCCAAATCACAAATGTGGGTTAGTAATTTTATTCCAGAATTCATTTTCTTACTTTCTTGAGGAGGTGCGTAGACAAAACAAACAAAAAAATTGGTTGCTTACCTGAGTTGTTAGTTTCTAGGAATGGACCAGAATATATATAACCCCTTTACCCTACGATGATACGATATATAACTCTTCCGGTTGTCAGGAATGGTCAGCATTTCATGATGGGATAATTTCGGTTAGTACTGGAAGTTTGTAGCTGATTGAATTTTCGCTGTGGTAGAGTCAAGATGGGTCTGGAATCTGTAATAAGAGACTTTCACTACCGGTTCAATGTATTATTCTGTCTAAGAGATTAGTTAGGAGACTACACGTTTGATATCTGGGTCTTAGTTTCGCTTTGATCGATTGGTTATAACTTGCATACAAACTAACTAATGTTCAACTAGTACTACTGCATTCAAATTCCAACATGTTTACTTAATTATTTTTAGTTCAGAATCAGATCATGAGGATATATCTGACAAGATATTGCAAAGACAACTTCTTCTAGCTGGTCCTGATGTGGTTTCTGAACAAATGAATGGACAGGTTTAGTTGCATAACAAACAAGTAAAATGGACAGCTGTTTTATTTGTCTCTTAATTGCTTATTCTGTATAGAGAAATAGGATAACATAAATTCATTGCATTTCCACAAGTCCTGTCACATTACTGGTGCTTTGCAGCACATTGATGATGGACGATGAGATACAGGCTAAATCAAAACTAGTTAGGCTTGAGTTTCTCAAGGACTAAGAAATAACACCCTTAACTTGAATGTTACCTGATTTTTATTTTCCTTGCCATCCCACAAGAATTAGGCGGCCCTTTTAACGAAAGTGCAGCCTAGATCATCCATTCGGATACTAATTAATGCTTCAGGCAGACAGGATCACTCAATGCCTCAAAAAATGAAATAAGGTCATGTAGGCTCCTCAAAACTCAAAAGCCAGTTCAATGACAAACATACACACACACAAAGCTGAGCTCCTTTAAGATTAGCTTGGCTTATAGTAGCCATAGATACTGTAGAAGGTTTGAGCAACAGTAAGCAAAATAAGGAGCACAGCTGCGACGAAGGAGATGATAGCCCAAGGGTTATTGAAATACCTGTGCTTCAAAGTCGCGCGCCAAGCATTCCACCTGTGGTTATAATACCTGTTGACATCCTCTGATAGGCGCGAGAGGTAGCTGTCGTTGTAATCGAAGACCACCTCCTGGCAGAGGCGGTTGAAGAGGTCAGCTACTTCAGCATCATTCCCAAGCCAGTGCTCTATGATTCCATGGTAATGAAGGTAGCCAACATCATCATCCGAGTCGATCAAGTTATCCATGAAGATCATGTAAGAGGTAATGTCGTTTGTGCAGTCAATATGGCACTGCTCAAATGCAATCAGGTTGAAGAAAAGGGATTTGGTCCCATCATGTACCAGAAGCCTTGGAATACTCAGTACTCCATCCTTGAACTTGATGTCCCAAAATCGGTCAGTTTTGCGCCTGGTGAACTTGACACCGGCTTCCTTGAGGTCAGTTGCACTACGGATCATCTGGTGCCGCCTCTTGTCTGCTATCGGATTCGAGTGAGACCAGCGCCTAAACCAGTTCTTGGGGGCGGGTTGTGGGCCCACCCGCAGGATGCTTCTCCTGAACACATCAAGGCAATGGAGTCCTTCTTGATCACATAATGGATCAAAGCTGCTTGCTGTATGTCCTATTGAAGTTTCCAGCTTGTTTCGATCACTGGCTGTCAATGGCTCATCTGTCGGAGTCAACGGGTCTAGAAACACGAGGGCCAGCTTCGCAACTAACCCGACTTGATCAGGCTTACCGAGCTGGAGTCCGAGCAGCCTATCGAGCACGAACAGTGGGATCTGGTTCTCCAGCATAACCATGTCGCGTCTGATGGCGTGCATTGTGCCTCTCATCGAAAAGATGGGGTCGTTCCGAGCGTAGCCAAGCTTCTTGAAGCCTTCAGCGGTACCCCTGAAGATCTCCAGCATGAAGCAGCCATCTAGCACCATCATCTCCACAAACTCATGGCTGTTGTTGATACACAAAGGGAGTGGGGTTTCGTAACAGAACCTCGCTCTCTCTTCAAGCTCTTTCATCGAATCGAGGTACAGCTTTATGTCTTGGTTGGTTCGCTTGAGCATGTGGAAAACCGCCCTCCATTTGTGGCGCTCCATGTCCTGTAGGCGGATCCTGCCATGGTGGTAAGGCCCCAATGACACAATCTGTGGTATGTAGGCTTTATCATTAGCTGGATCCCTCATACTTTGTGGGATCCGGTAAATGCATACCTTGGACCAACAGCAGACGAGGTGGTCTTGGCGAGCGTGTTCTAGCTTTTCCTTGATCGAAACCACCCAATCCAACTCTCGAGGAGTCGGAGTCGGAGTCGGAGTCGTTTGTGGTTGTATTAGGCCTACCTGGTGTTCTCCATTCACCAGGACTGCCAACGGCTCCAATGGTTGCTTCACCAGATGGTGTTGCTCTTCGTCCTTGCGGATTTGAGGCGGCAGCTGATGATCTTGATCAGCCTGTTCTGATGATCCATTTGAGGTTGAATCATTCTGGAGGCCAGCATCAAGTGCCTCCTTCAGCTTCAGGGTGATCAGGTACCAACTCAACAGCTCCTTGTTGAACACTGCAACCATTGTTAATGAAAAATGAACCAAACTTTTCCAGACAACCCAGCTGGGAAATTAAATGGAACTCTAATTCTTGATAACAATTGAGTAATCCCTTTGTCCTTCAATATTTTTTCGCCTTTGATGATGGTGTGACAGCAACCTTTCATCCAATTTGCTGATAGGTTAATTGGATTAATTAAAAAAAAATGTGGAATAATATAAGGGAGAAGACCTTTTTTGTGAACTCTTTGCCAATCATTTTCAATTATATTGTCTATACATTAATGGAAAAAAACAATTGGCTAGGTGCATGTATAATGTTTTGTTTATTTTTTTTAACAAGTGGTGGTCTACTTTCTGAATAGGCTCAATATGTTACGGGGTACAAGTGCTTCGTTCAGAGGGTTCAAATTCAAAACCTCTGATTAACTAGGAATAAGTGGAGATTCCAGCAATAGATGAAAAGGGTGTGTGGGTTGTGTGTGGAAAAGATTAAATTATTAATATAGTAAATAGAGAGCGGTCGGTGTTGAACCGGGACGTTTAAGTACTACTCTGACATCTTTTCGGCTCGACTACCCCAACATGCATCGTTGGGCCTGAGATCACAGTTGGGCATAAAGCCCAATTGTAATACCATCAGAAACTTACCCATTATCACACACACACAAGTACAAATACACATAGAATTACATAGGCTAAGTATGAGATGAGCCTAACAATTGCTACCTCTATCCCCAACTTATATATTGAGCAATCTTTTGCACCTCGGTGTAGCACTTAACCTTCCAAAGCCGCTGCTAAGCCCAATTCAACACCGCCAAAGACTGAGCCACCTTCAAAACCTCTTGCAATCACTGAACCTCATGCCACAACTCTTGAACACACTTCACTATCAAAGCCAACTTCTCTATCTCTGTCATTAGTAAGGTCAAAATACTCATCACCCTCTTCATCTTCTCCATCGAGCTCTTGAGAAGGTATCCCGAAACCCCATTATTCACCAAAAAGAGAGTATTTCCCCACCCTTAAGTACCTTGTACCTCCAACCTTGGTTAACCACAATTCGTCCTTCGAATGTCATCAATCCAAAAAGGAAAACAGACCAAGAATAATACTAACTATTACTCGTGAACCAAAAATAAGACGAACTTTAAAATTTACTAATTGGTATACAAACTATCTTATATTAAACCAATATCAACACAATAGCTAAAATTTATCAACGAAAAAATAATCCGGTTTTAAAATATAATTGATTAAAAGTTTGGGAGAAATTGTAAAACTAAAAGTACTCATCTTCATCCATGGAGGCGGGAGAAAAGATGGCAAGGGAACCTTTAATCTGAAATGGAAGGGTTTTTGTATGAATTGGCTATGAAAATTGACAAATTTGAAATTTCTATCCTAAAATCTGCAAAAGCCCTTCCTCAATTCGATATATGATTTGTGTTTTTTAATTCAATTGAAGGGTTTGTGGTTTGGGAAATTTTGTGTTCTTCATAGCGTCCATGGAGAGAGCAGAGCATTGAGCGAGCGTGGAGACGAGCTGGCGAGGAGACGGTGCGCAGGCATCGACCTCAGAGAAGGGAGCGGCTGCGGAGAGGCGGTCTAAGAGAGTGGCGGACTCGTTGGGTTCGGGGACAGTAACAGATGTAGGAGTCGGAGCCGAGGTTGCAGATCTGGAGAATGTTAGAGTGCGGGGAGAGGAGGAGGAGCTCGGGCTCGGTGTCGAGGGAGTAGTCGGCGAAGGAGGCTCTAGAGAATGGGGGAGAAGCAGCAGTGGAGGGGAGGAAGATGATGATGAATAGTCACTATTCCCCTAATTTTACAAAATTTTCTCAAACTTCTTTGTTAATTATATTTTGAGTTTAGATTGTTTTTCGTTTCTGAATTTTAGCCACAATATCAAAATCGGTTTAATTGGACATAATTTGTATACCAATTAGTAATTTTTAAAGTTCGTATTATTTTTTGTTCCCGGATGATAGTTGGTATTATATATTCTTGGTCATTTTTCCATCCAAAAAAGGCATCAATTTTGGAGCAAAAATGGCGTTAATTGTATTATCTCAGTTTCATACTTATTTATTTTTTGAATTATTAAATTTTTATTAGAACATAATTTAAAAGGAGGGGGAAATTATAAATTTAACAAATTTAACCGAGATTTGGACACAATAATTTCGAGGGTAGTTAGTGATATAAGTTATTTAAAAAGTGATTTAATGAAAATATTACGTTAAGAGATAATTTAAGATAAATTAGTACATTTAAAGGTGGTTTCATACAATTTGACTATTTATTTTTCGGCAATAAAATGAGCAAGTGGGGATTAAGATGTTAGCATGTAGTTGATGACTACCCTGGTTGAATGGAGCTGCTTATGTGACCTGGAACTTGATAGGATTAGGATTTAGGAGCATGTCCCCACCTTCATCATGCCTGAAGACCCCCATAAAAAAAAAAGATTATGACAAGTAAATTGAATAATACTCCGTAATGTTAATAATTTAGCACGTTTGGTTTTTATTATATACTGTATTTTATACAAAAAAAAAGGACATTTGACTAGTAGATAAACTGTGCTCTTGAAGCTAACTGGTTGTTGTTCACATGGACCACCTCGATCTTATCAAATTCTCAAAGCATCAAATTTCCTTTTAGCTTATTCTTATAGTAGGGCCGCCTATTTTTTTTTTTTTTAACGCTAGATAATTTAGTATACTTGCTTCTTTTTTTTTTTTTAATGATAAGGTTTCTATTTGCCCAAATTACCAGATTGGTATAACGTGGATGTTGGAGAGCGTTTTGAGATGGAAACCAGAAAAGGAAGAAGATGAACAAGGGGTAACGAAGCTTCAATAATTTGATAAACCTAAAAACGCGGTTTGATCTCACGTTTTTACTTAGGGTTACAGAGATTCCCCCTAGCATTAGGGGAGAATCTGGTTCAGAAAAATATTGGTCATAAAACGCGGCTTGAGGCCGCGTTTTAGTGTTGTCATCAAATCAACCAGAGGAATCTCTGGTTTTCCTGTGACTCACACAGAGAAACGCGGTTTGAAACCGCGTTTCTCTGTGCCACATCAGCGCCTCTCGCCGACCTTGATGCCAAGTGGAAAGTTGGCCAAGAAACGCGGTTTCAGACCGCGTTTCTTTGGCAATTTTCAAATCTCTCCCGGGCGCCAATGGAATTTAAGATGTTACACATAAAACGCGGTTTGAACCCGCGTTTTTCCGACGGCTCTGCAAAAAATGAATATTTTTGTAAAATGTTTAAAACAGTGAATATTTTCGTAATTATTTATTTTTTTTGTGAATATTTTGAAAAAAAATTCGAGTTGGTATTGATTTTCGAATCAAGTTTTTAAAAAATATATCATTTAAAAAAATATAATTCAAATAGATTTTTAAATTTATTTGAGTATAAAATTTAAATATAAAACTTAAAATATTAAAAATAGAATGTAGATTATTTTAATTGTTTATATTTTTAAATGGAAATAAGTTGAAAAGATATAAATTCACTTAATTTATTAAAAATCGGATTTTAAAAGAAAAATATACCAATTTGTCACATTGATATAATTTTTTATTCTTATTTGTCGCTTGATGTCTTTTTTATACCAATCTGTCATTTATGGTACCTTTTTTTATACCAATCCGACAATTTGACCGTTTCTATTTGTTCTTTAATTTGTGCATACAGTGGACCAAAACACAACTCTTTGTCAAGCTCTTTTATGAGATGTTTTAGTCGTCTTTATCTATTAAATAATCTAAAACTTAACCTAATTCATGTGTTTATTTGAATGCCAATATTGAGAGCAGAATGAGGGAGATTTGATTTCTAATCCAAGAGAAAAGTATTGTTATAAGATGAAAATGTGAATGTGTTTGATTAATTAATATCAACTTGTACACTTAAACTAGGCCTGATACATGAGCTGAGTAGCTCGGGATCGACTCGGGCTCGGCTTGGTAAAAACTCGACTTGGGATCGGTCGAATGTATATATGAGCTAAGTTCAAGCCTATTCCTGAGCTCGATTCGAGCTCGAGCTCGAGCCGAGCTCGAATCAAGTAGCTCGTGAGCTCGAAGACCCCTAAATTCCTAGGTATAAAACCTAATTACCCTAAACCCAACCCATCCGCTCCCATCCTTCTTTTTATTTTAGGAACGCTCCCACCCCTAATCTCTCTTACTCTCTCATCGTTTCTTGCTCGTTGCGGCTGCCCACCGTTGCCCCTCGTCGCGCTTCGTCATCATCAGATCTGGATTGTGATATTGTAACCGAACAAATGTGCTTAAATCGAGCTAAAATCGGGTATTATTGGCTTTGTTGGACTGTGTTGTGTATATATTGTGTGTCATTGATTGTGAAATTGGGTATTATTGGCTAATATTGAATCAAAACCGAGCTTAAATCGAGCTAAAATAACTCAAAAATTATAACCGAACAAACGAGCTCACGAGCTCGAGCTCGACTCGAGTATAAACGAGCTCATGAGCTCGAGCTTGAGTACTCTTCCCAGCCCGCGAGCCGAGTACGAACACCTGTTTAGGCTCGTTTTCATATGGAGCTCGAGCTCGGCTCGTTAATAAATGAGCCGAGCTTGAACACAAGGTACTCGAGCTCGTGAGCTCGTATATCACCCCTAACTTAAACCCATCCCCACCCCCGGCACCCCCTCGCATCCCCTGCCAAACACGCCCTTAATTTTTATGGGGTGTTTGGGACAGGGTGGGAAGGGTGGTCGATTTTTTTTTGGGGTTACGAGCTGGACAGTTTGGGCAGAGGTGGTCGGGGTAGACGAGATGGTGATTAATGGGGTAGACGGGGTAGGGGAATCCCTAATTTTCCCACCTTCATTTTGAGGATGGGCAGGGTGGATAAATTTTTCCACCCCTTGACTCCGATTTTGCCCTCCTCCGCTGCTTTCCGCTCCCAGGTCTATATTATTTCTTCCAGTTTTATTGCCCCAGTTTTGAGAGACATCAAGGGTTTGTTTTTCTCCCACGGCTCTCCACCTTCATTTAAAGGGTGAAGTGGGTGGAAATCTACCCCATCTCTTCCACCTCCTGTCACGAAAGTAGGAAATTTTCCCCTACCTCCACCCTTTTTTCCCACCTCAAAATAAAAAAGAGGGGAGGAAAACACAACCCAAATAATCTTGCAAGATTTGTATTCTTTCTTCCGTCGAAGGAGGAGCAGCATATATGAAGCAACCTTCAAACCGACCTCCGTCAAAGCAGATGAAGCAAAAGTCCTCTCCTCCTTCTTAATCCTCTTCACTAATAGATTACATAAGTCTTATATTGTATAGTGGGCCCAAAGGCCCAATACCTTTGTAACCTATATATATGTTTATCAATGAATGGAAACCCTTAAGGAGGACTTTACATCAATTCTAGAATCCTACATGGTATCGCAGGCTTTTCTTCCTCACGGAACCCTAATTTGATCCTCCCGCCCCACCCTTCCTCTTACCGTCGTCGGCGTCGTCTCCTCGCTGCCGCTCTTTCTCTCTCCCCTCGCCTCACCGGCCCCTCACCGCTGCCGACCGGCCTCCCCCTCGCTCTCGCTGGTGTTCTCTCGCTCTCGTTTCCTTCCGAAAAAAAATGTCCGACCTCATCTGTTGCGGCCGCGGCATCGACATCTGCAGCGGCCACTGCCCGATGCAGCGGCCGCGGCATACGAGGACTCGCGACCCTCCTCCTTCGATCGCCGCCCCTCGATGGTCCCCGGTGCCTGGCTTCAACCCTAATTGGCTACACTCCGGCTCTCCTGCCCTACGAGCTCAGACCTATCTGACATCGTCTGATCAAGGCTATGTTCCGCCGGATGGGCATCACGCCTTATCCTCTATGTAGCCGACATATTCAGACTCTTCTTGGTACATGGACACTGGTGCCACCTTCCACATGACGAACTCCTCAGGTAACCTCTCATCTATTTCCTTTAAGGGTCCTAAAAACTCTATTATCGTCGGAAATGGTGGTCGTCTTGCTACTTCGGGAATTGGCCACGCCAAATTACATACCCCAGCCCACCCACTACACCTCAACAATGTCCTCATTGCCCCAAAGATTGTCAAAAACCTTATCTCTGTCCGTCGGTTCACTACTGACAACAACGTTTCCCTATGGTTTCTTTGTGAACGATCTTACTACGGGGGTTACTCGCATGAGATGTAACAGCACCGGGGAGCTCTACCCTATCGCAGGACCTCCTGCGTCCAGTCAGTCGTGCCCGGTCGCCCTCTCGACATCGTCGTCCAGCCTATGGCATGCACGCCTGAGCCATCCCAGTGCTGCCGTTCTAGATGTCCTCCGTTCCCAGAGTCTTGTCACCTGTACTAAAGACCCACGCTCTGGTTTATGCTCTTCCTGCCAACTAGGCAAACATGCCAGACTGCCGTTCCAACGGTCTTTGACCTCTACCCTTGCTCCCTTTGATATCATTCATAGTGACATTTGGACCTCTTCTGTGCCTAGCAAGGAGGGTCACAAGTACTACCTCTTGTTTGTTGATGATTACACTCATTTCTTATGGGTCTTCCCGTTGCATTTCAAGTCCCAAGTGTTTCCTGTCTTTTCCAAATTCCATGCCTACATCAAAACATAGTTTCACACATCCATCAAATGTTTCCAATGTGATAATGGCCGTGAATTTAACAACAAAGACTTTCACTCTCTCTTTGCCACAATTGGGATCTTCTATCGGTTGTTTTGCCCCTATAGTTCTCAGCAGAATGGCAAGGCTGAAGGAATCATCAGAACCATTACCAACATGATGCGCTCTCTCCTATTCCACGCATCTATTCCCCTTCCCTATTGGCCTCACTCCTTATCTACCACATGTTATCTCCTAAACATTCTCCCATCCACTACCCTACACCATCGCTCGCTAGCTCAGGCACTTTCTTACACCATGCCTAGGTATGATCACCTTCGCACCTTCGGGTGCTTGTGTTTCCCAAACCAGTCCTCCACAGCCCCACACAAGCTTCACCTGCGCTCCACTCCATGTGTCTTCCTAGGTTATCCGTCTGATCATTGCGGTTACCTTTGCCTCGATGTCAAGATGTTGTGAGCCTAATTCGCCATGTTTTACATCTACTTTTATATCGATTTCTGTATACATTTCATACATTTGGGTTAGAATAATACATAATTTGTGTAGTTTATGTTTATTTGAAATATATGGAGGTCTACACAAGTTTTTGTTATATTTTGCAGAAATCGGACGCACTTTGGAGCTCAAAGGAAAGTCATGAAGAAGCTAAGGATGGTGCAGCTGTAGAAAACGCCATTTTTCACCATTCATCATTTCGAATCAAGCTTTGAAGTATTAATGAGAGTTATATCCCTCAAAAAGAGATTTCCAACGCATGTTCATATGCGTCAATCGGACGAACGAAGACTCGGGAAAGTGCGTTTCAAGAATAGAGCAGAATGCTGGAAAATACAGAGGAGGTCGATATCGACCTAATTTTGGTCGATTTTTCTCATGGAGGCTAGAAATCAACCCAGGAAGCCGAAGGAGGAAAGAGGTGTTCGATATCGACCATGCCAGGTTGATATGGAGTTGGCCAAAATCGAGCAGAAACCCAGGAACCGACCAAGGAAGCTGAAGAAGAAAATTGCAGGTCGATATCGACTTAAGCTAGTCGATATAGAGTAGAAGCTAGTCGATTTTCATCCCTTGGAGCCGAGATCAAGTCAGGAAGAGAAGCTGAGAATTACAGGTCGATATCGACTAGCGGATGTCGATATCGAGTAAAACCCAACAGTGGCCGATTTCGAGCTAGTCCGAGTTCTAATCAAAGTTCTATCCAAAGTCCAATTAAGATATCCACAAGATCAAATTCTATCAAGATCTATCAAGATGGAAGAGATATTTATCTACTTTAGATATAGTTTTTTTTTTATTTCTTTATTTCCATAGTTTAATCTTTCAAGTAATAGATAGATAGATTTAGATATAGATAGAGTTTCTTTCCTAGATTAGCTTGGAATAAAGCCTATAAATAAAGCCTTAGGGGGATGATTTTCATCAATTCAAACAAAGCCGTCTTCGGGCGCAAGGAGAGAGAGAGAGAGAGAGAGAGAGAGAGAGAGATTGGAGGAGGAGGCGAGAGAGAAGGAAGAGGAAGGAGACGAACGGTTGTAAGTTTTAGTTTATTTTATGTTAAAGTTAATTTCTTTCATTATAGTTTGTTTCTAATTTCCTTCTTATAGGGTTGGGGTGATCTCAACATAGATATGTGTGTTTGATTTATGAATTTATGAATTTGTATGTCTTTATCATCATCTACCTATGTGCTTAATCCTTTGCGAGAGTTGAGGAAATTCCTTATTTGTGATATTGAAGCGAAAGTGATCTTATTATGAATTTGGATAGTAATTAGGGTTTGCTTGCGAAAGTTGGTTGATCCTAATTAAGAAAATGTAGTAACACTTAGGGTTTATGCGAAAGCCTCTATATTCCTATTTGTTAATAACGAAAGTTATTTGATATAAAGCATGCATCTTTATGTGATTTATGAGTTACATATATGTTTATTGGTTTGGTGATCCCTAACCTTGGAAGTTCGCATCTTTATTTGCTATATTTTATTATTTTTATTCGACACAGGTTCTACTCGACACCAACCGCCATTCCCTCTCCATCCATCGACATCGACCTCTCTATTCTTCGTTGACAACCACCCTCGCCACCTTTTTCCTGCAATTCCCTGAACCCCAAAACACACTAAACCTAGAACCGCTGACTTCTCTCCTGAGGACGAACCCGACTCCCCTATATTATAGCGGGGGTCTTGACTATAAATTTATTTGGTCGAGAAACCCTCTCGTCAAATTGGCACCGTTGCCGGAGAGATATCAATCGCGCATGGTTTAATATCTTTTTGTGTTTTGGAGTAGTCCATATCTTTTTCTTTCTTTATTATATATCTCATCGGTACCCACAAGGTACTGAGCTTGTTCTACTGATCTTTGCTCTGATAATTTTGTTCTCAAAGTTCAGGCATAAGGATGGAAGATTGGGTCGAAGGAAATCCTGAATGGGAAAGATGGGTCGAGGATTTGAGAAAGAGAAACAGGATCGCCATAGAGGAGGCACGACAAAAGGAAATAGCCTGGACAAAAGGAAACAGGATGGAAGATTGGGTCGAAGGAAATCCTCCTGTGAACCAGTCAAGGTCGACTGCATTCGACTCGACATCGACCGAGCTCACTCGACATCGACCTGTGCTCCACTCGATTTCGACCCCATGGGCCAAACTGGAGGAACTGATCCAGAGAAGTCACTCGATGTCGAGTCAACACCTCTCGATATCGACCGATCACCACTCGACATCGACTGGTTCTCAGTCGATATCGAGTGCTCTGCAGAACCCAAGGTAATTCTTTCCCCGACTTCTTTTTCGTCTACATACCTTGTTTTTGATAACCAAATTGAAGGGACCCAAGCGCTGGAAAAGGAGAAGCCAGACATAGTTGCACATGACGTTTCAAGATCACTTTTGCCCTATGGGTGAAGGCCATCCCAGACGATTTTGAGCAACCGATGTTTGTGTTTAGGTATGGGGTCCTAGCAAAGTGGCATGAAGCTCCGCATGATGAGGTGGAAATATGTCTCCCCACTCCACCGTTTTGTGGTGGTGGAGACACGCAAACAAATCAACATATGAAGCTGAAGAGGTATGATGATGAGGTATGTATATTTTCTTTATATCTTCCCTTATACATGCTATCTCGAGCCAGGGAAGATGAATGGGTGAAGCCACGGAGCGTCCACTCGGGAAGGTTTAAGCTTCTTCATACGATGCCCCCGGATGACGTCCCACGCTTCCCACCACCGAAGGAACCACCAGATCCACCTATACCTACGAACAAAGATGAGCCAGGCTAATGCTTAATGGAGAAGTCGGCCTTGCGACTATAAAGTCTAGAGCTTGTAAATAGACATTTACTTTTTGGGATTTTTGGACATTGCTGCTTTTGTTTTTGGTTTTGGACATTATTTTCTATTGTGGGTATTTCTCTTCAAATTTTTGCAGGGACAAGGAAGAAAACAAGAAGTTGAAATCGACTTCTTGTTTTTGGGATTTTTGGACATTGCTGCTTGTAAACAAGAAGTTGAGTACAGTAAGTCGATATCGACCATGATTACTCGATATCGACTGGGGCCAGCATCATTTACACTCGATTTTGAAGCTTTGCACATTTGTTTAGTGAGTTTCGTTCTTTACCCTTATTTTTTATACAGTGAGGACACTGTAATGTTTAAGTATGGGGTGGGGGAAGGGCTTACTTTGTGCATATTTTATTTTATTTGACATTATGTGTGCATATTTAAAGCATAATTCTTGAATTGCTTATACATGACTATTTTGGAATTCATTATTGATTTATGTGCTTATATGCATATTTTCCAAAGTTTATAAAAATGACCCCCATTGAAAATTTTTGATAAGTGTCATGGAAGCTTATATTGAACTCGACGATGCAAAATTGGATTCATTAAATATATAGCATGAAATTGCCTTGTAAAGGGAAGTCACAATGAAGTGCATATTTTTATGAAAACCATGAACGAAGGTAAAATTTGATGTTGCTTTTGACATGTTGCATAATAAAAGGATGGAGGACTTTATATTTCCATATAATGCTCATATTGTTATACCCTAGCCATACCTATACTTATACATCCCAAAAGCCATATTGAGCCTTATTTCATATTTTGCTCCACATGATCTAAATATTGCCCATTCTTTACCTTATTTCCTATCCAGGGATTATGTTGAGAATGATGTCACATTATAGAGATTATTATATGGTGTTTGTGTTGGAGTTTGTCAGGAATGTTTGAAAAAAATTATTATGGAAAATTTAATGAGCGAAAGAAAATCCGATCACCTCAGAAGATAAAGGTAGATCGACCCTACTCACTGAGATAATAGTTTGGCGAGATGGGACACACAGGTGAGGAGTCCAAAGCACTAAGTATCCGGGTCCATTCATGATACCAATGTTTGCGACTCGCGAGAAGGCAGTGTTGAGGTTAGAGAGGTAAAAGCATAATATTGAAAAAAGCAATGAGCGATGAGAGAAAGGTGATGATTCTTATGAAGAATGAATGTGGAAATTCAGTTTGGAAACTACTCCATTTCCCTGGATTAGCACCACATTGCCAAAAATTGCCCACCTTTAGCCTTTTACCAATCTACACCTTATTTAGCTTAAATTAAAGTCCTCTTGATTATTAATACTTTGTCACGAATGAAATGTTTTGCATAACCCTTCTTTTGTGAGTAGATGATGCTTTTTTATTGCACATACATGGATTTGTGACACAAGTACCTTTTCGAGGATGGTAATTGATTGCAGGGACATATGGCAATGAAAAGAGCTTTCCAACGCATGTTCATATGCGTCAATCGGACGAACGAAGACTCGGGAAAGTGCGTTTCAAGAATAGAGCAGAATGCTGGAAAATACAGAGGAGGTCGATATCGACCTAATTTTGGTCGATTTTTCTCATGGAGGCCAGAAATCGACCCAGGAAGCCGAAAGAGGAAAGAGGTGGTCGATATCGACCATGCCAGGTCAATATGGAGTTGGCCAAAATCGAGCAGAAACCCAGGAATCGACCAAGGAAGCTGAAGAAGAAAATTGCAGGTCGATATCGACTTAAGCTAGTCGATATCGAGTAGAAGCTAGTCGATTTTCATCCCTTGGAGCTGAGATCGAGTCAGGAAGAGAATCTAAGAATTGCAGGTCGATATCGACTAGCCGATGTCGATATCGAGTAAAACCCAACCTTGGCCGATTTCGAGCTAGTCCGAGTTCTAATCAAAGTTCTATCCAAAGTCCAATGAAGATATCCACAAGATCAAATTTAATCAAGATCTATCAAGATGGAAGAGATATTTATCTACTTTAGATAGAGTTTTTTTTTTATTTCTTTATTTCCATAGTTTAATCTTTCAAGTAATAGATAGATAGATTTAGATATAGATAGAGTTTCTTTCTTAGATTAGCTTGAAATAAAGCCTATAAATAAAATCCTAGGGGGATGATTTTCATAGATTCAAGCAAAGTCGTCTTCGGGCGCAAGGAGGGAGAGAGAGAGAGAGAGAGAGAGAGAGAGAGAGAGAGAGAGAGATTGGAGGAGGAGGCGAGAGAGAATGAGGAGAAAGGAGACGAACGGTTGTAAGTTTTAGTTTATTTTATGTTAAAGTTAATTTATTTCATTATGATTTGTTTCTAATTTCCTTCTTCTAAGGTTGGGGTGATCCCAACATAGATATGTGTGTTTGATTTATGAATTTGTATGTCTTTATCATCATCTACCTATGTGCTTAATCCTTTGCGAGAGTTGAGGAAATTCCTTATTTGTAATATTGAAGCGAAAGTGATCTTATTATGAATTTGGATAGTAATTAGGGTTTGCTTGCGAAAGTTGGTTGATCCTAATTAAGAAAATGTAGTAACACTTAGGGTTTATGAGAAAGCCTCTATATTCCTATTTGTTAATAACGAAAGTTATTTATGAGTTACATATATGTTTATTGTTGTGGTGATCTCTAAAGTTGGAAGTTCGCATCTTTATTTGGTATATTTAATTATTTTTATTCGACACAGGTTCTACTCGACACCAACCACCATTCCTTCTCCATCCATCGACATCGACCCCTCTATTCTTCGTCGACATCCACCCTCGCCACCTTTTCCCCGCAATTCCCTGAACCCCAAAACACACTAAACCTAGAACCGTTGACTTCTCTCCTGAGGACGAACCCGACTCCCCTATACTATAGCGGGGGTCTTGACTATAAATTTATTTGGTCGAGAAACCCTCTCCTCACAAGACCCATAAACTTATTGTGTCACGTCATGTCACGTTTGATGAGTCTCGCTTTTCCTTTTCTCCTCCTCCTCCCCCCTCTTCCACACCTCATGTGTCTCAGTCAGAGTCAGAGTCTTTGTTCCCTCACTTTATTCTTCCCCAGAGCTCTCCCGGTGCTCCTGCCTCTCCCCCTCCACCACCACCACCACCCCCTACCACCAGACCACACACCCGCAACGTCTCTGGTGTCTTCCGACCCCGTTTGATCGTCTCCATGACCACCACACATCGCCCCGCCGTCCATTACCCTACATACTCCCCGCCATCCATTCCCCAAGATGGGATGTTGCGGCCGCAACAAGATGTTGCGGCCGCAGCTAATGTCTCTAAAGTAGCCATGATTTTATGCATATTTTAGTTCCATAATCTATAAACTTTGCATATTTCGGGTTGGGAATATGTCGAATTTATGTAGTATATGTTTATTTGTCAGAAATAGAGATCTACATAAGTTTCTGTTTAATATTGCAGAATATGGAGCCATTTCGGGAGAAAACCAAGAAGCAAGGACGGAAGCCCAAAGTTACTCGATATCGACTTTGTTTCCTCGATATCGACAAAAGAGCCCGGACACTACACTGATCGAGGAGCCCATGTCGAGAAGCTGAAGACGAGCTAACCCTACTCCAACACCTTACTCGAGATCGAGTTATGAACTCGAGATCGACAAAGCCTCGGAGACAACCCGGAGTCGAGGAGAAACTACCCGACCTGGTCGAGCATGCCGGACGCTGAGCAGCACTCCTCGATGTCGAGGAAAGTCCTCGAGATTGACAAGCCAGGAGCACCTGTCCGAGCATGTCGAGAAGAACTGCCCGACCAGCCCAAGCCACACTAGTCGATGAGCCACCTTTACTCGAGATCGAGCAATTTCCTCGAGATCGAGGACGCCCCAGGAGCCGGAGTCCGAGCACATCGAGGAAGAGCTAGCCGAGACGCCAAGCCACTGAAGTCGACGACCATTCTACTCGAGATTGAGGAAAACTACTCGAGATCGAGGAAATCTTCCGGAGACGCGTAACGCGGTTTAAGCTATCCTACTCGGATTGGGATTCCTTGGGGACGAAGATTGCCGAGTCTATCCGATTCTATCAAGTTACATCATGAAGGAGAAGATTTATCCACTTGAAGACTTTTTAGATACAATTCCCTTTTTTAGATTTAATTATGTTGTTGCATTTATTTATCTTTAATGCTTTAGATATAGATTTAGATATAGATATAGATATTCTATCCTTGAATAGCAAGAAGTAGAAGGCTATAAATAAAGCCCATGGGGCTGATTTTAGGAATCATCCAATTCAATTCAGAAGCTAGAGAAGTAGTTCACAGAGACGGTTTAGGAGTTCGAAGGTTTTAGGGTTTTGGCATTCAACGAGAGTTGCTTTAGATATAGATTTAGTTTAATGCAAGTTTCTTTTCATACATCAATGTATGAGGTTGCGATGAAGCGCGAATAGCCCACCCACTTCTAGGGTTGGGGCGAGCCCGACGATAGCCATACGCGTTTGAGGTAAAGATCCGACCTTTATCATGTTTTGAGCATCTACTACTTGTTATGTGTTTATTACCTATCTAATGGAGGTCCATGCTAACAACTTGGATTGTAAACATAAAATCGGTAGATACAATTAGGGTTTCTTGAAAGAGTTGTCTAATTGTTGGAAAAGACGAAAGCTTAGTCCTTCGATGCAAGTTACATGATAATCTGTTTTATTTCTACCTTATGCATGCTTGGTTATCGTTGTTGCAAACCCCAATCTTGGAAGTCTTTTACATACAGTTTATTTTCGAATCCCAAAAGCCTTTGTCTTTATTTTATTTCATTTTACTTTCTGCCCTTACTCGATCTTGACCAAGTCTGGTCGATCTCGGGTTTATGATCTTCGATTCCAGAATCGCCGTAGCTTCTGTGTACAGGTGATCGACCAATCCAACTCGACATCAACAACTCTACTCGATCTCGAGTAGCACTAGTCGAGATCAACTAAAAGCTGCCTGCTTCGTTCGACTTGTCCGATCTTCTGTCGACTAACCGTAGTCGAGATCGAGGATATCTGTGGTCAACTTCTGTCCGTGAGATTTCTCCGCTGCCTAGGATCCGCTGACACGCTTCCTCGTGGATCGATCCTGACTTCACACTACTGCATCAGGAGGAAGTCTTGTAATTATTTGCAAGGGACGGAATTTGGTTTGCTGTACTTTATTTATATTTTATTTGCATTCTCGATTTCCTCCTATCAACAAATTGGCGCCGTTGCCGGGGAAGCTATCATTCGCGCCTTAGGTAGTTAAATCTCACGTCTACTTTTAGTTACTTTACAGGTGTATGCGCCGTTCTGGTCAACCACCTGAGTTTGACGGCTTAGACGAACCGGAACGCCTTTTACACATCAGAGCTAAACTACAAAGAGCTATGGCGGCCGCAGAAACACAAGAACAGCTGATTGAAAGGCTCACAAGGGAAATAGCCGCAAGGGATGTTACTATCGCCGCTGAGAGAGCAGAAAGGGAACAAGAAGATGAGCGTGCAAGGCAAGCAGAAGCTGAGCTTGTCCAATTCCCAACCACTGCAGAGGATTATATGCATCCAACTCTCGTCGTGCTTGAATCGGCTATTCTAATATATGAAAACTCTTTTGAAATTCGCACTCAATTTCTTATAGAGCTTAAAAATAATGTTTTTTATGGCAAATTTAATGAGTGTCCTCTTGAACATATTACCAATTTTTCTGACATGTGCCGTACTCTTGCTGAAGGTACAACTCTGGATTATGTCAAGATGAAGGCTTTTCGCTGGTCTCTCGCTGGACCTGCACTGAAGTGGCTTGAAGGGCTGAAACCAAGATCCCTCACAACATGGGCACAAGTAGAGCAAGAGTTTCTCAACAAATTCTTCCCTCATGCCAAGACAACACTCCTCCGCCAGAAAATCACAGCATTCAAACAGAAGCCTGGGGAACCGCTAGCAAAGGCATGGGAACGCTACAAAGAACTGCTGCGATCTTGCCCTACTCATGGACAGCCACCCTACGTCATTCACGAGATCTTCTTCAACTCTCTTGACCAAGTCACTAAGGATAGAATCAACCACTATACTCGCTATGAGTATCTGACGATGCCACCAATTGACGCCAGGGGTGTGCTGGACAAGCTCACCAATTATGACAACAAATATGGGTCTACTGCAAACTATGAGAACTCCTATGCCAGGCCAGCACCATCTATGCCACTCTATGAGCCAGCAAAGGAGAATGGCCCAGATGTCAGGGAGCAGTTCTACAGAGACCAGAATCGCAAGCTCCTCAAGCAAGTCAAATATTTGTCTGTCAATCAGCCTTGCATCGAATGCGGATCACAGCGGCACACCACTACTGAGTGCCGACACACTGAGCAAGTCAGGATGGTAGAGACACATGAAGAGGTAGCCTACGCTGGGGGTCCCAATCGCTACATGGGAGATCAAAGGTTCTATCAACCACAGTGGAACCAAGGTCCCCCTAGGAACCCCCCACCCTACAGAGCTCCAGGACATCCAGAAAGGGATCAAAAGAAGGACGATCTACAGCTCATCCTTGAGGAGATGCGTCGGAATCAAGGCACAATCAATAACCAGTTCCAGAACATCACTAAAAAATTTGGAGAGCTGGACATCTCGAAAAGGGGAATAGAGACCCAGATGGGTCAAATCGCTGCACAGATCCCACGACCATCCGGACAGCTCCCTGGGCAAACAGAACCAAATCCTAAGGGGAAGACCGGACACGTCGCAGCTATCAAACTCAGAAGTGGGCATCAATTACACGAGCCAGAGGTCGGGAAGCATAAGGACAAAGCAGAGAAGCAATTCGATAAAGAACAAAAGCAACTCGATATCGAGGAGCCAGTACTCGATCTCGACAAGAACCTGCTCGACACAGACCAGAAGCTTAGCTCGGACTCCACTGCACAACCAGACAACTCGAGGTCGACAACCCAACTCGAGATCGAGGAACTTGTAGACGAGATCGAGAAGAATCTGGCCGACGTCGACAACTCTGCAACACCTCCGACACCTGATCTGGCTCCGAAGCAGAAAAAGCCACTGCCTTTCCCTTCCAAAGCACTGAAAGATCCCACTGCAGGTATGTTTAACCGTTTTGTTAATATGCTACAAGAACTGAATGTCTCTATTCCTTTTACAGAAGCCCTGCAAGAGATGACTGGATATGTCAAATTTCTGAAAGAAATCCTGAGGAAGAAGCGATCCATCTCAGAGATCGCAGGCGAGTGCAAAGTACTCCACTTCCCTGAAAAGAGACTTGACCCTGGTAAGTTTTCTATTACTGTGGGTTTTGGACAATATAAATATGAGTCTCTGTGTGATTTAGGAGCAAGTGTGAGCATCATGCCTTTATCAATCTGGCGGAAGGTAAAGATAGGATGCATAGAGCCTGTGGATGCCAAACTATACATGGCAAACAATACAGTGGTCATCCCTATAGGTATAGTTGAGAATGTCCCCGTCCAGGTTGGTAAATTCTTTGTTCCAGCAGATTTCTTTATTATAGATTGCACTGAAGATCCTATTAGCCCTATTATTCTTGGTAGACCATTCCTAGCTACTGCAGATGCCAAAATTAGTGTAAAGAATCGATCACTCACCTTCACCATAGGCGATGAGGTTTTAGATTTCTCTTTTGGCTCTGCAAAAGAGGAAATTTCATGGCTAGAGATAAAAAGCATCAGCAACCACGGGACCAAGCAATCGACGGAGGAAAGCACCAGCACTGTACTCGAGGTCGACAAAGCTTCCTCGATCTCGACTACCCTTATACTCGATCTCGACCAAGACTCGTCGATATCGAACTCCTCTGCTGAGCCACAGACTTGCCAAGAGCTTAAGTATGGGGTCCCTGTACTCGATATCGACTAACCATACTCGATATCGACTAACCCCAAGCCCGAAGATTTCTATTTTGGGTCCGAAAAGGTAAGCTCAGGTATGAATTCTACTCCCCCTCAGTCCATTAAGAAATTTATCAATAATTTAAGGGGAGGTAAGGCCCCGTGGCGAGAGAATCTGCGAAAACTAAGAGCTGGAAGAAAGAAGAAGAAAGAGAAGGAAGATTATGCAAGCAACCACCTGTCAGCTGAGCTTGCATACTACAATCAGGACCTATATGATCCAGGAGAAGGGCCAAGCATGAGCGGGCCCCACACTAATGGTCCTTGAGCGCAAACGGAGAAGTCGGCCTAGCGACTCTAAAATCTAGAGCATGTATATAAGACTTTATGAATTTTGGGACTTTTTGAACTTTTTGGTTTAGGTTTTGGTTTTTGATTTTTTGTCTTTTGGTTTTTTAGAATACTTCATATGGATAGTCTTGTTTTGGTGCAATCTAACAGTTTTAGGTCGGCAAGCATATAAGGATCGCGAAAAGTGGAATAAGAAGTCCCTGAAAAACAGTTAGAATCGACAAAGGCCAAGTCGACAACGACAAGGAGGAGCAGCCCAGAAACTCCTCGATATCGAGTAGGCCAACTCGATATCGACAAAGTCCAGAAGCTCCTCGACTTCAGAAATCCACTGGACGCAGACAAGCCTCCTCGAGATCGAGTTAACTACTCGAGATCGACTAAGACCCTTTCTTCGACATGCCTGTTCTGCCCTCCTAGATGTGTTATTTTGTGAGTTCCTTCCTTTACTCTTGTTTGATTTTATACAGTGGGGACACTGTATGTTTTAAGTATGGGGTGGGGGCACTACAAAAAATAAAGAATTTTGCCACCCTACCTAGCTTCGGCAGGGGCTTGCCGTGGCAATTTTCACCCTTTTGCCACCGATGGTAGCTTCGGCAAGGGTTGTCGTGGCTATTGAGTCGATTTTGCCACCCCTAGTAGCAACGGGATGGATTTGCCGTGGCAAATGGGTCGATTTTTGCCACGACAAAGCGACGGTTGGCCGTTGCTATCACTAATTTTGCCACGGCTAGGCAACTGCCGTCGTAAAAAGTATTCTTTTTAGAAAAAAAAAACGAAAAAAACCCTTTGTTTTCTTTAATCCCTAATCCGTTCTCAGCTATCCTCACTTGTGCGCCGCTCCGGTCCTTTATTCCCTCCTCATCGCTCCCTGGATCCCTCCTCTTTTCCTTCGCCCTTCCCGACCTTCTCCTCGCCGTCAACAACGTCACACCTTCCAGGCCTTGCTCCTCTCTCTTGTACTCCAATTTGTCGAAAACCCTAAGAACTCGTTCGATCCAGTTCTTATCCGCCATTGAGGAGCTCGCTCGCATTCTCATCCTTGTTTCCATCCATCTTCGTCGTCCCCCTTCCCCTCTTCGGCCCACGTCGAGTCTTTTCACTCCATGTCTAACCAGATCGAGACCGAGAGGGGGTCTCCAGCCTAGTCGCCTTGGCCACGCCGTTTTCGCCGGTCTGCACCCTCCTCCATCACGCTCGTCGGAGCCACACCCTCAAGCCGCCGGTGGGGAGCTCGTTCTCGTTCTTGTTTCCATCAATTTATGTCGTTCTTTTTCCCCCCTCCGACCCCTACTAGTGTCCTCTTGCTACCTATGTAACCAGATCTAAACTGAGATGCGGCTCCAACCGCTCGGTTGTCGCCGCTTTGCGCTTTCTTTCTCTTTCTCCCTCTTTTGGCAGTCAATTTTAGACGAAGATGTGGAGCGCACCCTATCGCCTGCTTTCGACTCTTCATGCTCCGGTTATCGAACCAACAAATTAACCGTAGCAGAAGGTTCGTAATGCTTTCGAATCTTCATTCTTCATAAAGTTGTTTTTACTATGGTTCAATTGGTTTGTACTAGGTCATTTTTCTAGGTTTCTTAGGTTTATATGATTTTTCAATTAATTTCTTACATCTTTCTTGGTTCAATGCATAGGCTGCAAACAAAGTAGAACTTCTAACGGAAACTAGCAGTCAGCAAGCATTTGAGAGTAGCAGTGAGGACTTCTTATGGAAACTACATCTCTCGGCCTTGGCTGTAGCTAGTACAATAGAATCCTAACAAAGTAGAACTGCTTGGATCATCTACTTCTCGTATTTCATTGTCAGTTGAGTTGCTCTCTCTTTTCTTTGACCTACATGAATGATATTGATGCCTTAACATGAATTTGTATTTTAAGTGAGTTTGATTTCTTGTTCACGAGGAATGGGACTAAGATCACAAAAACTTCTTTACTTCATGACAGATACACTAATTATGATGGCATACTCTTAGAAAGTTGTTTGTTTATTTTTATTGGATTCAATAATTGTATTTGACATGCCCATGAAATGTTGTTGCATAGTATGTAATGATATGTTTGACAATGAGGGCATAACCTTTTCAATGACTCTGATTGATTGGCAGGACATCCCTAAAATACATGTTCTTATTTCCCTTAAGGATATGTATTTGATGATATGATGATTACTATGAGTATGCTAAAAAGGCCTCTTTATATCATTCTTGATAAGTATGAAGGGCAAAGAGACATGCTCTACAACCAGACATTCAAACTTGATCAAGTTACATTTGCAGCGGAGGGTATAAAGGATGCCCAACAAAGTAACAAACGGTACATTATAAGAACCAAACATTGCTATCAAGTGTTGTTTGTCTTCTTTTAATTTCATTCATGCTCTTACTGATACAAAACCAAATCATTCGCAAGAGTTTTTCAGTTTTGATTGTTCTTTATACCATTTTTGTGATTGTTTTCATTTTCTGAAGCAAGTTTGGAGGCCTTTATTTTTGTACCTTTCTTTTTTCCTTCCTCAGATGTCTGCGCTGAAGGCTGCAAACAAGGACTTAAAAGGGATGATGAAAATTGTTAAAATCAATGACTTAGATGTAAGTTTATGACAGTGTCGTGTATCCAGTTGCAAATCCTCTTGCGAAGCAATCCTGAATTTTTATTCTGTTATTTGATATATGATCTCCAGAACATGAAAAATGAATGATGGACATGAATACATGATGCATGCATATGAGCAATGAAATTCAATAAACCCTAGGTAGAAGCTATGATGTGCCTGATATTGATGAAGATGAGCTTGTGGGTGGTAAGCTAATCTGTCTCTGCTGATATTGATGTACTTTTCTGATTTTCCATCTTTATCATTAAATCAGTATCCAGTATCCACTGCATCTTAGTTATTTTGGTAAATCTTAATGTGTTGATTTGCAGAGCTTGACGGTTTAGAAATAGATATGGAATCTCATATATCATTATGGTCCAGGTAAGAAAGATTCTGTATCTTTCGTTTGAAATATATTGTAAATCATACTGGTTTTTAATCGATGTTCTATATCCTGTCTTTGAGACTTTAAGGCATGTCACTTTCTCTATATCCTGTTAAGTGTTTTTTTATGTAATGCAATTCATTTCTAAAGCTATTTTTTATGCAGTGCGACCGACTCTCTCAGCACTTCTTCCCTCACTAACCACTGACTCTCTCAGCACCACCTCCCTTGCTGCCTCTCTCAAAACCACCCGCCTTAGGTATTTCACTTTTCCTCCTTTAAATTTCAATATTAAAGATTTAGGGTTTCTTTGGAGGTAAGTGAACTGCTTTCGATTCATTATAGCTAGCTGAAATTGCTTTTCAATTCGAGACCAATGATTTAGGGTTTCTTTGTCGGACGTATAAAATTTTCTTTGAGATTCCACCAAGTTTGTATTCATTACATGGAATTGGGAGCAAGCTCTTTTGTAAGAGCTTGCTTTTTCTTTGAAATTCATGAAGCTTTCTGTTAGTGGATATTGTGCTTTCGGCTACCATGGAAGCTGTTCCCACACCAAGCAAGTTGATCGTAGCTTGCACGGAATATAACACTTGCTGTGAATATAACACTTGTTGTGACTCTTTGAAATTGCTTTTTCTCTGCTTTGTAAATAAGGAATATAACACTTACACTTGCTGTGAATTTTTTTCTGAGCCTATATTAGTTCTTGTTGGTGTTCCATTGCTGCTTTTATGTTGCCTAGTCGGGATGCCTTGGCTCTTGGAGAGCTTCCCACTTATTTGGATTTTATACATTTTCTTTCATTTCGATACATTAGCCTGCTAAGTAAACCTTTTATATCTCCAGGTACATCAGCCTGCTAAATCTTCTGCTTCCTTTTTTTTTGGTAAAGTCCTGCTTGCGTGTTTATTAGTCAAAGGTTCAATAGCTTTAGATGCATTTGCAGCTCATTTCTTTCAATTCTTTCTTAGATTCTAGATATTAGATTCAATTTTAATAAGTTCAGTTTTAGATTTTAGATTTTAGTTTAAGTAAAATACATATTTTAGCTTTTAGTTTAAGTAAAACCCAGCTGCCTGATATGCATTATTGTGAAGTACCTGGTGTGACTGATGTTGGGTTAATACCAAGTGCCGGTAAATTCTGATCAAGTGCATCATTAAGTTGAAGGAGTTACCTGCACAATGCATCATTATTGTCAAAATGTCAAGTACCTGGTGTGACTGATGTACTGAGCAAGTAACTCCTTGTTGTTTATTGGTGCTGTTTTATTTGTATTGGCTGATATGTGCTTAACAGTTAGATATATATTATATTGGTAAATTGGTTAAAATAAAGAATTAATATTTAAAGTTATTTGGTGAAATTTCTAGTAGTGAGACTTATTTTTACCTTTTGCAAAATTTCAGGCTTTAGTTCAAATGCAAGATATTCCTCAAGCTGTTAGTGTATTGCAGACTTGCAGTTCTTCTCAAGTGTTCAGCCAAGCATAAAGTATATGAATAATTTGGGACTGCCAGTCAGCTAAGTTCCGTTTCAGAGGCCTATGTTATTCTTTCTTTGTTTCTTTTTTTACAGGGGCCATGTTAATCTTGCTCGTTGAAATTATACTGCTGTCTTTTAGTTCAGTAAGTTTGGAGTTAGAATTACTATTGTCTTTTGGACATTTTATTTTTGGTTAAAATGTAGTTTTGGACATTTTATTGTATATGTATATTTTGTAATTATGTATTTTTATTCTATATAAATTATGTAGTTTTTTGTCATTTTATTAGAAATGTAAAATTTGTATAATTAATGAAATTTTGTTATATAGGTAAATTGTGTGTAATTTTTTTTTAAAAAAGTATTGGACTTTTTAGCCCGGGTCTAAAGAATCCGGGCTAAAAAGCAGTTTTTATTTTTATTTTCCACCCAGACCTTAGCTACGGCAACCTACCGTCGCAAATGTGTCGTGTCTTTCATATGGGGTCGCTTAGCCGTAGCTATGCCGTGGCTAGGTTGGTCGCCACGGCAAGCATCCGTAGCTATTAACATTTTGCCACCGCAGACTTGGCCACCCCTAGTTTCCCGTAGCTACGTCCGTGGCTAAATAGGTTTTGCCACCCCAGATCAGCTTTTTGCCACGGTAAATTGCCGATGCTAAATTGTTTTTTTTTTGTAGTGGGGAATGGCTCATTATCATTATTATATGTCTTAGTCTTGCTCTTGGTTTTACATGGTGAAATTTTTTAATTTTTATGTTATGCATTCATGTTTAAATTTTATGCATTTTAGTCTTTTGCCATACTTTAGTCTTGTTTTTAGTTGCATAGAAAAAAAATAAAAAAATAAAAAATAAAAAAATAGAAAATGTCGAAAAAAAGAAAAAAATATGCATGTTTAAATTTTTGCATTGTCATTATTTTTATACCATAACTTAGATGTCCTATGATGATGAATAATGATTGACTTGATCATGTAAATCCTATGGCATGTTTGGAAGGTTTAGCCTAAGTCCTCGAAATTGTTTTTATGTGGATTGTGAACTTGTGATGAAATTGAGCACATATGATCCTAAGCTAAAGGTTAAAATCCAACAAAAATTGTCCTAGTGAGAATTTTGGCCTTATAGGGAGAACATTAAAAATCCCTCAGCTTTCTTGAGTGTATTTACTCTTCCTATGCATCTCTAAATGTTGTGATAGTTATTCAAAGCCTATGCATTTATATGTTGATGTGAATAAGAATTAAATGATGGAGGCACCTTTTAAGTCGATTTTATCCTCTCTTTACCTACCCTGCATTATCCCTGCTTGAAACCAGAACATTAGCCTGAGACTTTTATTATAAACTCCACAAAATTATCCTTAGCCAAATTGAGCCTGACCCCCATTTGGGAATTAAGACTTAGAGTTGGTTGAAATAATGGTTTGTGGAAAGAATGAGCTTATGTTGCATTTCAAGTAAGAAGGATTGTTGAATCTATTGAAATATGGGTTGGTTTTATAATTTTTATCTTGCTATGCATATTATATAAAAGGATTTTTTGGCTCACCCTACAAATGCACCATTAGTTTTTATTTTATTTTCGTTTAAAAAAAAAAAAACCGAAAAAAAAGAAGAGAAAAAGTATATATGTTTGTGAATAAAGTGCATGAGCCAAATTTACCTTATTTCTTTCATTATTCGCAAGATACATACTTTGGAGAGGTAGAGGAAGTTTGAAAGGTTACATACTTCATTGAGATAAATTGGAGAGTTTGGTTGATGCATATGATTGAGAGTTATTGTTTGGTTGAGTTGTGTTGGAGATTTAGGAGTCTTGATTCCCGAATTTTATTAAAGCACCACATGGCCAAATAATTCCATACCCTTATATTCCTCACCAAGCCCCATTACAACCCTGCCGAATGGAATCTTCTTTGAAGACTTCTATTGAGCGAAGTCCTCCTGATGATTCTTGTTGCATTTTCATAATTGGTTACGAAGTGGATTTATATTTAAATTGCAATATTTATGAGATTGTATATGGAATTGAGTTGAGAGATGATCTACATAGCCTAAAACACATTGAGAGTTGAGTGTAAACACATTATCCCTGTGAGGTTGGATTTATATTGCCTATGCCTATGGATCGCTCATATATGTTTGATGACGTTAAATTCACTTGTCTTACATTACTACTACTTGATATGTTGCTTTTGACAAAGGCGAAGACTTGAAGGATGTGTTGTAGGTCTTGGTTATTGTTTGGTTATTGCTTGAGGACAAGCAAGTCTAAGTATGGGGTGATTTGATATCTCTAAAGTAGCCATGATTTTATGCATATTTTAGTTCCATATTCTATACACTTTGCATATTTCGGGTTGAGAATATGTCGAATTTATGTAGTATATGCTTATTTGTCAGAAATAGAGATCTACATAAGTTTCTGTTTAATATTGCAGAATATGGAGCCATTTCGGGAGAAAACCAAGAAGCAAGGACGGGAGCCCAAAGTTACTCGATATCGACTTTGTTTCCTCGATATCGACAAAAGAGCCTGGAAACTACACTGATCGAGGAGCCCATGTCGAGAAGCTGAAGACGAGCCAACCCGACTCCAACACCTTACTCGAGATCGAGTTATGAACTCGAGATCGACAAAGCCTCGGAGACAACCCGGAGTCGAGGAGAAACTACCCGATCTAGTCGAGCATGCCGGACGCTGAGCAGCACTCCTTGATGTCGAGGAAAGTCCTCGAGATCGACAAGCCAGGAGCACTTGTCCGAGCATGTCGAGAAGAACTGCCCGACCAGCCCAAGCCACACTAGTCGATGAGCCACATTTACTCTAGATCGAGCAATTTCCTCGAGATCGTGGTCGCCCCAGGAGCCAGAGTCCGAGCACATCGAGGAAGAGCTATCCGAGACGCCGAGCCACTGAAGTCGACGACCATTCTACTCAAGATCGAGGAAAACTACTCGAGATCGAGGAAATCTTCCAGAGACGCGTAACGCGGTTTAAGCTATCCTACTCGGATTGGGATTCCTTGGGGACGAAGATTGCCGAGTCTATCCGATTCTATCAAGTAACATCATGAAGGAGAAGATTTATCCACTTGAAGACTTTTTTAGATACAATTCCCTTTTTTAGATTTAATCATGTTGTTGCATTTATTTATCTTTAATGATTTAGATATAGATATAGATATTCTATCCTTGAATAGTAAGGAGTAGAAGGCTATAAATAAAGCCCATGCAGCTGATTTTAGGAATCATCCAATTCAATTCAGAAGCTAGAGAAGTAGTTCACAGAGACGGTTTAGGACTTCGAAGGTTTTAGGGTTTTGGCATTCAACGAGAGTTGGATTGTCGGGATTGTAAAGGCTTTGAATTTAGTTTAATGCAAGTTTCTCTTCATACATCAATGTCTGAGGTTGCGATGAAGCACGAGTAGTCCACCCACTTCTAGGGTTGGGGCGAACCCGATGATAGCCATGCGCGTTTGAGGTAAAGATCCGACCTTTATCATGTTTTGAGCATCTACTACTTGTTATGTGTTTATTACCCATCTAATGGAGGTCCATACTAACAACTTGGATTGTAAACATAAAATCGGTAGATACAATTAGGGTTTCTTGAAAGAGTTGTCTAATTGTTGGAAAAGGCGAAAGCTTAGTCCTTCGATGCAAGTTACATGATTATCTGTTTTATTTCTGCCTTATGCATGCTTGGTTATCGTTGTTGCAAACCCCAATCTTGGAAGTCTTTTATATACAATTTATTTTCGAATCCCAAAAGCCCTTGTCTTTATTTTATTTCGTTTTACTTTCTGCCCTTACTCGATCTCGACCAAGTCTGGTCGATCTCGGGTTTCTGATCTTCGATTCCAGGATCGCCGTAGCTTCTGTGTACAGGTGATCGACCAATCCAACTCGACATCAGCAACTCTACTCGATCTCGAGTAGCACTAGTCGAGATCGACTAAAACCTGCCTGCTTCGTTCGACTTGTCCGATCTTCTGTCGACTAACCCTAGTCGAGATCGAGGACATCTGTGGTCGACTTCTGTCCGTGAGATTTCTCCGCTGCGTAGGATCCGCTGACACGCTTCCTCGTGGATCGATCCTGACTTCACACTACTGCATCAAGAGGAAGTCTTGTAATTATTTGCAAGGGACGGAATCTGGTTTGCTGTACTTTATATATATTTTATTTGCATTCTCGATTTCCTCCTATCAACAACAGCTAATCAATTGCCACAAACCCACCCCCCACCCTTGCTACTGGCGGCGGCCGCAGCATCATGCCGCAGCAGCAGCCAATCAACCTGTTGTGGGCTTGCAGCGCCCGCAGCCTTCCCCGCCGCCTCCCAACCCCCCTGCCTCCGTCCTTCCCGACTCCCAATCCCCCCTGCCTCCACCTCGACCTCCCTTTCCCCCATTCCCACCTCCCACAAAACAGCCCTCCTCGACCCGAATTGGCAGGCGGCTATGCTCGATGAATACAAGGTCTTTACAAAGAATGGTACTTGCGTTCTTGTCCCTCGCCCTCCTAAGGCAAACGTCATCCGCTGTATGTGGCTCTTCCGTCACATGTTCCGCTCTGATGGGACGTTGGAGCGCTATAAAGCCCGTCTTGTGGTCATTGATCGCTCTCAGCAGGCAGGTATTGATTGTGATGAGACGTTCAGCCCCGTGGTCAAGCCTGCCACTATCTGAGTGGTATTGAGTTTAGCTTTGTCGCGCAATTGGGACATCCATCAGTTAGATGTCAAGAACGCTTTTCTGCATGGCCATCTGAATGAGACAATCTACATGTTTCAGCCGTCGGGGTTTGCTGATGCTGATCGTCCCAAGCACATCTGTCTCCTGAAGCGCTCTCTGTATGGTCTGAAACAGGCTCTGCGGGCTTGGTTCCAGCGCTTTGCTTCTCATTTGCTACGCTTGGGTTTCGTTGGCAGCCGTTCGGACATATCTCTGTTCATCTATCGCAGAGGCTCGAACTTGGCCTTCTTGTTACTATATGTCGACGACATCATTTTCACCGCCTCTTCTGATGCTCTTCGGATGTCTATTATTTCGCAGTTGAGTGCGGAGTTCGCCATGTCTGATCTAGGTCAGTTGTCCTACTTCTTGGGAGTTGCTGTTCAGCGTCATGCGTCTGGCCTGTTTCTCTCAGAGTAAGTATGCTGCTGAGATTGTTGCTCGGGCCAAGATGGGTAAATGTAATCCTGTCGCCACCCCTGTCGATACGTCTAACAAGCTCAGTGCTCATTCAGGTCCTTTGGTTGATGATCCGACGTTGTACAAAAGCCTCGCTGGTGCACTTCAGTATCTTACCTTCAACAGACCTTATATCAGTTACGCCGTTCAGCAGATTTGCTTGTTCATGCATGCACCTAAGGATCCCCACTTTCAGGCCTTGAAGCGGATCATTCGGTACATCAGCGGCACCCTCGAGCTAGGTACCACGGTCACTCATTCCTCTAAGCTTGACCTTGTCGCTTACATTGATGTGGATTGGGGTGGTTGTCCTCACACACATCGCTCCACGTCTGGTTACTGTCGTGTCTCGCTCCAGCGTTGAAGCAGAGTACAGAGGAGTTGCCAACGTTGTCTCTGAGTGCTCTTGGCTCCGCAATCTCATTCTTGAGCTCCGTTGCCCTCTTCAGAAGGCCACTCTGGTCTACACTGACAACGTCTCCGCTTTCTATCAACGCACGAAGCACATTGAGCTCGGTCTCCACTTCGTCCGGGACAAGGTTGCCATTGGACATGTCTGTGTTCTATATGTCTCGTCCTCCTATCAGTACGCTGATATATTCACCAAGGGTTTACCTTGACAGTTGTTCATTGATTTTTGGTCCAGTCTCACTCTACGGGCCCCTCCAGTTTCGACTGTGGGGGTTTGATAGATTACATAGTCTTATATTGTATAGTGGGCCCAAAGGCCCAAGCCGAGGACTTTACATCAATTCTAGAATCCTACATTCACGAGCTGAGGAGCAGCAGTAGCCTTCAACTTGCCCGCAATCTTCGGCGACCGGCTACGCTGCTGAAGCTTGAGCGGCAATTCGCCCCGTTGTTGAGATTTGATTCAATTAATAATTGATTAATAAAAATCAAACCTTTTTATAGCTCCATAAACACCCTCTATTAGAACATACAAATTTGGAACCAGTGTTTGAGAATTGATTGAGAATTTTGAGAGACAACAAGGCGGTGGCTGGCGTGCAATCGGTCGAAAGTACCGCCAAGAACAACGGCTCCATAAGAATTCGGACCTAAATCAACCGAGCTAGTAACCTTGGCATTATCATCCGCCATTATTTATAATTGGGGAGCTTCAATTTTGCAAGTTTGCATTCAACTAACTAATCAAGATTGTTGGGAATTTTACTTTATAAAACTAGTTCGATTGGAAAGAAGGTGAAAAAGGACGACAATTGGAACAAGGGCATATATGTCTTTTTCTTTTAATCCATAAAAAAAATCTATCTTTCTTCAACCAAACCGTAGGGGATTATTTTCTAGAAATAATCTCCATCATCTTCACTATAAAAAAGTATTTCCATCTCCAAAAAGTATCTCCAAAAAGTATTTCCACCTCCTAAAAAAATCACTCGCAAAGACGCCCTTAATCATTAAAATACCTTTATTAAAGAAGACAAAACTCTCTCCTCTCACTAGAAAATCTTGAGAGAGGAAAACCTAACTTAACTTAGGCATTCCTATACCGACTCCGGCCACTTTACCCCAACTTCGATTGCCTCAACCCGGCTTCAGCCTCCTTAATACCTATGTGGCACCACTACACCCTACCTTCGAGCATATATCGGTTGAAGAACGTTATCAAATAACCCTATCTCTGAAAATCAGTTTTCAGATTTGATTAAACACTAAAATGACATGGGACTTTTGTTGATATGAGTTTCCATCCTACAGTTATGCAATCTGCAGGCTTGCTTTTGTGCAAATCCATCCCCTTTCAAACCATTGGTTTGATATTATAAGGAGAATATAGTTTCACTTATAATCGCAACATTGGTCATTCCATGATCATCGGGTTGTTTGGTTATTCTTGACTATTTTAGTGTCGGTTTGCGCACATAGTTGTATAGCTTCCTGATTCGATCACTATCAACTCCTTAAACTTTTGCATAGGGTTCGAGAAGCAATAAGTCCTGAATCAGATAAACACATAGAGAACAAGAGTAATGAGTAACCAAATATGCATAAACCAATAGCGAATATAGATATAATCAATTAACACGTTGTTTATCTATCCTAATGACTAGTTAAGATGAATAAATAGCATAAACATGTGGAGAATAATAGTAATAAATAACCAAATATGCATAAACCATATATTAACTATAAAATAGTATCGAAACAACTCTCACATGTCCTAAACTAATGCATTGACTATAAGCAAAACTATATAAAAGGTTTAGCCGAGCATGGCTTACCGAAAAGATAGGAAAAGAGAGATATGTGTCGAATGGTGTAAATGAGTGTGTGTGAGTTGTTATGAAATGGATGAGATGTAAGGGATATTTATAGTGCCAGGAAACCCTAGGAGTTAGCACCCTTAAGGTATAGAAGCAAAGCCCAATGGGCCAGATTTTGCCGTTGAGAATTTGCTGAGATACGAGATCGACGGGCGCCGACTTAGTGAGTGCTACTGATATTTCACGGGTGTTGCCGGATAGACTTCTCCGCTTCTTCTTTTGTCTTCATCCTTGACTTTTCTTAGGATTTCATAGCTCCAGAGTGTCGCTTCGCCCCTCTCCTTAGTCCTGATTCCACGGATCTGCATAAATTGACAAAAAAAAATGCATAGATTCCGAACTTTGCTACTTAAGAGACAATGAATGCACTTTATGTTAAAACCATGTCTAAATGCAACCTAAATGACTTAAGAACTACCTAAAATACCTATACAAATCAGGCATTATCAATGGTTCTCGACGACGATACCCCTCTGACTGCCCTCCTTTCCTGGAATACCAAAATGGTAGTGCTTGGTGTGCATTTCCCTTTGGGGTCCTTGCACACTAAGCCTCGGTCTCTCTCTCTCTCTCTCTCTCTCTCTCTCTCTCTCTGTATAGATAGATAGATAGATAGATAGATAGATAGATAGGTAGGTAGGTAGATAGATAGGTAGGTAGATAGGTAGGTAGGTAGGTAGATAGATAGATAGATAGATAGATAGATAGATAGATAGATAGAGAGGTTGGTTCCGGTTTACTCAGGCCTTATCTTGTATAATGTGAACAAATCAGGACCATTGATGGAATGAAATGAATGGATGAGATTAATAGGGAATTTTACCTTTTTTTTTAAAACTTAAAAATCAGCGGGACCCATATATATTTTTTGCCCACTTGCTGAATTGAGGGCGTGTGTAGTGCACTCTCTTTAAATTATTCGGTGGTATATCTGGATTATTCAATCGTATCGACGAATTGTGCGATGATATATCATGATTATTCGATGGTATCAATTGATTATTCGATGGTGTCACTTGATTATTCGATGGTATCGCTTGATTATTCGATGGTATCGCTTGATTATTCGTTGATATCGCTTGATTATTCGATGGTATGACTTGATTATTCGATGATGTTACAATAGTATAACTAAAACTATTCGATGGTATCACAAGATTATTTGATAGTATCACATGATTATTCGATAGTATCGATCCATTTTTAATTCATATGAATGTCAACAAAACAAAAACACATCTCATGAAGCACAAAATTGATCCATACATATGAATAATTCTGCTTTCCCCCCAAATATTTCTTTCAATTGAACAATTAAATCAAGCAATTGCAAACAAAAATGATTTCAATTAATCACAACCCATTGACATCGCTTTTTGCTTTCGATGGCGATTCATGCTTCCCTGACACTTGATTTCATCTGGAGCCCTGCCTCTCGCACCCAATCGAGGGTAAAACGCCTCTCAATTGCTCGCCCACACCGTTGTAGATGACAACGGAGGAACGTTGATGAACTATAGCCGGTTCATGGAGCCTTGATTCCAGCATCGCCTCCTCACCTTTGCCTCTCCTCATCGCCAATTTGCCGTTCATCGTCGTCGCCGCTTTCGCCGTCCACCATAGCCATCTCCTTCGACTTCCGCCTCCATATGAAGGTGCGATGGTGGGATGAAGTGCCCCTCTTCCTTGCTCGCCCCATCGCCCGGAAAATCGGCATCGCACACCAAACCCAAAAGCGAAACTACGTACGACGCCTCTCCGCCTTTGCTCGCCCCATCTCCCGGAAATTCGATAGTCGGATGGTGGGACGAGTACGCCACCTCTCTGCCTTCGCTTGCCCCATCGCCCAGATACAGGAAACTAGAAGAGGAAGATCGACGACCTTACCTTAGCCAACCATCACCATCGTCATCTCCAAATCGTCGGTTGGTTTTGGTGGAACAACCCGATGGTGTGGTAGGGATTTGGAGTAGGTATATACACGCGCGTGGTTTGTGACGATGGAGTATATTTTTTCATTGTAATTTTTAATTAATTAATATTGCGGATAACTCTCAGCCATCGGATTCATCAAAATCAATGGATATGATTTGTTCACATGATACACGTTAAAGGATGAGTACATATGATCTCTCTCTCTCTCTCTCTCTCTCTCTCTCTCTCTCTCTCTATATATATATATATATATATATATATATATATATATATATATATATATATATATATATATATATATATATATGGTTCAGGTGAGAGCACCCCGATTCGGTGAGAAAGAAAGAAACAATTTGACTAGTGGAAACGGACATAATTTTTAATTAAAAAAAATCCCTCACGTGCCTCATCCTTCTCATCTTCTTCCATCTTCATCCATCTGGAAAAGTGAAAAACCAGGTCCGCCCTCTGCCGCTTTTGCCTCCGCCTCCTTCCAACTACACTCACTGGTGCTCCTACCTCGGCCGCAGATATAGCGTCTAGATCTCCGACTCCCACCGTCAGGATGACGATATCACCCGGGAGGCCCTTTGTCTTGTCTATTTCTGGCGAGGACGCATTCCTCCTCCCCAAAAAAAAAATTGTTACCTAAAAAAAACCCGAAAGAGAAATTCACAGATATATGCGCTTTGCTTCAGCAAGTTGGCTATAAAAGTGGTGGGACCTACTCTTTTTTCTTTAAATGAAAAGGGAAATTCTCAATTAATCTCACCCATCCATTTCTAATTAATTAATGACCCAGATCTGTTAACATTTAACACGATAAGGGGTGTACACTTGACCCAACCTCTCTCTCTCTCTCTCTCTCTCTCTCTCTCTCTATATATATATATATATATATATATATATATATATATATATATATATATATATATATATATATATATAGGCTTTCATGTGCGTTGTACTGGGGTGGTTCTCGGTTGTGATTCCGGTTTGTCATGGTGATCCTATTCTTAGTTGGGGCTCCGACGTCTTGAGTCGGGTCTGGCTGGGGCCTAGACGATTTGTATCGAGAGAACTTTGTGATTTGGATATTTCCTTAGACGATCTTCTTCACTGCCATAGGGACTCCTGATGTACCGCTGACTAATGGTGTCACTGCTTGGTGACACTTGGCTTCGATTCTTAGTCTATGTTATCTCCGGTGTGTTAGGATTATGTTCACTTGTTCACCCGGAATTGTATGCGTGCCACTGTTGGTTTTGCACCTTTTTATTTTACATTGTATTTTTAACGGTACACCATCTGCCGACTCTGTTAGCCTCTCGAAGAGCCAGATTTATCTAGCCCTAGAATGTTTTCCTAATAAAAAAAAACAAAATAAAATAAAATGCCTTTATTCATATTGAGCAACTGATCATGGAAATCAATATTCTAATTCATTTAATTCAATAGTAACTGATATGAAGCACGTGACTTATGCTTGAATTGATTAAAATTTATCAATTTAAATTCGATAATATAAATTTATTAGTTGTAATTTTAACTACATATTATAGGTTTTAAATTAGAGGATTTAAACATGATTTGAAAAAAAATAAAATTAATGAAATGAAGTGATAATAAATATAAATATATATTTTTTAAAATAGTGTATGTGTTTGTATATGTTTGATTTTATAATGGAGTAGTGGGGTTAGTGGAGTGGTTACAACAATGATGTGGTTCGTGGAGGGTTGCGGAGAAAGCGAGTGAGTGATGTGGTAGGATGGGCATGGATTAACTGAGATGATTTTTGTTGATTCATTTAATAACAGGGATATAAGTGGTTAACGTTACATGTCCCATATTCTTCCATGTGGAATGGAGACTTCTGGTGATGTTGGGATGAAGATGCTTTAGTTATTATTATTATTATTATTATTATTATTATTATTATTATATAATATATATATATATATATATATATATATATATATATATATATATATATATATATATATATATATATATATATTAGTAATAAATTAGGTCAACTAGACTTTAAAGACGATTATTGTTAAAAAAAACCGACAAACTATCTAGATTCAATTTAACAACAACAAATCACATCAAGAAAACTGATAAGAACAATTGAATTTAAGAAAATAGACATACATTAAGCTACTCAAATCTAAGTAATTCAACCTGAATTTTTCTAGATCTTGCAATAGATTGATACATGCAAGTATTTGGTGATAAGGCTAAAATAACCCTTAAATCAATCATATATAATCAATATAGAGGATTAAGATTACTCACAGGGAATAAGAGAAGGAGAAAATCTCATAGCAATAGCAAGTCTAAAGTTTCATTCAATTAAACAAATAAAAGAGGAGTTTAGTTCTCCATTAAAACTAACAATCTCCAATTTATCATGTATATAGTTTCATTTAAATCTCCATATAAAAAGACAATTTTGACATCCATTTGTTCAAGTTCATAAGCATACACAAGAGCATGACAAGTGAAAGTCTTAATGTTTTATACTTGACACGAGAGCAAAAATTTCATTATAATCCTCTCCTTAGCAATTAATCTAGATTTATATCTCGGAGGAATAGTGTTTTAAAAATCGCGCCTATGCACCGCCTAGTCCCACCTAGGCGCCGCCTAGACTCTGCCTAGGCCCGCCTATTCCCGTCTAGGTGCCGCCTAGCCCAACGATTATTCAATTTGAGCTTCTAGGCATGTGATTAGTCGACTTAGGTTTTTTTATCCCCCAAGTCGGGACGTATCTGCCATAGAGTCGAACCTACTGCTTTAGATGTTAGGAGGTTTAGAGTCACTAGTCGGATGCGTACTTTTTGCGTTTATTTACTTTAGTGTTAGTTAAGCACCTCAAATTTGGGTTTATGAGTCATATTATGAATTATTATTACATTATATGAGTTATTGACATGTACTATGCGTTAAAATATAAGGAAATAATTAAGTTTGTTCTAAGTCCGTCTAGGCGCCGCCTAGGCACCCGCCTCGCCGCCTAGGCGCTAGGCAGCCATCCACCGCCTAGCGGCCGCCTAGCGCCTTTTAGAACATTACGGAGGATCTAAGTTTCTAATGCATTCTTTTAATTTAAAACTTCACTTACAATCAATTAATCTTGCATTGTCGGGCTTTTTCTTAACTAAAGAGATGTTTTCTATGTCTTCGTATATATATTATATTTCCTCTTCCATTGCTAATTTCCACTATTTAGAGTGGGAACATCTAACAACTTTTTCATATGCGTGGGGCGTAAAGCATTTAACAACATTAGAGACAGAACAAGCAAACTGAACAATATTATTGGTGATACTTTTATTTGGACTAATAGTCCTAGGTGATCTCTCTCTAGTAAGCCAATTAGTAAAATCATGTCTTTCAATAACTGAAGAACTAGAATTCGTAGAACTAGGCACATACACAAAAATAACAAAAGAAGATGAAAAATAGGTTGAAAAGAAGAAGATGAAGAAGAAGAGGGGAGACTAGAGAGCTTACTGCCATTCAGTTTCATCAGCCCACCCCCACCCAATTGCTGAGATTGTAATCTTTGTGAGTTAGTCATCAAAGATGTATCATCAGACAAAGGGCTTATTATTTTATTGCATAACACTAAAATAACTATTGTGAAATTAATTAGTAGGCTCAATACTATTATAAGGAGGAACATAAAACTGAGTTTGAGTTACTTTTTTTTTTATTAATTAAGAATTTCAGACCAAGCATACCTGAATTTCCATAGCCGATAAGTCGGCAAACGGAAAACCTTCACAACATATAATATAAAACATGTTACTTACGCGCACAAGAGGGGAAATCAAGAGGGAGCTCGATCGGACAAACAGCGCGCACAAAACAGATCGGGGGAGACTGGCCGATGTAGTGACGGAGACGAGGCGAGGAAGAGGTGGAGAAGAGTGTTAGTGATCATATAGTTTTAGAAGTAAATATTGTATAGTTACGATTGTAACCCTAGATATTTACCCTAGTAATATATATACATGAGTAGACCTCTGAGATCCTCAAGGGACTCAGTTATTGATAATCTTACATGGTATCAGACTTTTTTTGTGAACCATAAAATTCCCCGCTTCATAAAATTTTCGATCAAAACCCTAAGATTCACCGCCTTCCGCCGCCGCCTCCCTACACTCCTGCAGCCCCAGCTTACAGCCGCCACCGCCACCAACCCTGTCGTCGCCGCTTCCAGCCGCCGTCGCCACCAACCTACCCGCCACCGCACCTTACTGCCGCCGCCTGTCCCTTTCCCTAACCTCTTTCAATGGCCGACAACCCCAACCCTAGGCCGCCCAAAAACCAATTCCACTCCGCCCAATCTGTTACTAATATCAAGAACCAAATTCCCCTAACCCTAGACCTCAAGAAGGTCCAATACCACACTTGGGCGGAACTCTTCAACACCGCATGTAAGGACCACAATGTCTTCTCCCACATCGACGGCTCCGACCGTCCAGATGATGTCCCCGAGCCTCTCTGGAACTGCCTATTCATCGTTCTTGGATGGATCTACGCCACCATCTCTGAGGATGTATTGATAACCGTCCTCAAACCCGGCTCCACCGCTCGTGATGTTTGGCTCCGCATCAAGGGCCTTTTTCACGACAATCAATTCGCTAGGGCTGCAGATCTGGAGAGCAAGTTCATCAATACGCGTCAGGAGAGTTTCTCCACCGTCTCCGACTATTGCCTTGTTGACGGAGGGAAAACATCTCGTTGATCCGTCAAAGAAAACTCAAACCTATAACTAGTATGGCAATAAGTAAGAGGTCGATCCACAGGGAAATTTGTTATTCAAGTATGATTTATGTGTCAATTAAGTAACCAAAGAGGGGGGTTTTTGAGTGTGAAAGTTCCGCCTTTTATCAAAGCGGATTGATGAAAACAAGAGTAAATGGTTGGGATTCAAACAATCAAGAGAAGCAGTTCTACCTACAATTTTCCACTTTATTTGGTTGAAGCGATCCTTGTAACTTCTTCTCGTCCTATTCAGTTTCCTATGAATGCCCTTGTCCGGACCTAATATAGTTACTAGTCCAATCAGTCCTAGAAAGCCTTACCAATCGAACAGTCCCTAAAGAAGGATTTAACCCAATTGATAGCTTTAAGTCTAGAGATTAGTCAAGGTATTTGCAGTCCCTAAAGAGGGATTTAATAACACATCCAACTTCCTACTTATCCAATTAGTTCAATAAGCTCTAAAGGGACAAGTTTGCTACTTAGGTTAAGGTTCACAATCAAGAATCTACAAAACCTTAGCAATTGAATTGATCTAACAAGTTGGCCAAACAAGATAGAACAAAACAATAGACAATCAAGCACAAAGAAGTTGAAGCATTCAAATATAGGAAACAAGGAATGAGAATTAGAAACTCACAATGAATCTAAATAAAGCTTCAAATTATAGGCAGAACAGATGAGTTTAGTTCCTCATGGAAAACATCACTCAATCTCTAATTGTCTGATGGAATGTAGAATAGAATAGAAGTAAAAGGAAATAAACAATAATCGGCCTTTTTAAAAGTCTAAGTCGGCCATAAAACATATAACACAAAACTAGGGTTTTCATTAAACGAAAGTGGCGCGCTGACGACATGTGCGACGGCCGCGGCATTGGCTGCTTCTCTATACCCGCGGCACTCTCCTCTGCTGCGGCCGCGGCATACATGCTACGGCCGCGACATGTCTCGCTGTCATGTTTATTTTTTCAGCTTCGCGGGTAGCTCCAAGTATCCTTTCTTCCTATATCTCTTGTATTCCTCTTCAAGATATTGCATTTCCTAAATGTGTTCAGATTCAATCTGCAAGATAAACACAAATTTGCGTAGAATCTGAACTCTTCTAGAATAATGATAAGATGCAAATTAACTACAAAGTATGAACGAATTGCAACCTAACTAAACTAAAAATGCCTACAATGCCTATCTAAGATATGCATTATCAAATTCCCCCACACTTAACATTTGCTTGACCTCAATCAATGATAGAATGAACATGAATCAATGTATCCCACAGGAAATCTCTCAAGTTTCAACCTCATCAAAAAGCAACATCATAGCAAGTGAAAACATAAGCCCAGCAAACAAACGTCATAGCATGTATTCCAGTGATCAAAGCTTAGAAGTAGACATCATCCAACCTCACCAGAAATATGTATTTCACTCATGCTCTCATGTGTTTAGGCTTTAAGGTACAACTCTCAACTCAAACCAACATGCACTAAACTCATAGACATTGACCACCATATCACCAAATATCTACCGAAATGTCAATACTTGCGGGACACAATAAAGAAAACTAAATAAAATGTGACACTTTTTTTTTTCCTTAATTTTTTTTCCCTCTTTTTTTCCTATTTATTTTCTTGTCTTGGTGCTTTCCTTACACGAGGCGCAAACATGGGTGTCATGAATGGCTCCGGTCTATCAACACCTCAACCTACTAATATGAAGTTCACTTGAACATCTTTTGACGCAAGATGCAAACATGGGTGTCATGAATGAACCTGGTTACGCAATGATCAAGCTTTCTTTCCTAGGGGATAGTTTTCAACACCTTTTGCGCGAATCATACCCATGGGTGTCATGCGTAGACCCGGTTATTAAGTGCATCAACCATTGCCACCTTATTTCACTAAGTATGCACAAATTCAAACAAAAGACTCAAAACATAAACATAAAGTCCGCAAGCAACAAACATGTGAGTCGGTCTTGAAAAATAGATAATGCAATCAATGCCCAGAGGTAGCACACAAAGAGAGTAATTCGCACAATTGAGCAAAATATTTCAAATAAGGCTAAACATTCTCACAAGGTCATGTTTTTAGGACTTCAATCATACTTTAGCTCAATCATACATGCTCAATTAGATTTGCTATCTCATGTTCCACAAAAATCAAATACAGACAAGGCCAAAACATCCAGAACTCCAAGGGATTTATATGATCATGCTTGAAATTTAAATTAGAGGACAAACTAAGCCAGATGGGTATTTGAATAACACATATAGATGCAATGCATGCTTGTTTTTGGATTTTTTGAATTTTTTTTTAATGACGAAAATTTCGAACATTAAAAATTAAATAAACTAAACAGAAATTAAATAAACTAAACAACAATTATAGAAACTTAAACATGGTGCAGAAAATTAAATTTGAACTCCTAAATGACAATATATACATAATCCTTCTCCCCCACACTTAAAGTCTTCATTTTCCTTAATGAAACAGTACAGACAATAAAAAAAAATGAGATAAAGTCAGGGTGAAGGAGACAAAAACTAACCACTCACTGGTGTGGAGGTTGGTAGGGCGGAGACTGGTAGGGCGGAATATGCGGGTACTACTAGCGGAGGTAGTAGGTCTGCTCTCTCCGCATCTCCTCCATGTTGTAGGACATCTCCCGCACATTGCAGTCAACGTCACTGAGAGTGAACTCGAAGGAGTGCTGGCGCATAGACATATGACGGAACTTTGTGTACATGTGGTCTCGCCAAGCATCATCATCAGTAAAAGAGCCAGCAGCATACTGTGCATCCCCTATATGATAATCGGTCTACTCAGGGGCATCCTCCTGGTACTCCTCGTCAGCACCCTCATCATCATCATCATCTTCATCGCCCGAGAGGTAGAGGGAGACGTTGGAAGGGTCAAAAGGCAAGTCTCTAGGTAGCCTCAGGCGGTGGTCTCCATGATTCCCCGACTTCCAGATGAAGCCTGTCGCCTCATACCCCTCAATCAGATAGGCCCTCCTCAGCTGCTCCTCTGTATAGGCGTACCCGCTAGACATAGGTACACCGCACTGTGTAGGCTCAAGATAGCGGTGGGCGATGAGGCTGATCATGCCTCCCAGACTAATTCTCCCTTTCTTCTTCCCCTGGATCCTTAGACAACTCTCAACAAATATCTCAACCCAGTCTGGCGTACCATGGGACTGGGGAGCAAGGCTCCATAACCAATACAAATCATCGGTGGGCACTTTGTTCACATCTCCTTGGCCGCTGCAAGACATGGCCAGGACTTTGTGAACCAATTGAAGGCTGGGGTGGACAACCTTGTAGTTGTACTCGCCTTTGTGTCCATCAAATGCAGAACCAGTCGTTGCATACCAAAAATCATGACGTTGTTGTTCCGACGCCAGGAAAGACCAATCTGGGGTGGGCGCACGAGTGATCCCAAAGACCTCTCTCAGGTGGTCAGAAGTACAAACGTGGATCTGGTCCATCAAATGGAACCGAATCCGAGAATCATCCACACGCTCAAGCGTAACTAAGAACTCCCACGCCAGCTCATGATATGTAGGAGTACTACGATCTATGAATGCCCCCAAACCCCCATGGGTGAGCATCTGACGCGTGACACCCAACATTCCTAGCCTTTGTAAAGTAGGAATATCGAAAAACTTGTTCACATCGCCTTGGCCGCTGAAAGACATGGCCAGGACTTTGTGAACCAATTGAAGGCTGGGGTGGACAACCTTGTAGTTGTACTCGCCTTTGTGTCCATCAAATGCAGAACCAGTTGTTGCATACCAGAAATCATGACGTTGTTGTTCCGACGCCAGGAAAGACCAATCTGGGGTGGGCGCACGAGTGATCCCAAAGACCTCTCTCAAGTGGTCAGAAGTACAAACGTGGATTTGGTCCATCAAATGGAACCGAATCCGAGAATGATCCACATGCTCAAGCGTAACTAAGAACTCCCACGCCAGCTCAGGATATTGATAATGCATATTTTAGATAGGCATTTTTAGTTTAGTTAGGTTGCATTTCTTTCATACTTTGTTGCTAAATTGCATCTTGTGATTATTTTAGAAGAGTTCGGATTCTGCGCAAATTTGTGTTTATCTCGCAGATTGAATCGGAACACATTTGGGAGATGCAATATCTCGAAGAGGAACACAAGAAACATGGGAATAAACAAGGAATGAAAGATGCAAGACAAGAGGAGAAACCCGAAATTAAAGGCAAGAAGCTACGGCAAAACAGCATGCCGCGGGCGCCGCAAGCTTGCGGAGGGCGCAGCATAGCCCGATGCAGCGGGGAACGAGAAGCTTCAGTGTGCGGCGGGCGCAGCACATATGCTGCGCCCGCAGCATTGGCCGTCAGCGTTTATACGCGGCGTTTTGAGGAATTAAAAAACCTTAGATCTATTTGTTTATTTTGGGGCCGACTTTGGATGTTTAATAAGGCCAAGTTTTATGTTATTTTCACTACTTCTATTCTATTCTATTCATTAGACGCTTTAGAGATTTTTAGCGATGTCTTCCATGAGGAGCTAAACTCATCTATTCTGCCTGCAATTTAAAGCTTTATTCGGATTGATTGTGAGTTTCTAATTCTCGTTCCTTCTTTCCTATATTTGAATGTTTCAACTTCTTTGTGCTTGATTGTTTATTGTTTTGTTCTATCTTATCTGGCCAACTTGGTAGATCAATTCAATCGCTAAGGTTTTGTAGATTCCTGGTTGTGAACCTTAACCTAAGTGGCAAACTTGTTCCTTTAGGGCTGGTTGAACTAATTGAATGAGTAGGAAGTTGAATGTGTTGTTAAATCCCTCTTTAGGGACTGTAAATACCTTGGCTAATCTCTGAACTTAAATCTATCAATTGGGTTAAATCCTTCTTTAGGGACTGTTCGATTGATAAGGGTTGCTAGGACTGGTTGGACTAGTAACTATATTAGGTCGGGACAAGGGCATTCATAGAAAACTTAATAGGACGAGAAGAAGTTACAAGGATCGCTTCAACCAAATAAAGTGGAAAATTGTAGGTAGAATTGCTTCTCCTAAATTGTCTAAAACCAAATCCATTTACTTTGCTTGCTTACTCCGCTTTGATAAAAGGTGGAACTTTCACCCACTAAAACCCCCCAAACTGGTTACTTTAATGGACACATAAATCACACTTGAGTTATAATTTTCCCCGTGGGATCGACCTCTTGCTTATCGTTATACTTGCTTTAGGTTTGAGTTTTCTTTGGCGGAATCAACGATAGGTTTTACCTCCGTCAAATTTGGCGCCGTTGCCGGGGATTTTTATTTAATTCTTGTGTGTTTTTAGTGTTAATTTTGGTGTGGATCGTCTTATATGGTCCATACCCGTGCTACTAATTCTTCTTTGTTGCCGTTAGATATAGAGATTGAAAGGACCCTTGCCGCTCTAAGGCGAGAAGCTCGTGATCGCTTTCACGAACTCCCTTTTGATCAAGAAGAACCTACAACAGAGATGGCTAACGACGCGAACCGTACTCTTAAGGAGCTTTCTGCTCCTGATCTGGCACAGCAACCCTTGGCGATCCAATTCCCTGCGCTTGCAGAAGGAGTTAACTTTGAGCTGAAGTCTGGGGTAGTTCATCTTCTACCCAAATTCCATGGATTGAGTGGGGAGGACCCCCACAAGCATCTGTCTGAATTCCATAGGGTGGTTGCTGGGATGAAACCAGAGAACGTAACTGCAGAGCAAATCAAGCTGAGAGCTTTTCCCTTCTCTTTGAAGGATGAGGCAAATGAATGGTTCTTCTATCTACCACCTGACTCTATTTCTACTTGGGCTGAGATGAAGAGAGTCTTCCTAGAGATGTACTTCCCTGCAACAAAGCTCAATGCTTTGAAAATGTCAATCAGCAGCATTGAGCAGTACGCAACAGAGTCGATACATGAGTACTTTGAGCGCTTCAAGAAACTCTGCGCCAGCTGCCCATGCCATGGGTACTCTCAAAAGGATCTGGTTCTCTTTCTCTTTAATGGGTTGACTGATATAGAGCGTAAAACAGTGAATTCTGCTTGTGGAGGAAACATGCTGAACAAGACGCCTGTCGCAGCTTGGGATGTGTTTAAAGAGCTATCTGAGGGCTCCAGACAGTTCAACAAGAGCCCTCGTGCTAGGGGTGTACTCGCTGTTGACACTCATGTGGCTGCACTTCAGACTGATATGGCAGAGGTAAAGGAGATGATGAATCAATTGGTCATTGATAGAACTCTTCAACAATTGAAGGCATGTGGTCTTTGCAATTAATTCACTCATCCTATGGACATGTGCCCGCTTCTACAAGACCCTAATGTTGATTTGAATGCCATTGGGAATTTCGCTCAACAAAGGCCTAGGCAAGGCAATTATGGAAATCCTGGGTATTTCAACAACAACAATTACAACAGAGGCTATCAGCAAGGCTATGGGAACTACCAAACCTCTTTCAATCAGCAAAGGGGGCAACAGGCAAGGCCTCAACAACAATATGAACCTTGACAGGGAGGTCAGCAGCAATCAAATGAGGATAATGAGGATCCACTACAGAAGCTGTCCCGATTGGTCTTAAAGAATGAGAAACAACAGTCAGAGTGGATGACAAATCTAGAAAAGCAACAATCCGATCGGATGACAAATCTTGAGAATCAGATGAGTCAGCTCATTCAAATCTTAAGTGCTAAGGAGGCAAACAATTCAGGAAAGCTTCCATCACAGACCATCAAGAATCCAACGAAGGAGAATGTCAGTGTTGTAACACTTAGGAGTGGCAAGGAACTGGTTGTCACACCTCAAAAGGATGAGGAGGAAATAATGGATGAAGAGATAGAAATAATAGAAGAAGATGATGGGATGCATACTTTGCGGCGCCCGCAGCAACCTTGCGGCGCCCGCGGCCAATCAATCTTGCTGCGCCCGCAGCACCTTGCGGCGCCCGCCGCCAGTACACCCGCCGCTTCCTCGTTGTCAGGTACGCTTCTTCCTCCTTCCCCTCTTCCTCCTTCTTCTTCTCCTCCTTCTTCCTCCTTATCTATGGAAACTCCAAAGCCCATTCCGCCATTCCCAGAAGCCTTGAAGGATACAAGAAGGTATGAGAACGACAAGGAAATCTTCGAGACATTAAGTAAGTGTGAGGTAAACATTCCTTTTCTTAATTTAATCAAAAGCATTCCTAGATATGCTAAATTCTTGAAGGAACTTTGCACTATCAAGTGGAACCATAAGCTAAAAGGTAAGCAAAAGGTGAAGGTAAGCGAACATGTCACTTCTGTCTTTCAAAAGCGTATGCTTGAAAAGTGTAGTGATCCTGGTATGTTTGCTATTCCATGTGTGATAGGTGATACTAAATTTGACAAAGCTATGTTAGATTTAGGAGCATCTATTAATGTTTTACCTTCTAATGTTTATCATGCTTTGGGATTGGGACCTCTGAATGATACTAGGGTAGTAATTCAACTTGCTGATCGATCTACTATCTACCCGAAAGGGATTGTTGAGGATGTCTTGGTTATGGTTGACAACTTGATAATCCCTGCTGATTTCTTTGTGATTGACATGGGTCCTGGTAACAATGAAGGCCCTATTCTGTTGGGTAGACCTTTTCTGAAAACTGCTAGGACTAAGATAGATGTCTATTCAGGATCTCTTACTATGGAATTTGATGGTCAAAGAGTTGAATATAATATTTATGATTCCATGAAATTTCCATCTGATGATCCTTCTCTGTGCTTTGTGGATGTTATTGATACTATGGCACAAGATTGTTTTGATTTGGAGTGTGTTGATGAGATGGAAGTTGCTTTACAGGCCCCTATAGATGAAATTGCTAGAGATTATGTATTGTCATCTGATTTGCAGGAGGCTATAATAGCTTTAGACCATCGATCTCCCACCTATGTGCCACCAAGGGGAGACCGCATCGAGCTGACCATTCCTACTGAAAAGCTTCTTCCATCTATAATCCAAGCGCCTGATGTTGAATTAAAACAACTTCCTAATCACCTTAAATATGCTTTTCTTGGTGAAAATGATACTCTGCCTGTCATTATTTCTAATAAATTGACCTTCGGACAGGAGGAGCGATTGGTGACTGTTCTAAAGGAAAACAAGGAGGCGTTAGGATGGACAATAGCGGACATTAAGGGCATCAGTCCTACCCTCTGCATGCATAGGATACTATTAGAGGATGATGCCAAGCCATCTAGACAACCTCAGCGGAGACTCAACCCGCCAATGATGGAAGTGGTAAAGAAGGAGGTGCTGAAGCTCCTTCAGGCAGGTATGATCTTTCATATATCTGACGGTAAATGGGGGAGTCCTACTCAGGTTGTCCCTAAGAAGGGAGGTATTACTGTTGTTGAGAATCAGAATGGTGAATTGGTCCCTATCAGGGTACAAACTGGATGGAGAGTCTGTATTGATTATCGAAAATTGAATGCAGTTACTCGCAAGGAACACTTCCCCCTTCCCTTTATTGATCAAATGCTTGAGTGCCTTGCTGGCCGCTCCTTTTATTGCTTTTTAGATGGCCACTCAGGGTATTTTCAGGTACCAATAGCACCGGAGGATCAAGAAAAAATGACATTTACATGCCCCTTTGGCACTTTTGCATATCGCAGAATGCCTTTTGGGTTATGTAACGCACCTGGGACTTTCCAACGGTGTATGGTAAGCATATTTTCTGAGTATGTTGAGCGCTTTATAGAAGTATTTATGGATGACTTCACTGTGCATGGAGATGATTTTGATACTTGCTTGCATCATTTGTCACTTGTGCTTAGGCGGTGTGTAGACACCAACTTAGTCCTCAATTCTGAAAAGTGTCATTTTATGGTTGAGCAAGGCATTGTTTTGGGTCATATTGTGTCTAGAAGGGGTCTTGAGGTGGATAAGGCTAAGATTGATGTCATTCAGTCTCTACCGCAGGTTTATTAAGGATTTTTCTAAGATTTCTCCACCTCTTTGTGATTTACTTAAAAAGGAAGTGGCTTTGGAGTTTGATGGCAGGTGTAGAGCATCCTTTGATGAGCTTAAAGGTCACCTGACTAGCGCTCCTATAATTCAAGCACCCATATGGTCTCAACCTTTTGAGATTATGTGTGATGCTAGCGACTATGTTGTGGGGGCTGTTTTGGGACAAAAGGAAGGAAGGAGCTCTCATGTCATCTACTACGCCTCCATGACTCTGAATGGAGCACAAAGGAACTACTCAACCACTGAGAAAGAGCTTCTGGCTGTGGTCTTTGCACTGGAGAAGTTTCGCTCCTATCTCCTAGGAGCTAAGGTAATTGTCTTCACTGATCACGCTGCTCTTCGATATTTATTGACTAAGAAAGAAGCAAAACCAAGATTGATTCATTGGATTTTACTTTTGAGTGAATTTGACATTGAAATCAAAGATAAGAAAGGTGCAGAAAACTTAGTAGCGGACCACCTCAGCAGACTTGTCCAAGGAGAGGACAAGCCCGAAGATCAAAGACCCATTCACGGTGAGTTCCCTGACGATACACTATTTTATATCACTCACACCCTCTCTTCGCAGCTACAGGAAATAACAAAAACGGAGGATGCTGCGCCCGCCGCAACCTTGCGATGCCTGCGGCCATGCAATCTTGCTGCGCCCGCAGCATTTATGCTGCGCCCGCAGCATTTATGCTGCGCCTGCCGTAAAACAATCAGGCCTCCGTTCAGTCCTTTTCCCTCCCATCCGACGAGGTAAGTCCTGATATTCCTGAATTGTTGATGGGTGTCTATACTCCTCAACCTTGGTTTGCCAATATGGTGAATTTCTTGGTCACGGGAGAATTTCCACCGAAATTCACAAAATCTCAGAAGGACAAGATTCGACATGACTCTCGCTTCTATGTTTGGGATGACCCCTACATTTGGAAACATTGTGCTGATCAGGTAATCAGGAGGTGTCTCCCGGACAATGAGGTACAATCTGTCCTTATTTTTTGTCATGCTCATGAATGTGGAGGCCACTTTGGTCCTCAAAAGACTGCTAGGAAAGTTTTAGAAGCAGGTTTCTTTTGGCCTCACTTATTTAAGGATGCTAATGCCTTTTGTAAATCGTGCGATAGATGTCAAAGGGTGGGGAACATATCTGCTAGGAATGAAATGCCACAAACAACTGTCATATTTTGTGAAATTTTTTATGTTTGGGGTATCGATTTTATGGGTCCCTTCCCTAGTTCTTTTGGGAATATATATATTTTGCTTACGGTGGACTATGTTTCCAAGTGGGTGGAGGCAAAGGCCACCAGAACTGATGATTCTAAAGTAGTTGCAGAGTTCCTGAAAGACACCATTTTCGCAAGATTTGGGGTGCCTAAGGCTATAATTAGCGACAGAGGGACACATTTCTGCAACAGGACGATCACTGCCTTGTTAAAGAAGTACCATGTCACACAGAGAGTGTCCACTGCCTATCATCCTCAGACCAATGGTCAAGCGGAAATATCAAATAGAGAGATAAAGACCATTATGGAGAAAACAGTGGCGCCTAACAGGAAGGATTGGAGTCTACGGCTGAATGACGCTCTTTGGGCCTATCGGACGGCCTATAAGACTCCTATTGGTATGTCCCCTTATCGAATTGTCTTTGGAAAGGCATGTCATCTCCCTGTAGAGCTTCAGCATAAGGCGTATTGGGCTGTAAAGAATTACAATATGAGGTTGGATGAATTGGGTGAATTCAGAAAGCTTCAACTGCAAGAGCTGGAGGAATTGCGTCTGGATGCTTATGATAATGCAATGGTCTACAAGGAGAAGACCAAAGCTTGGCATGACAAACACATCCTGCGAAAAGAGCTAACAATAGGAGACAAGATCCTTCTATACAAATCACGTCTGAAACTCTTCCCTGGAAAGCTTAGATCAAGGTGGGAAGGACCCTACATCATCTCAAGGATTTTCTCTCATGGAGCAATTGAACTCTATGATCCCAAATCTAATGAGCTCTTTAAGGTTAATGGTCATAGGGTTAAGCCATACTTTGAAAATATTCCACATAGTGAAGAGGAGGAGTTGGTGCTTGCTGAACCAACCGACTAGGCCACTCAAGGGCCATCACGTCGAGCCAACGACTTGAAACAAAGGTGTTGCTCGGGAGGCAACCCGAGGTAAGTTCTTCTTTCTTTTTCATTAGTTAATTATTTTAGGATTAGTAACATATGTAGTTTTAAAAAAACAAAAAACAAAAAAAAACACAAAAAAAAAAACAAAGCATAATGGCCACCTCTCTTGCGGCGGCCGCAGCAACCCATGCGGCGCCCGCCGCAAAGCAAATCCACAGCACCCCTCTCTGGCGGCGGCCGCGAAAACCCATGCGGCGCCCGCCGCATCTCAGACCCGTGAACATTCTTAAAAAAAAAAATAGGAGAAAATAAAATTAAACCACTCACGGGAGAATCTATGTCTGAAAACCCTACCTCCCTTACTCTCATTCCCAGCCGCCCCATTCAAAGAACTCCAAAAACTCCATTGTTGCTCCCTCTTTCATCACCTTCTTCACCAAATCCAACCACCTCGCCACACCTTCTTCACCAACCCGGATCCGACCCCCCCTGCGCTCCTCGCACCTGCAGCAACCCGGAAATCGAACTCGCGCAGCCCCCTTCTCGCCGGATCTTCGTCACAGAGCTGCTGCGCCCGCCGCTCCTTTGCTGCGCCCGCCACCGCTGCCCACCGCCAGTCCTGCGCCGGATCTACCACCAAGAGCCCTTAAATTGCTATATTTTCAAAGTTTCCTCCTTCTTTTACAACTCACATGGTATGATTTCTCCCCTATTCTCTCCAAATTTCAGATTTTAATATGCTTGAGAATTAGGTAGAGATTTGATATTGAGTTGCTTATTCATTGCTTAAGGGGTGAAATTTTTGCGGGATATTTTTGTTGTTCTTTAAGGGTCGTTATAACCGGTATATATGGGGCTGATTTTTTAGTGTGAAGTCTGAAGTTGGAACTTTGGTTTGAAAGTGGTAATTTGAGTAAGTTGAGTAATTTGGGGTATGATTGTTTATTGGAAAGATATTTGTGTTGGGTTTTGATTTGAGGTTCATGAGTTACTTGCGTTGTGTTTGTTCTGAGTGTTTTGTTGATTGGTTTGGGTTGTGTTGACGGTTTGTTGTTGAATTCTGGATTTGTTGGGGTTGTTGATATCTACTGCTTAGATCTGATAAAGATGGTGCGCCGCTTGAGGAATGCGTCTGATGAACAGAGGAAGTTCTTTAAAAGCTTCGATCCAAAACGATTCGTTCAGACGAAGTTTTTCCATGTTCCGACCTTACAGACATTGGGCATGTTAGATGTTACAAGGCGGTTGCTTAGCCATGGCAGTTTGGGGGGATTTATAGACCGCAGTGCCCCTACGTATCCTGAGCTGGCATGGGAGTTTCTAGCTACGTTGCAACAGGTGGATAACTCGAGGATTATGTTCACTTTGTTGGATCAGCCTCACGTTTGCACACATGACGAGCTAAGATAGCTTTTTGGGATCTCTCGGGCGCCCACCCCAGATTGGTATTTCATGGCAACAGAGCAGCAACGCCATGATGTATGGTTCAAAGCGACTGGAACTGAATTTGACGGCCACAAGGGAGAGTATAACTACAATTTCGTCCACCCTTGCCTCCGTCTAGTTCACAAAGTCTTGGCCATGTCTTTCAGCGGCCAAGGCGACGTGAACAAAGTGCCTGCTGGTGATCTAGCTTGGTTGTGGAGCTTTGCTCCCCAGAGCCGTGGTACGCCGGACTGGGTTGAGATCTTTGTAGAGAGCTGCGTGAAGATTCAAGGGAAGAAATCAGGGAAGATTGGTTTAGAAGGCATGATTAGCCTCATCGCCTACCAGTTTCTACAGCCTGAACAGTGCGATGCACCCATGTTTGGTGGGTACACCTATACAACAGAGCAACTGAGGAGGGCTTTCGTGCTTGAGGGCTCTGATGTGGCAGGCTGGTTTTAGAAATCGGGGAAGCGTGGGGAGAACCAACTACGCCTTCCTAGGCCCTTACCTTATGGGCCTTCCAACAACACCCTATACATCGCAGCTGACCAGGCGCAGGTAGAGGATAATGATGAGGATGATGAGGACGATGCTGAGGAGATTGCCCCTGCACAGACGGACTATCATATGGGGGATGCGCAGCACGCTGCTGGCCCTTCTTCAGGGCCTCGCTTCTCTTCTGCTGGGGACGACCCCTTGCGGGACTATTTGAGCACTGAGTTCCACCGTATGTCCTTACGCCAGGATGCCTTTGAGTTCACCCTCAACGACATCGGTCGCACTGTGCGGGAGATGGACTACAACGTGGAAGCGATGCGGAGTGAGACGAGCTACCATTTGGAGGAGATGCGGAGATAGCAGACTTACTACTTCCGCCAGCAATACCCTCACATCCCGCCGTACCAGTCGCCGCCATACCAGCCGTCGCCTCGGTGAGTGGTTAGTTCTACCTCCTTCACCCTGTTTTTTTATGTTTACTTTGGTTGTCTGTACTGTTTCAGTGAGGACACTGAAAATTTTAAGTGTGGGGGAGGGGATTTATATGTACATTATGTCAATTCTGTCATTTCTAGGACCATGTTTAATTTCTGCACAACATGTTAAGTTCTGTAATAATTAATTTATTTCATTTCTGTTAAGTTTAATTTTTGTCTTTTATTTAATTTATTTAATTTTTCCGCATTTTCGGAAATTAAAAAAAATATCGAAAATCCAAACACAGAGCATGCATTGCATACATATTTGTTATTCAAATACCCATCTGGCTTAGTTTGTCCTCTATTTTAAATTTCAAGCATGATTCATAAAAATCCCATGGAGTTCTGGATGTTTTGATTATTGTCTTTATTTGATTTTTGTGGAACATGAGCTAGCAAATATAACTGAGCATGTATGATTGAGCTAAAGTATGATTGAAGTCCTAAAAACATGACCCTATGAGAATGTTTGGCCTTATTTGAATTCTTTTGCTCAATTGTGTGAATTACTCTCCTAGTGTTGCTACCTCTTGGCATTGACTGCAGTATCTATTTTTAAGGACCGATGCACATGTTTGATTGCTTGCGGAGTTTATGTTATATATTGAGTCTTTTGTTTGAATTTGTACATAGTTAGTGAATAAGGTGGCAATGGTTGATGCACTTAGTAACCGGATCTATGCATGACACCCATGGGTGTGATTCGCGCAAAAAGGTGTTGAAAACTATCCACTGGGAAAGAAAGCTTGATCATTGAGTAACCAGGTTCATTCATGACACCCATGTTTGCAACCTGCGTCAAAAGATATTCAAGTGGACTTCATTTTAGTAGGTTAAGGTGTTGATAGACCAGGGCCATTCATGACACCCATGTTTGCGCTTCGCGTAAGTAAAGCACCAAGACAAGAAAAAGAAAAAAAAAAGAGAAAAGAAAAAAAAAAAGAAAAAAAAAGTGTTGCATTTTATTTTACATATTGTGTCCCGCAAGTAATGATATTTCGGTAAAGAATTGGTGATATGGTGGTCAATGTCTATGAGCTTAGTGCATGATTGATTTGAGTTGAGAGTTGAATCTTAAAGCCTAAACACATGAGTGAAACACATACTTCTGGTGAGGTTGGATAATGTCTACTTCTAAGCTTTTGATCACTATAATACATGCTATGACGTTGGTTTGCTTGATTTATGTTTTCACCTGTTATGATGTTGCTTTTTGATAAAGTTGAAACTTGAAGGGATTTCCTGTGGGATTCATTGATTCATGTTCATTCTATCATTGCTTGAGGACAAGCAAAGGTTAAGTGTGGGGGAGTTTGATAATGCATATTTTAGATAGGCATTATAGGCATTTTTAGTTTAGTTAGGTTGCATTTCTTTCATACTTTGTTGCTAAATTGCATCTTGTGATTATTTTAGAAGAGTTCGGATTCTGCGCAAATTTGTGTTTATCTCGCAGATTGAATCGGAACACATTTGGGAGATGCAATATCTCAAAGAGGAACACAAGAAACATGGGAAGAAACAAGGAAGGAAAGATGCAAGACAAGAGGAGAAACCCGAAATTAAAGGCAATAAGCTACGGCAAAACAGCATGCCGCGGGCGCCGCAAGCTTGCGGCGGGCGCAACATAGCCCGCTGCAGCGGGGAACGAGAAGCTTCGGTGTGCGGCGGGCGCAGCACATATGCTGCGCCCGCAGCATTGGCCGTCAGCGTTTATACGCGGCGTTTTGAGGAATTAAAAAACCCTAGATCTATTTGTTTATTTTGGGGCCGACTTTGGATGTTTAATAAGGCCAAGTTTTATGTTATTTTCACTACTTCTATTCTATTCTATTCATTAGACGCTTTAGAGATTTTGAACGATGTCTTCCATGAGAAACTAAACGCATCTATTCTGCCTGCAATTTGAAGCTTTATTCGGATTGATTGTGAGTTTCTAATTCTCGTTCCTTGTTTCCTATATTTGAATGTTTCAACTTCTTTGTGCTTGATTGTTTATTGTTTTGTTTTATCTTGTCTGGCCAACTTGTTAGATCAATTCAATCGCTAAGGTTTTGTAGATTCCTGGTTGTGAACCTTAACCTAAGTGGCAAACTTGTTCCTTTAGGGCTGGTTGAACTAATTGAATGAGTAGGAAGTTAAATGTGTTGTTAAATCCCTCTTTAAGGACTGCAAATACCTTGGCTAATCTCTGAACTTAAAGCTATCAATTGGGTTAAATCCTTCTTTAGGGACTGTTCGATTGATAAGGGTTGCTAGGACTGGTTGGACTAGTAACTATATTAGGTCGGGACAAGGGCATTCATAGGAAACTTAATAGGACGAGAAGAAGTTACAAGGATCGCTTCAACCAAATAAAGTGGAAAATTGTAGGTAGAATTGCTTCTCCTAAATTGTCTAAAACCAAATCCATTTACTTTGCTTGCTTACTCTGCTTTGATAAAAGGCGGAACTTTCACCCACTAAAACCCCCCAAACTGGTTACTTTAATTGACACATAAATCACACTTGAGTTATAATTTTCCCTGTGGGATCGACCTCTTGCTTATCGCTATACTTGCTTTAGGTTTGAGTTTTCTTTGGCGGAATCAACGATAGGTTTTACCTCCATCAGATATGTAGGAGCACTGCGATCTATGAATGCCCCCAAACCCCCATGGGTGAGCATTTGACGCGTGACACCCAACATTCCTACCCTCTATAAAGTAGGAATATCGAAAAACTTGGTCTGCACACATCTCTTCGGGTCAAAGCTCTCATAGACCTTCCTTTGGTCTCTAGATAGAGATCTCAATCGATGCACCATTCTCTCAAAATTTCAGCAGTAATATATCAACCCAAATAGATCAAAATCAAACCACCTACTCAAATATACCTCAAGCAAACCAAACAAATCCAGCACTTCCAAATCAACCCAAATTCAAGAACACCAAATAATTCTCAAACAACCACACCCAAACTTTCAAACCAACCACAAAACACAATAACACCAATCACCACCCCTCAAACAACCACACAATAACACAATAATACTCAAGAATCAAACATCAAACAACTCCAAAACAAGCTCACAATGACCGAACTTGGCGCTGAGAGAGGAAGCGGCGGGCGCAGCAAGGGAGCGGCAGGCGCAACACAGCAGCGGCAGCGTGGGTGTGGGTTCGTCGTTGCAGGGTGGACACCCGGCTGGGTGTCATTCAGATCTGGCCGAAAGGGAAGCGATTCCGGCGAGAGGGGAGGGTGGTGGCGCTCCGGCAAGGTCGTCGGTTATGGGGATTGTGAAGGCTAAAGAAAGAGATAATGGGATTGGTGAATGTTGGCTATGGGGAGTCTTGAGGTTTGGTAAGGATGAAGGTGACGGCAGAAGGAGAAGAATGGAGGATAGGATTTGAAGAAAAAGATCTCGTGAAGCTTGGTTTCTTTTTTGTTTTTTGTTTTTTTCTTTATTATTGGAAAACGTCAGAAAAAGGATCACGGGTTTTGGATGCGGCGGCCGCTGCATCGGCTCTAAGCCGCGGGTTGATGTGATGCGGCCGCTGCATTATGCGGCGGCCGCGGCAGATGGTTCAGACGCAAGCTTTTTTTTTTCATTTCATTTCAAATTCTAATCAACCTAAAGCAAAATAGCTATAAAACTACCTAAGATGATAATGAAGATGAAAAGAAAGGAAAACTTACCTCGGGTTGCCTCCCGAGAAGCGCCTTTGTTTCAAGTCATTGGCTCGACGTAATGACCCTTGAGTTGCCTAATTGGTTGGTTCAGCAAGCACCAACACCTCTTCTTCGTTCCGCAGGATGTTTTCAAAGTATGGCTTAACTCTATGAACATTGACCTTAAAGAGCTCATGAGACTTAGGGTCATAGAGTTCGATTGCTCCATGAGGGAATATCCTTGAGATGGTGTAGGGTCCTTCCGACATTGATCGAACTTTTTCTGGGAAGAGTTTCATGTGTGATTGGTATAGGAGAACCTTGTCTCCGATGTTGAGTTCCTTCCGTAGGATATGTTTGTCATGTCAAGCCATTGTCTTCTCCTTGTAGATTAGTGAATTGTCGTAGGCATCCAAGCGTAGTTCCTCTAGCTCTTGCAGTTGAAGCTTCCTAAACTCACCCACTTCATTCATCCCCATATTTCAGTTTTTTACAGCCCAATATGCCTTATCCTGAAGTTCCACAGGAATATGACAAGCCTTTTAAAAAACAATTCGATAAGGGGACATACCAATGAGAGTCTTATAGGCCGTCCGATAGGCCCAGAGAGCGTCATTCAGCCTTAGATTCCAATCCTTCTTGTTAGGAACCACTGTTTTCTACAGAATGCTCTTAATCTCCCTATTTGATACCTGGGCTTGACCATTGGTCTGAGGATGATAAGCAGTGGACACTCTCTGCGTGACATGATACCTATTTAGTAGGGCGGGGATTGTCCTATTGCAGAAATGTGTCCCTCTGTCGCTAACTAGAGCCTTAGGCACCCCAAATCTTGCGAAAATTGTGTCTTTTAGGAAATCTGCAACAACTTTGGAATCATCAGTTCTTGTGGCCTTTGCCTCCACCCACTTGGAGACATAGTCCACCGCAAGCAAAATATAGATATTCCCAAAAGAACTAGGAAAGGGACCCATAAAATCAATACCCCAAACATAAAAAATTTCACAGAATATGATCTTAGTTTGTGGCATTTCATTTCTAGCCGATATGTTCCCAATCCTTTGATATCTATCACAAGATTTACAGAAAGCATTAGCATCCCTAAACATATGAGGCCAAAAGAAACCTGCTTCTAAAACTTTCCTAGCAGTCTTTTGAGGACCAAAGTGGCCGTCACTTTCATGAGCATGACAAAAAGTAAGGACAAATTGTATCTCATTGTCCGGCAGACACCTCCTAATTACCTGATCAGCACAATGTTTCCAAAGGTGTAGGGGTTATCCCAAATGTAGAAGTGAGAGTCATGTCGAATCTTGTCCTTTTGAGCTTTGGTGAGATTTGGTGGAAATTCTCTCGTGACCAAGAAATTCACCATATTGGCAAACCAAGGTCGAGGAGTATGGAAACCCATCAACAATTCAGGAGCAGAGGGACTTTCTTCGTCAGAACAAAGCAAAAAGGGCAACTGGGCAGGATGCGGCGGCTGCGACATGGAAGTTGCGGCCGCTGCCTCATTGGTATGCTGCGGCCGCGGCATCGGCCTTTTCTGTAGCTCCCTGTAGCTGCAAAGACGAAATGTGATTTAAATAAAATAATGTAATCAGGGAACTCACCGTGAATGGGTATTTGATCTTCCGGCTTGTCTTCTCCTTGGACAAGTCTGCTGAGGTGGTCCGCTACTAAGTTCTCTGCACCTTTCTTATCTTTAATTTCAATGTCAAATTCACTCAAGAGTAAAATCCAACAAATCAATCTAGGTTTCACTTCTTTCTTTGTCAATAAATAGTGAAGAGCAGCGTGATCAGTGAAGACAATTACCTTAGCTCCTAGGAGATAGGAGCGAAACTTCTCCAGTGCAAAGACCACGGCCAGAAGCTCTTTCTTAGTGGTTAAGTAGTTCCTTTGCACTCCATTCAGAGTCATGGAGGCATAGTAGATGATCGACGTGAGAGCTCCTTCCTTCCTTTTGTCCCAAGACAGCACCCACAACATAGTCGTCAGCATCACACATAATCTCAAAAGGTTGAGACCATATGGGTGCTTGAATTATAGGAGCACTAGTCAGGCGACCTTTAAGCTCATCAAAGGATGCTCTACACCTGTCATCAAACTCAAAAGCTACTTTCTTTTTTAGTAGATCACAAAGAGGTGCAGAAATCTTAGAAAAATCCTTAATAAACCTGCGATAAAACCCTGTATGGCCTAAAAAGGAACGAATCTCGCGCACATTGGTGGGGTAAGGCAGAGACTGAATGACATCAATCTTAGCCTTGTCCACCTCAAGACCAATTCTAGACACAATATGACCCAAAACAATGCCTTGTCCAACCATAAAATGACACTTTTCAGAGTTAAGAACTAAGTTGGTGTCTACACACCGCCTAAGCACAAGTGACAAATGATGCAAGCAAGTATCAAAGTCATCTCCATGAACAGTAAAGTCATCCATAAATACCTCTATGAAGCGCTCTACATACTTAGAAAATATGCTTACCATACACCGTTGGAAGTTCCCAGGTGCATTACATAACCCAAACGACATTCTACAATATGCAAAAGTGACAAAGGGGCATGTAAATGTCGTTTTCTCTTGATCCTCCAGTGCTATGGGTACCTAAAAATATCATGAGTAGCCATCTAAGAAGCAATAAAAGGAGCGACAGGCCAGGCGCTCAAGAATTTGATCAATAAAGGGTAGGGGGAAGTGGTCTTTACGAGTAACTGAATTCAACTTACGATAATCAATACAGACCCTCCATCTAGTTTGGACCCTGCTAGGGACCAACTCACCATCCTGATTCTCAATGACAGTGACACCCCCCTTCTTAGGGACAACCTGAGTAGGACTCACCCATTTGCTATCAGATATGGGAAAGATCGTACCTGCTTGAAGGAGCTTCATTGCCTCCTACTTTACCACTTCCATCATTGGTGGGTTGAGTCTCAGCTGAGGTTGTCTAGATGGATTGGCATCATCCTCCAGAAGTATTCTATGCATACAGAGGGTAGGACTGATGCCCTTAATGTCTGCGATTGTCCATCCTAATGCCTCCTTGTTTTCCTTTAGAACAGTCACCAATCGCTCCTCCTGCCCAAAAGTAAGTTTGTTAGAAATAATGACAGGCAAAGTATCATTTTCACCAAGAAAAGCATATTTAAGGTGATTAGGAAGCTGTTTGAATTCAACATCAGGCGCTTGGATAATGGATGGAAGAAGCTTTTCAGTTGGCATGGTCAGCTCGATGCGGTCTCCCCTTGGTGGCACATAGGTGGGAGATTGATGGTCTAAAGCCAATATAGCCTTCTGCAGGTTAGATGACGAGACATAATCACTAGAAATTTCATCTATAGGGGCCTGTAAAGCGACTTCCATCTCATCAACATACTCCAAATCAAAGCAATCTTGTGCCAAAGTATCAATAACATCCACAAAGCACAAAGAAGGATCATCAGATGGAAATTTAATGGGATCATAAATATTATATTCAACTCTTTGACCATCAAATTCCATAGTAAGAGATCCTGAATAGACATCTATCTTGGTTCTAGCAATTTTCAGAAAAGGTATGCCCAACAGAATAAAGCCTTTATTGTTACCAGGACACATATCAATCACAAAGAAATCAGCAGTGAAGATGAAGTTGTCAACCATAACCAAGACATCCTCAACAATCCATTTCGGGTAGATAGTAGATCGATCAGCAAGTTGAATTACTACACGAGTATCATTCAGAGGTCCCAATCCCAAAGCATGATAAACATGAGAAGGCTAAATATTAATAGATGCTCCTAGATCTAACATAGCTTTGTCAAATTTAGTATCACCTATCACACATGGAATAGCAATTAACATACCAGGATCACTACACTTCTCAGGCAAACGCTTTTGAAATACAGCAGTGACATGTTCGCTTACCTTCACCTTTTGCTTAGCTTTCAACTTCTGATTCCGCTTGATGGTGCAAAGTTCCTTCAAAAATTTAGCATATCTAGAAATGCTTTTAATCAAATTAAGCAAAGGAATGTTTACCTTGCACTTACTGAACGTCTCAAAGATCTCCTTGTCGTTCTCATACCTTCGTCTATCCTTCAGGAGTTCTGGAAATGGTGGAACCGGCCTTGGAGTCTCCAGTGGTAGAGAAGACAAAGAAGGAGAAGAAGAAGAAGAAGGAAGAGGGGAAGAAGAAGAAAAAGGCCTACCTGGCACCAAAGGTTCGGCGGGGGAACTGGCGGCGGGCGCCGCATTTTGCTGCGGGGGCAGCTCCATTGATGTGTTGCGGCCGCGGCATGGTTGCTACGGCCGCCGCACCATACATCGTCCGTCCTCTTCATCTATTACCTCTATCTCCTCGTTCATTACTTCCTCATCGTCCTTTTGAGGTGTGACAATCAGTTCCTTGCCACTTCTAAGCGTTACAGCACTGATGTTCTCCTTATTAGGATTCTCGATGGTTTGCGATGGAAGCTTCCCTGAATCGTTTGCCTCCTTATCACTTAAGATTTGAATGAGCTAACTCATTTGATTCTCCAGATTTGTCATCCGATCCAATTGCTGCTTCTCTAGATTTGCAATCCGCTCTGATTGTTGTTTCTCATTCTTCAAGACCAGTCGTGCTTTCTCCTTGACCGAAAGGTAGTTCACGAAAGCGATTACGAGTCTCTCGCCTTAAAGAGGCAAGGGTCCTTACAATCTCTGAATCAAATGGCAACAAAGAAGAATTAGTAGCACGGGTATTGTTGTAGAGGAGGAAATAAAGTTTAAAATATAATGTATAAATCAAACCAGATTCTGCCCACGCAAATAATTACAAGACCTCCTCCTGATGTAGCAGTGGGAAGTCAGGATCGATCCATGAGGAAGCACGTCAACGGATCTCGGGTAGCTGTAAATCTCACAGACAGAAGAGCAAACAAAAAAAGACGGAAATAACAAATAAAAGCATAAAGTAAAGCAAAGCAATAGAACTACTCGATATCGACTAAAAGACCTCGATATCGACTAAAGCTAATCGACACCAGAAACAGAAATCGACGAACAGAAACAAAGACCAGCAAAGACCAATGCCGAGTAAAACTCTTCTCGATATCGATTAAATCAGCTTGATATCGACAAGAACCTGCTCGAAATCGACAAACGCAGAAACCTTAAAATGCAACCTTTCGAACACAGAACTCAGATTTCGATGAATTAATTCAATAAACTAAAAGACTTCCAAGGCCAGGGTATCAACACCACAGCGATAACCATGCAAAATAACACATAAAGGCATAAAGGATCATGCTTTTCATCAAATAACTTTCGTTATTAACAAAAAGAAATATAGAGGCTTTCGCATAAACCCTAATTGTTATTAACCCTTTTCACATAATTAACCCAAGTTGTATTAAGATCACTTTCGCTTCAATAATACAAACAAGGATCACCTTCAACTTTCGCAAAAAGAATCATGCTCATAGGGATAGAAGACGAATTGCATAAAAAGATCAAACCTTTACCGCATCACCTTACATGGCTACCGTTGGGCTCACCCCGACCCTAGAAGTGGGTGGACTACTAGCTCTTCATCATCAAGAAACTCATTAATAAACAAAAGGAAAGAACTTGCATTAAATAAGCCAAAGAAAGCTTACAACCAATCGAAGTCAAATCCGCTTTCGCCTTTCCAACTTCTCTCGCCACAAACTCTCTTCTCTGCTCTCTCTATCTAACTAATTGTAACTGAAATTGAATGCTTAGAAATCAATCCCTAAGGCCTTATTTATAGGCTTCCAATCCTTGCTAATCAAGGTAAGAAAGTCTATCTATATCTATATCTACTTACTTAAGATAAAATAATTGAATAAATAATTAAATCTAGGATTATATCTAATGTAGATAAAATATCTTCTCTCTTGACTTCATAGCTCTTGATAGATGTGGATAGAATTTGGTCTCGAAAATATTACCATCGGCTTCGGGATAGAAACTTAACAAGATACTAGGATAGCTCGGACTCCGCCACTGAGATGTACTCGATATCGAGTAGGAGTCCTCGATATCGACTAGCGTTTCCATCGTCTTGTGCTCAGCAACTCCATGTCGGCCAACAGAACACATGTCGACTTGGGTTATCCTCGATATTGAGAAATTTTCCTCGACATCGACTAACTTCTGCTAGGCTTCCCAGTGCTTAGCTTCGTCAATCTCGGCTCTGTACATGGAAATCGACTTGGGTGTTTACTCGATATCGACCAATTCTTGTCGATATCGACTAACCTACTCCTGCTCCCAGCTCCACTTGTCGATGTCTGGTGTCTCTGACTCGATATGTGGCCAACTCGATATCGACTAAAGGAAGTCGATATCGACTAACGCTTCTCATCTTTCCTTGGTCGATTCTGGGCAGCTTGCTGGAAATCGACTTAGTGGTACTCGATATCAATAAGGTGTAGTTGATATCGACTTGATGTTGTCGAGTCGATTTTTCCTTGCTTTCAGCTTGATTTGTCCTGGTTCCGCTGCTTCTTGACCGTGAACTTCTGTAGTTGAGTTTCGAGTTTTTCTTCCTTTCTCAGAACTGTTGTAAATTGCCTCGAATTCTGCGAATTTAAACAGAAACTAGTGTAGATTCCATAATTTGGCAAATAAACATAAACTGCATAGATTTTGTACTATTCTAGCCCAAATGCATGAAATGTATGCAGAAAACGATATAAAAGTTACTATAAAACATGTCAAATTCGGCTCACATCAAATACCCCATACTTAAGCTTGCTTGTCCTCAAGCAATACTTTTATTTGTCATTCAGGGGAAGAAATCAAAACTCTCAACATCATAGATTCATTGTCATATAACCCTGCAGTCAATTACCATCCTTGAAAAGGTACTTGTGTCACAAATCCCTGCATGTGCAATTTAAAAGCAACATCTATTCACAAAAGGAGGGTTATGCAAAAACAATCATAAGTGACAAAGCATTAATAATCAAGAGGACTTTAATTTAAGCTTAAATAAGGAGTAGATTGGTAAAAGTTTAAAGGTGGGCAATTTTTGGCAATGTGGTGCTATTGATCCGGGGAAATGGAGTATTTCCAAATTGAATTTCCACATTCCTTCTCATAAGATTCATCACCTTCCATAATGCTTTTTTCAATATTATGCTTTTACCTCTCTAACCTCAGCACTGCCTTCTCGCGAGTCACAAACATGGGTGTCATGAATGGCCCCGGATACTTAGTGCTTTGGACTCCTCACAATGTGTCCCATCTCACTAAACTATTATCTCAGCAAGCAGGGTCGATCTACCTTTATCTCCTGAGGTGATCGGATTTTTCTCACTCATTAAATTTTCCATATATTTCAAACAATTTCCTGCCAAACTCCAAATATGATAACAACAATACAACAACCATATAAAAATCTCCATAATGTAACATCATTCTCAACACAATCCCCGGATAGGAAATAAGGTAAAGAATGGCAAATATTTAGATCATGTGGAGCAATGTTTGAAATAAGGCATAATATGGCTTTGTGTAATGCATAAGCATAGGTATGGCTAAGGATTATAAACATATGAGCATTATATGGAAATATAAAGTCCTCCATCATCTTATCATGCAACATGTCAAAAGCAACATCAAATTTACCTCCTTTCATGGTTTTCATCGAAATATGCACTTCATTGTGACTTCCCTTTACTAGGAAATTTCATGCTATATCTCTAATGAATCCAATTTTGCATCATCGAGTTCAATATAAAACTTCCATGATATTAATCAAAATTTTCAATGGGGGTCATTTTTATAAACTTTGGAAAACATGCATATAAGCACATAAATCAATAATGAATTCCAAAATAGCCATGTATAAGCAATTCAAGAAATAAACTTTAAACATGCACACCAAAATGTCAAATATGGTCAAATATGTACAAATTAAGCCCTTCCCCTACCCCATACTTAAACATTACAGTGTCCTCACTGTATAAAAATAAGGGTAAAGAAAGAAACTCACTAGACAGATGTGCAGGGCTTCATAATATCGAGTGAACATGCCTGGGCCGAGTCCGATTTAGCTTGCTTCTATCCCCATGGACCTGAAAAATATAGAAGAAATATACCCACAATAGAAAAACTAAAAGTTTCAAAACCAAAAACAAACAAAAGCAACAATGTCCAAAAGTCCCAAAAAATAAATGTCTATTTACAAGCTCTAGATTTTATAGTCGCTAGGCCGACTTTCTCCATTAAGCTCAAGGTGGCTTTTTCAGGGCCCATGTAGCTTGGGCTTCAAATAGGATCCCATTTTTGTCCATCAGCTGTAGTCCTCCAGAATGGATCTTGTTCACCACGAAGGGTCCCATCTTCTTCTTGTTGAATTTGTTGGGAAACCAATGATCCTTTGATTTGGAAACATAGAGCTTGTCTCCAACTTCATACTCCTTAGGCTCATCATTGGAAATCCTACATAATCGCACATACCAAGGCAAACCTCTCCCATGTATAGATAGATCTTTAATGGAAATAGGAAAAGAAAGATCCATACCTTGGCTTACCTTCGCGGAATCGGATTCGAGGATCTCAGAGTCTACTCGACATCGACTAGAAGTACTCGATATCGAGAAACTTCCTGCTTCTGGTGGCCTGCTGCTCGAGGATGCTGGAGTCGAGGAAGGTGGTGCTTGGTTGATATCGACCAATTTGGTCGATATCGAGGAGTTTTTCTCTGCTTCTAGTGGCCTGCTGCTTGAGGGTGATGGAGTCAAGGAATGTGAAGTCGAGGACGTCGGTGTTCGGTCAATATCGACCAATTTGGTCGATGTCGATGAACTCTCGGCTTCGGATTTGCCACTCGATGAAGCTGTTGCTGGTGGAGGGTTCTGCTTTTGGTCGATGTCCACCAAATTCCTCGATGTCGAGGAATTCTGGTCGACTCCGACCCCATACTTGCATCCTTTCAAGGCATCCGAAAAATAGTTAGTCGACGTCGACTTACCTTGGTCGATGTAGAGCAGATCCTCTGTGTCGTCGTTTAGGATGGTCATGATCTTCTCCACCTGGGCTTCCATATCCCTCTTTTCCAGCTCTTCAGGAGTCATATTTCTTACCGTAGGCTCCCCGCAAGTGATGTAACCAGCTGATATAGCTTTTACCTCTTCCATGGGACCTGTGTGCCTTTTAGTTTTATTAAAAGAATACTCAATTACCTCATCGCTGATGTTGAAAGTCAGTACTCCCTTCCTTACGCTTATGTTGGCATCCACCGTTGACAAGAAGGGTCTTCCTAGAATAATTGGACAAGCAGGGTCCTCCGCCATATCAATAACTAGAAAATCAGCAGGGACAAAGAACTTACCTACTTGCACTGGCACATTATCCACCATGCATGTTGGGATGACCACCGTGTTGTTTGCCATATAAAGCTTAGCATCCACAGGCTCTAGGGCACCTATTTTAATCTTGGACCATATTGTTAAAGGCATTATACTTACACTAGCTCCAAGATCACATAATGCATTAAATTTGCATTGACCAAATCCAATGGTTATAGCAAACTTACCTGGATCTGACCTTTTCTCAAGTATGTCCATATGGCTGCACTCCTCTGTAATCTCAGCCATTGACCGCTTCTTGCTTAGAATCTCCTTGAGGAACTAGACGTAGGATGACATTTCATTGAGAGCTTCTGTGAAAGGTATTGTGACGTTGAGCCTTTGAAGCATCTTGATGAAACGCTGAAACTTCTTCTCTGCTGGATCCTTTGGAGATTTTGTTGGGAAAGGCAGCTTCTTTTTCACGTTCGGAGCCAGAAAAGATGTCAAAGTTGTTGCACACGGGTCAATATCGACTGGGCTCTCCTCGATATCGACTGGTTTGTCCTCGATATCGACTACTGTAGTCGATTTCGAGTTGCTGTGCTGTGCAGATGAAGGGTGGTCCAGTTCTTCCTCGACATTGAGTTGGCCTTCCTCGTTATCGACTTGCCTCTCCTCGACATCGACCAAGGTCTGGTCGATATCGACTTGATGTTCAGCTATTTCATCCTGCTGCTTTCCGACCTCTGGCTCGCATAGTTGGTGGCCGCTCCTGAGTTTCACAGTAGCGATGTGTCCTATCTTCCCCTTAGGATTTGGTTCTGAAGATCCAGGGAGCGTACCTGATTGTATGGGGACACCTGCTGCTAGCTGGCCAATCTGTGTATCAATTGATTTCCTCCAGACATCAATTTCTTCAAGTTTTGTATTGATGTTCTGGAACTGATTGTTGATGGTGCCCTGATTTTGGCGCATTTCGTCAAGGATAAGTTGTAGGTCATCCTTCCGCTGGTCCCTTTCTGGATGTCCTGGAGCTCTGTAGGACGGGGGGTTCCTAGGGGCACCTTGGTTCCATTGTGGTTGATAGAACCTTTGGTCCCCCATATAGCGATTGGGACCCCCTGCGTAGGCTACCTCTTCATGGTGTTCTGCCAACCTGACTTGCTCCGTGTGTGGCCACTCAGTAGTGGTGTGCCGTTGTGATCCGCATTCGATGCATGGCTAGTTGACAGAAAGATACTTTACTTGCTTGAGGAGCTTCCTATTTTGATCTCTATAGTACTGCTCCTTGACATCTGGGTCGATTTCCTTAGCGGGTTCATAGAGGGGCATGGATGGGCCTGGCCTGACATAGGCATTCTCCTCATAGTTGATTGGAGTCTCAAACTTGTTGTCATAGTTGGTCAGCTTGTCGAGGGCAGCCCATGCGTCAGCTGGCGACATCGTCAGATACTCATAATGAGTATATGTGTTGATCCTATCCTTAGCAGCCAATTCAAGAGAATTGAAGAAGATCTTCTGAATGACGCAAGGTTGTTGTCCATGTGTAGGGCAGGATCGCATTTTATCCTTATAGCGTTCCCAGGCCTTTGCTAGCGGCTCTCCAGGCTGTTGTTTGAAAGATATAATCTTTTGGCGAAGGAGTGCTGTCTTGGCAGGAGGAAAGAATTTATTGAGAAATTCCTGCTTTACTTGATCCCATGTTGTGAGGGATCGCGGACGGAGACCCTCAAGCCAATTCAATGCTGGACCAGCCAGAGACCACTGAAAAGCCTTCATCAAGATATACTCCAAGGTGGTACCTTCAGCAAGAGTACGACACATATCAGTAAATTGGTAATATGTTGAAGAGGGCATTCATTAAATCTACCATGAAAAGCATTATGTTTAATTTCTATTAAGAAAGGAGTGCGAATTTCATAGTTATTCTCAGGGTTTAGAATAGCCGATTCTGGCACGACGAGAGTCGGGTGCATGTAATCCTCTGCGGTGGTTGGGTACTGGGCAAGCTCATCTTCCAATTGCCTCCTTCGCGCAGCTTCTTGTTCCATGCATGCTCTCTCAGTGGCGAGAACAGTATCCTTGGTGGCTAACTCAGCTCGAAGCCTTTGTATCAGTTGTTCTTGTGTTTCTGCAGCCACCATGGCTCTTTTTAGTTTAGCTTGGATGTGTATAAGGCGTTCCGGTTCGTCTAAGCCGTCAAACTCAGGTGGTTGACCAAAACGGTGCATACACCTGCGAAGTGCCTCAAAGCAAACGTGAGATTTAACTACCTATGGCGCGAATGATTGCTTCCCCGGCAACGGCGCCAATTTGTTGTAGAGGAGGAAATAAAGTTTAAAATATAATATATAAATCAAACCAAAATCTGCCCACACAAATAATTACAAGACCTCCTCCTGATGTAGTAGCGGGAAGTCAGGATCGATCCACGAGGAAGCACGTCAGCGGATCTCATGTAGTTGTAAGTCTCACAGATAGAAGAGCAAACAAAAAAAGACAGAATTAACAAATAAAAGCGGAAAGTAAAGCAAAGCAACAGAACTACTCAATATCGACTAAAAGACCTCGATATCGACTAAAGCTAATCGACACCAGAAACAGAAATCGACGAACAGAAACAAAGACCAGCAAAGACCAATGTCGAGTAAAACTCTCCTCGATATCGAGTAAATCAACTCGATATCGACAAGAACCTGCTCGAAATCGACAAACGCAGAAACCTTAAAATGCAACATTTCGAACACAGAACTCAGATTTCGATGAATTAATTCAATAAACTAAAAGGCTTCCAAGGCCAGGGTATCAACACCACAACGATAACCATGCAAAATAACACATAAAGGCATAAAGGATAATGTTTTTCATCAAATAACTTTCGTTATTAACAAATAGAAATATAGAGGCTTTCGTATAAACCCTAATTGTTACTAACCCTTTTCACATAATTAACCCAAGTTGTATTAAGATCACTTTCGCTTCAATAGTACAAACAAGGATCACCTTCAACTTTCGCAAAAGAATCATGCTCATAGAGATAGAAGATGAATTGCATAAAAAGATCAAACCTTTACCGCATCACCTTACATGGCTACCGTCGGGCTCACCCCGACCCTAGAAGTGGGTGGACTACTCGCTCTTCATCATCAAGAAACTCATTAATAAACAAAAGGAAAGAACTTGCATTAAATAAACCAAAGAAAGCTTACAACCAATCGAAGCCAAATCCGCTTTCGCCTTTCCAACTTCTCTCGCCACAAGCTCTCTCCTCTACTCTCTCTATGTAACTAATTGTAACTGAAATTGAATGCTTAGAAATCAGCCCCTAAGGCATTATTTATAGGCTTCCAATCCTTGCTAATCAAGGTAAGAAAGTCTATCTATATCTATATCTACTTACTTAAGATAAAATAATTGAATAAATAATTAAATCTAGGATTATATCTAATGTAGATAAAATATCTTCTCCCTTGACTTCATAGCTCTTGATATATGTGGATAGAATTTGGTCTCGAAAATATCACCATCGGCTTCGGGATAGAAACTTAACAAGACAATCGGATAGCTCGGACTCCGCCACTGAGATGTACTCGATATGGAGTAGGAGTCCTCGATATCGACTAGCGTTTCCTTCGTCTTGTGCTCAGCAACTCCATGTCGGCCAACAGAACACATGTCGACTTGGGTTGTCCTCGATATCGAGAAATTTTCCTCGACATCGACTAACTTCTGCTAGGCTTCCCAGTGCTCAGCTTCGTCGATCCCGGCTCTGGACATGGAAATCGACTTGGGTGTTTACTCGATATCGACCAATTCTTGTCGATATCGAGTAACCTGCTCCTGCTCCCAGCTCCACTTGTCGATGTCTGGTGTCTCTGACTCGATATGTGGCCAACTCGATATCGACTAAAGGAGGTCGATATCAACTAACGCTTCTCAGCTTTCCTTGGTCGATTCTGGGAAGCTTGCTGGCAATCGACTTAGTGGTACTCGATATCGACAAGGTGTAGTCGATATCGACTTGATGTTGTCGAGTCGATTTTTCCTTGCTTCCAGTTTGATTTGTCCTGGTTCCGCTGCTTCTTGACCGTGAACTTCTGTAGTTGACTTTCGAGCTTTTCTTCCTTTCTCAGAACTGTTGTAAATCGCCTCGAATTCTGCGAATTTAAACAGAAACTAGTGTAGATTCCATAATTTGGCAAATAAATATAAACTATATAGATTAATTTAAACAGAAACTAGTGTAGATTCCATAATTTGGCAAATAAATATAAACTATATAGATTATGTACTATTCTAGCCCAAATGCATGAAATGTATGCAGAAAACGATATAAAAGTTACTATAAAACATGGAAGATTCAGCTCACATCATGTATGGACCATATAAAACGGTCCACACCAAAAAACACACAAGAATAAATAAAAATCCCCGGCAACGGCGCCAATTTTAACGGAGGGAAAACATGTCGTTGATCCGTCAAAGAAAACTCAAACCTATAACTAGTATAGCAATATGTAAGAGGTCGATCCACAAGGAAATTTGTTATTCAAGTATGATTTATGTGTCAATTAAGTAACCAAAGAGGAGGGGTTTTTAGTGTCAAAGTTTTGTCTTTTATCAAAGCGGATTGATGAAAACAAGGGTAAATGGTTGTGATTCTTGTAACGATCCTTGTAACTTCTTCTCGTCCTATTCAGTTTCCTATGAAAACCCTTGTCCCGACCTAATATAGTTACTAGTCTATTCAGTCCTAGAAACCCTTATCAATTGAACAGTCCCTAAAGAAGGATTTAACCCAATTGATAGCTTTAAGTCCAGAGATTAGCCAAGGTATTTGCAGTCCCTACTTATCCAATTAGTTCAATCAGCCCTAAAGGGACAAGTTTGCTACTTAGGTTAAGGTTTACAATCAGGAATCTACAAAACTTTAGCAATTGAATTGATCTAACAAGTTGGCCAGACAAGATAGAACAAAACAATAGACAATCAAGCACAAAGAAGTTGAAGCATTCAAATATAGGAAACAAGGAACGAGAATTAGAAACTCACAATCAATCGAAATAAAGCTTCAAATTATAGGCAGAACAAATGAGTTTAGTTCCCCATGGAAAACGTCGCTCAATCTCTAATTGTCTGATGGAATGTAGAATAGAATAGAAGTAAAAGGAAATAAACAATAATCGGCTTTTTTAAAAGTCTAAGTTGGCTATAAAAAAATCTAACACAAAACTAGGGTTTTCATTAAACGAAAGCGGCGCGCTGACGACACATGCGGCGGCCGCGGCATCGGCTGCTTCTCCATACCCGCGGCACTCTCCTCTGCTGCGGTCGCGGCATGTCTCGCTGTCGTGTCCTTTTGTTCAGCTTCGCGGGTAGCTCCAAGTATCCTTGCTTCTGTTCCTATGTTTCTTGTATTCCTCTTCAAGATATTGCATTTCCCAAATGTGTTCAGATTGAATCTACAAGATAAACACAAATTTGCGCAGAATCCGAACTCTTCCAGAATAATCACAAGATGCAAATCAACTACAAAGTATGAACGAAATGCAACCTAACTAAGCTAAAAATGCCTATAATGCCTATCTAAGATATGCATTATCACTTTCCATCAAGGCCATCACCGATAAATTGGGTGACGTAGGACACAAGGTTAGTGAAGAGCGCCTTGTCCTTCAACTCATTAATGGCCTCTCCACTAAGTTTGATGTCGTCGGTGGAATGATAACCAACACATTCCCGCTGTCGACATTCATGGTGGCTCGCAACAGGCTATCCAGGGAGGAAAGTCGTCAGGGCCGACCCCAAGCCCCTGGCCACGGATCCCTATCCGCGAGCTCCGCCCGCTCCTCGGCACCACCCCCCTACCCAGCCGCGAGGAGGTCACGACCGCGGCCGCAACTCCCATCGTAACAACAAGAGAGGCGACCAGGGTGGTCGCGGCACCGGGCCTAGCCCTCTGTCGTACTGGCCTCATCCATGGACCCCTCAGCCGTGCTCGTACCCGACCTGGGATGGCTATCCCCCGCCCTCTCTGCAGCGAGCCTACCGGCACTCGGCTCCCCCCCCCCCTCCATCTCAAGCGTTCTATATTTCGCAACCTGTGGCGGCGGCGTAGCAACCCACTGACCTCTCTGCCGTATTCCCCACTTTGGGTCTTCAGCAATCAAACAAGAATTGGTATATGGATATTGGGGCCTCGTCTCACATGACGAACAATCCACGTCACCTACAAACTGTTTTTAATTCTAACACTTTGCCTTCGGTTTATGTCGGGACCGGAAATTCTATTCCAATTGTTGGTTAGGGCCCTGCTAACCTACCCACTGGCTACCCCTTGAAACTAAATAATGTGCTCCTTGCCCTTGTCAAAAACCTTATCTCCGTTCGCCAATTCACCATCGATAATCACGTGGCGATTCAATTTGACCCGTTTGGTTTTCTTGTGAAGGATTTATGTACGGGGACCCCAATAATGCGGTGCAATAGCTCAGGAGACCTATACCCCATAACCGCCGCAGCCAGTCAGACACCTCTCACCGCCCCTTCTGCCAACATCACCCTACGATCGGACGTTTGGCATGCTCGTCTAGGACACCCCGGCGATCATATCATGGACACTCTCCGCTCAAACCGTTTTATTTCTTGCAATAAGGCCTCTGTCATTTGTTCTTCATGTTAAATTGCCAAGAGCAAAAGACTACCCTTTAGTATTTCTTATTCAAATACTTTTGCACCATTTGACATTATTCACTATGATTTGTAGACATCTCCTATTCTAAGTGCTAGTGGTTTCCGTTACTACTTGGTGATTTTGATGATTTCACGAACTTTGTTTAGGGTTTTCCCCTTCGTCATAAGTCCGAAACACACACACATCTTGTCGAGTTCCATACTCGTGTCGCAACTCAATTCAATGAACCAATTAAAACAATCCAATGCGACATGGGAGGAGAGTTTGATAATCGCTTGGTTCATTCTTTTTGCACCCAACATGGAATAACCCTTCGGTTCTCTTGTCCACAAACCTCACCTCAAAATGCGAAGGTCGAGCACGTCCTTCGCACCCTCAATGATAAAACTAGGACCCTCCTCCAACACGCTTGCCTCCCTCCCTCCTTCTGGGTCGAGGTCCTCAATATGGTCACTTACCTCCACAACATACTTCCCTCTAAATCCATCAACTCATCCAACCCCACATTGTCCCTTTATCACCGCCAACCGTCCTACGCTCATCTCCGGGTGTTTGGGTGCTTGTGCTTCGCAAATTTGAGTGTCATTGCTCCTCACAAGCTATCTCTGCGATCAACCAAATGTGTCTTTCTCGGCTTCTCACCCAATCATAGGGGTTATCATTGCCTCCGACTAGACACCAACAGGGTATTAACATCTCGCCCCATGATTTTTGACGAAACCACTTTCCCGTTAGCCACCCAACCTAGCTGACTGCCCCTCTTGCCCCCCCCCCCCCCACCGCACCCGCTGATGATGATTTCCCCCCTCTCCTCCGCCATATCCTCAGTCAGGGCAGCCACACCCCGCCCCCGGCGCCGCCTATTGCCGCCCCTAGCGCACCCCCCCACCACCACCACATAGTAGCGTCCACAACCTCATGTCGCGCCCACTGCTCCATGTTGCGCCCGCCGCCCCTCCCCTTGTCGTGCCCACAGCCCCCTCCGCCCCAACCATGAAGACCCGGTCCCAATCCGGGATCTTCAAACCCAACCCCAAGTACAAACTTCTTACCTCATCCACAGTCATATCCCCCATACCTAAATCACCACATCAGGCCTTACAGGACCCAACCTGGCATGCCGCCATAACTGAGGAATTTAGTGTTCTAATTAAAAACGGCACATGGGCCCTTGTTCCAAGACCTCGGGACTCTAATATAATCAATTGCATGTGGTTGTTCAAGCATAAGTACAAGTCTGATGGCACCCTGGAACGCCACAAAGCGTGCCTTGTTGTCAACGACAAATCTCATGAGGTCGATATCGGCTGTGATGAGACATTCAACCCTGTGGTCAAGCCGGCCACCATTCGTGCAGTCTTGAGCATTGCATTCAACAAGGACTCGCCCATCCATTAGCTCGATGTCAAGAATGCATTTCTCCACGGCGATCTGCAAGAAACTGTCTACATGCATCAGCCTCCAGGCTTCTATGATCGCTCTTGTCCTACGCACGTTAGCCTGCTTCGGAAATCCCTATACGGATTGAAACAGGCGCCTCGTGCCTGGTATCACAGATTCGCCACGTACCTTCACCGGTTGGGATTTTAGAGCAATCTGTCCGGCCACTCCCTTTTTGTGTTTCATAAGGGCTCTGCTACAACATATCTCCTTCTGTATATAGATGACATCGTGCTCACTACCTCTTCTCCTGCCCTCCTCTCAACTCTGATGGCCCGCCTGCGATCTGAATTTGCCATCACTGACTTTGGCCCCCTAAGCTACTTCTTGGGAGTGTTTGTCTCTCGTTCCCCCGATGAGTTGTTCCTTCATCAGAAAAAGTATGCTCTTGAGATCATCGACAAGGCTCAAATGGCCGCATGTAAGCCTGCCACTACACCTGTCAACTACAAGGTCAAGCTTATGCCACTTCTAGTCCCAAGGTCGCCGATCCCACTGTCTGTCGCAGCCTTGCGGGTGCCCTGCAATACTTGACCTTCACGAGACCGGACATCTCCTTCGCGGTTCAGCAGATTTGCTTGTATATGCATGATCCCCGCGAGCATCGTCTTCAGACACTCAAACGGATCATCCGCTACCTCAAGGGCACTAGTGATATGGGTCTTCATCTGGGCCGATGCCACTTTGAGAGACTCACTGCTTACTCTGATGCAGATTGGGTCGGCTGTCAGGAGACCCGCCGCTCAACTTCTGGCTACGCTATCTACCTTGGTGACAATCTTATTTCCTAGTCCTCAAAGCGCTAGGCTACAGTCTCCCGCTTGAGCGCCAAGGCCGAGTATAGGGGGGTCGCCAACGCCGTGGCTGAGACGTGTTGGCTTCGCAACATCCCGTGTGAGCTCCGCATCCCCCTTCGCACGGCAACTCTTGTTGACTACGACAACGTCTTCTCCATTTACCTGTCGTCGAACCCGGTTCAACACCAGCGCACCAAACACATCGAAATCGACATCCATTTTGTCCGAGAGAAGGTCGCCCTTGGCCAGGTTCGCGTCTTACATGTCCCTTCAGCTCACCAGTATGCGGACATCTTCACAAAAGGTCTACCTACTCCTCTATTTACTTCTTTTCGTTCCAGTCTTTCCATTCACTCTCATCATGTTGCGACTGAGGGAGGATGTTAATGATCATATAGTTTTAGAAGTAAATATTGTATAGTTACAATTGTAACCTTGGGTATTTACCCTAGTAATATATATACATGAGTAGACCTCTGAGATCCTCAAGGGACTCAGTTATTCATAATCTTACAAGGAGGAGCGAGTCGCCAACGAGGAGGAGGTGGGGAGGTGGAGCGAGTCGCCGGTCGCTTCGAGGGTTCAAGCTAGGCTAGGGTTCGATCGATCTATCTAAGGATGAAGGCCTCGTTTGGCTGATCAAGTCTATTGTATATACCTCATATTATTACCGGTTTATTTCTTAAAACCAGTTACATTTTTTTTTAAAAATGTCAATACTGGTTCCCTTAAATAGCCGCTCTTACATTTACGTGGGTATTTTTTAACACCGCCAATCTTTCAAAAAAAAGATTTTAACATTTTGGAGACAGATTTAATACTGGATATTGAAAATAACAGGTAGTTGAGAATAGATTATTAACAGTTTTAAATAAACGATGTGCTGGCAAAATACCATATCCAACAGCTTCCCTAAAAAATTTTCAAAATGGGAAAACAAAATTCATATTCTTCAAATTATTTTTGTTTTAACTCCAAGAGCTTCTCACTTTTTGAAGATTTGGTGAATCATTTAGTTTGAAAAATATTGCTGATTTAGGAAATTCTCTCTATTTTGTCTGCTGCTTCTCCATTTTAGAGAATAAAAAAGAGAATGTGATAGAGAATCGAATCTATTGAACCAAAAAAAAACCTAAAAATTCTTCAAAAAACTTCAAAATATGTTGGAGATGCTCAAAGATCTAGAAAATAACACGTATACTCGTATAGCGTTAAAATTTTGCATTCGTTGTTTTCTTAAATGAGCAGTTCTTCGCCTGCACAATATTGGGGAAGGTGGAACTCCACCATCACTATAGGACCTGAAAAGGATACTTTGAGTGATTCGTACAAGTTTTTCTTCTGAAAAACGAAGCCCACTTGCAAACGAAAAGATATCACTTTCCATTGTTTCAATCATCTTTTTGAGACTTGTAGGTCCAAATGTAGCACAATAATAGATATGTGCTGTTAAGCTTTGGTCTTGCAAGGTCAATAACATGTTTGCGCAAGAAAGGATTAGCGATTCATAAAGTACTGACATGAACAACTGGAAATGGATTACAAGTTGTGCAACAACAAGATATGATATGTTCTTTTAAACACAGATGATCATCCAAATTAAAACATATTTACAATAACAATCCCAATGCCAATCTGGATTAGCCTTGACATACTAGGCTTACATTGGACATGAAGGGTAACAATTAAATTGAAGCAAAGGAAGCGCCTTTTGCATCTTGGATTCACTGAGTTTGCTAGTTATTCGATCACTGTTTCTCCCTCCCCTGGTTCCTCAGCAGAGGATGGAGCTCAGGAATGAAAACTCCTAAGCGCTGCTGACTCCATCACTCTCCTTCGCCGCCCAGAAAGGCTTGATCGGGTTCTTGGAGTTCTTGACCGGGTATGATGGCTGCATTGCAATCCCACACCTCCCAGTGAACATGTGGGTGTTGCGCTCAATCCGGATGTAGCCATCTTCTCCCCATCCAGTACCCCATGAGTTCCTTACAGTCCAGTAATCCACGCCATTGTCTGTGCCATACCCAACAGCTACCACGGCGTGGTCAAGCGCGGTTCCACATTCCCCAGTGAACACACCCTGCGAGTTAGTAAGAGATCAAATCACGAGCTTAAGTTAAGGTGCAGAACAAAAGCGACCAAAGTGGGTTATTTTGTCTGCTTACGGATTGGTACAGCTGAAGGGCTCTTCCGCTAGCTTCGATTGCGACACTAACGGGCTGATGTGCCACTGCTTTCTTCAGGGCTCTCTCATTGAATGGAGGAACATCTTCATACCCATCAATGCTTACAACCTTGTTGTTCTTCTGTAATCAACATAAGCAATAACGCGATTCAGTAAAGCAAAAATCGGGTGAGGCCAGGCGATGAGGAAAACTTGTTTATTATCGCTATGATGAATTTGCAAGATTGACAAAGAACTGACCTTAGATAGGTCACACTGGGCATCCACACCCTTGTAAGGGTAATCATCCTCAGAGTCGATCCCTCCGTTATGGAGGATGAATTCAAAGGCATTGTCCATGAGACCACCGTTGCACCCTGCATCGTAATCTCGGTCACAGTCTACAAGCTCTTGCTCAGATAGAGAGGTCAAGTTGCCCGTCACAATCTGGTTGATGGCTTCCACTGTTGCTATGGTTGAGAATGCCCAACAGCTACCTGCAATTGGTGGGGAAATCAATATCTCCTTTTAGTCCTTTTCCTGATTCGAAGCCCAGAGCCCTTTAATTAAGAAACGGGCTAGAAAGCCCAGGCCCATTATATTTTGGATTAAATAGCACAGTGTATGAAGCCCAACACAGTATCTTAATGAAAAAGAAATCAAAATGAAAAAAGAAAAAAAGTCACAACTACCAAAAGCTGAGCTAAAAGTCAAAAACAGCCATTCAAAGCTCGTCTTTCCTGTCTTGTCTACCAGTCTACACTTTCAACTTTCCCGAGAATGAAGAAACTGAATAACTTGAAAAACTAATCTAGGTATATTATCCCACACAAAATAGATCTGATTTTGACTTGCTATTTTGTTCTTTGATCATCTCATTCTAATATTAAATTTCAATTAGGTCGATCAAGTTAAGAACAATTGAAACAAACAAAACAAGACCCATATATTAAACGAAACTAATCTAAGTGAAATAAAAGAGAGAAAATGAAAAGCAAACCAAAGTGGAACGAGAAGCTGACCGCATTGGGATTGATCCTTGACATGGTTAACAGCGCCCTGAGACCTCCAGTCGACGGCCTTGGGGAGGCGGTCGCCGGAGCGGTGCTCGTACCTGGTGCTGGCGGTGTTGGACTTGAGGAGCAGCCGTTCGGGGTCGAACTTCAAGCCCAAGTAGCGGGAGCGGTACTCGTCGTTGGTGAGGTCGGCGAACTTGGTGAGGCCGAGGGTGTAGGTGCGCCCGGGGGCGGAGTTGTGGGCGTCGATGAACCGGAGGTTGTCCTTGAACACCGAGAAGCGGTGCTCCTGCTCGCCGAGGGCGTTGTAGGACTTCCGGTGTTTCGCCATCCACCACTCGTAGAGCCCCTTTACCTCCTCCTCACTCCTCTCCACCGCTGCCTCGGCGGACGATAGGGAGAGGAGGACGACGATGAGGAGGGATGAGAGACCCAACCACGACATGGCTTGATCGGTTCAACGAGGATTGAGAGGATTGTTGGTTGGGGAGAAGGTGTTTTAAGGGTTGTCTTTGGATGGGGCTTGGTGAGAGAATTGTGGGATACCAAACCTGTTTTTATAGGCACTAGTATCGAACGAGGAGGTAAAGTCAATAATGTGCTCTCCTTTTTTTATTTACCTATTAATCGGTACCCGCCCGTTGTGCGGTCTCTTAATAAAAAAAAATAATGTTTAATATATTTTTTTTCTGAAATTTGAAGGTTATAATAAAGGTGATTTTGAAGGAGGGCCCTTTTTGAATTTTCAATTGGGTACTTAGGCCCGAAACTAATTTATTTTGTTTTAGGTAGACCCCTTCCCAATAGAGTGGAATGGTCAATGGTCAACTGTTTGACCATTTACCGGTCAACGTTGACCGGTCAATGGTCAGTCGTTGATCGGTAAACGTTGACCAACCAATTTGGATTTTTTTTTAAATGATGTCATATTTTACCGTTTTGATGTCAATATTTTATTTTATTTTATTTTCACTTTGATGCCATTTTTCTAATGAAATGATTGGACGACACTTTTTTAATGCCATTTTTTTTAAACCTTGATGACATTTTTTGTTTACTGTAATGTCACGTTGACCATTGATGCCATTTTTTTTACTGTTAATGACTGATGCCACTTTTTTTTATGTCAATTTTTTGAGGATATTTTTTTTACCGTGATGCCATATTTTTTATGATATTTTTTCAAAGTAGTATTTTTATGACATTTGTTATTACGCTTCATTAATCATTAAATGTTTTTTTAGTGATGCTTTGATGCCACTTTTTTAATGAAATGTCTGGTAACACTTTTTTAATCTAATTTGATGCCACTTTTTTAATGAGATGGTTTCGTGACACTTTTCTAATGTAATTATTTGATGCCACTTTTTTAATGAGATGGTTTCGTGACACTTTTTATGTCAATTTTTTTGATGATTTTTTTTTACCGTGGTGCCATATTTTTTCAAAGTAACGTTTTGATGCCATTTTTCCAATGTAATTATTTGATGCCACTTTTTTAATCAAATCGTTTAATTCCACTTTTTTTAAAAAATTTATTCAATTGTATATCAATATATTTTCATCGATTCTACTTTTATTCACTGATGACACGTTTGTGATTACACTTAATTGATGCAATCACTTGTGGTGACATGTTTATTACATTTTTATACAATTGATGACACAAGGGTATAAAATGTGATTAATCATCATTGATGACATCTTTTAATGATGATTTTTATTCATTAATGACATTTGTGATTACACCTCATTGATCTCAATTATTTTTGATGACATTTTTATTGATAATATTTTTATAGAATTGATAACATATGAAATACCACATAACATGTCTCCCCTCCTTTTTTTCAAGGCTTGGGACCGATTATCACCTAGCTATAAGCAATAAACAAAGAATAAGCCACCAACTATTATTAATGAATACATATCTCTTACAATCATATAATTTGATAATAATAAAAAGTTAAATAACTACCAACAATATATAAGTTCCATTCAGTGGTCATATTAAACAAGCTTGGCTAGTTATACTGTTATTCAATTCCCACAATCGAAGAAACTATTTCTTACAGTGCCTACAACTAGCTCACATCAATGCCTATAATCAAGAAAAGCTGAAGCACAACAGCCTCGAAGAACAAGAATGATCAAATGCCAAGGGAAAGAGTCAATGTGTGCTAGCCAATGAGATCCTGATGCTTCACTAGTAGCCTGGTGGAGCTGAGGCGGCCGCCTTCACCTGCGAATGTTCTTCAACAGATGCAAGTCTACATCAGCAGCAACATCTGACATATTAATGTCTCGCACTGCAGCAATACTAGCAGCAAGGTCATCCATTGACATGGCAAGGGCTTGCTGTAATAGCGCATTCTCATCAACCTGTAATATCAGAGAGCGAGAGATTAGAGCATGAAGCATATGCAATTCGTGTATTCAAGTAGGAAAGGAATGGCAGCGAGCATCAATCACCTATTGAACATTGACCAACATATATCCTTCTCATATGGAAAGCATAAAAATGTATACGGTAGCAAGGAGAAACAAGTTCATACCTGCGAAAACTAGCCAAACGAAATGCTTCACCTTCCAAGCCCCAACAGTCATGAAAAGAGACACCTTTGGAGACCTTGCACTTGGCACCGCTCTATGTACGCGTCCTCAAGAGCAGGGCAGTCACCTAAATGCTCATCCGCGCCTGGACTGGAATCAATCTCATTACAGGATTGAAGCTTCAAATTTGAATGACTTTAGTTTTTAGAATGAATCCAGTAATTGTTTTAGGGTTATTTATCAAATCACCATCTCTCTCTCTCTCTCATGCCAGAAAATAGAAAATGAAGCCTATATAGCCCACTGCAAAAACATAGCTCAAATGTAAAAATAGGAAGCTTTAGGTTACTTTTGTTATGCAATATAAACCCACTGCCTAAATTGATAGTATGAAGACCTTGCTGAATGAGAAAAATAATTAGGGCATGAAATCATACATATACACTAGTACAAATTCTTGAAATGATGCAAATGTCAGAATGCCAATTTAGTCTTGATACGTATGAGTTATGCGAATGTCAATATCTCAACTTCTTGAACATGAATCTAGACAACAATTTTGACCTCTAAGAGAAACTTACTAACTTTAATTTATATTTTGCTCCAATACAGTATATTGGTACCCCATTTAAGCTACTCCATCATGAATTATAATAGAATCATTCGAAACTTCCACAACCAAGAAGACAGAAGCACAATGCATTCATAAACATTTTCCGAAGTCATATCTTCGATATTGCATCGGGTTGAATCTTGTTGAGGACAGCTCACAGTATAACACCACTCAGCCCAATCCTCAAATCGTCATCAAAAGGATCCGCATGCGAATCCTTTCCCAAAACAACTTCAATCATCTCCCTCAGCCACCTCGCCGCTCCATACCTTATTAGGGCTACAGAATCGTCATTTCAACCCCTAAATCAGTTCCCCTAAAACAACAATAGATTAGAAACAAATAAATGGAATCACAATATATGCAGTCAATTTAGCAGCAAATGATTGAAGACTGCCTGTTCGAAGCTTCACTTTCAAATGATTGAATACAAAAAAAAAGCATAATTTCTCAAGCTTCACTTTCGAATCCGGGTTGAACAAATTGCAACCTAAATTATCCAATTGTTCGAAAGTCGAAACCACCTGATTGTTCTAAAACAAAAATCAAAAGCCGATAGATGCAGAAAATCGGTTCACTGAAACAAAAAAAAGTCAGATTGAAGACCGACAGTACCTACCGAGCATGAGATTACGAGACAAAGATGAAACAAAAATTCAATTGAACAAAAAACGACAATACCTACCAGATATGATTCAGGTGCGAGCAGTAGGACGAACAGATCCGACGGGGACGGCGAAGAAAATGACGGATCCGAAGCTGGTGAGGAAGACGACGAACGGGGACGACGTAGGAGAGAGCGTACAGAGGGAGAGAGAGAGAGAGAGAGAGAGAGAGAGAGGGCGACTGGGCGAGAGCGCGTGAGAGAACAGGGTAGGAGGGTTAGGGTTGATGCGGCTAAAAAAATATTAAAAGGATCCAGCAAACCTAATAAAAAAATAAGGGGGCTATCTACTTAATCAAATATACATAAAGGTCCATTTCAACAAATTCCCTCTTATAATAATTTGGTTGAAATGTTTAGATCTTTCAATACACCTTTTTAGCTATATATACCTTTTTAGTTACATATAATAAATTAAATATACATATATATATATATATATATATATATATATATATATATATATATATATATATATATATATATATATATATATATATATATATATATATATATATATATATATATATATATATATATATATATATAATCTTTTTACTTATGTCTACTAACTTTATCTTAACAATATTTCTTATCAATTAATTATCCCTCTACACATATCTTCATTGGATATGATATTTTAGTACGTAGAAATCTAATCAAACTCGCTCGATATAATTTTAATAGTTGATTAAATAAATTAACATGGTAAAATCAATTGATTATTTATTCTCTTTTCTTCATCTATCTTTACCTTGATCCATAAGAATTCTTTTAAAAGACTGAAAACCGCAGGAATAATATAGTACTACAGAGAAACCCATCCAGTGTAGAAAGAACGCGCCTGCACGCGCGGATATCTAACCCTTTGCGCTTCCCGTCCTGTCCCTTCGAAACTCAACTTCTCTGCGAAACCTAATCCGTCCGTACTCCTCGATCCTTCTTCTCTTCTTGCTTATCCGAGTCTGAATATAGATGATTGGCCTATTACCCCTATGATCTTGTGGCTTAGTCTCTCCCTATGGTCAATCGTTGGCTTGCTCCTAGTGGTTGAAAGGTTTTCCCCAAAATTGAGTTTAGCGTCTGAAATTAGGGTTATCCTCTATCCCCTTGTTTCAGAGAGATTTGGTTACAATTGGGGTGTAAATCAGGCGATGATTACTCTTCTCTGGTCGAATCGACCACCACCTTGGCCTAATTTGAGGAGTACAGAGGCTATTACTGTAGCTACTTGGCCAACTCCGATTGGATCTAGAGTTCTCTGGCACGGGATGGTCGGGAAGGGCGACTGCAACAAGTTTCGTCCTAGATGGGTTCGCTCTTTTCCCCCTTTCTTCTCCTCTTTCTTGATTGATTTTCTCTATATAAGAGAGGCCGAGGGGTGCTCAGTTTCATGCATCCTCTCCTCTTGTCCTTTCATTCATACCATCAATATCTCAATGTCTGCTTCTAATTACTTTCTTTTTGTTTTGAGCATGGCTCCTTCTGGAGTGGATAAGGGAAAGCAACCGATGGTGGCAGAAGATTCTGCCGCCAAGAAATCTAACACCCGAAAGGGGAAGCCGGAGGGCAAAAAACTCATGGGAGATGCACAGGCTTCCTTGGCAGCCCAGGGAGTCCATGAGAAAGAGAGAGCGGAGAAAAAGTTTAAGAAGAAAACAATCAACAGGGAGAAACTGATGGCGCTCCAGGAGAAGGTTCAAGAGAATATCACTGTTCTCAACCAGTCATCCATCTTTGCAACGATTATCGGAGACTCGATGGAAGCTAAGGAGGTAAGGAAAAAAATAAGGTATATCTGGAAGTTCCTGAAAGGTAGTTTTTAACTCATTCCGACTGCTAATAATTGGTTTGAGTTGAGGTTCGATTTGGTGGAGGACTCGATCGCACTTTGGTTTGGGAAAATCGCCCTTACCATGTGTCTGGCCAACTGATTCTTCTGCGTCCATGGGCCCTGGAGTTTGATCCTTGGTCCGAGTCGATCACTTGCTTGGACCTTTGGATTAGATTCCCGGGTCTCCCTCCCAAGTATGTCAGTGATGAGATAATCAGAGACATAGTGGAGCAGAATGAGCTTGGGCAAGTGATCAGAGTTGCTGCCTTCAACACTAAAGGTGCTAGGTACCGTTATCCTCGGGTATGTGTTTCTGTTGATATTACTATGATCACTGGCAAGTGTGTTTTTGTGGTCAATGAGGCGGGTGTGGTGGAATCCGTCCCAATCTGGTTCGAGGACTTTCCATCAGGCTGTGGTAGCTGTGGTGCTGAGGAGCATGCCTTCGAGGATTGTCCTAGAAGGAATTTGTGCAATGCTGCTGCACCTGTTCCTGAGGCTCAATCTAATGTTGAGGTTGAGCAAGATGGGGAAGAAACCCAGGGTGCTGTTCCTGGCTCTGAGTGGGTCAGGGTGGTGGGTAAGAGAGGTGCTGCTATCCCACCCCCTACATTCGGCCACTCAAAGATTGATCTGCTAAAGTGCTTCGGTAAGAACATCTCTTTGTCATCTGACTCATCGTCTTCGAAAACCTCTGAGAAGAGTGCATATATGTCCACAACCACACCTGCTAAGCCTGTACAAGTTGAGGAAGTTGTCCCAGAGCCTGAGAATCCCGTGTTTGCTGATCTGTTTCCCCTTCCTGAGCTGCCGCCAAATGATGATTCCTTCCTTAAAGCGGAGCTGCAAACCGACCTTGATTTCTGGGCTGCCGACGATGAAGAGGTCTTGGAAATTGATGAAGAGCAATTCCTTGATGAGATTCTAGCTGAAGATGGGCTTGCTGATCCTGGCTTCGATCAGGCAGACTATGATGCTATGCTTGTTGATATCCCACCCTCAGTGGAGTTCACCTTACCTGATCTGAGTAAGCCTACTCAACTGGAGGCTTCTATCAATGGCATTTTCTCTGGTCAGGCAACTATTCCAGTCATTAAAAATGAGCCTGAGAAGAAAGAAGCAAGTGCAGCATCCAAGTCTGAGTCGGGAAAGCGCAAAATCAAGGTTGAGGAAGGCGACTCCGCTTGTTCTACTCTGACTCTGATGGGTGGCACAAGCAAGAAGGGGAAACATGTGTAGCAAGCTCAAGGAGGAAGGGCCAGCAGTGCAATGGGATGGTTTGATGCACTGTTTGCCTCTAATGGAAATAAAACCATCAAGTAAGTATTCTGTTGAAGATGTTAGTAAGGCTAGTAACCATGAATCTTTTATCTCCCTCCAATTGACCTATATTTGCTTGGAGGTTTGGATCGAATTGCAGCCAATATGGCATTTTGTGGTCAAGAAATTTGTAAGGTTTTTTGTTAGAAAGGGTACACTGACATGAAATATTATTTGGGACCTTTCTTGTACTAGGAAGTATTAGTTGAATGCTTGTGAGCAATGTAGTAGCAGTAGTTTCTTATGGATTACAATTGGAGATGATAATTGGTATGTAAGTCAAAATCTATGTAAATGGAGTATTATGTTCAGTAGGATAACTGTTGTGCTTATAAATTTCTTAAATCTTTTAAGGCATTTCATCAGGACGATCAAGGAGGGCTGTCAATGTTCACATATTATCCCCAAACACACTAGAGGTGTTTTATTAGGATCAAACACTACTAGACAGAACAATAAATTGAATGCCCAAGTGAAAACAACTAAACATAGAAGGCAAGCGTTTAAACAGCAATCCAAGCTTAGGCTTTTAAAACAAACACAGGACAGTAACATAACCTTTGCCTGGCCTATAAGATATAATGCAGGAATAGATTTGAAAGGTACTTATGAGCAATATCAACTACATAATAAGAGATTAAATGCAAACCCATAAAGAACTAAGAAAGAGATCAGCCATGGGAAAGAGCGGAGTTTAGCAGCTAGTTCTATAAGTGTGAGATATAAGCCTTGTTGGCTCTCCAAACAAACCAAAACTACGAAAGAAAGACCCATGCTAAAATGGTCATCAAAGTACCAAAGCCTTGGAATAATAGAACAAGTTTACCAAAGGGAAAGGACTCAAACGTTCAATATAGAAAGGATCAAAGTAATTTCAATACAATTACCATATCAAAAGGCTCTGAATCATAAAACTAAGATGCCTAGTCCATACTTGTACTACCAATTGCCTCAAAAAGGTAAAAACTTGATCTTTGATTATCAAAAAGGATCGAATGACATCACCATAACAAAGAAAACAAACTCTCTGTATGGGCTTGGATATTATAGCCTCCATACAGAATGGAAAGGTGAACAATGAAAGTATGTTTCTGGAATGTACGTGGTATAGGAAAAAGAACTTTCTGGACTGATGCCAATGCTATGAGAATAAACAACCATCTAAATGTCCTAATTATTGCAGAAACAAAGACAGACACAGTTCCAGAAGAATCATCATGGAGAAGCAGTGGCTTTAATAAGGCAGTTTGGTCCCCCGGAGTTGGCCGTTCAGGCGGTTTAGGAGTCCTATGGAATGATAACCACCGGCTAAATGAACAACTAACAGTTAAGCTTCATATGCCCCAAATAATTGGAATGGAATATGTAAATCTGGAGTATAACTTTAGAGGGATGATTTTCGCAGTTTACGGTCCACCCTAAGAAAGAGACAAAAATGAGTTTTGGGAAGTACTCACGAGACACATAGCACATGAAAACATATCGTGCCTAGTGATTAGAGACCTAAATGAAATCGGCCATAGTAGTGAAAAGGAGGGTGGAGGGGTGCCACTTATAAACAGATTCAATAGACTAAATCAATTCAAAAATTCATGCTACCTAAGTGAAATACCATGGTCAGGAAATAAATTTACATGGAGAAAGAAACAATACGGAGAAGACAATATTCTAGAGAAGCTTGACAGGGTATTAGTTCAGCAACCATTCCTAGATGTTTTTCCAAACATAAGTACACTAAATGGTTCATTCTCGACGTCAGATCACTGTCCAATTTTTGTACAGTTAGAATCAAAGGAGGTTTTTAAACCACCCCCATTCAAGATGGAAAATATCTGGTTTCGTAGACCAGATTTTAAGAACATAGTAAAACAATCTTGGAGAGCAAAATGCGTTGGGTCACATATGTTTCAAATTATGCATAAAACTAAAATTCTCAAAAGGAAGGCAAAAGATTGTAACAAAAACATATTTGGAAATATCTTTCGTCAGTTAGCAGAAGTAGAACAAGAATTAATTCGGGTCCAAGCTGATAAAAACACTCAAGCAAATAATGAGACACTAACCAAAGAAACCAATCTGATACAAAAGAAGGAAAAACTATTGATGTTCCAAAAAGAATATTGGAGACAACGGGCCAAATCCAAACATCTAAGACTATCGGATACAAACTCAGCTTACTTTCATAGAGTAGCATCTGGGAGACGTAATAGGAAATATATCGGAAGTATTACTTCCCAAGGAGGAACCTTAATTGAAGGTGAAGATAATGTAAAGAGAGAAATAAAATTGGATTTTTTGAAACGATTCACAAAAGAGTCTGTTAATCTAAATCTCATGACATCCTACGTGCAATTACTGCCAAAGCTAATAACTGACGAAGACAACAAGCTTCTTATTTCTCAACCAACAAATGGCGAAATTGAGGATGCAATGTTTAACTTGGGATGTAATAAGTCCCTTGGGCCAGACGGTATAACGGCAGAATTCTATAAAACTTACTGGGAAATTGTTGGCCTAGATATAACTCAAGCAATTAAAGCCTTTTTCCACACTGGGAAAATTTTAAAACAAATAAATCACACATTTATATCTCTACTGCCAAAATGTGACAATCCGACTAAAACAACAGATTACAGGCCCATAAGCCTTTGCTCAACAATCTACAAAATTATATCAAAGATACTTACTAATAGGCTAAAAAAAGTGATGGGGAAACTAATTCACCCTCTACAAGGCACCTTTGTTTCAGATAGAGCTATTCAAGATAACGTCCTAATTGCTCATGAAATTTTCCACTCCTTCAAAAATAGGAAATGAGTGGATGGATGGCTAGCCATCAAATTAGATATGGAAAAAGCATATGACCGAGTAGATTGGGCCTTCACAGAACAAGTCTTAAAGCAATATGGGTTTCACAACAAATTCATTGAATTAATAATGGAATGTATAACTACGGTCTCATTCCCAGTACTCATAAATAATGGCCCAACAGATGTGTTTACTCCAACACGAGGTCTACGACAAGGGGATCCCTTGTCACCTTTTCTGTTTCTACTTGGGGCGGAATTTTTGGCCAGAAAACTCTCCAATGAGACGAACCTACCAAACAATGCAGTGGGGTTTTCATTTGGAAGGAATTGTCCAAAAATTCCTTTTTTGGCATTTGCTGATGATATAATCATCTTCTCGAAAGGAAACATGACGGCATGCTCACAAGTCAAAAGGATTATAGATGAATACTGTCAAATTTCTGGTCAAAAAATCAACTACCACAAATCGGCCTTTCAAATCACCAAAGGCATACCAAGAACCCGTATTCCAGATTTAGAAGGATGCCTAGGCATTTCTAAACAAACTAAGTTAGATAGATACCTGGGATGTCCAATAATAAATGGTAGGGTAAACAAAACAACGTTTGAAGATATAATAACCAACACCTCAAATCAGTTATCAAAATGGCGAGCAAATGCACTATCCCAACAAGGAAGGGCAGTATTAATTAACACAAATTTATCTTCTAAGCCACTCTATGCTATGCAAAGCTTTATGCTACCACCAAAAATACACAAACACTTGGACCAAATTAATAGATCTTTTTTCTGGAACAAAGATAGTAAACACAAACCGTTAATTGGGTGGGATAGAATCTGTAGACCAAAACTGGCCGGCGGTGTGGGGATTAGAAAAACTCAAGACATGAATGAGGCTCTACAGCTTAAGCTACTATGGAAAATCTTGGCCGAACCGGCTAATTTATGGGCTAGAATCATTCATCATAAATACCTAAAAACGGAACACATACTCCAGTATGAGGGAAGAGGGCCTGCATCGTGGCAATGGTCTCAATTGCGGAAATTAATTCCAATTTTCAAATCTGGATTAAGTTGGATAATAGGTAATGGCAAGACTATTAAGTTCTGGAAAGATAGATGGAATAATATCCAACCACTTATACAACATTGCACACAACCAAATATGATAAACATAAATGAAACAGTGGAGACGTATCTGACCAATGGTAACTGGAATATCCAAAAACTTGGGACAGTACTTCCAAGTGACATTGTGGAGCAAATAGCACAAATACATGTTCCATCAGTATCTTTGGAAGACCGACTTTACTGGTGGGCAGATAGTAAGGGCTGGTTTTCTACATCGAGTGCATATAAATTAGTAACAAAAAACACCGACCTAACAATAGATGACAACAATTGGATCTGGAAAATTGATGTTGCACCAAAAGTAAAAAATTTCCTATGGAAATTGGCACAAGAAGGACTACCAACGGCGGCACTACTATCAAAACGTGGTGTGGCCATACCTCCGTATTGTCCAATATGCAACCACCATGAAGAAGATGCGGCCCATATTTTCCTGGAATGTAAGTACAATTCTTTTTTCAAGAAAATAGACAGTAAGATTCGAAGGTCAATAACGGACATAATGAAATCATCAAGGAAGATTAAACCCATCATGAATAAACTAGCGGAACAACTGAACAGCAATCAAAAGCAAGAAATGGCGTACAGCTGGTGGGTGGCATGGTACATGAGGAATCAAGTGGTTTTCCGGCAACAGAAACAGATATTGATCGACAACTATGAACAAATTGTGAAAATGCATACGAGTAACTGGCATAAGGCTACCAGAGAATCGGTTGAGGAAAAAGGTAAAGTAAAGGATAAGGACATACGATCGTGCTATGAAAAGCGAAAAAAGACAGTTCAGAAATGAAAAAAAAAAACCATCAGGATTTCTGAAACTAAATTTTGATGGCTCATCACCAAACAAACACAATAGTACAACCGGTTTCATTATAAGAGATTGGGAAGGGGCACCAATCAGAGCAGGGGTAAAGAAATCGGAAAACAGTCAACCTTGATGTCAGAGGCCTGGGCACTACTTTTAGGTATAAAAAAGGCATATGAGTTATGTACTGATAGAATCATCATTGAAGGGGATTTCTTAATTATTATAAATTATCTTAAACATGGGATGAAGTGCCCGTGGGAAATTGAAATGATAATGACTGAAATATCTTGCCTACTCCGTGGGTTTCGCGAAGTGAGATTCTTTCACATACTTCGCAAAGGTAATCAAGTGGCCGATTTTATTACCCGAATGGCCCGTTCTACTAGAAACCCAGCACTGCTTACTGATCCAGGTCTTCTAGACCTCATCCACAAGGATGCTATCGGATAGCGCCTTGGTGAATCCGAATTCTTACCTAATCAAAAAAAAAAATTATTTATATATAAGTATATTTTATATATTAGATAGTTATCGGATTTGGATCCACTAACAGTGCAATATATAAATATATTTTATGTAGATTACTTTTGTAATATAGTCATAATTAATTTCAGTGATCTATGCCGTTTCAAGCCTCTACTTTCGTATTTTGTACAAATAGATATAGATTGTTGAATTTAATTAATTATATCACATATTATTTAAGATTTATTTATTCATTAAAAAAATTTCTTATTTATAAGATATATTGAATAGGTCAAATTTCAATAATCAATAGTAAAAGAAAGATAAAACTTTTGCTTGGATAAGATCCGTCAGGCGTATGTACATAAATTTCTTTAATTGATTAATATTTGAATGTTTCATGTAAAATTTATTTGGTTAAATAATACTTACATCGATTTGTAAATTAATAAATTAACTATTTTACGATTCATGTGTACAACTAATAAAAATAAAGCATAAATTAAAACTAATTAATATACGTATTTTAAACATGATAATAAAATAAAATGAATGTATTTTAAACATGATAATAAAATAAATTTAGTAAATATGAAATATATTGTAACTCGGTAAAGATTAAAACAAAACTAATGAATATGGGATGGAAGATTTATTGTCATCCAAAATCAATTTGTTTAAATCTCTTTTTTTTTATTTATATCTTTTCTCATAAAAGTTATAAAGATTAGGAGAGAAGATAAATGCTACGGCTTGTCATTGGATTCGGTTACGGTAGTGTATGCATGCATTTGTTAATTATATTTTGTTAAACCGATAAATATCTCAATCACATAATCTAATTAAAGTATAAGTTATAAGGTTATGTTGAATAAATTACGTAAAAAGAGAAGTTTTTGGCTAACTATATTTGTTTATTAATTGATGTGACCCAGAAATATAATACCACTTTAATCCATAAAATGTCATGCAAGCAAAAATAATCCCGCTTAAATCCAGAAAATTCCGTGGCAGAAAATTCCGTGGCAGGAAAATGCCACGCAAGCAAAAATAATTCCGCTTTAATCCAAAAAATTTCGTAGCCGCGAAGTCGCGCCAGTGGCCTCTGTTTTAGTATTTTATATAGATATAGATTTAGAATTCCAATGGCATTAACCTACGTGGCAGCATGGCAGCAATATCATTACTCTATCCGTATCGCAAAACTTGTAGTTTTAGGATTTTACACGGGTATTAAGGAACTCTATACTCCCCTTTTCAGCCTTCTATTATACTCCTTTCGATCAAAAAAAAAATGTCGTTTGACTTTTTAACATGTATTTTAAGGAGCTAAAAACTATATAATATATTAACTTTTTTATTTTTATTTTTTATAATCTAATACTTATTACCAACAAATATTAAGTTGTAAAAATATAATTTAAAAAAAGTTGATATTTTATATAGTTTTTTGCTTCTTAAAATACGTGTTAAAAAGTCAAACGACATCCTTTTTGGATCGGAGGTATTATAAAAAAAATGGTACAAATGCATTATTACTCCTCTAATCATACATAATTATTGTGGAACATTTCAAGAAAAACTCTTCCACTCCCCAAGTCAACAAAGTGGATAATTAGGCTTTTTCATTACCGGATATTTGAATGAAAAATTCATCCCCCGCCTACTGATCAGGACAATTGAAATTGAAACTTTTCATCTTGGAGCCAAAGCCAACAGTAAGTACGTAATGAAAAAATTTCTACAAATACACCAAGATACTACCCATTTCGAATGGTTCCGACAATGGCTTTCGATGAGAACCTTACTTTTACTTCTTCTCTTAATGAAAATCTTCCCTTCGATCTAAATGAATTACCCAACTTAGAGGGTGATGAATGTGACGAATTTGAGGAGGTACAAGAGGTTGATAAAAAAAACACCGACATACCGATTTTACAAGCCGATCAAGAGGTGGAAGGAGCTTTCCCATTTATCTTGGATCTAAATGTTCACCCAAATTTCGAGCATCAAGATTCTGCAGGTATGTAATTGTATTTCAGTTTGAAGTGTAAAATTAAGAACTTCTTCTCTTAATGAAAATCTTCCCTTCGATCTAAATGAATTACCCAACTTAGAGGGTGATGAATGTGACGAATTTGAGGAGGCACAAGAGGTTGATCAAAACAACACCGACATACCGATTTTACAAGCTAATCAAGATGTTTTCCCATTTATCTTGGATATAAATGTTCACCCAAATTTCGAGCATAGGTATGTAATTGTATTTCAGTTTGAAGTGTAAAAACAAGAACGATTGAGATGTTTTCTCTTAATAAATCAAATGATGTTAAATGTCTCATATTTCCATTTGTTTCTTTACTGTAATATTTACCAATCATATAAATTTTCAAATTATTTCTTTAGTGATGTTTCTTTCAATTTGTTTCATGTATTTCAATTTGTCTCGTGTGTTTCGTTTGTCTATAAAGATGTTAAATCTCTCATGTTTCCATTTGTTTCATGTATTTCAATTTGTCTCGTGTATTTCAATTTATTTCGTTAGCTTATTGATATGTCTACATAATTAAAAACTTCAGGGCTTCAACAGATGATGAATTAAATGAAGTTGAACACCATGGCCAGAGACGTAATACGATTTTATCAAACGAAGAGAAGCAACTGATCTACCATGCTTTTCTCGAGAAAAGTATGAACAACAAGCTGAAGCGCAATACAACTAAAGAAGTTGCCTCCCAATTTTCAGCGCCCTTACATGTTGTCCAACGAATTTGGAGACGAGCAAGAGAGACTTCACATGGAACAGTGGTTTCTTTTGCCAGCAGCAGACCACGGAATTCTGGTAGGAAGCGAGTTGAGATTGACCTCAACCGCATCAAGGGGATACCTTTGAATTGAAGAACAATGATAAGGTCAATGTCCGAAGCTCTAAATATGAATAAAGATACTTTGTTTAGGAGCTTCAAGGAAGGCCTTATCCGACGTCACTCTAATGCTATAAAACCGTATTTAACGGCGGAGCATAAGATAGCGAGGCTAAAATGGTGCTTATCTATGTTGGAAGCCAGTAGTTTGCCTTACGAACCAAGATTCGCTGATATGTACGATGTTGTACACATCGATGAAAAGTGGTTCTACATGACAAAGAGGTCGACATCATACTACATGTTGGCGGATGAAGAAGAACCGTTGCGATCATGTCATAGTAAAAATTTCATTGGAAAAGTAATGTTTATTGCAGTTGTGGCAAGGCCTAGATTCGACAACGATGGCAATGAAACATTTTCGGGAAAGATAGGGGTGTTTCCGCTAGTGACCGTGCAGCCGGCCCAAAGGCGAATTCGGAATAGAGAAGCTGGAACCTTAGAAACAAAACCGATCACATCCGTGAAAAAGGAAACTATAAGGACCTTTTTGCTTGAGAAGATCATTCCTGCGATACAAGCTAAATGGCCACGGGAAGATTCAGGAAGGACAATCTTTATACAACAAGACAATGCAAGAACTCATATTCGTCCGGATGATGAAGAATTTCGCATTGCTGCATCACAAAATGGGTTCGACATCCGACTACGATGCCTACCAGCCAACTCTCATGACCTAAACGTTCTTGATCTTGGCTTCTTCAATGCTATTCAATCTCTACAAGACAAGGAGTGTGCAAAGACAGTTGATGACCTCATCTTGGTTGTTGAGAATGCATTTGCAAAATATCCAACAACAAAGATCAATTATGTTTTCTTGACTCTACAAGGATGCATGAAAGAAATCATGGCAGCCGGCGGATCGATCGGATACAAACTTCCACACATGTACAAGGTCGGATTAGAAAGGCGTGGCCAACTTCCTCAGCAAATAACTTGCAATTATGATTTGGTACAAAATGCAATCAATATTGTAGAGAATAACCGTGGATGAGGAGAGGTGCATTTATTTTGTATGGGTATGGTTTTGTAAACAATGTGCTTCACCATAAAGCACTTGTCATTTTGATCTTTTGTGTAGGTGCATGCACAATCTCTGCTATCGTATCTGTTTTTATTTCTAAATTTGGTGCTTGTAGAATAGTTTCAATTTTATGTGTAAATCTTTAGACACCATCTTTTTTGGGGTTGAAATTCACCTATATCCAGGGGGTAATACTATATCTTTAAGTCTATAATAAGTTGGATGCATTTTTTATTTGAATAGGTGGCAAATTCTTTATCTTTAAGACTTGCTCATGTCCAGTGGATATATTACATTGTTATTTAAGGGATGTAGATAGCAATCACTTGCAAAAAGTTGTTGCTAAACTTGCATATTGCAATTATAAGCACAAAGCCAAACTTGCACAAGTGAGTAACTATGCCACTGATAAGTTTATACTGTCATAAAAACACTAATCAGCTAGGATTCGGGAATCGTTCGTAAAAGCCAATGGTTAAGACTCACTGCAATATATTACCGCTGGTGGGATTGATTAAATAATGAAAATAAAATTGTAGACAGTAGCCACTCATCAAAATGATCAAACCATGAAAATCATCTATGTCTAAATAACACAAAAGCTAGATGATCTCCTTACATTGTAAAGGCAACAGTAGACTACAATACGAAGTACAGTAGGTAATTGCAAATTAGACAAAAACATCAACTAAAACCTTAACCCCTTATATTCTAATCCAAAATTTAGGATTAAACCAAAGCCAATAGTGAGTGCATCAATCCATTGCATCTAGTTACATTATGGTTCAAAATTCGCAATAACCTTAGCTAACCCTCTATACCCTGATCCAATTGAAGCTTGGAAGTAAAATCCTGAACATAATCAAGCTGACTTCATCAAGTACTTTGTCCGAACTGACTCGTAGCTCGATGGTATGATTGTTCAAATCAAACTAGCTATCCACCTTACAACTAGAATGCGCATCAAACACGTCCTCCTCTTTTGGCGGTTCATTCAAATCAAATCCATGAACGACCTTCAAACCACTACCCATTTTGAGAGTCAAATCCATGGAAGTCACGGTGTCCTCAATTTTTGTCATCCCTAAAGAAATTGAATCAAGTTGAAACAGATAAAAATACATTATCATTGAATAGGAAAAAAAAAAGAAAAAATTTGTACTTGGAGAGAACAAGGAAGAAGGCAGTATAGTAAGAGAGAGAGAGGGAGAGAGCGAGGGCATGAGGGAGAGAAGAGGCATGTTATAGGAAAAAAAACACAATACCCGGAGCAGAGCTGCAGAAGGAATTTGAAGAGTTTTCCCGCACAAAATCAAAAATTCAATCTCACATGGAGTACAAGGGGTATAGGTTGCAGGTTAGGTTGCAGGATAAAAACAACATTCTTTTTATACAAGTGTTAACCCCTAAAACTACAAGTTTTGCGATACGGGGGGAGTACTATTTACTAATGAGGGTAGATGTCGAAATCCTTCACTGAGCAATAAAGGTATTCTATCTTATTAGCCACTTAATTACCATTATAGGGTACGTTCGATGAAGACACTTCTCTCACCCTCGATAGTAGAATTCAGATATCTAACATAATCGGTTCTATTTCCAAAAAGTACATTTTTTTTATTTCAGATGGTTTATGATTATGAGAGAATCTTCTTTAATCTATACCTTATTGATACCTACATTCATATAGTCGATAATACTTTGTCTTAGAGCCAAGACATCTACCTTTAATGGGGTTTGTGGGTCTACCCTACCAAAACTCATATGAATAGGTCGACTTGCCCAATCTCTTATTACGTCTCTCGTAGAGCTGTTATTTTGAGAGTTATTTCATCAAGATTGAGTTTGAACGTCCATATTGGGGTTTTCTCCATGTAGATGATCTTCGGCGTTGTCTTTCATTTCCTTACTGAGGTTCCCTTTACAATGATTCAAAGTGTCATCTACATCTTTTTCCTTAGAGGGTGTTTTTCTCCAAATTTTCATATATGTATATTTTGTGTGGGTGGGGGTTCATGTCTAAAAATCAATTGGTTTATGATAAACCATATAGTCCACCATGTGAAGGCTAGTGTTTTTTTTTTTTCGTTTTCCTTAGCTTGGTGCCTAGCATCACAAGTATGGTTTAATTTTTCTTGATTCTGTAATCATGTTGGTGATACTAAGGATTGTTGATTATTATTATATTGACATTCTAAGAAGAGATGCATGCCATCCTCCACTTCTTGATTGCATAGTACACATGTTGTTAAGACAGAGACTCATTTCTGTATGAGTCGAGAGGTTGTCAGGAGTCTCATGTGACTCAATTTTCAAAGGAAGTTTTTAACTTTAGAGGGATATCTAATTTCCAAATCCAAGCGTTGTCATCCATGTCCACACTAGTGTGTAATGTGATAAGTTTATATGCACTTGTCATCGTAAATCATCCTTCTTATCCGGCCACTAGTATAAACTGTCTTCAAAATGGTTTTTCGGTAGTGGAATATCCACTATATATTTAAAAGTGCTTTGTGAAACAGTCATTATTAACTTTTCTATCCACCATTGGCCACCTATAATGTAGTCATTCACTGTTCCGTAGCGGAACATCCACTATATCTCTAACAATGCTTTGTGGGATGGTTCATAACCCCCACCATATAGTGGTTAAGGAGGTTTTTTTTTTCTTGCTTTTTAAGCTTGGAGAATATGTCATTTTCATTGATTGTAGTGTCCGTCTGGTGTCTGCCTAGTGGACTAGTATTGGTTCATCTTCTAGCCATATCTTTTCAAAATCAAATTGTTTTCCATTTTTAACTTGTCATATGAGTCATTTTCAAAATTTGTCCATTATTTTTGTACATCGCCAGAGGATATTTTTCCTTTCATATCCAAGAAGGAGAATGTACTCTTTAAAGGTATTTCTATGAGGCTATTCACAAGATAGAAAAATGGCTATTGACAATATTACTTTAGTTAATTTGTTCATCGGTCCTTTTTAGTATTACAAAATAATTAAAAATTGGACCAAGACTCAAAAAAACCCAAAGAACATGGGAAAAAAAATTGTTAATCAAAACCTCAAGAAGAAAAAACAAATCAATCGAAGCCTAAAAAAAAGAGTTTCGATTTACAAAGGATGAAGATCCCTAATCCTTTAATCCTTTTTGAAATCAAAATGTTCGAGTAAACAAACAACAATTGAAGCAACGGAAGCAAATATGAATCAAAACCAAATCGAAAAATAAAAGGACAAAGGAGGTTGTTTACGTGGTTTGGGTATTGCACCTATATCTGTGGGGCCTTATGAGTCAAGACCCTAAATCCACTATGTAAGATCAATCTGGGTACAAGAAGGGCAATCGAATTCCAAATCCTAAGGAGCCTCAAAACGACAAGGATTAAAGGAAATAAGGAAACTCCCTTCTAATCTCCATGGTCGTCGCCGATCTGATCCGTAAAGGAGATGAGCCTCAAAACGCCGTCTTCAGCACCAACAATGGAGCTCCTCAGAAGATCCTCAAAGAGCAAGGATCTTCAAGACACCAAGAACTTCACCGTAAATCAAACTGAGCCTCCAGAAAGAGGAAGCTTTCTGGAGAGTGTTTTAGAGTTTTGTGGAGTATACCTGCGAAGGAGAGCACCCAGAACTATAGAGCCATTCAAGCTTGTATAAGGCTGAGGAGGAGTGTCTAAGGCAACCCTTAGCAGCAAAAGAGACGTTGAATCTCTATTGAGTCTGGGCCGTCTAAATTCTTTAGACTTTTGGCCTAATAGATTCGGTTTGATAACCCGAATCAGTTAGACCTAGAGAACCCGGGTTTAGGCTTTGACCCAAACATTAGACCCTATTGACTCATTTGCAAAGATCAGATCATAGCCTCTATAGTTTACATGTACAACACTTAGGAAATATAACTTCTGACAATCACACTCCTATTTCCCTAAGTCTATAATTAATGTAAACAGACCAATGCAATCACATAGTTTGGGTCGGATTTATGGTAGCTCGAGTTAGTCGTCGGCCCTTGTAGCCAGAGGCTAAGTGATGATGTCCTCCACATGGAGGAAATACCTGCAAAAGATGAACTTCTCAGTTGTCACAATCTTTGTGCCAAAATCGGCAGGGTTGTGTTCACCATCAATCTTCTTAACCTGTATCACTCCCTTCTCAACCTTGTTTCTGATGAAGTGGAAACAAACATCTATATGTTTTGTTCTCTCGTGGTACATGGGGTCTTTACATGGGTAGAGTGCACTATGGTTAGTATATTTGAGACAAACATTAAGGCTTCCATTTAAGTATCTCAAGAGATACTTCATGGCTACCCAATGTTTTTCCCTGGGTTAAGACATGAAACGACTTAAGGCACTCACAAAAAAAAGCAAGATCATGCCTAGAGCATATCATAACATACATAGCAGAGCCAACAACAACATCATAAGGTATGGTTTTCATATACTTAGATTTTTTTCAGATAAGGGAATCTTAACTTTGGTTAACTCAAAGTGCCCTCCTAAAGGTATCGGGGAGAGTTTAGAAGATATAGCATGGAATCTGTCAAGCATCTTGAGCAAATAATCCTTTTGAGATAACCTAATAAGATTCTTTGATCTATCATTTTCAATCTGAATTCCTAAAATTCTTTTAGCAACATCTAAGTCTTTCATGTCAAAGTTCTTATAGAGATCCCTTTTAAGTTGTGTGATTATGTCCATAGATTTGCAAAAAAAGCAAAAGATCATCCACATATAACAGCACAAACAAGGGTTCTCTTTCTATAACTCTACTGATATAGAGACAAGAGTCATAACAACTTCTCTTAAAACCTAGACCTTTCATGCAAGCATTAAACTTTATATTCCAATGTCTTGGAGATTGCTTAAGGCCATACATAGATTTCCTGAGTAAGCATACATAGTTTGGATTGAGGTTATCAACAAAACCTTTAGGTTGATTCATATAAATAGTTTCATTCAACACATAATACAAGAAAGCAGTTTTAATATCCATCTGTTCAATCTCAAAATTATAAACTGCAACCATAGCAAGAAGCAGCCTTATAGTTTTATATTTGACAACCGGAGCAAAAATTTCAGTGTAATCTTCTCCCTCCCTTTGAGCGGAACCTTTAGCAACTAACCTAGCCTTAAATCTGGGTGGCTCATTAGGGTTCACACCTTCCTTCAATTTATAAATCCACTTGCTGCCAATAATCCTAGCCTTTTTTAGGTTTTTCAACCAGCTTCCATGTATTATTTAGCTTAATAGAGTCTATCTCTTCTTTCATTGTAGCCCTCCATTTCTTATGGTTAGCACACTATAAGGCTTGTTCAAAAGTATTAGGGGTATAATGCTTAATCACATCAGACACAACAATAGCAAACTCAACAATGAAATTGGAAAACTTCTTACTAGGAGTCTTAGTCCTAGGTTCTCTGTCCTTAGTTAACTGATAGTCACAAAGACTATGCCTATTTTGCAAGGTATGAACATCAAAATCAGTTAAGTGAACATCGATAAAAAAAGAGCACAGAGGAAGGCACATAAGCATGAGAAGAAGCATTCAACTAAGAAGAAACAGTAGTAGATGAGGCAAAAGATTTGGGAGAAGAAGAAGAAGAAGATGAGGAGGAGGAAGAAGTTGCACTTCCCTCACCCACATGATGGGTTTGCTCATCATCCACAGTTGGGTCCTTGTTCTCACCAGCTTCATCCTCGGAATACCCTTGTGTATGCTGAGAGTTGTTTGGGGAGGGGGGGGGGGGGGGCATAGAAATGAGGAATCACACCACCGGCACATTTGTCATTACTATCATCCTTGGATGTAGCTGGGGTTAGAACAGATTTAAAGTGAATATCATTTTCTTTAAATAACACATCTCTACTAACAAAGACTTTATAGCCACTAGGTTGTACAACAACCAACTTATAACCTTTCACACCATTAGGATAACCAAGGAATACACACTTAACAGATCTAGGATTCAATTTTCCAACATTTTGATGAGAAAAAACAGTGCATCCAAAAGTTCTAAGATGAATAAGGCCAGGTTTTTTTTCTTATGCCACAATTCATTAGGTGTCTTAAAGTTAATAGCAGATCAAGGTGATATATTTATGAGATAAGCAGCAAAAACTAATGCTTCACCCCACAAAGAATGCTTCAATCCAGTAGAAATGAGCATGCATCTAGTTTGATCAAGTAAAGTCCTATTCATTCTTTCAGCAACACCATTTTGTTGTGGTGTGCCAGGGATAGTTAAATGCCTTTTTATACCATGTTCTAAGCAATAGTTGTCAAACTCATAGTTCTATAATTCAAGCACATTTTCATTTTTCAAACAATTAACTTTGCATGCAGACTCTTTCTGAGCTCTAATTCTCCATTATTTAAAAGCATCAAAATCAACACTTATATGTTTTAGGAGATAAACCCAGACCTTTCTACTGTATTGATCAATAATAGATATGAAAAACCTTTTCCCACCCACAATATATATCTGAGTAGGCCCCCACAAATCGGAATGAATATACTCAAGAGGAGAAGTAGCAGTGTGATAACTCTACTCCTTTGATGAAAATCGGAATAAGTTTCAAAGGCTTTGACAGTTTGTTTTAGTCAAAGGTCTTGACGCTTTAGCAGTGTTGATGAAACACAAAACCTTTCAGGAAGTATTTTCGAATATTATTTTCGAATGATATTATATTTGAATATTATTTTAATATATGCTTCCATTATATTATCATATATACACTAACCTTTCAGGAAGTATTTTCGAATATTATTTCCTTCCTTATGTTGAAATTGGAGAAGATTCAAATCGGAAGATTATGGCCTTCGAAGTTTCCAAAGATAGATGATTCAGCTCAAGCCATGATCAAGTCTAGCCGTTGGTGAAGATCCTTAGGCACCGATTCATTTCAATATAAAGAAAAGGAAGGAGAAGACAGACAGACATTTGTTGAACACAAGCTTTCATACACTCAAGCCTTCAAGCAAGATCTGTCTTCTTCGTGTGCTCTCTGCTAGTCCTTAAGAGTCTGTTATTTCATTTCAAAGCATTTGAGAGTTACACAGTGAGCTTATAGGATATATTTTGTTATAGTGTTATACTCGAGAGTTTGTAACTCGGGAAGTGAACACTAGGCGATTGATTCACTAAGTGTAAGAGGATTGTACTAGATAGCATAGAGAGGTGGGGCTCTTCTAGATTGGTCTAGGACTCCAAGGGAACGTGAGTTGACTAGATTGGAATTGTATAGGAGAGAGGCTTCTCGGGGAGCTACTAGGATCCTAAGTCTTGTGAATCAATAAAGGTCGGTTGAATCCTTGGGTTGTGGAAGAACCCTAGGCGGGGACGTAGGCCAAGTTCGTGCCGAACCTCGTAAACAACTCATTGAGTCCATTATTTACTGCTTTACCTTATTTCCGCACTTGGTTCGATTGTTTAACTTTGTGATTAAGGTTTTTAGAGAAAAGACTCAGTCTAATCTCAAAGGGTTTTGCACGAGCTTCAAAAGTCTTGAGATTATCTGCGAAAAACCGACATACTCTATTTAACCCCCTTCTAGAGTATTTCTATATTACTTTGTTTTACATTATCGAACCTTCAATTGGTATCAGAGCTTTACTCACTGCTTTTGATCTAACAATCTTGTGAGTTTTCGATCATGTCTGGTGAAGCAAGCGGAGGATTTGCACAGGGAAGGTCTACCAGCAGACAACCACTCTTTGTAGGAAACAACTTTATCCACTGGAGATCTTTGATGAAGATGTTCATTATAGATCAAGATCTGGAACTTTGGAACATTATAGAGAATGGTCCGAAGATTCCAGAGAAAGACGGACCAAATGGAACCAAAGTCGCAAAGAAGGAGTCTGGATACATCCAAGCGGATCTTGAACTCGTCTCCAAAAACTACAGGGCTATTAACTTACTTTATTGTGGTCTTAGCACTGACGAGTTTAACCGTATTTCATCTTGTAAGTCAGCTAAAGAAATTTGGGACAAGCTGGTCATCACCTATGAGGGAATTAGCCAAGTGAAAGACACCAAGATCAGCATCTTCTTTCGAAAGTATGAGCTTTACAAAATGAAGTCTGATGAGTCAATCAAGGCCATGTTCACACGATTCACATAAATAACCAACAACCTTGACTCTCTCGGCAAGAGCTTTACAAACGTTGAGAAAGTAAGGAAGATATTGAGGTGTCTCCCAAAAGAAAAGTGGGGTCCTAAAGTAACAACCATAGAGGAAGCCCAAGACCTCACTACTCTGCCCCTTGATGACCTACTTGGGAAACTGATCACGCATGAGATGATCCTTAATGAAGACGATGGAGAACTTCCAGCAAGCACTAAGAACTTGGAGCTCAAGTCTAAGAAGGATGAGCCCAAAGATGGATCTGATTCTGAAGATGAGGATGACGATGAGGATGATCCTTTGGCTCTTATCACAAGAGGCCTTGCTCGAATCCTCAAAATGAAGAAACAATTCAACAACAAGGATGGATCAGAGTCTTCTAAATTTCGAGGTAAGCCTCAATACAACAAGTATGATAAGAAGACTAAACCTTTGTCTTGTTTTGAATATGGTGAAACAGATCATCTTGTGAAGGATTGCCCTCAAAAGACAAAGAGTTAGTCCAAGAAGGGTGACAAATGGAAAAATAAAGCCATGGTGGGAACTTGGAGCGATTCTGACTCTGACTCCGATGATGAGAAGGCCAATATCTGTCTTATGGCCTCAGAAGATGAATCCCAAGATGAGATGCTTGAAGCAACTGTAAAAGAACTTATGGTAAGTCCAAAAGAGGTATTATCGGAATTCCTTTCTAATATGATTGCCAATGAAGAGAAACTTATTGCCCGGACTAACATTCTTATCAAGAGAACTGTGGAACAGGAAAGAACTATTGAGGATCTGTCTATGAGGGCCAAAAGTCTTGAAGCTTCTTATTCAGGTCTTGACATTAAAGTCAAGACGCTTGACTCAGAGAAGTCTGAACTCAAGCAAGATCTCTCCTCTCTAAGAAGTGAACATCATGACTTAGAGAACGAGAAGATCTCCCTGAATAATAAGATTCAAGACCAACAGACAACCCTTATAAGTTTTACCAAATCCAAAGGCACTCTTGATAGGATGTTGGGTGAGCAACAAAGTTCTCTAAACAAAAGTGGTATTGGTTACAATCCAAGGTTTTTAAAGAAGCAGCACATTACTACCTTTGTGAAGGCAAAAGGAAACAGAACCTCTCTTATATGTCACCATTGTGCTAGAAAGGGACATGTAAAAGAGACCTGCCCCTATAGAAGAAAGGATCCATATATCATTCGCAATACATTTCCTGTTCATTTGAGAAAAGAACGGATAACACAAGTTTGGGTCCCAAAAGGCACTATTTTACCAAATATGGTTTATCCCAATAATGGATCCAAAGTTGCTTATTGATCTAGCCACAAAGGTTGATGTTTGTTTTGCAGGAGATCACCAAGGTGAAGGAGCACAAATGGATTATTAATAGTGGATGCTCGAGGCATATGAGTGGGAAGAGTTCTCTCTTTCATGATCTAAAGGAGCAATCCACAGGAACAATCACTCTTGGTGACAAAGGAAAATGTGACATCATTGGTATTGGTAGCGTTGGGAGTGATTCCAACCATAGTATTAAAAATGTCTATCTTGTGAATGGTTTAAAGTATAATTTGCTTAGTGTTTCTCAATTATGTGATAGTGGCAACAATGTCAGATTTAACAAGAAAAGATGTCTAGTGTGCAGGGAAGATACAGGTGAAGTTATACTGACTGCATATCGTTACAACAATATATACGATGTAAATGCTGATCAAGTGGCACAAGGAAGCTTAACCTGTCTAAAGGCTTTGACGGACGATCCAAAGCTCTGGCACAGGAGACTCGGTCATGTGAGTCCACATACACTACAGAAGCTTGTGAGTAAAGGGCTTGTGAGAGGGCTACCTGAGATGGACTTCAAAGGTATTGATATGTGCAATGCATGGACACGAGGTAAACAAACACGTAACTCTTTCAAACCCAAAAAGGTTGTAAGTTCTTCTAGACCCCTTGAACTTTTACGTATGGATTTATGTGGTCCTATGCGAGTCAAATCTCCCAATGGTAAAAAGTACATGCTAGTCGTTGTTGATGATTTTTCTAGATATACTTGGGTTGCATTTTTAAAAGATAAATCAGAGGCCTTATTTGAGTTTTCAAAACTTTGTAAGGAGTTGCAAACTTTAAGAAACGAGCCCATAGTGTCAATTCGGAGTGATCATGGTAGGGAGTTTGATCAACTTCAGTTTGATTTGTTTTGTGCTAAATATGGCATATCCCACAACGTTTCTGCTCCTAGGACACCTCAACAAAACAGGGTTGTGGAACGAAAGAACCACACCTTAGAGGATATGGCCAGGACTATGCTTTTAGAAAATGCATTACCTAAAACCTATTGGGCTGAAGCTGTTAACACAACTAACTATATTTTGAATCGTTGTCTTATTCGTTCTATCTTAAAGAAAACTCCTTATGAACTTTTCAAAGGCCGCAAACCACTTATATCTTATTTTAAACCCTTTGGCTGCACTTGTTTTGTTCATAACAATGGAAAAGATAACCTTGGGAAATTTGATGCGTGTAGTGGTGAAGGTATATTTCTTGGCTACTCCACAAGTAGCAAAGCCTATAGAATCTTCAATAAAATTAAGGACCCAGTTAGTTGAAGAAAGTATACATGTTATATTTGATGAATGCAATGACAGTTCTTTGAGTGAAAGTGTTGCAGATATAGATCTTAACATCCATGTAGAGAACGAGGAAGGTGATGATACTGCTACCAAGAACACAGAGAAGAGGAACATGTAGGAACAGATTCTCAACACTGAAGAATTGGCCCAAGGTGTTGAAGATTCGTCCAAAGCCCTTGGTGTCCAATCCAACAGTGTTGAAACGTCAGAAACTGCCGTAACTGAACCTAACAGGACCACGGAGTCAGATGTACCACAAATCAATCCTACTGGTGTGACGAATCAAGGAGCTGAGACTAGCAAAAGGAAATTCAAATACTCCTCATCACACTCATTAAAGGATATCATTTCTGACCCTACTTCTAGTGTTCAAACTCGTTCTAAACTTAAAGATCTTTGTGTTTTTCACGCGTTTGTTTCTCTTATTGAACCAAAGAAGGTAGACGAGGCCCTTCAAGAGCCAGACTGGATCATTGCTATGCAAAGTGAGCTTAACGAATTTGAAAGGAACAAAGTCTGGACCTTGAAGCCTAGGCCAAAGCATCAATCAGTCATTGGCACACGATGGGTATTTCGAAACAAGCTAGATGAGAATGGTAAAATCGTGAGGAACAAGGCAAGGCTTGTTGGTCAAGGCTAAAATCAAGAGGAAGGTATTGACTACGAGGAGACCTTTGCTCCCGTAGCCAGGCTTGAAGCTATTCGCATTTTATTAGCATTTGCATCTTTTATGAGCATAAAGTTATATCAAATGGATGTCAAGTGTGCTTTTCTTAATGGTTTCTTATAGGAAGAAGTTTATGTGGCTCAACCCCCAGGTTTTGAAAGTTCAGAATTTCCCAATCATGTTTATAAACTACACAAAGCGCTTTATGGTTTGAAACAAGCCCCAAGAGCTTGGTATGAGCGCTTGTCAAAATATCTTTTAGAAAATGATTTTAAAAGGGGGTTGATCGACAAAACTCTTTTTATCAAGACCAAAGGAAAGGACATTTTGGTTATTCAAATTTATGTTGATGATATATTATTTGGTGCTACTAACACATCTTTGTGTAAGGAATTTTTTGACATTATGTGCAGTGAATTTGAGATGAGCTTGATGGGTGAACTCAACTTCTTTTTGGGATTACAAGTTCACCAATCCAAGAAAGGGATCTTCGTCAACCAAAGAAAGTACACTAAGGATCTCTTGAAGAAATTCAAGATGGATCAATCCAAAGCAGCCAAGACACCCATGAGCTCAACATTATCTCTAGATCAAGACAAGACTGGGAAAAGTGTCAATCAAAAGGAGTATCGAGGAATGATTGGATCTTTACTATATCTCACAGCTAGTAGACTTGACATCATGTTTAGTGTTTGCATGTGTGCTAGGTTTCAAGCTGATCCTAAAGAATCTCACCTCGTGGTTGTGAAGAGGATCTTTCGATATCTCAATGGCACTAAGAAGCTTGTACTATGGTACCCTAAGCAAAAGGATTTCACATTAATTGGGTATTTTGATGCAGATTTTGCAGGCTATAAGGTGGATAGGAAGAGCACCGCAGGATGTTGCCAATTCTTAGGAGCATCCTTGATCAGTTGGCACTCTAAGAAACAAAACTCAGTTGCCCTATCCATTGCAGAAGTCGAATACATAGCAGCTGGAGCATGCTGCTCTCAAATCCTTGGGATAGCTCAACAAATGCGAGATCTTGGCATCAACCACAAAGGCATTCCCATTAAGTGTGACAATACAAGTGTCATCTCCATTACAAAGAATCCTGTTCAGCATTCAAGGACCAAACATATTGATGTAAGGCATCATTTCATTAGAGACCATGTCGAAAAAGGTGATGTGTCCATTTCCTTTGTTTCAAATGATTATCAATGGGCTGAAATTTTTACTAAGCCTTTGGCAGAAGACTGTTTCACCTTCATTAGACGAGAGATTGGGATGCTTAACAAGGATGCACTTTCGTAGGGGGAGCTTTCTCTTTACGAAAGATAAATTCTACTCAGTGTCAAGACCTTTGGGAATTATGTCAAGGTTTGTGAACTAAACGGTAGATTACATATATCGGATCACATATATTTGGTTAATATCTTTTTAGATATTTAATCAAGTATAGTTTAAACGGATTTTAAAATTCTATTTGTCACATATTTTTACCCGTTGAGATATTTTTGGAACAAAATAATTTCGGATATTTCCCTCCTATTTTAAAATGGTTAAGAAAAAAATTTGAAATTTGAATTGGAATATTTTCAAATTGACAATGTTATGATTTCTATCCTTGGAACTCTAAACATGTCTAATCAACTCCATCACCTCACTCTACTTAAACCCAATTCTATACCCGACTCCCTCACAAACTCAGACTTATCCAAACCCTTCCAAATTCTCTTTCTTCAACCTCTCAAACTGTTCTAAAAACCCTAGCTGATTACCTCCATGGCTCCCAAATCAAAGAAAGCTTCCACACCCAAAAGACTTGGCGCCACCCCCAAAGGACGTCAGGTCACTGCTACTTCCTCCACACCTGAACCCACTCCTCAAGTCATCGTCCCTGCTGTTGTCCAGAGCACCATCGCTGAGAGCACGACTGTTGTTACCGAGAGCTCTCAAAAACGCTCTACTAAGAAGCCTCTCAGTGCGAAGCAGAAAGGGAAAAAGAAGGTCATCGCTGAGGAGGTGGACGAGGAAGAGGAAGAAGAGGATCTCGACGCAGAAGAGGATCTCGGCGCAGAAGAGGATCTCGATGCCATTCTGGAAAGGGATGCAGCCAAGGAAGCCGAAGAAGAAGCTTTAAGGAAGAAGAAGGCAGAAGAAGAGGTCGAGCAGGCAAGGAAGCTTGTCGAGGAGGAGGCTGGGAGACCGGTGATGACGAGAATGCTGAAGGCGACAACAATGAGGGGTCTGCTGGGGACTCGGGGTCTGAGGACGAGGAGGAAGAGGAGCCAGAACATATTGCCTCTCCTTCTCCTTCTCCTCCTCCCCCGTCTCCAAAGAAGCGGAAAGCCCCAGCAGCTGTCAAGCCCCCTTCTCCAAAGTGCACCAAGAAGGGCACCCTCAGAGGCTTTGAGGCGCCTGCCAAGAGAGCTGCTCCAACAATTGCTCGCAGGGAGAATGCTGATCCACCCGCCTACATCCAGGTAAACCAATCCTTACCCTCTTCATGGTTTGAAAATGCTGAAACGGTTGGAAAGTGGGTAGATGAGTTTCGAACTCGTAGGATTTGTTGTTCTGATTTTTTAGATCTTGAGTTCTTTGAAGCTTTGAACTTACCTTGCATCTCCCTACTCAAACAATCCCCTGCCTGGACCCTTCTCAACCTTGAATCTGTCTATTATCCCCAACTCACCCGCCTGTTCTACATAAACCTAAAAGCCAAAAACAATATCGACGGTTGGTCTTTGGAGTCCATTGTCAAAGGGGTTAGAATGTCGTTCAACTCCAACGACTTTGCTGATTTCTTTGGCCTACCTAGACCTTGTCCACTCTCTCCCGAGAACCCCACAAAAGAACAGTGTCTAGCCCTTGCTCGATCCAAATATCTCCTACCTGAAGCATCCACCAGCACCTCAAAACAGCTAACCCACTTATCCCTTACCTTAGAGGCAAAAATTATCTTCAACATCATTGTTCGTTGCCTCTTACCCCGTCTTAACTCTGGCTCGCTCCTTACTGATAATGCAATGGTCTTACTTTACCGTATTCTAAATGACCTTGACCTTGATCTGGCCAACACTATCCTTGGATCCATGGCTCATGCTAGAAAAGCCAGAAAAGGAACTCCTCTCCCCTTTGCCACCCTTTTGACCCATCTCTACAAAGCTTCTGGAATCAATTTCAAAAATGAAGAACAACAGCGTCATATGGGTAAGTTCGACTCCAAGAGCCTTGAAAAGATTGGCATCACTCAGTCCCCCCAAGGGACTTAAAGTCTTGCCTCTCCTTCAAAAGCTCTTTCTACTGCCTCAGCCGTTGATGAACGCATGGACAACCTGGAGTTGGGCTTGGAGGAAGTTCGCCTGGATCTCAAGGAGTTGCACAAGGAGTTTATGACGGAGATGAGCGGGATAACCAAGCTGTTGCAAGGTCTGTGGACGAGGCTCACTAATGATGCTCCGGACGACGAAGCTTAACCCTACCCTACCCTACCCTATCCCTGAATCTGAAACATTGCTGGTTTTTGGAAACTGTTTCAAAACTTTTTGGTGACTGTTTTACCTCCTCTCTTTGTTGAAAGACAAAAAGGGGGAGATGATCTGTTGTGGTTTAGACCTTGAAAACTTTTTTGCTGTGAAGGTCTTGAAAGACCTTGGTTTTTGGTTTTTGTTTTCAGTTGGATGGTTTTTCATGCTTTAAAATTTTGATCCAACATTTGTCTAACCCATGCAGGTACTTAGTCCCCGATTTCACTTATTATATATGCTTGACTAAGTTGCAGGGATGCACAGGTTTTGGCTTTCATCAAGGGGGAGATTGATAAATCCACTCCCTTGATGAAAATCGGAATAAGTTTCAAAGGCTTTGACAGTTTGTTTCTGCCAAAGGTCTTGACGCTTTAGCAGTGTTGATGAAACACAAAACCTGTTCTATATGATGTTATATTCGAATATTATTTTATTATATGCTTCCATTATATTATCATATATACACTAACCTTTCAGGAAGTATTTTCGAATATTATATCCTTCCTTATGTTGAAATTAGAGAAGATTCAAATCGGAAGATTATGGCCTTCGAAGTTTCCAAAGATAGAAGATCCAGCTCAAGCCATGATCAAGTCTAGCCGTTGGTGAAGATCCTTAAGCGCCAATTCGTTTCAATATAAAGAAAAGGAAGGAGAAGACAGACAGACATTTGTTGAACACAAGCTTTCATACACTCAAGCCTTCAAGCAAGATCTGTCTTCTTCGTGTGTTCTCTGCTAGTCCTTAAGAGTCTGTTATTTCATTTCAAAGCATTTGAGAGTTACACGGTGAGCTTATAGGATATATTTTGTTATAGTGTTATACTCGAGAGTTTGTAACTCGGGAAGTGAACACTAGGCAATTGATTCACTAAGTGTAAGAGGATTGTACTAGATAGCATAGAGAGGTGGGGCTCTTCTAGATTGGTCTAGGACTCCAAGGGAACGTGAGTTGACTAGATTGGAATTGTATAGGAGAGAGGCTTCTCGGGGAGCTACTAGGATCCTAACTCTTGTGAATCAATAAAAGCTAGTTGAATCCTAGGGTTGTGGAAGAACCCTAGGCGGGGACGTAGGCCAAGTTCGTGTCGAACCTCATAAACAACTCATTGAGTCCTTTATTTACTGCTTTACCTTATTTCCGCACTTGGTTCGATTGTTTAACTTTGTGATTCAGGTTTTCAGAGAAAAGACTCAGTTTAATCTCAAAGGGTTTTGCACGAGCTTCAAAAGTCTTGAGACTATCTGCGAAAAACCGGCATACTCTATTCAACCCCCCTTCTAGAGTATTTCTATATTACTTTGTTTTACATTATCGAACCTTCAGAGTGTATGAAGACTCTTTAAAACTTAGCATAGTTTGTTTACCAAGCATGAAATCATCACACACATCAAGAGCAGCACATTGATAAGACACAAAGACATCCATTTTCTAGTTAAACAACCTACAAAGTAAATTAATTCTGCTAGGGAGAGATCTCACCAAGTAGAGCTTATCAAGAGCCTCACAAAGGTCTTGTGCGGTCTTCTTAGTCATTACCTACCTTTTCACTTCATATGTGAGTCGTATAAGGACCTAACTATGGGCAACTTGATCCATCTCAGCCTTCTCATCCTTCGTTAGCTTCTCAGGGTAGCTTCCAACCACAGCAAGCCAGCATTTTTCCTTGATAAGCACAACCTTCATCTTCAGCTAGCCACATAGCTAAATCAGAGCTACCATCATAAGGCTTTATTCGAATGAAAGAGTCAGACATGACTCAACAATATGACTAAAAGAAGAAATTAGAGTAAATCTACAACTAGATCTATGATATGCAGTACCAGAATGGTAAACAACTTTGTCCCAAACTTGGTTTTGAAAACAAAAGATATCAAAAAAAAATTAGTTTCTAGGGTTTCATCCCATTTTTAACTAAAAGATAGTCAGACACGGATATAAACCCTGATGTTCCTGTTTTACACCATGTTTTTGTACTTAATTTCGCTCCTTATTCTTATGTTTTATATATTCTGGGTTGGGAATATAATAAATTTGTGTAGTTTATGCTTATTTGCAAGAAATAAAGGTCTCCACAAGTTCTTGTTTAATATTGCATAATTTGGAGAAATTTCGAAGCATAACGAAGCTACTGGAATATCACTCGATATCTACTAAAGGGGACTCGCCATCGGCTGCTTTGACTAGATGTCTGCTGAAGAGGACCCGATCTAGAGTGAACATTAAGCACACACCGAGCAGCTGAGACAAGATGACTCGATATCTACTGACACAACCAGATATCGAGTGAGTGACTCAACGTCGAGTGGACCTACTCGACGTCGACCGAAAGTGTGCCCGAGACGCATTTGACGAATCCTATTCGAAGAGAGATTACTTGCACATGAAGGAGAAGATTTTCTATCATTCTATCTAGTTCCTATCCTTATGGGTTGAACATTATGTTACCCTAAAGAGATGTTTAGTTTACCTAAATTATATTTATATCTTTCCTTTATTTAATTTATATCTTCTAGCTTAGATAGATTTGCCCTTTCCTTGGCTAGCAAGGATTGGTGCCTATAAATAAAGCCCTAGGGGTGGGTTTTCATTCATTCAAGTTTAGAGCATTCAATTCACATAGAGTTTCGGTATTCGAATCTTTAGGATTTTGGCATTTTTACGAAAGTTGGAGTGCCGGGATTGTAAAGATTACAAATTTAGTTCAATGCAAGTTTTTTTTTCCATCAATCATGTCTCTTGTTATGATGAGCGAGTAGTCGCCCTTCTTCTAGGGTCCAGGTGAGACTGACGATAGCCATGCCGGTGGATTGATGAGTCGCGAAGAAAAGGTACTTTATCTCGCTCTATCTTGTGCTTCATCCTTTATTGAAAGATTTAGGAACTCAAGTTGCAAACTTGGGTAGTAATTAAGGTTTCTATTCAGAAGCCTATAAACTCTAACTATGAAAAGGATAGACGCAATTATGGTTATTTATCGAAAGGTTTATATTTCTATTTGTCGAATTTGTTGAAATCCTTGTCTTTTATTCATAAAGTTCTTGTCTTTTACGATTTATGATTTCACTTGCATGGTTGTCGTTGTGGTAGGCCCTGCCTTTGGAAGATCTTTTATTATATTTGTTTACATCCGAATTATTGTCGTTCGTTGGGTCCTCAAAAAATTCAACAACCACTGTGATTTATGACCATACTTCTTCTCCATCATTTATTCTCCGGCCATCTTTGTCGACACACACAGGTTACTACACATTCACTCGACATCAACTGATTTAGTCAACATCGAGTCCCTTAGATCGATTGGCAGTCTTTTGAGCTAGTCGACCTCTACTGCTAACCAATCGACATCAACTCTACCACTCGACGTCAACTATTTCAGTCGACATCGAGTGGTCTCCTAAGTTGATTCAGAACGTGATTTACGAGCTATCTGGGATCCGCTGACAGGCTGACACGCTTCCTCGAGGATCGATCTTGATTCTCTTCCACTACAATGGGATGAAGTCTTGTAACTTATTTGCGCGGACTAGAATTCGGTTTGATTTATAATTTATATTAATTATTAGACTCGAATTCGGTTTGAAATTGAAATTGTCGAGTAAACGAATAACGATTCAAGCAACGGAAGCAAATATAAATCAAAACCAAATCGATAAACAAAGAGACACGGGAGGTTGTTTACATTGTTTGAGTATTGCACCTACATCCACGAGGCCTCATGAGCCGAGACCCTATATCCACTATGTATGATCAATCTGGGTACAACAAGGGCAATTGAAGTCGATATGCTAGGCAACAAACGACAAGGATTAAAGGAAATAAGGAAACTCCCTTCTAATCTCCAAGGTTATCGCGAATCTGATCCATAAAGGGGATGAGCCTCGAAACACCGTCTTCAGCACCAGCAATGGAGCTACTCAGAAGACCCTAAAAGAGCATGGATCTTCAAGCCATCAAGAACTTCACCATAAACCAAACTGAGCCTCTAGAAGAAGGAAGCTTTCCAGAGAGCGTTTTAGGATTTTGTGGAGTATACCTGTGACAGAGAGCACAACCAGAACTGTAGAGCCCTTCAAGCTTATATAGGGCTGAGGAGAAGTGTCTATGGAAACCCTTAGTAGCAAAAGAGACGTTGGAGCTCTATTAAGTTTGGGCTGGCTAAAATGCCTCAGACTTCTGGCCCAATAGATTCGGATTGATAACCTGAATCAGTTAGACCTAAAGAGCCCGATTTGGGCTTCGATCCAAAAATTAGGCCATATTGAGTCATCTACAAAGATCAAATCACAACCCATATAGTTTACATGTACAACACTTAGGAAATATAACTTCTAACACTTATAATCACACCTCTTGTATGAACATACCAAATGGAACCCAATGCTATCGAAATGGGTACAGTAGGCACAATTGTCGTAATAACAAAATTCAAGTGTACGATGGAAGAAGTTTAATCCAATCAAGAATGATTACTGAGGAAATTAAAATAACTTGTTGCAAATACATGATTGGATCGATTGAAATTGAAATTAAATTAATTTGTTCAAACACAATAACAAAGTTTGTATTTGCTGCAACATAAATTTGTATCAACATTCATGTCGCCACCTTCATCCTCTCATATTACACCTTCATATAAAAAACTCCAAGTTGTTATGGCCTCCAAGTGTTGTAAGCATTACAGTTCCCGAAAAATGTAGTTGAAGAATAAGAATAAATCCAACCCTAAACTGTGAACCTCAAATCGATCTCTTCATTTCGATTGGGACACTTATCGATTATTAAAAATCCAATAAAAAATCAAATAAAGTTTGGGACACTTATCGATTATCACTATACGTTCTCAAATTGATATATTCATTTCAATGCCTACATTGAATCACAAAGACCGGCATGAAGACTCACTTTGAGAAGAATATAGAAAGGGAGAAGGAGGACTCAAAAGGGTGGAATTTTATTATTGAAGGAGGTGGGTGAATTTAATTCGGAGGACGAAGAGTACGAGAGTGGAGGCGAAGACGGTGAAAAGAACTAGGCCACTAGGGATTTCTTTTCTTTTGATCTTCTCTTGTGATTGTTTGATTTGAGACCTAAGTGTAAATTAGTTATAATTATTTTGTCAATAGCCATTCTAACGTCTTGCTAGAAGACATTATGATTTCGAAATGCCATTAAGATTTTGGACAAGGCATCTTATATTTTGGGGTACATTATAGAAAACCACCCCTAAAATAGCCAACATTGCTCAAAACCACCCCTTATATGCAATTAACGAAAACCACCCTTTAAAAGCCTTGCATTGGCAATCAACCACCCTTGTTAGTTTTCCGTCACTCCCTCCGTTAAATATATTAAAAAAATTACTACTTATGTTTTAAATGTATTTTAATGTAAATAAATTGATGAAGACAAAAAAAATAGAAAAGGGGAAGAGATTAACAATTACCCTTTCTTCACCCCCTTTTTCATTCTTCGTACGCTCCTTGCACACGGGAGTTCAATAATTTCAAAGCAAGGATGAAGTTGATAAAGGTGGTATATGTGATTTCTATGTATAATCGAATGATGCATCGAAATTAACACTAAAGAGCAAAACTCAATCTCTTCAATTTCATGCCCATTTTTTTATTTGGTAAACAAATGAGGGAAAGAGCCCTCACCATGCTTTATTAACAAAAAGGAAAGAGTCAAACATCAAAGGCAGAGGCAGGAGCAACCCCATAAGCATCTAACAGCAAACGCTCACGAGCTCTAGCCAAAATACAGTAAAAAAACAACGCTACCTAGCAGAAAATCAAACGCAAGACGAGCGAGGATATCCACATGACGATTGCCTTCATGGTAGGTATGTTGGTGCGATGGAGGGACCCCACTCCTCAACATGCTAATAGCCCACTCCGAGTCGGTTTCGCAAATCACTTTCTTGAATCCAGTGGACCAGGACACTTCGAGGCCCTTCACAATAGCCCAAAGCTCGGCACTGATGACAAAACAAGCCCCAATGTTGATGGTAAAACCAACCAGCCACTCCCCACGTTCTTTCCGAATCACCCCTCCCACAAAGGCTGCTCCGGAGCCCTGAACAACCTCATCGGTGTTCAGCTTCACCCAACCCTCATCAAGAGGAGCCCATCATACCGCTCTCGGAGTCTTGGTCTTCTTCTTAGCAACTCCAATAAGTCTTTGTTTGTCCGAATCATACTCATGCACAACCCGCCAGCAGAGCTCAGGGGACAAGTCCGGTGCTTGGCCACCCAAGAACATGATACAGTTTCTCCTATTACAATTCCTCCATAGCGCCACAACGAAGAACTCTCTCCATTTGTTTCAGGGGGTATTCTTCTATTTGGACAGGACATTGCTCCGAATCCACGTCGCAAAGGGGAGGGCGAAGAACTCGCCCCTTTGCCCAACCCCCACAACCTGTACCCAAAATTTTCTAACATTATCGCAATCTCTAAACAAATGGAATGGATAAGCAATTTGCTGAATCTAAGACAACATGGGCATAAATCAGACGTACCTAGGTGGCGAAGAAAACGTTCTTGGTTCATCAAATAGCCTTGTAGAACCGCCTATCCCCGGAGTTAACCTGTCTAGACTCCCAAGCTTATCCCCGGAGTTAACCTGTCTAGACTCCCAAGCTTAGTAACCAAATTTTCTTAAATAGACTTCATCCTCGCACATCGACCAACTTAGAGTATCCTCTCTATCACATGCCGGAGAGCATCAACGAAATCTTCCCATCTCCAACCCCGAACCGAATCCCAAATGTCGGAGACTAACATATGAACCTCGGCTGAGGAGGGATTTGCCAAGGCAAAAGTATCCAGTGGTTCGTCTTCAATCTAGTTTTCGATCCAAAATCGGATGTTAGTCCCATCATCGAGGTGCCACCGGACGTTAGGTTTGAGCACAACATTCGTCGCCTTCTTTATTCCTTTCTAAACGTGAAAAGCAGCAGCAGATCCCCCAAGGGCAGTCATGATGCATATTTCATATAGGCATTATATGTATTTCTTATTGCATTTAGATAGGAGTTTTGCATATGTTTGAGTCTAGTTTCATATATTGCTTGTGAAGTATTCGAGTTCAGAATCTATGCTTTTTTAGTTTTTATTCTACAGAGTTACATTCCGACCTTGAAGGGATCCTAGAAGAGCTTAAGAGACATGTTTTGGAGCCTATGGAGGATGAGGAAGAGGCTAGAGAGGAGCAAGGAAGCACAACATTGAAGATAATCGAGGAAAAGATGAATTCCGTCACTAAGTATGGTGGCACCCGCCGTGGGCAGATTTTCAGCAATTGCGATTTCGGATCCGAAGATTCTATTTCCTATTATTATACCATTATATTTCTAGGGTTTTGCCGACTCCTTATGATTCTTTGTTAGGTTATTTAATTTCCATTAGTTTTCAAAGAGTGGCATATAGATTGTGAGACTATGAACACAATTAGAAAGAGAGAGTTTTGGCCTATGAGTTGCTAAACTCATAGTTTCACCTATGATTCGAAGACATGGTTGTTTAGATTGTGAGGATTTGATTCTATTTAGTTATTCATATTTATATTTATCATCTTGGGCTTATTGATTATATTTATGTTCCTTTCTATGATTGATACCCATGTTATGAATCGCATCTTAGTTATGAATCCGTTGTTGTATTCTTGATATCAAACGAAGGTATTGAAGTAGTGATATTTCTTTGTCTTTGTAGTGGATGATTTCAGTTGATCTATGTTGAGGATGTGTCTATTAGGGCTGATTTAGGGTTGTTCCGGTTTGTCTTAATTGCATTGAATCAATATGCCAATTGGTCTAATTACTTGAATCCTTAATGCTATTCTTTAGTGATATTGAATAAGGTGATTTTATCCCTGCGGATCTCTCAATTTTAGTCAAGTAGACATATGTTTATAAGTAATTAATAGATCAGTCATAGGACCATGAATCTCAAACATTATCAGAGAATTACAGGTGAAATATTTTCTCTACCTTGTTATCAAATTACTTTGCAATCATAAAGTTGGTTACTTTACATCTTGGTTATTTGTCATAAATCATTGTTTGGTCATAAGAGTTCTTGTTAAGAGTTATTGAATAGTAAATCGCTTTGCCTTGTGGGTTCGACTCCGGACTTAATTTCTATACTAGAAGTTATTTGATTTATCAAGTCATTGATTTGCTAATCTATTTGTTTTGTGTTTGAGTTTGGATTTTATTACTATTTGGCAAGGGGCGAAAGTGTCAACGACGTTCGTCCCGCACTAGGCAGTGTTGGCATACTTGCTCGCGATGACTTCCACCCAAATGCCCTTATCATCATTCAACAACCTCCATCCAAGTTTTGCCACCAAGGCTGTGTTAAAATCCTCCACACGCTTGAGCCCCAACCCACCCAGGTCCTTGGGTAAGGTGAGTTCTTCCCAGGCAACCTTGTGAATCCGGCAACGCTCCGAGGAAGATCCCTAAATACACCCACGATAAATCTTCTGAATCCTCTTACATGTACTCACTGGCAGCAATACGGATGACATTGTGTAGACAGGAATAACTGAGAGAACAGGCCAAGTAAAAGTAGTTCGAGTGGCAATATTCAAAACAGATATTTTCCATCAAGCAAGTTTATTTGCAAACTTGTGGAGTATCTGTATGCCTAGGTAGTTCCCCAAGTCTTCAGTAGCATCAATCCCACTATCATTTTGGATCTTGGAGCACAAATCCTCACTAATGTTCCTCGACAGATACACTTTGGACTTCTAAAAGCTTACCTTCTGCCTTGAAGCTCTATAGAACACCTCCAAACAGTTTTGGACGACTCTAATTTGAGCCATTATGGCTTCTGCAAAGAGGAGGATATCATCGGCGAAGAAAAGATACGATAGGGCCACCTCTAACGATGCAGATCGGTTTCCAGTTCTCATCCTCCAAACAACTCGCAATAAGGTGACTCAACATTTCCATACATAAAATAAATAAGTATGGCAAGATGGGGTCGTCTTGTCTAATTCCTCTATACGGGATAAATTGTGCAGTAGCCTCTTCATTCCAAAGAACTTACATCCTAGGCATGCGAATGCATTCCATGATCCATCCGACCCAAATGTTAGAAAATCTCACACACTTCAGAGTCTCTTCAATGAAGTTCCAGCTTAGGCGATCGTAAGCTTTTTCGAGATCAAGTTTGAGGCACATCCATCCTTTTTTCCCTTGTTTCCTTCTCATTGAGTGCACAACTTCCTAGGCCACCACAATATTATCGGAGATGAACCGGCCCAGGATGAAGCTCCCTTGAGTTGGCCCCAGTGCCCTACCAAACTCCTCATGTGAGTCTTGAGACGCGCTGACAAGATCTTAGTAATCAGCTTGTAGATAACATTGCATATGTTGATGAGTCTGAACTTTTGAATGCACTCTGGTTTGCCCACCTTAAAAAGGAGTGTCATTCACTCCCGGAGGAAGTTTGGATGTCCGGAAGAAATCACTGACAAACTCCACCACATACTTCCCCACCGTCCCCAAACATTTTTGGAAAAAGATGGGTTGAAAGCGATCGATACCCGACGCTTTATAGGCTCTCATAGCCATGACAACTATCTTTATTTCCTCCTCGGTAGCGACAAAAAAACAGCAGACCAAGCCTCCTCCTGTAGAGGCGAGAAAGAACTTGGCAGAAGTTGCTCTTGGTCATTAGCACAGCCGGAAGAGTACAAACACTTGTAATACTCCAGTGCCAGCACCTGCATCTCTTTCTTTACCATCTTCAACCCACTCCCCATTCTCTCATTTTAGCCCCTCAATGCGGTTTCGCTTCCGTTGGATCATCGTCGAGGTATGGAAAGAGCTCGTGTTCCTATCTCCAAACATCAACCATTTCTAGCGGGGCTTTTGAAACTAGAGAATTTCCTCCTGTTCAAGGGTGACGTCCAGGGCATGGCGGAGCTTAGCCTCCCACTCCTGTCCCTCCGGGTCCAGGCTCTTCGCAAGCTTGCATTGAAGGGTATCCAGAGACTTCAACAAGTGATCTTTACGGCTCCGAATCCTTCCAAAAACCTCTCTGTTCCACTTCGTAAGATCAACACTAAGCATCTCAAGGGTTGTAGGCGTCGGGCTATCGCGTCTCCAGTTGGAAGTGAGGAACTCAGGGAAGAGATCATGTGTCATCCAACTGACTTAGAAGTGGAACGGACGTCTAGTTTTATCCATCACAATTCTCGGGTTAAACTTAATAAGGAGAGGGCAATGGTCAGAGGAGTACCTTAGAACGTGACGAACCCTAGCATCGGGCCAGAGGAGCTGGCCTGACAGATTCAAGAGCACCATGTCCAATCTTTTAGAGATCACCCTACCTTCGACAGAAACCTTGCTCCAGGTGAACTCTTGCCCAGAGAAGCCCCAAATCATAAGCCCAAACCTACTGATGAGGTCCCTGAAGATGACCGCATCGTGGTACAGGGCCCCGGTGCCACCAAAAGTTTCCTCGGGGCATGTGATGCAGTTGAAGTCTTCTTCGAGAATCAGAAAGCCATCGATAGCATCCAGACCTGACCAGAGTCTCCCCCAGAATGGGGCCCTCCTAGCCAGAGTTGGAGGCGCATAGACAAAGAAAGCATGACCTCTCACTCCTCACACCACCCATGACGCGTGGATGAAGTTCGCTTCCTTTTCATGGATCTCGAGATCACACTTATCAACATTCCACAAGAGCCAAACTCTTTCGGCTAATCCAGTGTCCTCGATGCACACACAATTGGAGAAATTCATCTTAGAACACACCTTATTAGCTCGATCTCCGAAAACTCGAGTTTCCATCAAAGCTAAGACGTCAATAGCGCACTTCTTCCTAATAAAACGGATTGCTCTCCCAAAATCCTTCTTACCTGCACCAAAATAGTTCCAAACCAAACAATTAATTTTCTTCTCCATAAAAACGAATTAGAAACAATAAACAAAGTAGAAAAAAAAAAGCACGTCCTAGTCCCAAAGAATTCCATCAAACCTCCCTAGCGTGGGACGCCCCCTTTTCCTCCTGCACCCAGAGACCTCCATCAGTAATAACCTGAGAACTCTCTTCTTGATATTATGGGGTCCTTTAGCCGCCTCAGGCTTCATAGGCCCAATGTTCACAAGCCCAGCCTCCTTTCCATAATCTAACGGCCTAACATTGTCTCCTGACTTCTTCCCAACTTCGGCATGCCTATTCCCATAATTAGTGGCGGATTTAGGTTTCCTAGGATACTCATCACTCCTCCCCCATGACCCCTCGGATCTCCAACCGCTTCGGACTTCATAATTATCTCACCTCGACCATTAATGTTAGAGGTAGTAGGAACGGTCAAATTTTTCTTAACGTTCTTTGCAGGAGTCATCACCGGAGCAGCATCACCTCCACCGGCGGCACCGACATCCCTGACTTTCCCATTTCTGTCGGCCGAATTCCGACCCTTTTTGGTGCCCACCATCCAGGGCCCATGGTAGCCTTCCCCGTCCTCCGGTTGGGACGAGGTTTTACTTTCCTCTAGGCTATGGGAAGCAGCGACATCGGCACGTCCTTCTGAAAGAACCCCCTCCATCACTTTGATCATAGGGCATTGGATCTTCAGGTGTCCAACACTACCACATCCAAAACACACCCTTGGAATACCCTCATACTCCAACAAGAATCTCTCTCCATTGATAGTGATCGACCCCTTGAAGTGCTCTTCCAATTTGATCTCTACACACACCCAAGCAAAGTTCCCTCTATTTGTGAATATCGTACGGTGATCAACTATGATCGGCTTCCCTAGGCCCTCAGCCACTTTCATCAGCACGTCTTCCTGATATAGGATCATCGGAAGATCAAGAATCTGAATCCAAGCCGGGACCGTTTTGATAACCTCCGAAGGTTTGAAGTCCGACAACCAGGCAAGGATAATGAGACACTTGCCAAAAATCGACCACGGGCCTCCAGCGAGGACCTTCAGGCAGTCCTCCTTCATCTCGAAGTAGACAAGGAAATTCTCAAACGGAAGGTCGAACAACTGCATTCTCTCACACCCCCTCCATAACTCCCTAACTTTCCTATCCATCAGATACAAGGGGGTCTTAGGGCCAAGAATCCTAATCACCAACGAGTTGTACCACGCCCCTGCTAGAACCTCCATCACCGTAGGGTCTATGGTAACCACCGGGTCCCCGCTTGGTCCCTTGAGGGAAGGGCATCACGATTTTGTCCCTGATAAGGCCTTCATCCAAAGAGGTCTTCCTTCTATTGGGTTTACCCGACACCACCATATCCGGCCATGATACCCCCCCCCCTCGGGTCGGGGGTTGGTCACTCGCCTTCCCAGTACCTTGCACCGATGGGTCAGGATCCCTCGGAGGGTCAGGGAGATGATCCATCTACATCGCAATATTTCCATTGCTCTCTTCTTTCGCTTTCACCATCGCCTCAACTTTTTCCCTACCATGCCCAGCTTTATTGGTTTTGGGTGTTTTCAATTTGGAGGGGAACCCATCGATCTAGGGATTCGTCCGGAAATAGAGTTTCACTTTATGTGATTTCCCCCATTAACAAGTAAGTTTGCTTGTTCAATTTCTCCTTGATTTGTGGGAGTAGATCTTCAAAGAAGATATTTTAAAAACACTGTAATTTTTGTCGACCAAAGTAAATGGATGGGGCTTGGGAGATGAGTGGATTATACACGAAAGAGGTGTGCTTTGCAAAGGAGAAAAGATGGCGACGCTCGACCTTTGACATTTCGATAATCCTCCAGTCAGATATGAAATCAATAGTGTTAGATCTAGTTCAAATACAGTGCAAATAAGAATTAGGGAGAACTAAACCTTAAAATGTTCAAAAGGCCTAACCTAATTAGAGTTTTTTGAAGATTTTGTTGTGTTTTAACATTTGGGGCTTCTTCCTCAACTGCAAACAAGAACCAACATTAATGATGAAAAGTGACTTTTATTTTATTAAATTTACATTTTCTACCAAACTTTAGTTTTAATTACATTTTAAGAGGGCAAATTCGTCTTTTTATACCTTCTATTAACGAAAATCAAACGGAATAGTAAGTTGGGTTGTTGGGGTCTACTTTTTAGATCAAGGTAAAATTTCCTTTTAGAACAAGAAGAAAATACCCCTTTAATGAAATTAAATTACACACCTACTCCAACCCACCCATCAATTTCTCCCTCTTTTTCTCTCTTTGAAGCGTAGGAAACCCATCCACCTGAAATTCATGTACAAGTTTCATTCACCATCCTCCAATTAAAAAATACGCGCAGATTCAACCTAAAAAAAGCACACAAATTTCTCAGTCAACTAATCATGGAAGACCGGCGGAATCAGGAATCAAATCAAGCAAGGAAACAACTACCAATATCGGAGCCAAATAATCGCCCTATCCGATAAAAACATTGCCGACATCCGAATGTGGAATTCCAGAAGCATCGTTCAACAAAACACTCTGGAGCTCCGACTTGGTAACTAAGTCAAGCGAACGGTCAGAGTCGGAAAACCGCGATTCGAATGAACCGGAAGAGAAACAACAAAACGATGCCATAATGAGTTTCTCCTCCTCCCCCTTCCCATCTTCCTCCGCCTTCATCACCTCCTCCTCCGCCGCCTAGAGCCCGCCCCATTGCCCCACCGCCACCATCCCCAAAGCCTCACCCCGTTGCTCCATCGCCTCCTTCACCACTGCCACCACCTCCCCATCTCCGGAGACACAAAATTAGGCTATTAAGAGGATGGTCATTGCGACTAGCCCACTAGTGGTCGTTGCGAACAGCTTGTATTTTCTTTAAAAAAAATGATCGCAACAACCAATTGACATCGGGTCGTTGCGACCAGTTGACATCAGTCGTTGCGACCAGTTTGTGATTTTTTATAAATATGGTCGTAACGACCAATTGTCAATTGGTCATTGCAACCATGTTGTCAAGCACTACATGGAAATTTAACCCTGCGCTAAACAAAAATTATGATATTTTATTATCTTTGACTTTTTAGCGTGATTGAAATTGAATTTTTTAGTTATCTACAAATGTTACTCCATTAAAGCTATCTTTTACACTTTCAGAGAGGAAATATATATTTATGTCAGGTATTAAATTTAGACCGTGCTAAATAAAAATCCATGCTAAAACATGGAGCCGAAAACAGCCATTCAAAGCTCGTAGGAAAACACATACTCCATAGAAGATTATATATATATATATATATATATATTAGACAGACCTAAATCTCTATAGGTTGAAAAGTCGACAAAAAGAAAAGGGTGCAAGCAAACAAGCCGTATGAAAACTACAATCGAACAAATTTAGACAAACTAAATCTAACAAGTTGTCAAGTTGATGACGTAGATTACGAATGAAGTCAAGCACTGCTAGCCAGCGATAGATTAGGAATCTCTTGTGAGCAGTGAACCTCCAGGGAAGCTCTTTCCCAAACACAAAGGTGGCCCGTACATACCACCTCGACTCCAGCCAGTCATAACTCTGAATGGCAGAACCCCGGTGAAAAAGAAGAACGTCTAGACACACCAGAAGCAGACCACACACTGCTCCAACAAAATACATCAAGAATGAACCAACCTAAACGGACCCGAATTTTGACATGCCTTTCGAGATTTAGTTCAAGCCCTATCAGACGAGATTTGTATGTTTTTTTTTACCCGGAAATAATTTGGCTTTAGGGGGACCTTAAGAGCCAAGGGCATCCATACGGATGAGGGAGCAAACCAAAGAATTTCCAGGGCTAATATGACTGTGCAAGGCAAAGTTTAGATGTGTTAGGCAGTCCGCAACTTGTTTTGCCTCGTGATAGACATGACGAATCTCAACAGAAGAGAAGAAACCTAGCAAGACTAGACTGCCCGAGATAATCATTTCGGAGTCTCCTGAAGGTTTCCCAAGACCTTTTAAGTTGTTGATAATGGTTAGGTTGTCACCCTTAATTTCCAAATCTGTTATTTGTAGTTCTAATGCGGTCATGATACCTTGTTAAGCCCCAAAGCTTTCAGCTCCCGCAACATAAGGGATCAGACAAGGACCACAACCGAAGAAGATCGGGGTTCCCAAATGGTTCCTAATTATAAAGCCATAGGAGCCAGAACCCGACGGTGCGAGAGCCCCGTCAAAATTAAGTTTATGTTTTCCATTCGATGGGGGTTTCCATTTTGTTTTCTTCCTTCTTTTTATTGTTGTTGTGGTTGTTGATTATGTGGTTTGGTTGTTGTCAATTTCTTCAATATTTTTTATGGATTTCCATAGGGAAATTTGATCAGTGATGAAAGATTTAATGCATCTCACATCCGGGTGTATATCGTCAAATAGTGGCTTGCCCTAAAGTACCTAATTCCCCACCAGGCAAAGGCAAGAGTAGAGAAGCGATCTTTGCCTATGTTATTCTTAATATCTTATATTATGTCATTGAGGGTTGAGCCTTCCCCAAAGGCATCGGCAGTTTTCCTGTACAACACTGGATCAATGGCGAGTATAGTGTCTCTTGAAATAGGGCATCCCCATAGTAAGTGAGGGATGTCCTCAAAACAGGAGTCACATTGCAGACAGTTGGTTGGGATTTCTATTCGTCTTGATGCAAGTTTAGAAGTAGTGGGTAAGCCGCTTTTTGAGATCTTCCAAAGAAAGGTCTTGATCTTTGGTGGTATATCCAGGTCTCAAATCCATCTCATGGATGATTTTTGATGTTGTTTTAGACTACCCATCATGTCTATAGCTGATTTGGTAGAGAACCAGTCATTTCTGCTCTATTTCCAATATAGCCTATCCATATGTATGTTTTTGGGTATAAGTGTCAATTTGATGTTTTCAATTGTTTCTTTTGACAAGTTGTAAATAGTCAGTCTATTCAATTTTTCACGGTCCCAAGTCTTGTGATCATCTTTTAAAAACTGGTTTACTATTGTGTTAGTTTCTATTTGATGGGGATGAGGCACCAAAGTAATAAGAGGTGCGTCACCCGTCCAATGATCTAACCAGAAGTTGATGTTCTGTCCATTTCCAATTGACCAATGGATTCCTGACTTGAATAAAGGGATTAATTTAGTCAACTGAGTCCATTGCTAGGAAGTTGACCTCTTTCGATCATAGTTTAGGAGTTCTTTTTGTTTTAGGTATTTCTCCTTGATTAGTGCCACCCAAGGATTATTCAGTTCTGCTAAGATTTTCCATAGCAATTTAAGTTGTAAGGCTTTGTTCATGTCTTCAGATGTTCGGAGACCTAAACCACCATTGGATTTTGATTTACAGATCTCAAACTAGCTGATTAATGGCTTGTGCTTAGGCCCCTTGTTCCAGAGAAAGTTTCTATTTATTTTGTCAAGTTCTGAATGTGTTGATTTTGGTAATAAGAAGCACTGCATTAGGTGCAGTGGTTTTGCAGATAAGGTTGTCTTTATCAGGGTGCAACGATCAGCTTGGGAAAGACCATTAGCTTTCCAACGCTGGAGCTGATCTCTAGTCGTGTTTATTAATTTTTCAAAATCTACTTTAGTTGTGCGACCACTAATGACATGAAAACCAAGATAATTTCCTAGGTTTGTTGTGTAAGTAATCTGTAATTCATTGCCGATAAGTTGTTTTTGGTTTTTTCCACATTTATTACTGTTTGAAATTGTGATTTATTTCTGTTTACTCTTTGACCTGAGATTGATGAGTATTCTGTAAGAATTTTATTAATCTGATGGCAAGCTGTCTGTGTTGCCAAGTAAAGAATTCTTGTTCCATTACGTGTTATTTGTATTCCCATGTGACTCTTAGGTTTTGCATATTCAGCTTGTAATCCTCTACCTAGGATTTCAAATAGTATTAGGAATAGATATGGTGATAGAGGGTCCCCTTGTCGAAGTACTCTCTATGGGTTAATTAGTTATGTAGGCTCATTGTTAACCAGTACCGAATATATAACCGTGGTTATGCACTCCTTGATCAATCCCAAGAATCGGGGTGAGAAGCCGAATTTGTCTAATACTGTAATCAGGAATTTCCAATCGACTAGGTCAAAAGCTTTTTCCATGTCTAATTTTACTGCCATCCATCCCTTGGTTCTTTTCTTTTTTGAAAAGGAGTGAAAGATCTTGTTAGCTATTAGAATATTATCTTGTATGGCCCTACCCGATGTAAAGGCACTTTGCAGGGGGTTAATTATTTTCGGGATTAGTTTTTTCATTCTAGTAACAATAATTTTGGAAATAATCTTATATGTGGTAGAACATAGGCTTATTGGTCTATAATGAGATGTGGTTGTTGGGTTTTCACATTTAGGTATGAGTGCGATAAAAGCATGGTTTGTTTGTTTGAGAATTCTCCCACTAAGAAAGAATCCTTTAACTGCCTTGATGACAGTTGGTTCAATAATATGCCAATATCTTTTGGAGAAGCTCGATGGGAACCCATCGGGCCCTGGTGATTTGTCATCTGTCATGCTGAACACCGCGTTTTTTATTTCTGAAATTTTTATCGGGCGTATAAGCCAATCGTTATCCTCATCAGTGATTTCCTTGTTTATGTTATTTAGTAGATTACTTGGATATTGTTCTCGAGGTTGTTGGGAATAACGCTTTGAAAAGTCATTTCTGATGATCTTCCTTATATCTTTTTCAGATGTTAAAGTGACCCCAGCTGCTGATTGAATTGATTTTATGATGTTTTTATTCCGTCTTCCTGTAGCAATTTTGTGGAAATATCTTGTGTTTGTATCAATTGATTTTACACGTTTCATTTTAGCCCTCTGACCCCATTATTTCTTCTGATAGGCTAGTAGAGAAGCATGCTTAATCGACAGCCTTTTTATTTTGTTTTCTATGTGAGTGTTATAGCAGTTATATAATTTTGATTGTAGCTCTTGTAGTTCTATCTCTACTTAGTCAATTTGCCGGAATATATTCCCAAAAGTGACTTTACTCCATGTTTTATTTTTTTCTTTACTTTCTGTAGTTTTTTTTGTTAGCTTGAACATTTAGGATCCCGGGGTATCAAATCTCCATACTTTTTTAACAAGGGTTTCATAATCAGGTCTACTGGTCCAAGCCAATTCGAACTTGAAAGGCTGGTTATCCATCAAGTCTAGTGTGATTTGTGCGTGATCAGATTTCAAGAAAACATGATTTTTTGTGTGTAGATTCAGAAATTGTTGTAGTAACTGAAAACTAAAAAAGACTATGTCAAGTTTTTCGTAGATATTATCCACTCCATGGGGTCGTTTCCTCCATGTGAATTTGTTGTCTGTCGTTGGTGCATCTATCAGGTTATGAGTTGTAATGATTTCACTTAGTCTTCGAAATCGGTTTGCCGATGGGGTTAAGCCCCCTACTTTGTCTTCAGGTTCAAGAATCTCATTTAGATAACCAATAATCATTACTGGGTGCTCTGTTTTTTGTATTGTCTCCGATAGAGAGGACCAGAAACCCTCTTTCTCGTTTTCATGTGGGGGTGCATATACAAAAAAGATTTCTATAGACACCCCAATCAGGTTGTTTGTGTAAGTTGTTTGTATGATTCTGTTGTTAGAATTCACCACTGTGAATGTTTCATTATAAAGCTGGGCTTCTTTCCACAGAGAACAGATGCCGCCAGAAAGGCCTAAATAGGGGCAAAAATGCATTCTATCGAAACCCGGTTTTTTCCAGCAATTCTCTAGGGGTGGGGGGTGGGGTTTGTAACTTAGTTTCAGCTAGCATTCGTATTTTGATGGAGTTTGTTTTACTTGTCGATTCAATATGGGTCCATACATTTCGTCTATTTAGTCCCCTGACATTCCAATAACTAAATTTCATGGGAAGGATCTTTGAGAAAATTGGTAATTCTTGTTTTGAGTTTCATCAATTGTTTGATACATAGGATTCGTGTAGTGCATTTGATACATAGGATAACAAAGAATCCAAGCGAGAAATTCCCTTGTAGTAGAAGCATATCAAGGTAAGGTTTTTGTGGATAACTGTCAAATCCCTTGTTAATGGTGATAAAGGTAGGGGAATTGGTGATTATGTTGTGAAAAATGTTACCTGCTAGAGCTAGAAAAAGACTAGTTCCACCATGAACTTGGGATGTGCAGGGTAAGAGCATCTTATTGTTAAGCTTGCAGAACTTTCGGTTTTGCTTAGCATTAGCAATATGTACAAGAATGGGTGTTGTCAAAGGTTCCTTGTGAAAGCACTAAGCTTATAAGATATTTTGAGTTTTTTCCTTAGTATGATGAAATTCCCAATCACGTGTAACATATCTGATTATTGACAAAGTGGGTTGAGTGTTAGAATATAATGTACAATCATTACATCTGATGCTTTTAGTAAGAGAATACAATAGGTTTTGAAAGTTGTAAGGTTTAAGCATCTTGGCAACAAACACATGTGTAATAGCTAAAATACAATGGTGGGTTGAGTGTTAGAATATAAATTTTCCAGTTATTGTGCTTGCTTAAATCCGATCAGGGGCATAATCCTGGTAGTGTTTCCTTGATCAGAATGTGAAGCAACAACAGAGCTAAAAATAAGTTTGAGTAAATACATTTTAGTATACATTAGGGGTTTACAGAGAGAGTGCCATTCAGGGTATTTTATAAGAAAGCAAAGTGGCAAATTATTATCATCTTTTATTTGCTCTAGAGTCCAAGTGATGTAGTATTGTAGTATCAAATTCCACTTAGAGGTGATCTTATGAGTAGGTTTTTGTTTTAAGTTCTCAGATTGTCTTAGAAAGCCTTGCTTTATCAGTAATGTGTGCAATTTAAATCTACTTATTGATGTGAAGTTCTGATTTATTATTGCTGGGTAAATATAGGCAAATGAATTAGTTTGCATAGAACTATGGAAATCACATGAGTAAAGATAAAACAAGAGTCTCTTAACCCAGATTATTATAGAAGGTTTCAATTTTAAACCTTCTATAATGTACAGAGTCCCACATAGCCTATATTGTTGTGAAGTTCAGAAGGCTTGTCGAGGGGGTATCCCATAGGTTTGGTGGGAGGTTATCCCGGAGAGTTTGTGGGAGGTTATTCCGGAGCGTTTGTGGGAGTTTATCCCGATCAGTTTGTGGGAGGTTGTCCCGAGACAGAAAGTGCATGTATAGGAGAAATACCGGGTATGCCAATTGCGAGAAATTGCAAGAATGAGAAAACAATTGGATAAATAGTAAGAGAGTCGGAGGTCAGAATCATACTTGTGAAGGTACCGGTGAGGATAAGCAGATTCAACAACCACACAAGCCCATTGAAGGGAGCACAGTCGTCGAAACCCAAGTCGGTAGTGTTGATAATTGCCTAGAGAAGATCCTCGTAGAGCAGAAGTAGATCTATTTAAGAAAAATCCTTTTAACATAGGGTTTAGTTGTAAAGTGTGGCAAATCTGGATGAGCGAAAGAATCCGCCACAACAGCGCCACCAAAAGGAGTCGTACGGAAGGTTCTGGAACAGACACCCAAAGGAAAAGGCGATGAGGGTTGCGAGATGGAGCCTAGAATTCATCAAACAGACACCAAGGAACCAAAACCCTTGAGGAAGAAGAACACCCCCTACTTGCAAGCGCCGCCATCACCCCAAAGTAGGCCATCGGTAGGCCAATGAAACCCCGAAAAGTATGGAAGTGCTTCGACGATATCTTCTTCAGACGTCCCTTAATACGCCCCCTTCTTTTAATTTTACAGAATTGGTAGCCGTTTTGGAAAAGATTCAGTATGTGAGCACTAAGAATACTCATGGAATTGGATTCAAAGGAACTAAAGATCTTCACTTGGAAGAAGATTGGTTGAGGGTTTAATCACATGTTGGAGTTTACTCACTGGTTGAAGGTTTTGGGAGGAGGAAAGGGGTAGAGATTTAGGGGCGCGTTTTTTGGCGCATGGGATGGAGTTTTGGGTCCTTTTCTAGAGATTTGTAAGTTTATATTTATATATATAGAAGATGACTAGACATATAAATAAATATAAAAATTTATATAAAGTCCAATTCCTCCCCTTTTTTTTTTTGTTATTATTTTTGTTCACATGGTTTGGCGTGCAAGGACAACCAAAGGCCTGCACATAGGGACATGCCGCGTGCAAGCCAAGAGGAAAAGCTTGCACGACAAGAATATATTAACAGTAGCTAGTTGGCGGCTGAACGTGTCGGTGACCCAGAACGACGATGGCGCGCCGGTGAAGAGGATGGCGTTGATATAACCCAGGATGAGGGGTGGTGAGCAGAGTCGACAACGGCTTTAGCGAAAACATAGGGGAGGTAGCGGGGAAACCGCCGCCGAAGACAAAAGTAGCCACTATGCGGGCAAAGAAAGGGAAAAAAAAAAAAGAACGACTAGAGGCCATTGGTAGCATCAATCGACCCGGGCGACGGGAGGAAAGACCCATATCACCAAGGATGAAACCAAAGTTCCTCACAGCCCAAACCCCCGAGTCGAAAGCCAAACCAAACGGGTTGAAATGAACTCGAATCGCTGGGATAAACTAGCACGTCGGGCCAAGCGGCGTAGAGGGGAAGGAAACCCCTAACCAACTCACGCGAGTCGATGGAGCTCTTCACCAACTGTCAAGACGAGAGGAAGATGAATCACCCTCGCCAAAATTGAAAAGGGCATAGGAGGAGAGAGGAGGACGAGAGCTAGATCAGATGCGCTTGCAACGTGGGCACCAAACTTGTTGCATAAATTTTCAAAGGGAAATAGACTTCCCAAGGATTTTAATTAGACATGGACAAATTTGGGTCAACTTGTTCGGAAAAAATATGTGGATTTGGACAGAGTAGTTTGCTCAAGATGATCGTTTGGCCTGGCTTGATAGGCCCAAATGTCTGGGTGAAGTTCAAGCAGGACGACTGGTCCGGTCTAATTACATATTAATATTATATATACAATTATGTATATTAGCTATTGTTGTGAATTTCCCCAAGTGAATACCGTTAAAGAGAAAGAGAATGAACAATAGGACAAAAAGGATTTCCGTGTTCTGACAAGAACCGTGCAGAACACCCTGCAGAGAAAAACCTCTCTACAGCTAGGGTTTCTTATTATTGTGATGCACTTTGATGGATATTCTGGCACGCCATAATTCAACCATACACACTCTATTTATAATAGATCCTATAGGTAGAACCTCCTATAGATAAACCTAGATATAGATAAACCTATCTTATCTAGAACATATTATAGATAAAACCATCTATAATAAATCACCTATATATCAAACCATATATAGATAAAACTTGCTATAGATAAATTGACTTGGGCCCCAATCCAATTTATCTATCTACTGAGGATGATTAATTTTCTCCTACAACAACTATATAGAATATTATACTATTACCAAAATTAAAATATATATTTTTTATTTAAGTAAATATTTGATGCATCAAACAGGCCTGGTGACTCGATAGGCCGAAGAAATCGGCGAAAAACAAACTGTCAAATATTCTAAACACATAAAACACCAACAAGGCAGCACCACCAAATTACAAGGGTGCAATTATAGGCGAAGACTAGCATTAATGATCACAGAACAGGAGCAGTGTGCGGCAACTCATCTGTCAGTTGGTAGAGGCGACGTAGGGAATCCCTAGGGAAGCGGAAATCTCATATTTGGACATTGTCAACCGGCCTTCATGTTTCGATCACGTCCGTGACCTCTCGTACGTCGAAAAATAAGAAAAAGCACGGCTCAAAAAACCGATGGACTCGAAAGCCACACAACTGCACCACCAAGCAACTTGGCAACAATTCAAATATTACGGATCCAATCCAGATTTTTCTCTTCCCCCTCCCCTCCCTACCCTTTTTATTTTTTTAATGCTTCCGGACTCCTTTTGACCCAAGACAATGCCTTGGGCCCAAAGCAAGATTTTTAAGCCCTGTTTACATAACAGTGAAATAAGTTTTTTTTCCGGGTTGTTTTGAGCCTAATGATTTGCTTGGGACCAAAGCACAAAATTACGGGCCCAGATCTAACAACTTCGGGTGACCATCGGGCCTAAAGAGAAACCAAAGCAATAGGTGACATCGACCATGCGGAAAGTATAGCCGAGCCAACGGAGGGGGTGACACCAAAAAATGGGGAAGACTCAATCGACATCCAAAAGATGACACCAACAAGGGGTAGACAGGTCGAGCACAGGTTGATAGGGGTGAATCGAGGGACGACAACAGTGCGGGTAGCTAGAGACCCAGATCGGAGAGAGAGAGAGAGAGAGCACGAAGATCCATCGACACGGGTGAGAGAGAGGGAAGCTCTAAGGCTTCCAGATCAAAGACGAGACTAAAGTCGAGGAGAGTAGAGACCAACTCCGGCAAGCATCAACCCGATGTTCCCCATATGAGCCGGCAACACACTACCGGAAGCAGAGGGGTGCTTCGATAGCCATAGAACGCCGAGACCACAAATTGAAAGCCGAGACGGATAAAATGGAGGAGGGGAACCCAAGATCGACCTAAAACAAGGCTGATTGAGGCACAAAGAAGGTGGATTGAGGATGATCGATCCGAAATCAAGGTTTGTGTTCCCCAATTGGGGGTTTTCACAAAAGAGGCTATTTATATATAATTTCTATAACTTATAATTATATGTACAAGGCCATACTTTTGTTAACAAAGTAGAAAGTAGCATCTCGCTCCCACCTTTTATCGCTCCCACCTTTTATAGAGCAACATTTCAACTCTACTCTCCAGATCTCTTATTTCATTATTCTCCCTTCTCTCCAATCTACATCACCACAGGGATCGCCGATACTTACGATAAGTTGTGATTTTGTGAGGTCGATTTGCATTTGTTAATGAGATAACATTGTCTAGATTTGCCTCATATTTTATAATTTGTTGGTATAATATTGTGATTTTCCTCTTATTTATATATATATTGCATTTCAATTTTGGATGGAGAACCAATATGAGACGGTGGAAGATAGCAATCCTATCTCATCAAATGATCCTGAAACTTCTCAAGTTGAGATCACTAACAAGGGCAAACAATAGACATGTTTTGATATGTAGAATCATATGAAAGGAGAAGTACCACCTAATGGCAGGAATGGCAATGAGACGTCACAGGTAACTCATGACCCGACGGGTCAGGATGGGTCGGTACACTTGCGGGTTACGGGTTCAAGGGTCAACGGGTGGGGTGTGTTATGAGTTTGGGTTAGGGTTGAGGGTAGGTTAACCCGTTGATCTGCCGGGTTGACCCAACGCGGGTCATCCATTCCCAATAGTTTTATTTTGGAATTTTAAAAAAAAATTATAATAATTATTATATATATTATTCTTAAAATAATTTATAATAATACATAAACTAATATGTAATGCACAATATCTTATCTCTTTATTCTTCTATTTTTATAGCTTAGAACCCTTCCTTCTATTTCATGATTTTCATTGTGGGACAAAATCAAACGTTGGGATAAGAAGACATCCTTCCACATCGGCAATGAACATTTAAAAGGAGAAGGTTTGAAGATATATGCATATGTATATGTATCCAATTATCTCATATCTTCTCCCATGTAGAAAAATGAAGTGGATGATTGAAGGGGATATGAAGATATAAAATCTTCCCACTTTTTTCTCTCATATTGAAATGAAGTGGATGATGTGAAATGACATGATCGAAGATATATAATCTTCTAACGTTGTTCTTTCACATCAAAATGAAGTGTATTATGAATAAAGTTATATGAAGAAATATAATCTTCTTGTATCACTTTTTATTAAATAGTCATTTTTTTATAAACCAACCCGTTGTGTCAGCGGGTTGACCCTTGACTCATCGGGTCATATGAACTCATCAACTCATGGCTCTTGTAGGTTAGGGTTTGGTCCCAACTCGTGACTCATGGCCATCTCTACCTAATATACTATAAAGGCCTTTTGCAATTACTATAAGAACCCATTATTGCTAATATTAATAGTGGTATCTTACATTTGTCAAGGCATTTATCAAAATGCAATATGCATAAGCACTTGCGCCTGATATTAAACACTAATATACTGTATTTGAAGAAGCGTTTTCTTAATTTGGAAGAAATTCGTGAAGCTTTATGTTCGTTTGTGGTAGCGAGTGGACATCCATTTATTATTATGGAAGAACCAGTCTTTAAGCATCGAACGACAACACTTGCACCTGGTTTTAATGTTGTTAGTAGGTTTACAATAAAGAAGGATGCAATAAATCATTATAAAGAGGAGAAAAAATTGGTTGCTATGGAGCTGCAAAGTGCACCTGGCAGGATAAGTGAGAACACAACGGAAGAATTTATGTGTATGATGGCACACTGGATTGATAATGTTTGGAAATTATAGAAAAGAATCATTAAGTTTGCTGCTCGTACACCTCCATTTGATGAGTGTTCTCTTGTTAATGATATTTTATTGTGTTTGGGTGAATGTACGATTGTTGAAAAGGTCTTAATTTTACACTTTATACTGCATCATATAATGATATGATGATTACAACTTTTATTAATCATCTATTTAAGAAACACATATATACATGGAGGGTTTTTTCATATGCGTTGTTGTTGTCATATAATTAAGAGCTTTGGGCAAAAGTACGTAAACCAAAAGAAAATGGGCTTTGTAAAAATTGAGGAGGCTTGGGAGATTTGTAAAAAAAATAGTGAAAATTTGAGGGAATATACCATTTTCCCTTTTTCTTTAGGTCATTATACTCTTTGATTTTTCTTTTGGGTAATTATACCTTTTTAGAGTGGATTTTACCTAAGTACCCTTAAAGTAGTATTTTTATCTTTTTAAAATTAATATATATATATATATATATATACACACACACACATATATATATATATAGAGAGAGAGAGAGAGATAAGATTGTTTAGATATAGATAAGATTATTTATAAGATTTGTTTACGTTTTGAAAATGGAAGACACTATTTCTCCCATTAGTTTTACATTTTGAAAGAGAAAAAGTACTCTACTTCTTCCATCAATTTTACGTCTAAAATTAAAGGTAATTCTTGTTGTATGTTTTATTGTGGATTCAAATTAAAGAATACAAATTTCCTTTGTATTTCAATTTTTCTTTAATAAGGTTTCAATTTTGTTAGATTACAATTGGTAATTCTTCATTGCACCTATTGTGTTCCAAATTAGATAGGAATAGGATCATATGTAGCTTCGAATTTGATAGCTTAGGAATAACTGATCGAAGATTAAGAATCGATTGAAAAATTAAGAACGCCTACATATTTGTAATGGAGAATGCCCACCTACTTGCAATTCTAATTGCGTTTCTAATTTGATAGCTTAGTAATGGTCGACGAGTCACCATTTAATTGCATTTCTATTTGTAATCGAGAACACCCACAAATTTGTAATGGATAAATTTTGTTGTAACTTATTGTAACCTACTTTTGTTGTAATCTATTGTAACCTACTTTTGTTGTAGCATGCAGTTTTGAAAATCGATCAATATTATAACTTATTGCAACCTATTTTTGTTAAAACAACATTCTTGAATTTTTTTTTATCCTGCAAGAAACCTAATTACTGTAACCGTTATTTTGGCCATATTGTCGCCATTCTTGTATTATTATTGGAAGCGGCCGAAAAATGATAATTGGTTTCATCCAAAGAATGGTGTGAACTTTTGTTGTAACCTATATAACATATTGTAACCTACTTTTGTTGCAACATATTGTAACCTATTGTTGTTGTAACTCATTGTAACCTACTTTTGTTGTAACATGTAGTTATGAAAATTGGTCAATATTGTAACCTATTGTAACCTACTTTTGTTAAAACATCATTCTTGAATTAATATATATATATATATATATATATATATATATATATATATATATATATATATATATATATATATATATATATATATATATATATATATATATATATATATATATATTATCCTACAAGAAACCTAATTATTGTAACCGTGCTTGAAGTAAGATGTGTCTACGACCGTTAATGGAAGAGGAGCTTCAATTAATTGAAGAAGCGTGGAATGGAATGAACGTCAATTAATTGAAGAAGTGTGGAATGAAATGAACGTCAATTAATTGAAGAAGCGTGGAATGAAATCAACGTCAGTTAATTGAGCATGGAATGGAATGAGCGTAAGTTAATTGAAGAAGCGTGAAATGGAATAAGTGTCAATGAAATTAGAATTAATTAGGGATTTGTTACAATAAAACCATGGGCAAATCTGTCATTAAAAAAAAAACTAACAACAACAAAATCTTCTAGGGTATATTTACCAATAAAGAAATTGAAAAAGTGATAGTTAGCTAATTATCCCAAAAAAAATATGGTGATCCACTTTTGCAAATGACTCTAAACCACGAGTCCACCGCTTTAATCTTGTCTTTCTTTGGATTGAGGTGAATTAAAGATTAAAGTCCACGAACACTGACCGCCGAAAGCACACGAGGTCTTATTTGTACCAATCAAACCGCCCCCAAAGACATATGTCGGCACCCCATTGAACTAAAACCACAAGGTGGCAGCCCAACTCCCCAATATTCTCTATAAATAAAAGCTTAAGCTAGGCAACATAAGATGGATAGGTTTGGAGGATCAGAATTGGGTTTTGGGCTTTCTGATTAGCTTTTCGATCTTTCTCGGAGTGGGTTTTGTATCAAATTGCGTGCATTGAACCATGGAGAATCGATGTTCAATCTAGGGTGGATTGTACGACAAAACCGTGCATCTTCAGCTACGTATGGGTTTGTGATTAACGACCACCATGACATCTTCAGATTGTGTAACACGTCACATGTGGGTATGTTTATGCTTTGATGGTCAAAGCCTCGGCTCTACACTATGATTTGATCACGATTAAAGATTTGGGGCTCTCAAGATTTGAAGTGGAAGAAGATAGTCTCACCGTTATCAACTCCATCGAGGAAGTTTGGAAAGAGGAAAGTGTTGAGAGTAGCAGCACGGCAAGCTTAAGCTCACAGCTCAAGCTCACTCGAGTCTTCAAGGTTACCCGAGTATCCAAGTGTTGTGTCCGAGTGTGTCCAAGTGTGTGCTGTGTTGTGTTATGTTTTATACATCACGTGATTCTCACGTGACTTGTTTTCTATTTAAACAATTCGATTGTAACATAATTTCCCACTTCTTCTTCTTCAATTCAATTCAAGAACTTTCGGTTGTGGTTTCAATGGAGTTTCTCTCTTTTATCTAAATTCCAGTTTTTCGATCTTCAAATTGTGAAAAGGTATCAGAGCTTCTGTAGCTCCTCTTTCGATTTCTGGAATTCTCTGATTGTCGACTTTCTGAGACAATCATCCAATATTCTTCCGCGCAAAGATCTCATTCTATGAAATCCGTTTCTTGTTTGAAGAATGGATCCCCAAAACAAAATGAATCAGCAAAACGAAGCGAATCAACAAAATCTGAATGATGTTCTGTACTTGCATCATTCAGATCACCCAAGCTACAATTTGTCTACTCAATTGCTAAGCGAGATGAACTACAACTATTGGAGCCGAGCTGTGGAGGTTTCTCTGGTCGCAAAGAACAAGATGGAACTCGTCGATGGAAGCTTTCCAGTTCCAGATCTTGGATCACCACATTATCCATAGTGGAAGAGGTGCAACGGAATGGTGGTTGCTTGGATTCTTCATTCAGTAGAGAAAGACATCGCCGAATCTTTGATCTACTTCAGAACTGCTCGCGAGATGTGGGAAGAACTGAAGTTGAGGTTTGGCTCTCCGAATTGCACACGTTTGTATCAGGTACAAAAGGAATTATTCAACATCTCGCTGAATGGATCCTCAATTTCTTCTTATTTTACAAAGTTTAAGAAATTGTGGGACGAATATCTTGATCCCGTAGATATGCCTGTGTGTTCTTCCTGTGGATCTGTTAACATTGTCTCCAAATTACTTGCTAGCCAGCAAGTTATCCAGTTCCTTGTGGGATTACCTGATTCCTACAATGGAATTCGTACTAACATCTTGTGTATGAAGCCTACTCCAACCATGGGAGAGGTCTATAGAATGCTTCTTGATGAAGAAAGCCAAAGAGGCTTGAACAATGTTGGTTCTGTTAATGAAAATGCTGCAGCTTTCAATGCCTTTCAAAGGAACAATCAAGGTAATCAGTATAGGTCCAATGGTGGTCAGAAACCAGATTCTTGGAACAAAGGTCAAATGACTAATCAAAATGGCAATCAAAATGGCAATCCAAATGGGAATCAGAATGGAGTAAAGGGCAAAGGCAATTATTTTTGCGATCATTGCAAGGTTGCAGGTCATTCTATTAGCAGATGCTTCAAAATTCATGGATATCCTCCTAACTTCAAAGGGGATAAGGGCAAGAGATTTGCTGCTAATGTAAATATGGATGAGAATGGTGAGACTGTTGGTGCACCAGTGCTAACTAAAGGTCAATATGATCAGATATTGGCTTTTCTGAGTAAGCAAAGTGTTGGTGAGGACACCAATATGGTGGCAGGTAACAAGTTTTGTTTTCATATTCATGGTAATATTCATAGTTGGATTATTGATAGTGGGGCAACACATCATATTTGTCCAGATTTGTCAATATTCAGTTCTTATAAAGTGTTTACTATGCCTAGTTTTATTACTATTCCTAATGGACATCAATCTAAAGTTTGTCATGTTGGTTCTATTCAACTTCAAAACAAAGTTATTCTTCATGGTGTTCTACATGTTCCAGAGTTTGCTTATAATCTTTTATCTGTAAGGAAATTGGTTCATGATTTGAATGCTTTTATGATATTCACTCCTTCAAAATGTTTGGTCCAGGACCCTTCAATGAACAAGCTACAGGTGCTTGGTGAAGTGTCTAAGGGCTTATATCTTACCACTGAGAGATCCAACAATGGAGATTTTGGCTTACCTGTTTCTGTGACCAGTACTCCTACTTGTAATAAGGCACTTAGTGCTAGTGTTGTTTCCCTTGAATTGTGGCATTGTAGACTTGGCCATGTTCCCTTTGATCAACTATTTCATTTTGATTTTTTGAGAGATCTTACTAGAAACTCAAAGCATCATATATGTCATGTATGTCCTCGTGCAAGACAGCACAGGAATTCTTTTCCTGATAGTTCTATAAAATCTGTTGTGTGTTTTGAACTGTTACATGTGGATATATGGGGACCCTACAAAGTTCCAACTCATAATGGTTTTAAATATTTTTTGACTATTGTTGATGATTTCTGAAGGTCTACTTGGACACATCTTGTTGCTTCTAAGAGTGCCGTGTTGTCTGTTCTTATGACTTTTGTAAAGTTTATTGGTGTTCAGTTCAATGCCACGGTCAAGATCATAAGATCAGACAATGGTATGGAATTTTGCACTAAGGAAGCACAGGTTTTTTATGCAGATCGGGGAATTGACCATCAGACATCTTGTGTACATACACCTCAATAAAATGGAGTTGTTGAGAGAAAGCACAAACATCTTCTGGAAACTGCCAGGGCATTACTTTTTCAATCTAAACTTCCCATCAAGTATTGGGGAGAGTGTTTGCTCACTGATACTCATTTGATAAATCGATTTCCATTATCTTCTATACAGTTCAGAACTCCTTATGATATTCTATTCAACAAAAGTCCTGATTATTCTATGCTAAGAGCCTTTGGCTGCCTTTGTTTTGTCAGTACTTTGAAAGTGGATAGGTCCAAATTTGATCCAAGGAGTACACCATGTGTATTTGTTGGTTATCCACATGGACAAAAGGGTTACAAAGTTTTAGATTTAAAATCCCATAAGATTTTTATATCTAGGGATGTTAAATTCTATGAAACTCAGTTTCCCTTGCACAAGATCAGTTTTGACACAGGGTTACCTTTACCAAATGTCTTAACTGATCTTCCTGATCACATATTCTTTCCTAATGCTGAAATAGTTGCAGATGTTCCTCAAGCACCTAATCCTCCATCACCACCTGATTTACCAGTGGTTCACCAGCCACCACCAATTGTGCAAGACCAACAACTTAGAAGATCAGTGAGGATTGCAAGACAACCAGCACATCTACAAGACTACATCTGCAATTTTGGTTCTCATTTTGAACAATTTCCTATGTTATCTGGCTTCACTGATTCTTTGATGTGTTTGTCTGCTTCTGTTACTGAAACTGACCCTCTCATTGAACCAAAATCTTTTGCCAAAGCATCTAAAGACCCCAAATGGATTGAAGCTATAAACAAAGAGATTAAAGCTTTTCAATCCACAAACACTTGGATCTTAACTGATCTTCCTGCAGGCAAACAACCCATAGGTTGCAAGTGGTTCTACAAAATCAAGCTCAAAGCTGATGGATCCATTGAAAGATATAAGGCACGTCTTGTGGCTAAGGGATACACACAGCAGTATGGAATTGACTATGATGAGACATTCTCACCAGTAGTTAAGCTGTCCACTGTAACGGTAATTCTATCTATTGCTGTAAACAAAGGTTGGGATCTATTTCAATTAGATGTCAACAATGCATTTCTTCATGGAGATCTCCATGAAGAAGTGTATATGACCATGCCTCAAGGTGTTTCAAATCCATCTAACAAGGTCTGTTTATTGAAAAAATCATTACATGGATTGAAATAGGTTGCAAGGCAATGGTTTAGCAAGCTCTATACTACTTTATTAGATTTTGGTTTTGTCCAATCTAAATTTGATCCGTCTTTATTTCTATCTCATACTAATGGTCATTTTACCATAGCTGCTGTCTATGTAGATGATATTATTCTTACAAGATCTCATAATGGCCAAATAAATGATCTCAAAAGTCATCTTCACAAGCTGTTCAAGATAAAGGACTTAGGAAAGCTCAACTATTTTCTGGGCATTCAAGTGGTTCACAGTGACAGCTCTCTTATATTGAGCCAAAGGAAGTTTTGCTCAGAGATCATCAAGGAAGCCAATTTAAATGACACCAAGACCTGTGTCACACCTTTACCAATTAATTTTAAATTACATGCTTCTAATAAATCTGATTTGATTTCTGATCCTACTAGCTATAGAAGTTTAGTTGGAAAACTGAGTTACTTAACCAATACCAGACCAGATATCTCATTTTCTATTCAAGTGTTGAGCCAGTTTCTTCAAGCTCCTGACAACAGCCACTTAGCTGCTCTACATCACCTTATCAGATATGTCAAAGGAACACATCATTATGGAATCAAGTTGACAAAAGGCTCCACAATCAAATTGCAGGCCTTCTCAGATAGTGACTGGGCTTCATGTCCTATATCCAGAAAATCAGTTACAGGATATGTAGTGTTGTATGGGAAGAATCCCATCTCCTGGAAGTCAAAGAAGCAGCCCACAGTCTCAAGGAGCTCCTCTGAAGTTGAATACACAGCTATGAGCCAAGCTGCATCTGAGGTTACTTGGTTGGTCAATCTCTTGACTGAATTAGGAGAATCTGAATTGAGACCTGTTACTCTGCATTGTGACAACAAATCAGCTCTTCAAATTGCTCGGAATCCGGTCTTCCACGAAAGGACAAAGCACATTGAGATAGATTGCCACTTCACTCGTGAAAAGGTCTTGGAAGGCTTACCGCAATTGACTTATTTGCCCACTGAAAATCAATTGGCAAGCGTTCTAACAAAAATTGTTCTAGCAATGCATCACAAAGAGTTACTTTCCAAACTGGGCATGGATATCAAAGACCATCCTCCAGTTTGAGGGGGGATGTTGAGAGTAGCAGCACAACAAGCTCAAGCTCACAACTCAAACTCACTCGAGTCTTCAAGGTTACCCGAGTGTCCAAGTGTTGTGTCCGAGTGTGTCCAAGTGTTGTGTTATGTTTTGTACATCACGTGATTCTCACGTGACTTGTTTTCTATTTAAACAATTCGGTTGTAACAGAATTTCCCACTTCTTCTTCTTCTTCAATTCAATTCAAGAACTTTCGGTTGTGGTTTCAATGGAGTTTCTCTCCTTTCTCTAAATTCCAGTTTTTCGATCTTCAAATTGTGAAAGAAAGGCTCTTGGCAAATTGAGGTGATTATATTTGACGCTATGTGTTTGTTGTAGAGCTTCGATTCGGCTTCCCTACATATTGTCGATAAAGTGACACAAATCTGACACTCTTTCAACACCTCTTAATTGTCGTCCGCAAAAACATCATTGGGTGGTTACATGATACAACCATGAACCCAAATCTTTTTTTCTTTTAATTTACATAGATATCCGAGGCTACTAGGACCCAACTAATATCATGAGTCCTGAAGTTAACAACCAAGTAAACTTTGAGGGACCACTTGGAGCAGGATTTGAATCAAAGACTTTTGGATCATATCCATAGGTCATTTTCGACTAAATCAACCTGGAATGGTTTCGAACACAAATATTTACCTTGTCCTAAAAAAAAGCGAGAGAAGAGAGTAACGGGCAAAGAAGTAGCAGCAGTGGTGAATCGCACGTTAAAGCGGCTGCTGCTAATTAGAGCTGGCAAAACTCGACCCGAACCCGAAAACCCGACCCGGTCGACCCGGAACCGATTGTTTTGAACACCGATCAACCCGACCCATTTTGGACCCGAAATCCGAATAACCGAAACTCACCCAAACCCGAATGAACCGAACCCGATTCAACCGAAACCCATTAAGACCCGAACCCGTTACAACCGAAACCCGATATAACCCGAACTTTAAGATACATTCTAGTAATTTTTCAAAATGAATATTGAAATAACTGAAACTCGAGACAACCGAAACCCGAATGAACCGAAACCCGATACAACCGAAACCCGAACCCGACCCAACCAAATGACCAAATTATTAGACATTACCCGAAACCGAATGACCCGAAACCCGAATAACCCGAAACCCGACTAACCGAACCCGAACCCGATCCGACCCGCCCGATTGCCACCTCTAGTGCTAATTACTCCGTATTGAAGAGTAGTCTTCGAAAAACCCCATCTTCGCCATCATAAATAAATTAGGGGAAATCTCCACTTCCAAAGCGGTGATTCCTCCATCGCATTCGCATATCCCTGCTCTTTTTCAGAAGACAGCAACCATGAGTTTCAGTCTCCTACTTCGATCCTCCCGCAGAGCTCTCCAGGTTTACAACTTCTCATTCCGATCTTCTCTTCACGCTTTGATTTTCGTCTTTAGGTCAAGTGAGGTTCTCTTCTAGCATTGGCGTTGAAGCTATTGCTAACGCTTTCGCTGCTCTTTCGCTGTTGCTTATAACGAATTCGTTTCTTTTCAGAGTTTTCTCTATTTTTAGTTGCTGATTTCGTACTGTTTCGCTGTTTTGGTGATGGTTCGAATTGTGCTGAGTTTATGCGTAGTCAGTTCACAGCACGCTCCTAATCATTGATCACTCTCTTTGGATGTTGTATTGATTGGTCTGATTAGCAAGACGCAGTTGACTTTGAAAGACGGTTGACTCTTTGTTTATTATTATTGTTATCAGTGATTAGAAGATAATGTTAAAGTTAGACAGTATAGTATCATCACAAAGCTACCTAATCCAGTATAAAAAATATCGTGATACATATCTATGTTAAATACTCCCTCCGTTCAACAAAACTTGACGTTTTACTATTCATGCACGCTTTTTTAGGAGCTAAAAACTATATAAAATATCGACTTTTTAAATATTTTTTTTTAACAATTTCGTAGTTATTATTAATAAGTACAAACTTGTTAAAATTTTTTTTAAAAAGAATGAATATTTTATATAGTTTTTATCATTCTAAAAAAGCGTGCGTGAATAGTAAACGACAAGTTTTGTTGAACGGAGGGAGTATATAATTTCCTAATGATAATTACAATAGCTAAAAGTTGGCCATCCTACATTTTCTTGTAGGACCTCATTTCGTTTGTGCACATTCCATACCTGTACTGTATCAGTGATTTGTTCTTATGGAAAGTGTTTTCATTTTCTGAGATCAGACATGAGCTAAAATTTCCCATGAATCAAATCATTTGGTGTACTGGTCGAAATGTGATAACAATTCCTCTATGCTGTAACAAATCATTTGGTGCATTGGTCGAAAGTTCCCAGGAATCATATCATTTGGTCTCATGGTTTTCTTGACCATGGCTAAATCAAAGTATTTTGTTGATAGTGAAACACTATTTTAGACCACTTGGCAGGAAACTGAAAAATGTTTTCTTTTCCAATCCAGCATTTTTCTTTTACTCTTAACACATTCTACCTTCTTTGCAGTGTTGTTCTAATAATGTCATCACCAAGAATTGGCAGGAACAATTCATCAGTGCTCCTCTTCTATCCAGATGGATTAGCACAGAAGCGGAGGCTCAAAGGTCTATCTTTCAGACTGAGATGCCAACTGAATTATCAAGCTCTCTTTCTCTCTTCGTCCTTCCTGTATCAATATGTTTGGAATGCTACATGTATCTTTTTGGCCACCATTGTTATCCTTTGCCCTTTTTTCAGTTTCAAAGGGCATAGTATGCTTGCACCATTCACTGCTGGATGGCAAACAATTGATTCGAATCCTTTGGTAATTGAGAAGTCTGAGGTATGCTTTTCCGTATTAATAGAAACAAATGAATGAAAAACAATAGCTTTCATCAAGTAAACCTGTTTAGTCTTTGCTTGTAGGGTTGCTATGTGTATGATGCAGATGGAAAAAAGTATCTGGATGCTCTTGCGGCTCTGTGGTGCACAGCTTTAGGTATATGATAGTAACCTCATATGCATAAATATTTAGCCTTATATTGGTTTTTTATGAAAGAAAATGAAATGTTGTCAGTTTTATGAAGCATTCCACTCTTTGCTTCATTGTATGTAAAAAAGCATATAGAACCCTACAATTAGACAGGAAGCATTCCACTTTTCGCTTCATAGGACCTCAATGGATTGGCTGATTGAGTTTCAGAGGCATGTTATAGTTGGCATGTAGATCATGGTACATAGTTTCTTTTTCCATAAATTTTGTCAAGACCACTTTTGGTAATAAAAAAAAGAATATTCTTCAAATTGCCGATATATTACATTATTGTGGAAGGAAATGAAATATTCTCACTAGCAGGATTATCAAGTTTAGTAGAAGCAATATGCTAAAGAAGGAAACAATTTAGAAATCCTGGACCAGACATTATGACCATGAGAAAAACAACTGCCTAACTCAAATTGCAAAGAGGAATTGTTTCATCATTTTGAGTGATGATTCCATATATTTGATGAAACTTTTGATCTGTCTTACTTGGTAACCGCAGGAGGAAATGAATCGCGACTTGTTGCTGCTGCAACTGAACAATTAAATAAGCTGCCGTTCTATCATTCATTCTGGAATCGCACTACGAAACCTTCTTTGGTAAATGCTATTTGATTATTTATTTTTCTGTCATACTAGTTTTATATACAATTCTTTGCTTATATTTTCACTGTTGTGCAACTGGTTGGCATAAACTTCAGGCTTCAGAATTTGCTTGCTTCCAGAAATGTGTTGTTTTGTTTACTACAATTTATTAACATGCAACTAGAAGAAGTGATCCATTCTAGCGTCTTCTTAATATTTAGGACCTTGCGAAAGAGCTGTTAGATACCTTTACAGCCCGAAAGATGGAAAAAGCCTTTTTTGTGAACAGTGGATCAGAAGCCAATGACACTCAAGTGAGTTTGCTGCTGCTGTTTTTCTTTGCCTCCTCAGTGCTTTATAAATACAACAACAGATATTTGTTTAGTTGAGTATATCACATTAATTGAGATCTAATATTGGTATGCATCCTTGCAGGTCAAGCTTGTCTGGTATTACAACAACGCCCTTGGCAGACCTAACAAGAAGAAATTTATAGCCCGATCAAAATCGTAATATTAATTCTTGACTCTCTCTCTCTCTCTCTCTCTATATATATATATATATATATATATATATAATTCTTGGCCTTTCCTCCATGCAAAAATTAAAATTAAAATTTTTTGATGCACTTTCTTTCAACAGGTATCATGGTTCAACTGTGATAGCTGCTAGTTTATCAGGGTAAGTTATCTCAATCGAAAAAATGTTATATTGAATTCAGTTATGGAAATTACTAGTAGTACTGACTTAGTTACTTCTCTAGCCTGCCTGCTCTGCATCAGCAGTTTGATCTGCCAGCTCCTTTTGTTTTGCACACAGATTGTCCTCACTATTGGCGCTTCCACCTTCCAGGTTTCTTCTTTTGTGCATATGGTATTCTTTTCTCCCTTTCTTTTTACTAGGTCTTATTGTGTAATGTTTGTGTTAGGTGAGTCGGAGGAGGAATTTGCTACTAGATTAGCAAACAATTTGGAGAGCCTTATTCTCAAAGAGGGCCCAGAGACGGTAGGATAACTTGGTATATGTTATGAATCATTAACAGAATCTGTGACTAATTACAATAACACTTTATTCTTCCATATATTATGTGCTCCAAAATTGTAGATTGCAGCTTTCATTGCTGAGCCTGTCATGGGAGCTGGAGGAGTTATAACACCCCCTGCAACTTATTTTGACAAGGTAGAGATTTAATGTTAAAAGACCTGATTTGTGTCTCACTTGACTATTCCTGGCCCTTTAGTTCTTTCAGAAAGCAACTCTGGCTACAACTTAAAGTCAGTTTGTCTAGCAAAGGAAGACATGTTGTAAATTTCTCTTGTTGAATCTACTTTACATTTACCAGATTTTTTGCAGGCATATATTGTAATTCAAGATGCATACATCATAGTTACAAAATTGTCATGTTTCCTTGGTTAACATAGGATCTGGGGAATTTCCAATGATGGAAAGCCAAATAATTTTAGCAAAATGTGAATATTGTAGCCAAATTGTCTGGTTCGTCATTTTTGAACAAATGAAATCTCATACTTTAAAAGGCAACTGCTCTTTGCATGTGAAATAATTTTAGCAGAATGTACAAGTATGAAAAGTTACTGTGCTCAAGCATGGCCGAGTACGTGCATCAATCAGATGTATTATTTTCTTTCATAACTGGCCGTTGATATTAGTTTCGTGCTGCTTGTAATAGTTCATTCTGTACAAGTTGCTTTTCTGGTAATTTTACTCACTGTTGTAGGAATGCCACCTCTATATCTCTGTTCATTACTTCATTTGCCTCTGAATAATATCTGATATACTTTTTCTTGTTTGGACCAGATTCAAGCTGTAGTCAAGAAATATGATATTCTTTTTATTGCAGATGAGGTATTCCTAGTCTATGGTGGCATATGTCAAAGTGTTATGAGTGAATCTGATATTTAGCTCACTAATTGTTGTCTATCGATGTAGGTAATCTGTGCTTTCGGCAGGCTTGGGGAAATGTTTGGATGTGACAAATACAACATTAAACCAGATCTTGTCTCTGTAGCAAAGGTATGAACACTTCATAGTGTTTCTTTTGGGTAGGTTTCCCATGGACGGTTTGATATTCATCTGCTTCTCTTTTCTCTTCTACATGTGGCAGGCTCTCTCTTCAGGCTATATGCCCATTGGGGCTCTTCTTGTGAGCCCTGAAGTTTCAGAAGTTATACACTCCCAAAGTAACAAACTTGGTATGGATGCTGTTAACTTTGAAAAAACTTATTGTGTTCTTTTATCAAAGGCTTGTGTTGTTTACGTGGTTTGAAATTGTAACCTTGTAGGTTCTTTCTCTCATGGATTTACTTATTCTGGTCATCCTGTCTCATGTGCTGTGGCAATTGAAGCATTAAAGATATACAAGTATGATCTTTTGCCTTGTCTGGTTGACCTCTTAGTCTTAGCACATGAGTGTGTGTGTGTTTTTTTTTTTTTTTTTTTTTTTTTTTTAATGGCTAACAACTTACTATTAATCCTTTTCTAGGGAGACAAACATTGTTCAGCGAGTAAGAGATTTGTCACCAAATTTTCAGGATGGGTTGAAAGCTTACTCTGACAGTCCAATTGTTGGAGAGGTAAAAAGCTTGCTTTTCATTTCAGGTCTCGTGGGATAAATCTTTATGGTTTTAAAAGCTTCGTTTTATTTATTCTTCTTTCAAGCAGATAAGGGGCACTGGTTTGATTCTTGGGTGTGAATTCTCAGACAACAAATCACCAAATGATCCATTTCCTGCAGAATGGGGCAAGTTTTTCCAATTTTATTTTGCTAATATTTTTCATATGCCAGACCAATATATTTTTATTATACAGCTGTTAATATACCAGTGCCTTTAATGTTTCACCAACTTGAAAGCACTAAAAGTATAAGATGGTACGTACTTGTCTACAAATTCCGTGGCCCTCCCCATGCTATGACCTCAACATTTGGCTTTTTTTCAATTTTCTGGAGGTGCAAGTGCTTGGGCAGAAAACAGATGAAACTTTGAAGTGCACATTATTGGCAAATTTTAAACATTTAATTAATACGTATGGATGTTGTAACTCTATTAATACTGCATTCTTTGAACGCTAATGGTAATTTTACAGCGGTGGGTGCATATTTTGGTGCTCAATGTCAGAAGCATGGTATGTTAGTGCGTGTGGCTGGTGATAATATCATGATATGCCCTCCGCTGATAATCTCTGATGGGGAAGTTGATCAGGTACTCCTTATCCTACATTCTCTTTAACAGTGTTCATTTTCATATACGGGGAAAAAAAATTCTGAAATCTTTCTATTCAATTATTGCCCAATTAAGGATGCTTACAGGTAGCAGCCTGATACATTTTAGTTGATCAGAAAGGTTAAAATATTCATGATCATTTTTTAAAAAAAAAAGGCTGTTCGTGATCTAAGCCATTATTAGTCACCTTCTTCCATATTTGCCAATTATGGAGACTATATAAAAAATTCTGCTTTGCTAACATTATGCTAAAAATCTTGAGAATGTGTATTGACGTTCCATGTCCATGTTTGGCATTCACTCCCAGACCTCCTAATTTGAGCATGACTCTTAAATTGTCCAGTTGATAACCACATTCGGGGAGGCTCTGAAGGATACCGAGGTGTATGTGAAGGAGCTCAAATCCCAGAAAAAGTAACCAGTTGCTTGCACAAGTGGATGATGTTGAAAACCCCTGATTGTCAGCCTTTAAATAAAGCATCTGCGAGTTGATATAGAATCGTCCAATTCCTACGGAATATCAGAAAATGCTGGGGGATGGGAACGGCGGATGATGAATAAAATGCTCGTGTAAGTGGCTGTCTGTTATTTGGATAAAATAGTTTGCTTATAAAAAGAACTTCAACTGTGGCTTAACCTTCCATAAGAAAAAAAGTAAATTTTAATTCTGAAAAAATTGGCTTGGAAAATTTGCTTCCATAATGAATCTTGGTTTAGTTTTTGCGTTGAACTAAAGTGTAGGCTTGTAGCTAGGTGCTCTCCCAGAATTGAGTTACCCTCTGCCTATATCGCTACTGTCTGTGCCTGAATATTTCGGATCCTACTATTGTGTTTGCAAAATAGATCACGAATTAGTGACAAACTGGATGATAAATATAGGATCGTGCAAAACTTCAAAATTCTTCATATATCATTTTCATCTCTAGTGAAAATGAGTCTAGCGTTTGTGGAATTCCCAGATCGGTTGAAATAAGATCGAGCTAAAACGAAACGAAAATAGCGGAAGGAAGAAGAAGTGAAGCGCGAAGAAAATCACTATTCAGATCTGATTACATGGGTTTCACCCTTATTACAATCCAACACCTAATAGGCCCAAACTAACAAACATATCTATGGTTTACTGAACCGGGAACCAGAAATCGGGATTATTCCAACACCCCCTCAAGATGGAGGCGGAGGTGTAATGAGCCCAATCTTGCTCAGAAGAGAATGCAGATGAATTCCATGAGGGCTCTTCGTGAGGAAATCAGCTAATTGACCACGAGAACCAGCATGAGAGAGCGTGATCGACCCTCGTAGAAGTTTTTTGTAGGTGAAGTGATAATCGAGTTCGATATGCTTTTGACGCTCGTGAAAAACAGGGTTTCGGACAATGTAGATCGCAGCCAAATTATCAAATCAAATAGGAATTGGTGTGATGCCAGAAACACACAACCCAGAAAGCAACCTACTAAGCAAAGCGACCTCAGCAGTGACACGACATATCGAGCGGTATTCATTCTCTGCTGAACTCAAAGAAACGCTCAGTTGTTTCTTTGATTTCTAGGGGAGCAGGTTAGAGCCTAGGAAAACCAAATATCCACCCGCAGACCTCCTGGAAATCTGGCAACTTGCCCAATCAGCGTCGAAATAGGTCTGAACCTGAAAGTCTTCGGTATTAGATAAGATTAGATGTACACAACTCTTATTGTGTATCATGTTAATTAACAAATCCGTGTCATTGAATTACGAAGATCAACGGATAAGATTAAAAGTAACTTCTGGTGATTCGTTGATATTGGAAGATTATTCGTTGGAATGAAATTATTCTGTGGTATTGGGCAATTATTCGATAGTATAAAATTTACATTTTTTTTATTATTTGTACAGACAAATAATACTGGGTAGTAGTTGTTGTTGTTGTTGTTGTACAAACAAATAATTACATAATTATATACGAATAATCATGTGAAAACAAACGAATGTTCAAATTAGCTGGTATTAACACCTCTAGCGAAAAAAAAAACTCTCTTTGGAGAGAGGAGGAAAACCCACTCTGGATGTCTAACCTGGCTTCGACTGTCTAACCCGGCTTCGACCATGCCACCTCGGCTTCGACCGCCTAACCCAACTCTGGCCATGTCACCTCAACTTCGGCCACTTGCAATCCGACTCTGGCCATCTTCAATCCGGCTCCGATCCGGGTCTCTCTTCTTTGTTCACTCAACCACGTCTTGCGTTTTGTCGGCCTATGTTCATCTTCCTCGCTTCCTGGTTTTATTTCACTTCCTATCATATTGAGTTAGGGCCAAATTTGGGATGGGACTTTTGTTGTTTCTTGGTTCCTATCCCTGTTTCATTAATCTCCTTGGCAAATTCGAGCATCAAAACCTCAATTTCCATACTTTTGGTTCGAGGTTTCGTGTTGCTCTCGGGATTTAAGCCAAATTTCAACCGGTGTACACCTCCCCTTTGTAAAGACCGAAATATTTAAATATTATTTTAATTAAAAAATATATTATTTTCTATCTGATTTAGAAAGTTTGGAGAAAACTCGTCATCGAGCACAATTTTCAATTTAAAAATCCTTATAAACAATTCTAGCAATGTTTTAAAATTTAGATTTTGATGGATTCTATTTCTGCTTTCGAGCTCCGAGTCAGAGAAATTTAATTTGATTTCGATCGTTTGTGAATAATTTTAAATTTTCGATTTGAAATTTCTAGCGTCGGGATTTCAGTTTGCGAGCAGGTTTTGGGTTCGAATTTTCGAGAATTCAAAATTTTCTTACGTGGGGACCGATTTCTTCCTTATTTTCTTTTCCTTTTCTTCTTCTTCTTCTTCCTCTCCCTCTCTCGCTCTCACCATTCCGGTGGAGAGCCTTGTACCCACACCTAATTCCCAGGAACCCACAAGCCCCATCCTCCTTTGATGCTCAACTCTCTCTTCATATATAAACTTCCTCTCTTTCCTTTATTCTTCCTAATCCAAACCCTCAAAGCTCTTCATTTATTTCCGTTTTTCTTGAAGAGGTAAATATATAGATATGGTGAGAACACCGGAATACAAAAGCTGAGACCAAACAAAGGGTCTCATGTAAAAGGGAACCGTATACCCAAAACGGCCCCTCTATGTCCTCCAATAAACTCAAAAACCTAGTTGCTCTACTTACACCATCTCCTCATAACTATCCTCTAAATCTCTAGGAGCTATCTAGTATTCTCCTTTTCCAGCTAGTATCTGCGAGTGACTTCCACTTCCACTTCGCGGATATCCTAGACTTACAACTTTCAATAATGAGCTGGGCACATACTCTAGAATTAAAGTCCCCATTACAAAAGATTACCTTGTTTCTAGCTATCCAAGTGAAGAATACAATGGCTTCAAAAGCTAGAAGCTTCGCTTGGAACACAGGGGATCTCTGTCTAGCAACTGGCTCACTAGCAAACCATCCTAACCATGTGGTAATGTTAGGGAACCCGCTTCCAATTCCCACCCATCTCATTACCAGATTTTGCACTTCAATAACTGCTGGGCAGCCGAACCAGAGATGTGACTCACTCTCTTCTTCCCTTGTACACAACACACACTGTGTTGCATCCATCCCCTTCCAATGCTTCACTTTTCTACCTGTTTGCAAACGATTTATGGACTCTGATTAATTCATAAATCTTTGCACAAGATAAACCACCATGAGGATTCAGCACAATATCCATTTGTGATGAAGAAGAGCCAACCAGAAACAAGGACATTTTCAACTCGTCCCTTGATTCCAGAATGCTCTTCCAAACCCAACAATCGTTCACCTTAGAGGAGACGTCCCAAATATCAACCTTTCTCAGATGGTTCTGAGCGCACCAGCGTTGCCAAATACTAGGGGAATTTAGTGCCAGATCCCCCAAAAGCTTAGCTTGCACACTTCTGTTTCCACGCAAGAATTTCCTTGATGTCTAGACCTCCTTCAGCAAATGACTTTTTAACACAATCCCACACAACCATATGTTTATGACCTTCATTTTTGCCATTCCAGAGGAACCTCTGACACATACCTTCAATCTTGTGAACTACCCCTTTCGGAAGAAATAGCACTTCGCACCAAAAATTGCTGATTCCTGAGCATACACACTTCAAAAGTTGCAGTCTTCCAGCTTATGACACATTTATGGCAGCCCAAAAATTGATAACCTTTTCAAACTTTCCATACAGAGCGACATATTCATGGATGGCTACCCTCTAAGAGTGCAAAGAGATCCCTTAGTACTTGATGAGAAACTATGGACTCAGCTACACTATATGTAACCCCATAAACGAATAATGTGCTCTTATCTGTATTTTCTTCAAGGCTCAAGCATTCAAAGAATCTATCAAGACAAGACTTGAGTATACTAACTGAGGTAAGGTCTGCATGACAGAAAAGGAGGATGCCATCAACAAAGGCTAAGTGAGTCAACTTAATCTGCTTGCATCTCGGGTGGAATTTGAAAGCTTGATCTTCAGTAGCTTCTTGGATCATCCTGCTTAAAACTTCCATGCATAGCACAAAAAGGTAAGGCGAGAGCGGGTCGCCCTGTCTGAGACCGCGCCTACCTTGGAAGAAGCCCTCAGGGGCCCTACTAATTATCACCGAGAAATCAGAAGTTGGCACACACTCCGTGATCAGCTGTACTAGACTTCTCGGGAAACTGAAATACTCAAGAATGCTTTTAATGAAGTCCCAACTCACGAAATCGTAAGCTTTTTGCAAATAACCTTTAATCGTGCACCTAGGAGATACCCTATTCGTGCCATACCTATTAACAACTTCCAAAGGAATGCCACTATTGTGATCAATCGATCGACCATGTATGAAAGCACCCCGATAGTCCAAAATCAGCCCACTTAACTCTACTTTCAGTCTCCTGGCAATAATCTTTGTAACTGCTTTCATCAATGTATTGCAGCAAGAGATAGGTCGCAGGTCCTTAACCAACGTGGGATTAGCAACTTTAGGCAGAAGAGAGATGAAAGTGGCGTTAAGTTGCTTAAGGACCCTCCCGTTTTGGAAGATTTCTCTGATAGCCTCACATGTGTCAGTCCCGAGTGTAGCCCAAACATCTTTGAAAAATTGACTACCGAACCCATCATGCCCCGAGGATTTGTTCTTCCCAATGCTCCATATGCTTCTTCTAATTTCATCATAACTGGGTAATCGTATTAGGATACCCTCAAGGTCTGCACTCAACGGTTGGCCATGCTGAATATTCGGAAATGGAGCTGTAGCAACGGAGCTTGATAATAGGTTTTAGAAATATCCCAAAACATGAGCCCGAATCTGACCTTCATCCTCCAAGTTCCTTCCTCTGTCATCCTTCATCTGGACAAGAGCATTAGAAGCTCGTCTTTCCTTCATGCTTCTGTAGAACATCGACGACATCTCCTCACCCATCGTTAACCAATGGAGTTTGGCCTTCTGAGAAGTCAGGCTTATGAGTCTAGCAACATTCTTCCTTTGGATCTCTTCAGCCTCCTTGACATGTCCCACCAGCTGTGAGTTACCCTTATCCAAACGCAGCTCATGTAGGGTGCCCTTATTGAGTTTAATCTGCGTTTACAATTCCGGAAACCCAGCTTTGTCCCACGGCCTTAGCGCTTCTTTGACATTTTTTAATTTCTGCACTAGCTTGAATTGTTTAGATCCACCATTGTTAACAATCCATACATCTTTAACCAAATCTTGGAACTCCGCTTCCTTACCCTAAAATTTTTTGTACTTGAACGGATAACGCTTTTTAGAATTACCATTTCTGAGAATGAGCACAGCTGGAGAATGATCAAAGAAGCCTGGAGTATCGAAGAAACCTTTAGTATCTGTATACCTGTCAAGCCAACAATCATTCACGAGTATAAGATCCAACTTTCTCTCAATTCTTCCCTCATCGGACTGATTGTTGTTCCAGGTCAGTGCCGCACCTGTAAATGTAAGATCATGTAGACCACAATCTTCCAAAATAGCCTGCAGCTCTGCAAATTCATCATATGGTACATGTTTGGCTAGCCATTTCTCCTCCGAACTCAAAATACAATTCAAATCCCCTAGCACAACCCACAAGAGATTTTCGTCCAGGTTAGCTGCTATACTTCTTAACTCAACCCAAAGCGGCTCCCATTTAGTTTTCACATTTTGTGCATACATAAAGGTGGCCATTAACCTGAAGCTATTATCTCTAGATACTACCAAACAATGTATAAACTGCTCATGCACATTCGGGATAGTAACGGTAAACACATCTGTATTCCACGTGAACCAAATTCCGCCTTTAACATTGACATCTTCGTTCATGCAGCATTCCCAACCATTCATGAGCCTTCTTCTAACTTCTTCCACATTTTTATGGGGCATTCTTGTTTCCAACAGTCCAATCAAAGCGATATCATTATCAAAGAACTAGGATGTAATAAGACTATTTTTTACAGGGTCTTTAAGACCCATAATATTCCACGCTGCTAATTTCAACTTATCTATTACCTGACAAAGAATGAGTGCTACTCTCACTATCAATTCTGGAGCTGTCTACAATCTGCTGGATTTTCTCAGCACCACACTCATCTTCAATAATGATATTCTTTTTACTTACTTCACTGGCATCAACCTCAACAAGGAGCCTTGCGTACGAGATCATATTGCCTTTAGCAGTATGCTCGTCTAAGCAAATAGAATGGCCAACAACACAACCTAGACGAATCAAAGTGTTGAATTTGAAATAAGTTGGGTCTAAGTTACAGAAACATACCCAAATCGAAATACTCGAGAAGCTACTCCAAGCTATGGGTTCACTAGGGCTCCATTGATTCAGAATTAGGGGCGGAGAACCTCCAATGTGCCAAGGACCTTTTGAACATTAAAACCCCGTTGTTCTCCTGATAGATCTTAGGAGCAGCTTCCTTCCATTATGAATAGATGAAGCTCTTAACTCTGTTATACGGAGTCGAGTTACAAGTGATCACTCCAATGAGAACATAACTCCATTTAGCCCTCTTTCCTCTAGGTCTTCCTTTTTTTGTTACCCTCCCCTTCTCTACATCCTCGAAGACAATTAATTTCTCAGCACTGGCGATATTACGGTTCGATTGAAACAGGCTAGTAAAAGAACGGGAGAAACCAGCCCCCTTCCCAGAGAGAATAGGTCCCCTCGAATCAACAATAGATACCGGGTGTTGAGCCTTCTTTTTGTGGGATACCCTCAAGTGAAATCTCAGATAAGGGATCCCTAGAGTCACAAACAATCTCCTTACCTTTATCAGAGGAAAGAACACCATTAATGAGGCTAGTAGGAGGTATAGACGTCGCATTGAAAGAGCTTGGAACACTATGCGAGGGACCCCCTTTCTCAATAACTTTCATCTCGCGAGACAAGATCCGTTGAGGGACATCCGGACCTGAACCCCTCATCACGCCACCCCTGCTCGACTCCTGCTGCGCTTACTCTTCGAGCCGTCGACCGATTTCTCCTTGCTTGAAATAGGGCACCCACAACCTTCCTTCCTTCCTGATGGAGTACCCTTCTTCTGTATGGCTAGAGAGGTCGCCGGCGAAGCCTCCGTGAGGGAGACTGGTGGCGTCACCCTGAGAATTTTGAATCGCCCTGAGTTGTACGGAAAATCACCTTGAGTTCATGTGGACAAAATTTTTGCTTCAACGCAAAATACATTTCCCTTTTTCACTCCTAGAAAACCCACAAGAAAGCCACCCACCAAACACCTTCACCGAGCCCCGTTTTCCGATTCCAATCAGCACCACCGTGAGACCACCCATGCCACCACCCAAGCCACCACATCACCACCTCCATTCCCATTCGTTTTCAGCCACCAGGAGCCCCACTTTTGCTGCCATCACCACCGTCGTCGCCCCTTCCCCTTCTCTGTTTGCCGTGAGAAGAAACTAGTGAAGAAGAAGACCTCCATTCTTAGATGAGCCACCAGAATCCATGACACCAAGTTCCTCCACTCCCAGTAGCCTGAAGATGCTAGGGAAGGAGCCCTCATCGACCGTCGGAGCCAAACGCGAGCCATCCACTCCCGTTTTCCCGTTTCAAGTTCGGTTTGATTTCTTGTTTGTTTTTTATTCTAGCTTCATCAAAATCCACCTTTACTTATCCCTCTCCTTTCCTAGGCTCAAATGTGAATTCCTCTCGAGCTCTCGCAGTTGGAACGCCACCATTGACGCCGAAAATCCCACCTCGGAGTCGCATTGTAAACCCTTTTTTCTCCCTCCTTCCTTGTGCTCGTTTCTTCCTTTCTGGGTGGGTCTTGGTCGGAACTTTGTGTCGGTCATTTGGGAAAATTTTAGGGCAGAAGGGCCGCCAGAGGCCTGAGCTTTCTTTCTTTCTCTTCCGTCTTTTCCGTCGTCGTTGTAGGGGTCTATTGAGAGGTAGAGGGCGGGTTCAACGGGGCTTGGGTTCGGGTTATAAGGTTTGGGTGTTGGGTTGTTTTCTTTCGGGCATATTGGTTTGTTTTATTTTATTGTTATGTTATTTGTTATATTATGTTATTTTTTTTGAAACAAGATAAGTGTTAGGGAGGTTCCCGACAAGCCGGGGGCCTTCCTAGAGTGTCTAGACGGACGAGATCATCCAGCAAATGGTCTGATGAGCAGCTATCCTCGACAGGGTATATCCGTAAGTAAGACGAGCAATCATGTCTGCCACAGCATTTGATTCCCTGAAGATGTGACGGATATCAACATTAGTGAAGTATGATAGATCAACCCTCGTATCTGATTGTAGCAGCTCAATGTTCCAAGGACAGGACCAGTCAACCAGAAGAGCTTTAACAACCATTAGACAATGCCCTTCAATTTGAAAGTTGTCAATATAAAGTTGCTTAGCTTTCAGAACACCCAACCGAAGGGCCAAAGCTTCATTGTATATAGCAGTAGTATTATTGCAGGGGTCGTTGCCCAAGGAAACAATAGCGCCGCAATCATTCCTTATAACAAACACGAAATCTAGTTTATAAAAGGACGTAGGTGGTTTTTTCCATGAGGATGCCTTGGTGATTTAAACGGACGACGACCCGGTAGATCAAGAGGACTGGAAAGACCTCGTTGTTGACTACCCGAAGAACCGTCAACCCGCAAAGCATCTTTGGTTCCAGACCAAGTATCACGAGTAGTAGAGACCAAGTTTAAAATGAGGATCAAACACAACTTTATTTTTGAAGAACCAGACACTCCACCAGATTGTGCCCAGCAAGGCCATAGTCGCATTACCCAGCGCAGAATGCAATTGAGTGAGCATCGTATTATAGTCTATGTTGACTAGGGCATTTATAGAAGAAGGAATGCTTAAATGAAAGCTTTTAAGAAGCATATAAGTGATAGTAAAATCCAAAAGAAGGTGGAACCCCATCTCAAGAGTGTTACCACAAAGAGGGCAAGCTGACGGCACAGCCATATGCGATCGTTGAAGTCTTTCAGTTGTGGGTAAACCGCCGCGCGATATTTTCCAAAGGAAATGTCGAAATTTATGCAGAACGCCAAGTTTCCAAATCTAGTTACAACTAAATGTTGGATTACCTTTGGAAGAAGGCACAATGGATCTAGCAAATTTAGCAGAAAACCACCAGTCTTTACTCGGACCCCAGTACAGAAGATCGTGAAAGGGATTTGTAGGTAATTGGGACAGACCGATATTGGTAATATGGTTGGGAGATAAAAGACATGTAAGGTCATTTTTGCAGTTTCGGAAGATTCCACGAACTATTGGAGTCAATAAATCATGCCACTTTCCAAGACAGATTTAGGCAGGTAGGAGACACCGGTGCTATACCAACAAGAGGGACCTCATAAATCCAATTATCGGTCCAAAAATCTATGTCTGTGCCATCACCCACAGACCAAAGTAAACCTGGTTTGAACATGTGTTTGATCGTCATAAGCTTGGACCACTGCCATGATGTATAACCCTTCCGATTGTACTTTATCAAAGAAGTGCCCTTTAGGTATTCAAGTGAAATGATGCGAACCCACTGATTATTAGGTTCCGCAATGATCTTCCACATAAGTTTCATTTGAAGAGCGATATTCATGGTTTCAGCTTTGTATAAGCCCGATAATGCATATTTCATATATGCATTATAGGTGTTTCTTATTGCTTTTATGTATTGGTTTTGCTATGTTTTGAGTCTAGTTTCGTTTATTACTTGTGAAGTATTCGAGTTTGGAATCTATGCGTTTTCAGTGTTTATTCTACAAAATTACATTCCGACCTTGGATGGACTATGGAAAGAGCTTAAGAAGCATGTTTTGGAGCACATGGGAGCTGAGGAAGAGCTAAGGAGAAGCAAGGAGGCACGACATTGGAATTCGTTGAAGGAAAAGGAGGAACGACGAGCACTGCAGAGACGGGGCCCGCCGCCATTTCCACGGCGCCCGCCGTTACCCCAGATCCCGAATATGCGGTTTTGGATCCGAAGACAATTAATTTATATTATTTCCCCTAGGGTTTTCGCCGACCCTTGTGGACCTTATTTAGGATATTTTGAGTTTATTCAGCCGTGTGTGTGTTGCTATTGTGTGAAACTATGAACACCATTAGAGAGAGAGAATTGGCCTATGAGTTGCTAAACTCATAGTTTCGCCTGTGATGCAAAGACATGGTTGTTTGGATTGTGAGGATTTGAGTTTATTTGATTATTCACATTCTTACTTATTATCTTGTGCTTAATTTATATTTGTGTTCCTTTCTATGCCTGATCAACATGTTAGGAATTGCATCTCTAGCTATGAATTCGTTTTTGTTTTCTTGATAGCAAACAAAGGTATTGATGATAGTGATGTCTCTTTGTCTTTGTAGTGGATGATTTCAGTTGATCTATGGTGAGGATATTTGATTGAGATTGAGTTCGGTATGCGCCTATTAGTTTTGATTGAATATAGTCAATGTGCCAATTGGTCTTGATTACTTGAGTACTTAATGCTATTCTTTAGTGATATCGAATAAGATGAGTGAATCTCTGCGGATCTCTCAACTTTAGTCAAGTAGACCTAAGAGTATGAATAATTGATAAATCAATCCGAGGACCATGAATTTCAACCATTGTCAGAGAATTACAGGTGAAATGTTCTTTCTATCTTGATATCAATTTTCTTTGTGATTTGCAATCTGGTTACTTTTATATTTGCTATTTGTCTAAAGGTTATTGCTTTTTCTTTAAAGAGTCTTGTCTAGAGTTATTGATTGGAAATCGCTTCTCCCTGTGAGCTTGACACCAGACTCTCTTGCTATACTAGTAGTTATTTGGTTTATCAATTGCTTGATTGCCTAATCTATTGGTTGTGTGTTTAAGTTTGGATTTTTATCACTAGTTTGGGAAGGGCGAAATTTCCAACGACATTTGTCCCGCATCAAACTTCTTGGCGCCGTTGCTGGGGAGAAGAAAGGAGTTTGCTTTTCTTCAACTCTATCAATTACTCTTTATTTTTAGTTTGCTTTGTCTTTGCCTTTTGACCCCAAGGTTGAAAGATCATTCCAATTGAAGAGGAGACTCGTGTTTGAGAGAGACGAAGAGATGGCAGACGTTATTGTTAACCCGCAAAGAAGGACCCTGAGAATTAGTCTTCCTAATCTCCTTGAGGGTTCAAGATTTGATTTTAAGTCGAATTGGTCATCTATTTTGCCTTACTTTCATGGATTTCCTAGGGAGGAGCCAAACAAGCACCTCGCTACTTTTGCAAGCGTATGTGACAGACTGAGACCCCAAGGCTTGTCTGACGACCAATTGATGCTGAGAGTGTTCCCTTTTACTTTGAAAGATGCTACAAGCGATTGACTTTACTACCTACCCCCAAAAAGCATTACTAATTGGGTGCAATTGAAGAAAGCTTTCCTGCAAGAGTACTTTCCTGCGACTCGCCTCAATAAACTTAAGAAGATCACCTACGGAGAGTCTTTATGAGTATGTTAAGCGGTTCAAGAAGCTTAAGGGTAGTTGTCTGCAACACGGTATAGCCGAGGATGATCTTGTGCTATATCTTTATGAAGGCTTGCTTGGCACCGACATGAGTTTCATCAATGCTACTAGCAGAGGAGATATTTTGGATAAAACACCTCGGGAAGCAATGCAGATTTTTGAAGGGTTGGTTAATGTATCACAACAATATGGGAGACACAAAGGAGTTAGAGGAGTACATAAGTTGGATAGTTCGAAAGATGGACACAAGGATGATATCGATAGGCTTATGGAAATCGTGAACAAGATGGCAATGCAAATAAATCAGCCCCATCAGCCTAGACCTTGTGGAGTTTGTGGAGATCCAACTCATCCAAATGATAAGTGTCCCTTGATTCAGGAGGGCACCGCTGAAGTGAATGCCATGGATTATGGACCTCGCCGCAACTTTGGTAACAATTACAATCAAGGCTACAATTCAAACTACCAAAGCAGATTCTAGGGGATAGGCTAGCAACAACAAGTTTCTTTCCAAAGAGGACAATATGAGAATCGTCCTAGAAACACTCAACAAGATGACAGAGATGAGACATTGAGGTTGCTATTGGACAAGATGAGTGTTCAAGAGAAGTTGCTGAGTCAAATGGCTAAGGAGATTGGTGAATTGAATGCGAAAGATTCGGGAAAGTTGCCATCACAAGTGGTAGTTAATCCGAAGGAAAATGTAAGCACCATGATCCTTAGAGGAGGTAAGCAAGTGAATACATCCACTAGGAATGTTGAAGAAAAGCCTAGAGAGGAAGTTGATTTGGGCAATAAGGATGTAGTGATGGAATTGGAGACGCACTGCGTAAACGGCGCCAGTCGCCCATCACCACGGCGCCCGCCGCCACCTCCTTTGACGGATCCGACTTCTGACGTTGTTCAATCCCTGAAGAAAGATTTTAAAGAGTGGTCTTCTGAGTTTTCAAGACCTGCACCACCCTTTTCTCATGCCTTAAGATCTGATCGTAAGTGGGAAGATGAACAAATTCTTTACGACACCTTTGCTCATCGTGAGGTAAATATTCCACTCTTTAATTTAATTAGGAATGTGCCTCTCTATGCAAAATTCTTGAAAGAGTTATGCACAATGAAGCACAAGCAAAGGATGAGAAAGAAGGAAAAGGTAAGTTTAAGCGAAAATGTTTCTGCTTTGCTTCAGAAACGATTGCCTGAAAAATGCGGAGATCTAAGTATGTTTATTATACCATGTGCGATAGGCAATGCTAGCTTCACCAAAGCTATGTTAGACCTAGGTGCTTCAATTAATGTTATGTCTTATAACTTATACATCTTTTTGGGTCTCAATTCATTATCTGAAACTGGTGTTACTATACAACTCGTTGATCGCTCTAGTATTAAGCCTAAAGAAGTTGTTGAAGATGTGTTGGTAAAGGTAAATGATTTGATTTTTCCAGCTGATTTCTTCATTCTAGACATGGAACGAGGACAACCTCCCGAAGTTACTTATGCCAAGGAGGAATCGAAGGATGCTATTGATGGCTATGTCGAAAAAGTTCCTAAAGTTCCACCCCTTGTTCTGAAAAGAACAAGTGTGGGGGATCTTGGCGGAATAATTTGATCAAGATTGCATCACGTCGAGCCAAAGACATGAAACAAAGGCACTTCTTGGGAGGAAACCGAAGGTAGTTAGGTAGTATTTCTATTTATTTTGCATTTGTTTTTCAATTCAATAAAGTAGGATCAATCTTGTTAAATGATTTTGGAAGTTACGGTAAGTGCAACCGATGTTGGGTTTAAGTTTTGACTGATTGCAAAGACGGAGTCGCATTCTGTGGACACGACGCCCGCTGCCCCTACCACGGCGCCCGCCGCCTGCGTGTCTGCCTGACAAATCCGAATTTTGGTAAATTTTGGAAAGGGAAGTTCTATGTTTATGTTTTAATTGTTTTTCGAATTTTTTCTTAGGACTAGATTATTTTCTTCTATTTTGGTTTTAGGATTAGATTATTTCCTATTTTATTTTAGGTTTGATTATTTTCTATTTATCTTAGGATTAGTATTTTATCTTTTGTTTATTTTCTATTTTGCTTTAAAATTAGATATTTCTATTTAGGATTAGTTTCTTTATTTTCTAGGATTAGATTTATATCTATTTCTATTCTATTTTATCTAGACTAATATTTTCCTTTTTCTTTTTGATATATTTCCTTCCAACTTACCATATAATATCTCTCCTTATTTGTAGATCAATTAAACTTGCTCAAGAGGAATCTCAAGAATGTCAAAAGCCTACTGAAATCCAATCCGACTACCTAAAGCCTTGTGTTTCAATCAATTCAATCCGCCAAACCACTTTCCTCCACTACCCTACATCCACAAAAAATGATCTTTGCCATTCCATCCCCTTACCTATCACAAAATAACCTTTTTGAAACCAAGTTGTTCGAGAAATTTGAAGTTTGGAGGAGTGGACGACGGTTTTCCAACGTTTTCCACTCGGGTTCATGGTTCTGCGTAAACGGCGCCCGCCGCCTCTACAACGAACCAGTGTTTTGGTCATTTTTGGTGATTTTCGTCGGTTTTCCCTCGAGTGCATCATGTCGGTCCCTGATATGAAGAAGCCCCTTTTGCTGTCTTGGGAAGAAGATGATTGATAGCATGCATTTATGTAGGCATATTAGGTTGCATTTAGCATGATTTAGATGTGCATAATGCATAGTTTAAGCTAGATTTGAATTTTTACTTGTGTTGTTGGTAGAGTCGGAACCTACACGCTTTTATAGATTATTTCAGGTATATGTGGATCCGACGAGAAAAGAGGATGCTCATGGATGAAGAAAGAGGGAAAAGAAGGAGGAAAAGTGAAGAGCTCGGGAGCGGAATCGAAGTTTGAGAGCCTAAGTGAATAACAAGTCCTTAGAAGTTGTCGTCAGACATGCTGAACTTGTTTCACACTTTCTGGATGCCTCGGTGGTCCGATTGACTATTATAAGCATGCGTTGGAAAGCTCTTTCAGAAATATACAACTTTCGTGTTAACATCGGGACCAAATTCGAAGAAGAAAAATCTATGTGAATAGTAAAAGCCGCCCTGCATCCAAGCTAGCCGCGCCGCGGCCCGAAGCTCTGATGAAGGATTTCGCTGATCGCCTGGCCGCCCCGCGGCCTAGGTTGGCTGCCCCGCGGCCTCTGCAGAAATGCCGAATGTGTGGAATGGGCTTTTTATCTCTTTAATTAGGTTTTTATAATTATTATTTGGCCGACTCTCTTGAGGCTATTTAAGGACTAATAGGGTTATTTTCTTAGACATCGAATTCCTTAGTTTTATGCACTTGTAGATTATCAATTGAGAGAACCCTAGAGGGGAGCCTCCATGGCCATGGAGTGCTAAACTCTTCCGTTTCGTCTATGGATTGAAGCTTTGGTTTGATATAATTGTGAGATTTCTATTATTGTTCTATTCCTATTGATTCGTATTGATTCTTTTGCGAATATTGTTGATTTCTTCTAGTCCGCACAACAAGTTGAGATTATTGCTAGGATTTTGTAGATTCCTCGTAGCGAACCTTAATCCATAGTAGCAATCATGCCTTTTTAGGACTCGTAGGACTAAATTGGTGTGTAGAGAATCAATTATATGTTAAATGCTGACTCGTAGCTTGGTGTTGCATGTATCCTGGTTAATCCTTAATCTTAATGCTACTATTAGGTTAAATCTTGACCGTGTTAGGGTTATCTAATTAGTAAGGATTACTAGGACTCGTAGGACTAGTAATTTACACAAGATCAGGAAAGGAACAATAATAGGATGAAAACAGAACTTGAAGAAGAATCGAGGAACAACTAGTCAAATTAAAGTGGATATTTATAGATGGAACTATTTTCTCAATTATTATCTTTATTAACTTGTTTATAGTTTATTTTGTTTACTTCAATCATCAAAACCCTCCTTTCCACTAATTGGTAAATATACATTGCTTAGGAATACTTGATTCTCTGTGGGATCGACCTCTTACTTGCTTACTATACTAGTTTGTAGGTTTGAGTTATACTTTGATAGGAACAACGACAGTTTCCTCCTGTCAAGGATCGTTGGCTCAAGCTTGAAGAGAGACGGTAGGAATCCACCATATTCTTTTATCCTCCGACGTTGAAGAAATTGGGAATTTATGAGGATGTCTATCAACTCATGCGAGAGAGGGGGTTGGAAGATTTCTTGGATGTGTCTGCTTATACCTATCCAGCATTAGTAAGAGAGTTCTTGGCCACCCTGGATTATCGCTCTGATATGGATATTCGTTTTCAGCTGAGGAATCGGAAGTTCGTGGTGACTAAAGATCTTATTGCCTAAGGCTTTTGTGTTACCAAGTGGCATGCTGATGCCAGATTTGTTGATAAGATAGGCGCTCGAAATCCTCTTGATATGAGGAAGGAAGTTACTGCAGAGTTTGCTGATTATGATGAACAGTACCATGAATCAATGATTACTCACCCTGCGTTGAGGTTGTGTTACTGGGTACTTTGCAATTCTTTCCTTGTTGTGGAATTTCCGTCTGTTGTTAATATGAGAGCCTGGAGCTATATTTGTTGCTTGACTCCGGGAAGGGTTTACATCCCTGACTAGGTTCAGCTATTTTTGGGAAGTTGTATGGAGGTGATTAGAGCTACTCATGTGAGACCTTGGCGCTTTATTGTTTTCGGAGGTTTGATATCGTTGATTGCTCTCCGAGTTGGTGTCTGCCTAGATGATTTGGCGCTTCTCGATGACAGAAACGTCTACAATCTTTCTAACCTGTAGTGGTGGGGAATGATCGAGTGGGCCCAACGACCGGATAGAACTTGGTGTTTTAAATAGAAGTCGGGACTAGGAGGGGAGCATCACAATTATCTGCTTGCGGATATACCACTGTGCCTGAGTATGTCAGATTTTAATCTCTATCACAACAAGTTTCCATTCGATCATGTAGAGAAGAGTTGGTCAAAGCAGTGGTCTGTTATCAATAATGAGGCCACTAACGACGACGATGCGGACGAAGAGGTTGAAGCTGATGATATTAGTGATGAGAATGCTGGTGTTTTCCCTGTTGAAATTCCAAAAGCTGCAGAAGACATTGAGGTCGTCAAAGAAGAAGAAGGAGTTAATGACGAAGACGTCAAACCTACCTTTGCTACTTTAATTTATATGGAGCGTCGATTTGCTGATTTTGAGGCAAGCACTGCTGATAAGCTTGCCAAACTTGCGGATAAGCTCTCTAGTCTTCATAACGCCGTGTTGGTTGCCCTTTAGGACACCAATCAGCGGTCTGGAACCCAGACCCCGCCTTCATAGTAATTGGTCAGTCATTTGCTTCTTTCAAACCCATTATTTTCATTGTTCCTTTTTGTGTTTTATGCATTGAGGACAATGTAACATGTAAGTGTGTGTGTGTGGGGGGGGGGGGGGGGGGGGATTGATGTAAATTATTTAGGTTAGTGCATGTTTGAATTTCTACTTGTTTTTGAGTCTTTGTTTTTTAGTCTTTGTTATTTCTGTTATGTTATTTCTTTTATGTTATATAAAATGTCAAAAATAATTTTTTATTTAGAAAATGTCGAAAAATATGAAAAAAGTGAGTTTTGTTTTGTTTTGTTTTGTTTTGCATATTGTGTTGTCAAGGATACCCATCTCGATTTGAGTTTGTCCTAGCATGATCTTATAAATCCCATGGAATTCTGGAATGATTTGATCTTATTTGGAAAATTGGGTTTTATGTGAAATATGATTGAGCATATATAATTGAGCATGTGTGATCTATGTTTGGGAGTATGCTTGGAATTCAACAAAAATTTGTCCCAGTGAGATATTTTTGGCCTTATAAGGGATGCATCTTTATTCCTTTTTCTTTTCTTGTGTGATATACTCTTCCTATGCATTTATCATTGAGTATTTCCATGTTTATCTATTTTCAAGGCTGATTATATACATGTTCAATGCTTGATAAGTTCAAATGATAGAGGCAAACTTTTAGCCACATATTTATCCAGATATACCATATGTTATATCTTGCTTTGAAGTCAATTTGAGCCTTTAGTCTTTTTATTGATTAGCTCCAGAAAATTATTGTTCCTAGCCTATGATGAGCCTTACCCTTATTCCGGGGGAATTGAGATTTTGAATGGGTTATGGAATCTATGTTGGAGAATGAAGCTAAAGTGCAATTTTATGGTTTATGGTTTTGAGAAGATGTAATGATATGTGCTTATTTAGTCCCTCATGTTTATGCATTTGATTTTTATGTATCGTGGCTCAAGAAAAAAAATCCGAAAAAAAAGAGAAAGAATAAAGAGCCATTTATCTTATGTTTGCATAATGAGAAAGAATTGGGATTTATGTTGGTTATGAGATACATTGGTTGGGTGTTGAGATCGTACCATATGTGAGATGATGAGATTTGAGATTTTTGGAGTTATTTTGATGATATTGAGAGATGTTATGCATTTGTGAGCTTGATGTATTTGAATTGGTTTGTGTTATGTTAGGAGTTTTGGAATCTTATTTTCCCAGAACTTATAGCACCAGATGACCAAATACAATTCCTTGCCTTTACGTTTCTACCAAGCCCTATTACAACCCCGTCGAATGGAATCTTCTATGAAGGTTTCCATTGAGCGAAAGTCCTCTTGATGTTTTTATTTTTGCATTGACGTATCCGTTGGATATTTTGTGATAAAATGTCAATATTCTAGTTGATACTTGTATATGGAATTGAGGTGAGTGTATGCTTAAAGCCTAAACACATGAGAGTGAGAGATACACATTTTATCCTTGGTAAGGTTGATTTTTCAGCATGCAAGCAACTTGATCCCATATATACATATTATGACGTTTATATGTTTGGTTATATTTTCACTATTGATGATGTTGTTTTTTATGAGTAAAGTTGTGAAAGATTTCCTGTGGGATGCGTAGATGATGTTTTTCCTTATGGTTGCTTGAGGACAAGCAAGAGTTAAGTGTGGGGGGGATTTGATAATGCATATTTCATGTAGGTGTTTCTTATTGCTTTTAGGTATTGGTTTTGCTATGTTTTGAGTCTAGTTCAGTTTATTACTTATGAAGTATTCGAGTTCGGAATCTATGCATTTTCAGTGTTTATTCTACAGAATTACTTTCCGACCTTGGATGGACTATGGAAAGAGCTTAAGAAGCATGTTTTGGAGCACATGGGAGCTGAGGAAGAGCTAAGGAGGAGCAAGGAGGCACGACATTGGAATTCGTTGAAGGAACAGGAGGAACGACGAACACTAGAGAGACGGCACCCGTCGCCATTTCCACGGCGTCCGCTGTTACCCCAGATCCCGAATATGTGGTTTTGGATCCGAAGACAATTAATTTATATTAATTTATATTATTTCCCCTAGGGTTTTTGCAGACCCCTATGGACCTTATTTAGGATGTTTTGAGTTTATTTAGCCATGTGTGTGTGTGTGTGGCTATTGTGTGAAACTATGAACACCATTAGAGAGAGAGAGAGAGAAAGAGAGAGAGAGAGAGAGAGAGAGAGAGAGAGAGAGAGAGAGAGAGATAGAGAATTGGCCTATGAGTTGCTAAACTCATAGTTTTGTCTGTGATTCGAAGACATGGTTGTTTGGATTGTGAGGATTTGAATTTATTTGATTATTCATGTTCTTAGTTATCATCTTGTGCTTAATTTATATTGTTGTTCTTTTCAATGCCTGATCAACATGTTAGGAATTGCATCTCTAGCTATGAATTCGTTTTGGTTTTCTTGATAGCAAACAAAGGTATTGATGATAGTGATGTATCTTTGTCTTTGTAGTGGATGATTTCAGTTGATCTATGTTGATGATATTTGATTGAGATTGAGTTCGGTATGCGCCTATTAGTCTTGATTGAATATAGTCAATGTGCCAATTGGTCTTGATTACTTGAGTACTTAATGCTATTCTTTAGTGATATCGAATAAGATGAGTAAATCTATGCGGATCTCTCAACTTTAGTCAAGTAGACCTAAGAGTATGAATAATTGATAAATCAATCTAAAGACCATGAATTCCAACCATTGTTAGAGAATTACAGGTGAAATGTTCTTTCTATCTTGATATCAATTTGCTTTGTGAATTACAGGTGAAATGTTCTTCCTTGCTCTTGCTCTGTAACTCTCTCTCGCTCTCTCGCTCTCGCTCTCGCTCGTCGACCAAGCTCTGGTGCCGGACATCCAGGCGACCTCGCGTCGCCGGCACCGCCCCAGCCCAACCCTCATCCACCTTCGCCGACCCCTAGTCGCCGACCCCGAACTCCGCCCCAACCCTAACCGGGATTGTAGATCTTCGCCCTCCTCCATGAAGGCCACGCCCAGACCCTCGCTGACCCCATCTCCTTGCATCCCCCGACCCGCACCACCAGATCCGGCCTCCTCCCTTCAGCCCCGTCCCCTCCCTCGCGCAGCCCTGTCCTCGGCCCTCTCCCTAACCTCCCTCGCGCATCCCCACACCAGACCCAACACCACCTCTAACCACCGCCATAACCCGCCGCCTGGAGTCGCAGGTTAGCCTCCTCAACCTTCCCGACCCCCCTGTCTCACCCCTGAACTTCGCCGGAGGCTGCTCCTTCCAGGCTCTGTCCCTACCCGGACAATTTGACCCCGTCTTGCCCTGTTGTCGGGGCACGGTAACATCGATCATCTCCCTCCCTAATTTTTACATGTTATTCTCTCTTTAGCTAGTGTACATTTGCCTAATTCCATCAAATTTCTTCTCCTTTGACACTCGTTTTTTGAATTTCACACCTTCTTTGATTGCTTTCTTGGTAGATTGTAATATTGTATATTAGTTTGACTTGCTTACCTTGTTGGAATTGCTTGTTTTGAGCTTGGGTGTTTTTAATTTCCTTTGTCCGTATTTCCTTGAATTGCTTTTAGGACATCTTGATTGCTTTTAGATTTGTTTAGCTTGCATAATTAAACTTTTCTGGGTTTGGTTGGTTGTGAGTGGTTGATAGCTTTGACAGACTCTCTTGTTTTGGTTAGAGTGCTTCTCAGTTTACTTTAATTTCTATTTGCGTTTTGGTTTGAGCTTGGCCTGCGCCGCATGGCGAATGTTTGTGTTTATTTGGATAGCACCTTGTGCCTCGTGATGAGTTCCGTGTGCAGTTTTTCTTCTTTTAAAAATGAATAATGTACATGCTACGTCCAAGAAGGGGACTTGGGATTTGAAGGTTGGTTCGTGGAATATTGGGACTCTGACGGGTAAGTCTATCGAGTTGGTTAAAATCCTCACGGAGCGCGGAATCGAAATTACGTGTGTTCAAGAGACAAGGTGGGTCGACGTTAAGGCTAGAATGATCGATGGTTGGAAACTGTGGTATTCTGGTAATAGCAAGAGATCAAATGGAGTTGGGATCCTCGTGAGTGAGAAATGGAGAGATCTTGTCGTTAAAGTGGATCGCAGAAATGACAGGATGATGGTAATCAAGCTTGTCTTGGAGGGTGGCATACTTAACATTGTGAGTGTCTATGCCCCTCAGGTGAACCGTGGTGATGAGGAAAAGAGGATCTTTTGGGAGGAGTTGGATGACTTGGTCAGAAACATCCTAGAGTCGGAGCGTCTAATTGTGGGTGGAGACTTCAATGGCCACATAGGGCAGGGCAGTGATGGCTACAGTTCAACTCATGGAGGTTTTGGGTACGGAGTTCGGAACAACAGTGGACTCGCTCTTTTGGAGTTTGCAGTAGCTTTTGATTGCATCATTGTAAATTCGCTCTTTGCTAAGAGAGACAGTCACCTGATTACTTACGATAGTGGTAGTGGGTGCTCACAGATTGACTACTTCCTTGTACGGAAGGGAGACAGGAGTGCATGTAGAGACTGCAAAACTATCCTTTTTGGAGGTTTGACTACCCCGCACCATCTACTAGTGTTACAGCTCGAGTTCAAGGGGTGCAGAAAAAGGTCGATCAGCAAGCACAATCCGAAAATCAGATGGTGGCGCATGAATGAGGAAAATGGGGAGCTCTTGAGAGAGAAGGTCTTAGCTGAGGCGGAGAGGGGAGGTGCATGGTTAGTTAGAGACAATGCAGACTTGATGTGGGGTGTTATGGCTGATTGCTTTCGAAGGGCAGCTTCGGAAGTCTAGGGCGTTTCTCGAGGGAGCAGCAGGCACAGAGGCAACGATGCATGGTGGAATGAGGAAGTGCAAGAAGCGGTTAGGGAGAAACATTTGGCTTTCAAAAGAGTGGTGAGTAGTACCAGCGAGGCGGAAAAAGAGAGTCGTCTGGCAGAGTACAAATGGCCAAAACAAGTAGCCAAAGTTGTTGTAGCAAAAGCTAAAGATAAGGCCTTTGAACATTTGTACAAGGCCTTGGATGAAAAAGGGGGGGACAGATTGCTTTTATCGCTGGCCCGGGCCAGGGATCATCAGAGTAAAGATTTGGGCAGACCAAGATGTATTAAAGACGAGTCGGGTAGAGTGTTGGTTGATGACTACTTTGAGCAACAGTGGCCACGTAGAGTTCACATACTGTAGACGTCTGTCTTATGAGGAAGTGAAGGGGGTTGTGAGTAGAATGAAGAGTCGGAGAGCAGTAGGACCGGATGAGATCCCGGTTGAAGTGTGGAAATATCTGGGCGTAAAGGGAGTGGAGTGGCTCACTCAGCTTTTCAACGTCATTCTCATAACTGCAAGGATGCCAGAGGAATGGAGACTCAGCGAGTTAATCCCATTATATAAGAACAAGGGAGATGTACAACAATGCAGCAACTATAGGGGAATTAAACTTCTTAGCCACACAATGAAAATTTGAGAGAGAGTTATTGAATGGCGGTTGAGGAGGTTGGTTAGCGTATCTGAGAACCAGTTTGGTTTTGTGCCGGGAAGGTCAACTACAGAAGCTATCCATTTGATGCGGAGCTTGGTGGAGAAATACAGGGAACGGAAGAAAAATCTGCATATGGTTTTCATCGATTTGGAGAAGGCATATGATAGAGTGCCAAGAGACCTTATATGGGAATGTTTGGGAGCTAAAGGGGTTCTAGAAACTTACATTAAGGTTGTCAAAGATATGTATCATGGTTCACATACTAGTGTATACTCACACAGTGGGGACCCTGAGTACTTTGTGGTTCAAGTAGGCTTGCACCAAGGCTCGGCTTTGAGCCCGTTTCTATTTACAGTAGTCATGGATGTTGTGTCAAGTAGTATTCAGGGTGGGATCCCGTGGTGTATGCTTTTTGCGTATGACGTTGTCCTGATAGACGAGATGAGAGCAAGGGTTAACAGCAAACTAGAGTCATGGAGGGATAAGCTTGAGGAGAAGGGCTTCCGTTTGAGCAGGACAAAGACGGAGTACGTGGTTTTCAGGTTGGGCGAAGAGGAAGAGGAAGAGGGAGATGAGAGTGTCAGCATGGGTGGGGACCCAGTTCCGAAGAAAGACAGTTTTAAGTATCTGGGGTCTATAATGAAGAGCGATGGAGGTGTGGACATGGATGTCAGGCATCGGATTCAAGTGGGCTGGCAGAAATGGAGAGCCGCGTCAGGAGTCTTATGTGACAGAAAGGTTCCACTCAAGCTCAAGGGTAAGTTCTACAAGGTGGCAGTGAGACCAGCTCTATTATACGGCGCAGAGTGTTGGGCGACAAATAAGGCTCAGGAACAGAAACTCATGGTGGCTGAGATGAGGATGCTCAGGTGGATGTGTGGAGTTACCTTGCGTGACAGATTCAGAAACGAGGCTATCCGAGAAAAGGTAGGAGTGGCTAGTATTCAGGCTAAGTTGCGGGAATCGAGACTCCGATGGTATGGCCATGTTCAGAGGAGAGATCCAAATGCGCCGGTGCGTAGGTGTGACAACTTGGCTATCGAAAGAGTTCGACGAGGAAGAGGGCGTCCTAAGAAGAGCTGGGGTGAAGTGATTAGACATGATCTGACCGCTCTGGGACGAACGCTAGTCAGGGGCAACATTTTCTCACTCATGCTTCCCTTCTATCTCAACTTTCCTTGCGTACATCCTTTCCAACTTTTCATCTTTGTCCCTATCTTATTTCCAGCTTCTTTGATGTCCGATCATGGGTCACTCGGAAACACCCTCTCGACCTAGTCGGGGCAAGGGTGCGTACATCTCGACCCCCAGACCCTGCTCTAAGCGGGAGATACTGGGTTTGTTGTTGTTGTTGTTGTTTTGTCTAAAGGTTATTGATTTTGCTTTAAAGAGTCTTGTCTAGAGTTATTGAGTAGGAAATCGCTTCTCCTTGTGGGTTCGACAACAGAGCTTCGTGCTATAATAGTAGTTATTTGGTTTATCAATTGCTTGATTGCCTAATCTATTGGTTGTGTGTTTAAGTTTGGATTTTTATCACTAGTTTGGGAAGGGAGAAATTGCCAACGACATTCGTCCCGCATCAAAGCCCAGACCTCCTTTTAGAGTATCAGCACAGATCTTATCCCATTTAATTAAAGGTGTGCTCTTCGTAGGTTTATTCTAGAAAAAACGACGGTAGACTTTATCTATTTCATGTAAGACAGACGTTGGTAGCAAAAAGGCTTGCATGAGAAAAATTGGTTTAGCACTCAGATTAGTTTTGATAAGAACTTTCCTGCCTTCTACAGAAACAGAGGATGCTTTCCACTTTGAAAGTTGTTGTTTCGCTTTCAGCGCCACTTCAAAGAAAGTATCCCTGTTAACCCGACCTTTAATGATTGAGCAACCCAGGTATTTTTCCAAGTTATTAGATTGGGGGATACCAAGGGAGTTTGTAATTGTGTTGATAGCAGCAGAGGGTGTATTAGGAGACACTTGAAAGCTTGATTTGTGAAGATTGACCGTTTGACCCGAGACGAGACATAATCTTTGCATAATTGAATTTACTTTGAAATAGGCCGTTTATGAACTTTTGGTAAAGATAATGATATCATCAACAAATGCAAGGAATGGGATAATTAATTTCCCTCTCCCAAATGCCAATCCCAATCCCTTGATTATAGTGGACTCACGTTGCAAGGTACGCGCTAAGAGTTCTGCTGTCAAAATAAATAGGAACGGAGACAAAGGGTCACCTTGCCTGAGTAGGATACTGCACCCGCGATGGGGTGAATGGAACAGATGGTTCACCATTAATTAATATAGAGTAGGATACTGCACGTGGTAATGCACTCGTGGATCCACCAGATGAATCCAGTAGCAAAACCAAATTTGTTTAAAACCTGAAAGAGGAAAGGTCACTTAATCTGATCATATGCCTTCTCCATATCAAGTTTGATAGCAACCGAGCCCGTTTTGGCTTTAAGAGAGCGAAAAGAGTGAAAAATCTAATGAGCTATAAGATATTATGGTTAAATGCTATGCTATGCTTTTTAACCATTTCTATGAAACCTATAAATATCGAGATGTAAATTTATCCAAAACCTAATCTGAACCAATATATCCCAACTTGAAATGACTCGAATTTACGTGATGGAAATCAGTCCTCAATGTGGACAAGACTAGCTTACCTTATGTACCAACCAACTGGGCTTGAAAAAGCTTTTTCATCGGAGCGAGCTTGCACAAGGAATGCATCTACATTAAGTTGGTTGGCTATAAAAGGGGATCTCCCGGCTAATTTCATCAGAATGGAAAGGACCCTCTCTTGTATAGCAGGCAAAATGAAATATAACCAACTCACTGGTTGACAAACAACAAGGCAAAAATTCATTCTGCTTCTTATCTATTTACCTTTGGGTCTTGAGCAACAAGAAGAGCAGCACGGTCACAAATTAATTCTGCAGCTTGAGCAATAAAGCCTCCGATTCCTAAAATAATGAGAGGAATTCTCGCACCATTAAAAATAAAAAGAGTAACTATTATACATAAAAGAAACTTGATTTATAGTGCCAAATGGAAGCTTAATATCATGTTCATAGGCTTTCATCTGCTGATGTAACAATCCAAGATGCAATCAGTTCCTTTGGTTTGAATGCTTCAAGCTTTCTTTCATTTTTAGTCTATCAAATCTGAATTAATGATCCATTTTTCCAAATACCAGTCTTTAACATTTGACATTTCCCCTTGTTTCACTTCAAGAAGACAAGACATACCAAATGATGTGCTCAGTGAAAATGTTTGAAAAGTATTTATGCTATGCAGCAAAAATAACATTCTTCAAGGAAATCCCTAAAGTTAGGAAATTCCTGGGAAAATTCTTCAAATCAAATTAGGAAATCCAAAAAACTAGGGTTCTGTAGATCCCTAAATCCCAATCAAAATAATTATAATTGGAACAACTTAACATAGGATTGATCCCTAAATTCACCCCCAAACCCCAATTTAATGATTCTAAAACTATATCCAACCCAAATCCCCCCCACAATGTGAAAATACCCTAAATCCCTAACTTTCAAATTATAGTTTTGGGAAAAGAGATTACCTCCGCCACAATGTAGTTGCTCACGCTCCACCAGAAGGTCATCGTCGCTCCCCCGACGCTGTCGACAACTTGCAATTGTCTGTGTTGATATCTTCAATGGACCCTTCCTTTTGATTGTGGTGGAGAGAGAGCAGGGAAAATACCAGCACGTCGGACTCTCCCTGTCTCTCGAGCTTCTCCAGTTGATGCGCGTCGGACTCCTCTCTGTCATCTCCTCTCTCATTCAGGGTATCGCCTCTCCAGCACAATCAAAAGGAAGGAGCACTGACACACTGTGTTATAAAACTTAACGGTGAGTTTATAAAACTTTAACAAAAGGGCACGAGGCAAAGATTTTACAAACCTGAGGGGTACCACACGAAATATGTAAAACTTTTGGATACCTCACGAATTTCGCTATACCTCAGGGGTACCCGGCGAAATTTCCATTATTATTATTATTATTATTATTATTATTATTATTATTATTATAGAACTCCAAATAGTATAGAAAACAAACAATCAAATGTTTACAAGAAGTTAGCAGACAACCGAGAAACAAGCTGCACACCAACCCCTTTAGCAATGAAAAAATAAACTCTGTTAAAAATATGAGTAGCTAGACGAGAACTAGAATCTAAGGCTAAAGAAAAAGAGCGGATCCCTCCTAGCAGCGCAACAGCATCCACATCCAGCTCACCAAAAGAAGAGAAAGAAAAAGGCAAAAACCCATAACCAGCAGTAGAGCACACATCCCGATACTTGGTGAACTTACGCCGCGCAGCATCAAGTACACACCGTCCAAGAACGAAGGAAGCCAAACAAGTCTGAGTGAGGGGGTAGGAACCAGTGATATCCACACACATATCCCGACCCCGATCCCAAGAGTAAGGAAGAATGTCAGTGGGCCTAAGGGGTCCGCCAAGACCGTCAACAACACCAATATCCACCTCCTTTCCAGAGGGGATCCCAGCACGGAAGCAAATATCGAAGAGGGTGTCACGCACAAGATTATGCCGATGTTTGAGCCAACGGAACTCGAGCACGACACTACATGATCCCCAAAAATATCACCCTAAAAAACCTGACCACATGCAGTGCAGGGAAGACCATCCCAAAATAAAGGGATACTCAAACGATAATAGAGCACAGACATGTAAGTCCTACCATTCATGGTCTGACCGAGCCCCGAAATAGGAACAGCTTTGAGACAATCAGACGAATGGGGCCTATGCTGAGACCTCCATAACTCTACCTGTCGCGGGGTCAATGAAAAAACCAACTCAGAAGAAACCACAACCCGCGCGAAGTACACATCTTCCAATTTCTTCATAAGTTTGGGGGTAGCGAACTCGCAAGAATCACGACTGAAATCAGAACCAGTAAGACCATTGAAGTCACACAGTGCAGCATTGAAAGAGGGCCCCTCACCCACGGGCAGCCCGGCAAAGCGGAGGAGCGAGGACTGCAACCCAGAAGACTGTAGGTGATAGGCCAGAAAAGAATAATGCATGACGTCACCAACAGCATAAACACCAAGCCCACCGTACTGAAACGGAAGAGTAGCCAATCTCCACTGCCAATCACCAAACCCGGGTCCAGAAGCAGCCACAATACGCTCTAAACAGACACGGAGGGCACGGTCAAAAGTAGACTAAGCTGGGACAACGGCATCCGGCGGACAAGTACGCAAGGTGAAGTAGAGTCTAGAGATACCCGAACAAGCCCGAATCAAAATCAGCTCACTCTGCGGATCCTAATGTTTGGCAACAAGACCCATAAGCTCAACATTCTTGGCCACCCGAGTCGCAACAATCTCAGCGCTGTAAATAGGGCAAGTACTGACAGGACCACCCAAAACCGTAACGCCAGAAACAGTTCGAGCAATGAGGACAGGGAAAACACTAGGCATCAAGCCCCTAGGATCCACAACTGGCCAGAAGACCTCAGTTTTATCCACGTTAAGGTGCAACCCAAGCGCTGGACCATCAGACATAATCATATCAAGAACCTGGCAAACCACAAGAGTGTCCCCTACAATAGTATCGTCATCCAAATACCAAGCCTGCAAGCATAAATCAAACGAATCTCGGATCTTGCATAACAGAGGATGCAAGACCAAAACAAAGAGCAGCAGACCAAGGGGATCACCCTGCTGAACCCCCTGGCAAGACCAAAGGCAATGCGCCCCATAAGAAAGCCGAGCAGGGCTAGAATAACAGAACTCGACCCACCGCGAGAGGCCATGGCACTGACAACGGACCTCCAAAAGCAGAGTAGTGCGATCAACCAAGTTGAAAGCATTTTGGAAGTCCACCAACAGCATAGAAAGACCCAACTCAGAACCACGAGACTCTATAAGCCTATTTAAGGCATGCAGAATGGCCTCACCACCTCCAGAAACACCAACTCCGAACTGCAGGTCCCTAAAATACCCAGATAACTGAGGCCCAACCAAGAAAGCACCCACCTTAGACACAAGGTGTCTCCCGATCATGCCGATAACAATAGGGCAGATACCACCCCCTGGTTTGACCAAGGGAGTAAGACGGGCACTAGCAACATACTCCCCGAGAGCAGACGGACACCGGCCCTCCGAGAAGATGTTCACCACCCCCGTAATGGAAACAAGAAGCTCATCAGAAACAGCAACTACCGCACCACTCAAACAATCCAACAGATGTTGGGCCTTGAGACCATCCTTACCACAAGAAGTACCACGCGGGAAACTCCTAATGGAATCCAAACCAATGGGCGGGAAAGCAATAATAGAAGACTGAGGGGAAAAACCACAAGGCAAAACAGGGAGGGGGGCATCAGGGTGCTTGTCCCGAAGCGCAATCAAAGTAGAAGTAGAGTAAGGAGCAACACCGGAAGAAGAGAGAACCCGCATAGCAGCAGTGAAATGCCCATCAGAAATCTTCTTACGACATTGACGGAGGTTGAGCTCCGGTTTGTGAGGCTCATCATTATCCCCAACACCCTCGCAAAAGGACATAGGCGCTGCCTTCAAGGCAGCCCCAAGCAACCCAATGTCACCTCTCGGAGTGCTTCAATCAACAAGAGCACTGGCAATCGACTCTTCCTGTCGAGTACTTCGAACACCCGATCGACGATCGCTACTACTCCGTGGTACAAAAGCACGCAAAACACAGATGGACATAGCCAAAAACCGAACCAAACCAGCTATGTCATCAGGGGCGGCAATAACACGGTCAAGCACCCCTTTAAGAGCCTGAGCAAAACCAACACGACAACGTGGTGGTACGGACTTAACTGTACGTAGTCCCCTGACCAAAAGAGGATCAAAAGTACTCAAATCCCATCCAAAATCAACCCGCGCGGCCCCACTATCAAAAGAACTCACACGTGCAACATTTAAACATGGAGCACTCCCATTTAGCGAAATAGGGGACAACAAAACAGAACCTAGCGCAGGCATAGTAGGCGGCGAAACAGGGCAATCAATATTAAAAATGAAAAACAGAGCATTACCATCACCATCGTCCGGCGGGGAAACAACAACTCCATTGGGATGACGACATGGAGAACGTAACGTGTGAAGGGAACAACAAACACCACATAACCACACGTTCAACCTTCGAAAAGTAGCCTCCGCAGCGGCATAGACGGCCGGAGAAGACGACAGAAGTGAACAAGTGTCAACGGCGGCGATGACGGAACCATGCCTATCCTTGAAATGACGCAAGAAGGCAGTTCTGACAAGTCCACGACAACCACCGTTGGGGCAATTATGAAGGCTAACAAAAGGGCAAAGAAAACGTTCCTTAGGAACCGGCGTGGCAGCAAATCAAGCCCGAGGAGCCCGAATTCTACCGAAAAAAAAACACACCAGTGCAATCAAGGGGCTAGGCACGCTGGTTCTACTGTCGGCAGCGGTGAGGCTAGTGGTGGCCGAAGGTGGCGGAGAGGCGCCGGAAAAGGAGGAGGGAGGTGGAGGGTCGGGTTTCTGTAAAGAGGGAGAGGGGGAGGTTGGAGGGGCTCGGGAGGTGCGCCGGAGGGAAGGGAGTACGCCGGTGGTGGTGGTGTCGCCAGCGTCGGCCTATGGCGGCCGGAGAGAAGGGAAGCCGCCCTGTTCTCCTGTTCGCCGATCGCCCTGTTCTCCTGTGCGCAACGCCTTATTATTATTATTATTATTATTATTATTATTATTATTATTATTATTATTATTATTATTATTATTATTATTATTATTATTATTCTGAGTTTGTGATAAATATATTTTCTGAACTTTTATATATTTTTAAATTGTTTTAAAAACAGTATTATTTTGGAGTATGTTAATATATGATATTTTATAATTTGATTTAAGGAATTTTGAAATGATTTATTGGTTTTGACTTATAAACGTGGTTTTAAAAAATGGTTTAATTTTGGTGTTTTATTTTAGTCAAATATTGCTTGGTAAATTATTTGAAGGGGTTTTTAAGTGGGTGATTTTGGTAGGTGGCCCATTTTGAATGTTCAATTAGGTAGCTAGCCCACAAACTAATTTAATTAGTTTTATGTAGACCCCTACCCAATATAGTGGAATGGTCAATGGTCAACCGTTTGACCATTGACCGGTCAACGTTGACCAACACGTTTGATTTTTTCTTTAAGTGATGTCATATTTTACCGTTTTGATGCCAAAATTTTATTATATTTTATTTTCAATTTGATGCCACTTTTCTAATGAAATGATTGGATGTCACTTTTTTAATGCCACTTTTTTAAAACCTTGATGACATTTTTTGTTTACTGTAATGTCACGTTGACCATTGATGCCATTTTTTTACTGTTAACGACTGATGCCACTTTTTTTTATGTCAATTTTTTGATGATATTTTTTTACCGTGATGCCATATTTTTGATGATATTTTTTCAAAGTAATATTTTGATGACATTTTTTTCCTTTAATGTGATAAAACTTTTTCAAAATGGTGTTTTGATGTCATTTTTATAATGTAATTATTTGTTGCCATTTTTTTATTCAAATCGATTGATGCCACATGTTTTTAATTTAATCAATTGTATATTGATTTATTTTCATCGATTATACCTTGATTTACTGATGACACGTTTATGATTACACTTCATTGATGCAATCACTTGTGGTGACATGTTCATTAAATTTTTATTCATGGATGACATTTGTTATTACGCTTCATTAATCACAATTGTTTATGGTAACAATTTTATATAATTGTTGACATAAGAGCTTAAAACGTGGAATCAAAATATTGTCACCTTATTGCACATATAAAAATACAAAGTCTTTGAAATTACGACATTAATATTGATTGTATACGTAAAAACACCTATTATAACATGTCATCAATTAAAAAAATGCATCAATGTAAGTAATATAACATGGAATCAATAAAATCAATACAAGGATGGAAATGATTTACATAGTATTTAACTGTCCACAAAAAGTGCACCCATACAACTAGTAGTGACATCCAACCTCACACTTCTACCAGCTTCCGTGGGGCAAAAAGGGTATGCTCAGTTCACCAAAAATAACAAATATGTATGGGACTAACAACAATAGCAGCAACATCAAACTAGACAAATAATTCTATAGTGATTCATATAAAAACTAGTGAAGAACAACTTTGATGAAGTAGGAGAGATTTGACCAGCTGAGAAATCAAACACCATTTTAATGTGTTCCATTTTCCACTTGGATCCTTCTTCTTCATTATCTAATGCTGGAAACTCATTCAGATTGAATTCAAAGGCTTCAGCTTTGTTAGTGCTAGCAGCAGCTGCAGGTGATCCACTTTTATCATCAAACATCAAGTTCAGCAGCTGCTGTCATGCAGCTGCTGGGGATCGATGACGAAGAAGATGAAGACGGGTGACCTTATTACAGCTGCTGGGGATGACGAAGAAGATGAAGACGGGTGACCTTGCTAGTGTCACCTCTGGTGGCCACCCAGAGCCTACCCACTCGGAAACACCTTCTTGCAAGTCCTGCATACATGGTGCTGAAGAGCAGGAGGAGGATGCACTACTTCAAGTACTATACAAGAATTTGATGCAACACCATGATTACAATCAACTTGACAAAACATCACCAAAAATATTTTCAAATATCAGCTGACTATTCAATATTACTGAACTTGACAAAAAAAATGAATAAAAGGCATGTAACTTAACATAATCTCAGAAACAACAATATGAAATTAATAGATGGCAGAGAACTCACTGAAACAGGAACTCTTAGAGCATCGATATAAATTTGGCAGCATATTAAGAACTCTAAGAGCATCCTTCATGCAACATCTTACTGATTCCAACATCTAGTACCAACTCTCCTAGCAGCTATAATGAAAGGCCTCACATTGAATCAAATGTGTTCTCTATGTTCAGTACTTAATTCATGTCCAGCTAGAAGTAGAAGAAATCTGAAATATTCTTGGATGTTTCGAAAACAGATACAAATCATGCCAACAAGCCACAATGATGAAAGCATGTTTTGACTATCAAATGAATGCTAAGAAACTGATATGTGTATTGATCAAATAGAAGTTTATCGTCAACAAAAAATAACTAACAAAGATAGTATCTGGCAATTTTTTTGGCTATGGAAACACAGTGACAATGACCAAGTATGAACAAGATGCAATTCTCAAGTATGAATATAGATAAATTCTAATCAAAACAAATGGATTCAAGTATGCGCAAGAAAAATTGTCATCAATTTTGACATTTTCACCCAAAATCAAAACCCTAAATCCATCAAATGGGTAGATCCTAAATCAGCAAGATCTGGACTGGGCAAATGAATGTAATCTTCTCGAAAATCATGAATCAGGTGTTTCTAAAACAACTCATAGGTTATAAAATGTCAACTTCCTAAAAGCAAAAGAACCATAGCTCAATGAATTAGCCATTGCACTATAGCACTTTTGAGACATTAAACTCCTGGATGACAAGTGTAGTGACAAACAAGGATTCAGTTGCTAAGAAAAAGCCAAATTGAGAGAATCTTGATGCATACAAAATTAAGTAGTCTGTTGCATTCAGAATTCAAAGAGGTTTTTAAAAGCAAGACGAAGATATCTATTGAAGTCAGAATACCTGATTTTCTTCCATAGGAACATCATTAACGTCCAGTTTCTCATCGCGACCATCACTCTTGGATTTTGGTTCCACTGCATTTGTGTCAATATCAGCATCATCACCAATATTCGTTTCCGTGTCTTCGTTCGGCTTTTCCAGTGCATTCTCCAGTCCCGTAACCTGCATAATTCGGAGCACTATCAATTGAAAACCCTAAACTCATCACCGAGCCTCTACGCAATAAATTGAAAACCTAAATTGAACAAATCTATGTTGAACAAATCTAAATGAGTGGAATCAATGAATCTATCCAACACCACTACAAAATCCCCAAATTTTTACAAAATAAGAAATGAAGAAACAATCATTTGCTCAAAAGCAAGAAATCTAAATCAGAAATCGAAACCTAGAGATGGACTCGGTGGATCGGAAACAATGTCAGGAGAGTCGTGTTGAAACCCTACGGAATCACGATGATATTTCGAGTGGATTCGAGTGACCAAAAACTTGAACTCGTTGTAGAAAATGGAGACGGCGCATCAGCAACGCCCACAACAACACCTGTTTGCCAAAGACGGCGCATCGTCTCTGTCAGCGCCTTCGGAATCGACAAATTTGGGAGCGGAGGCAGGAGCAAATGGTGTGCCCTTCCCTACGATGGAGCCGGTCTTGGAGGCTGGGCAGAGGATGCGGAAGATGGTCGGTTGATGCCGTACTGGAGGCGATGGCCGGTGGGGGAGGTTGTGGTCCGTGAAGGAGGGGTGGAGGACGATGGGTAGATTTGGAGGCTCTTGGAGAGGAGGAGCGTCCATTGCAAACAACAAACATTGAGAGAGATGAGGTGAGAATGGGGGCATAGACCTACTAAATTTTCAAGGGGGTCTATAGCGGGCAAAAAAAATTTAAGGGGTCTAGTTACTTAATCAGGTTTTTCAAAAGGGCTATTTTAGCAAATTCTCTCTTTTTAAGTTTTCCCAAAATGTTCTTAAAGGATTTGTTGTTTTGAAACCGAGATGTGGGGATTCCTTTAACGATAACTTTGACCAATTTAATCAGATTTGCGTGTTTGAGAACGACCTTGGATAATCGTATTTCACGGACCTTATTTAATGGACCGTTTTGATTCGTTGAACCTTGGACCCTTTTAACCGGACTTTCTTGGACTGCTTAACCGAACTGATATTGGACCTTGCTTTGTGATATGATTGAATCTATGGATTGTTATGAGATTGAACTGGACTGAGACCTTGGACCGAGATGAGACATTGGACGGATTGACGGTTATGAGTTATTGGAATATGAAATGATTAATCTTTAGGATATCTCGGGTTTCGGATGTTTTCTCGTGTTTCGGGCGTTTTGAATGTTTTAACTCAATGGATGATTTCTAGAAAGGCTTTTGGGTATGATTTCTCTATGCTTAGTCCTTGTAGCAGTAGACGAGTCCTTCTATGCTTTAGACTTATATCTTGCACTTATTAAACTCTTAGGTGATCTGTGATGTGCTTGACTTGCTATTTTGCTGGTTATTGCCTTGTTGTTATGCTATTCCAGGTAAGTACCTTTATGTAGCGTACTAAGATTGATCAGATTAAGTCCCTCCTACATGTAGTCATATGATATACTAGGTGTTGCACTTGTATGTGCATAAAAGCATGACCATGTAGTATCCAGCTTAGGAATATTCAATGTTTAAGCATCCGTCTTCTTTATGCGTTTGAAAAGAGAACGATCATTATCTATGAGTCGTAGAGTCTTTGCTAGGGTCATAGGATAGCCCAACACCATTGGGTTGTCCCGATAGAGACAATGAGGGCACAAGCCTCATCCCATTCATACCTATGTACTCCGACCTCGATGTTAATTAGGTGCGAACGATGCGTTACATAGATGCCATGTACTCCGATCTCGATGTTAGATACGGACGGTGCGTTACATAGACCCCATCCACACTTATGTACTCCGATCTCAATGTTAGGTGTGAATGATGCGTAATATAGATCATATGTACTCTGACCTCGATGTTAGGTACGGACGATGAGTTATATATGCCTCGCCTTAATTGAGGCGAGGGTTCCACAAGTGAGAGTCGGGACATGCCACTTGGCATCATGTGTGGGCCCATTTACTGCATTTTCGTCATTTTATCTATATCTGCCATCATGTCTTGTGTGTTTAAGATTTTGTACTGCATTAAAGCATTTTTATCTAGGTAAAGCGTATATGTGTGCTTTATGTGAGATTTAGTTTTGCGTTGGGCCTCAGTCTGATTCCGCGCCCCACATTATTATTTTTAGGTATTTCTACAGATCCTTGATTGCTCGATGTCTCTATGACGGAGTTACCTTTTTGGCATTCGATGGATCGAGAGACTGACTTCACCAACTTATAAACTGGATGATTTCAATTCGTATTTTACCTAATATATATTTTGGTTTTACCCGGCTCTGTCGTGGTAAGTTGTACGCAAATTTCCTTTTTATCGTATTATGAATTCCAACTGTTTTGAGCGAGTTAGTCAACTAGGACAAGTTTTGGGTACCCAACGGCCCTTCGCGTATTTTGGGGTCCGAAATCCCCTCGTTCAAAAACTAACATTTTTGGATTTAAAACCTCAACCCATACGTGGATTGCAAGATCTGAACGAAAGTATCCAACCTTCAAAACGTAACCCGAATATTTATATTTAGGTTGTTACACCCTTCCTTGTTTCTCGCTGCCGGTGGCGACTGGCGGTGGCGCCGCTGCACCCTATGGCTCCGGCCTGGTGCTTGTTGGCTTCTCGTCGCCGCTCGTTGTCTTTGTTAGACGGGGGCATTCTTACCTCCACTTTGGCTGTCCGAAAGACGACGCTCCTTGTCGGCCCTCTTTGGTTGTCCTAGGCGGCACCACCCTCTCCTCAGTTGGAGATCTCTGCCGAGCCCCTGCTTCTTAGGCCATCTTCGTCCCTCATCGTTGCGTGGGCCGCCGCTGGCTGCTTCTTCAGCTCCTTGGCTTATGGTGGTTCTGATTTGGTGTTCTCCTTCATCATTGTCCCTTGGGTTTTCCTTGGACCCGAAGGAGACCCGGAGACTAGGCCCATGTGGTGTTTTTTGGGCCCAAGATAAAGCCTTGGACCCAAAGCGACCAATATAATAAAAATGAAAATAATAATTAATAAATAAATGGGGTGGTTATATATGTTTATCTTTTTTGTTAAATATATATAGCACTGATTAAATCTCGCAAGGGTTGGAAGAAAATCCCAAATAGGTTTGAACAAACTCTCCGAAAAAGCTTTTAGGTGCGTTTCTTCATGGTGGTTTGCGACTTCTTTTTAGGCGTGTCTAGGGATTCTTGTCTTAGTTTGGGGCTCTAATGTCCGAAGTCGGGTATGGCTGGGATCGAGGTGGTGTGTATTGAGGCGACTCTTGGTTCGGGAAGCAGCTTCCTTGGAGGATCGTCTTCACTGCCCACATGGAGTCCTATTGTATCGCTAGTCAGCGGTGCTTGTGGTGCTTGGCTTCGTTCTTAGTTTATGTTTTCCCCTATTTTGCTAGGTTTAGGTTGGCTTAGTTTGCTCTGGTTATGTGAGCTCGCCACTTCTGTATTGCAACTTTTCTTTTATGATTGTTTGGTCGACAGTTCGTCGTCTGCTGACTTGTCGGCCACTCGATAAGTCAAATTTGTCTGAGCCTCGAATTCTTACCTTATCAAAAAAATAAAAATTAAAAATTAAAAAAAATGAAAACAAACGAATAATTATGAGCAAATAGGCGAATAATTTCTGCGTACATGATAAGGCTTGTGTACATGATAAGGGTTGTGTACACCGGAATTAACCTCTATATACATAGAGAGAGATATTTTAATAGGAGTATAATATGAATTTTCAAAATAAATTAGATGTATCACACAAACGTTGAAATATTTTGTATACAATGGCGGAGCTAGGGGGTGCTCGAGCTCCCCACGACCCGGAAAAAATACAAAAAAAAATAATTTTTTTGCATATATCTAGTATTTTTAAGGTAATATAAGATCTTTAAATGAGAGCATCTACATTAGTTCGGATTTCTTAAGTTTCTTAACCTCTTTTATCATACTCTCTCTCCTTAAAAAACCCAACTTATTTTTTTTAACCACATCTCTAAAACCCTTATTTGTTATTTATATACTTATAAATAATAGTCATGCGGTCTCATATTCCCTTTTGTCCCACCAATTCCCCCCCCCCCCCCTCTCTCTCTCTCTATCTATCTAATTTGGGTTTCTTTAGTCTTTAGAGTAGTTGCTATCCAAGCAACCCAAAATTGGGTTTTTAACACTTCTCTATTACTTTCTCCGTCTCGAAATTTAGGTCGTTTTAGGTCTTTATTCTTGTATCAAAATAGATGTCATTTTAGGTTTTCTAGATAGGGGATAGTAATGATTTATATCGATTTGTGTGTTGTTAACTTTTTATAAGATTTTGATTGGTTAAAAAATATTGTGGGTATTAAAAAACAATAAAATTTATGAAAAAGTTAGTTGAATCATGTTGATTGAGAGGTGAGTGTTTTATTAATTAAAACTTGTGCAAAATTCTAAAACGACTTAAGTTTTCAGACGGATGGAGTATTATAATATTTTCTTGCTTAAAAAACCACTAAAAACTATCAATGTGGGTGATCTGATATTTAAAACAAGAGTGTTATCTAACTTAAGTGGTAAAGGAAGAAAGGAAGGAATGAGAGAGTACGTATTAAAAGGTCTTGGGTTCAAATCTCAACTCCTTCACTTCTTAATTGTTTTACTATAACATTAATTTTTCTTAATTTCTTTTTATATTTTTTTGTAACCGCTATTTCATTAAAAAAAATGTCATATTTATGTTTAAATATATATTTAACATTTTCTTCACTTTTTATTTGTTTTACTATATCATTAATTTTTCTTGATTTCTCTCTTTATATTTTTTTTTGTTTGTAACAACTATTCATTAAAATGTCATATTTATGTTTAAATATACACTTAACCTTTTCTTTTAATATTGTTTTGAAAGTAGTTCTTTGTGATTTTTATCTATATTTTTTGTCTCTTCTATTTTTTCGGTTATTCTCAACTATTTAAATGGCAATTCGGTTGTTTGGGTCGGTTTCGGGTATACCCATTCGGGTTCGGTCATATGTCGGGTCGGGTCAAATGCCGAGTATATTGTATGTTTGGTCGGGTCGGATAAGTTCGGGTCAAATGGATTTCGGGTTGGGTCATGTTCGGGTTGGGTCAAGTCGGGTCACATTAACTTTTATTATAAATGATTATTGTTTTTTTGTTAATCTTAATTATTGACTATTAAACTTCATTTGTTTAGTATATTGGGTCTCATTATATGTAATTCACGTTATTGGCTATTAAACTTCATTTGTTTAGTATATTGACTCTTCCTTCAAGGAAGAGTCGAGTCTTGTTCGGGTCTGGTCAAGGATAGGTCTGGTATGGGTTGAGTTGGGTTTGTCTATGTTCGTGTCCATTAAGGTATCAGGTCAAAATGGGTCGGGTTCGGGTTGCGCATGATATTAGATTTTCGGATTTCGGTCGGGTCTAGGTTCGGGTGGTCGGGTCGGATCGGGTCAGATTTTGCCAGCTCTAATTTAAATAAAAAAAAATCATTTAAAAAATTACAATTTTAGTATTTTTTTCAATATTTAAAAAAAACTTCTTAATAAGTATGCACAAAAAAAATTATTTCACCAAATTTTTTTAATTAGCATCCCTGACCGAAATTCTGACTCTGCTACTGCTTGTATAGTCGTATATACATTACGAATTTAAAAACAGTGGACAGCAAATACTTCATGGTGTCGTATGAAATTCCTCTAAAACTACTAAATAATTACGAATTGGGATTCCTTTCTTTTTTGGTCAGAAAAAAAAATTGGATTCCTTTGGTGCTGGTATTGTTGTATTTTTTTCCCTGAACGATGAACCCAGATAGGAAGGAGAGGCGTAGGCGTAGAGATAACTCTTTCTCTCCAGTCTTGATTTTCTACCCCCTTTCCTACTCTCTTTCCTACTCCACTAAATTAATTTAATATTTATTTAATTTTTAATAAATTAAAAAATATATATTTATATTCCTAACCTCCATTTTTATATATTTATAAAATTTTATTTTGAAAAATCATATTTTAAAATTTTTAATAATTATATTTTGTTAAATATTGCCTTTTTAATTTTTAAAAATTTTAAAATATGACTTTTCAAAATAAATTTTATAAATATATAAAAGTAGATCTTAAGAATATAAATATATTTTTTTAAAAAAAATGAAGATTAAGGGTGTGTTTGGATTCCATTGCATTTTCATTATAATGCAATTATTTTACCTCGTTTTATATGTCCGTTTGGGTATAAAAATAAAAATCCCGTAAAAACCGAGGTAAAATCATAATTTAACCAAATAATCACATAAATCGAGATAAAATAATTGCATTTTAATTAATATATCATGGAATCTAAAATTATCATAATTTAAACACCTTAAAATTTTTATTAACCAAACACCATCTTATCATTTTACATTATAAATATAATACATTTGGAATTCAAACACACCCTAAATAAATGATAAAATAAATTAATATTGAAGGGAACGTAGCAGAGGATCTTGGTTGCTTTCTCTTTCTCTATAAAGAGATCCACTGACACGTAGTGACCCCACTTTATACAAGCAGCTTGCACTATAAATAGGGGAAATTTAGGAAACCCCTCACCTAAAATTTTCACTATCACTCCTGTTTCTCACTCTAAAACAACCTTGTTCATCCATCTTCTTCTAATTTGTTGTTTTCTTCTTCCATTTGCTGTAAAGCCAACCAGAAAAACATCCAACACACAACAACTGAACTGAATTGATTTCATCCCGGCCTCTTCACAGGTAACTAAATAATCTATCTCAATCTCCTACTTGCGAGAAATCACTTAAGACATTTCTTCAGTTCATGATCAAGTAACGCAATTAACAATTGCTTGATTGTACTTCACCAATTCTGCATATTGGTACGTACGTTGTGTTTTTTACTGTGTTAGTGTTTGTGCTTCTCATCATTTAATTGTGTGCTCTTTTTGCATTTTGGCTGTCAATTATTATGGTGTTGATCGATACTAATGACAACTATATACTTTAACATCAGTATCAGTCCAGTATATTCTGTTAAAGCGGGTTTACAAGGGTTTGAGTATATTGATTACTTAATTTGCATATCACATACTATCGAAGAGATTTCAATTTTTTCACTTCAAAACTATATAAATAAAAAAGAAATTAAAGAGAAACGTATAATGTGAGTCAATTCAATTGCAGGTTTGCAGGGGTTTGTTTCTTTATTTAATTTCTTCAACTGTTTCTACTTCAATCTTATCATACTTTCTGTTATTTTATTTTAATTACTTTATAACATTTTAAACGGAAGAAAATGTGGGTTCGGGTCGGGTCACTTCGGGTTCAATTAATCAAAGACGACTAGACCTGTCAAACGGGTCATTCGGGTCGGATTCGGGTCGGGTCACTTCGGGTTTCGGGTAAAACGGGTCTCGGGTAAAACGGGTTTCGGGTTGACTCGAACTCGGGTTTGATTGGGTTTCGGGTCGATTTCGGGTTTGTCAATTTTTTCCTTTTTAAATTAAAAAAGTCATTATTTGATAATTTTGTGATAAATTTTAATTATATATAAAAAAAATTAATTATATATAATTATAAGTCAACCGGGTCAATCGGGTCAAAATTACCGGGTCAATCGGGTCACCGGGTCGAAACCCAGATTACTCGGAAAATTTCGGGTTTTTCGGTTTCGGGTCGGAAAAAATTTTCGGGTCAAAATTTTCGGGTTCAGGTCGGAAATTTTTCGGATCGATCGGGTCGGGTCACCGGGTCGGATTGTGTTTTGACAGGTCTAAAGACGACCTTAGAGTTTCGAACAACTCAATGATCTTTATTCTCTTTGTAACTAATATTTGTGACTTCCTCTTTTCAGATTATAGCATGAAATTATCAGTTACTGTAGTATATAAACCAAATGAAAAAGATTTCATGGTATATATTCCATTAATCATTGAAATAATGTTTTACTAATATGTTTTGACCAAGCAAAATCCAAAGAAAGGAAGTTCGACTAGGCAAAAATAGTTTTTTTTTTCCTTTTCCTTTTTCTTTCTTTTTCTAATCGAGTTATTCCAACATATTCCATCCATCAAAGCATCATAGATGTAAATCTTATTTTGAGAGAAAAAAAATTATTTTGGCTAATATGGTCTTTATTTTATCAATTTCCTTTTGTAATGAGTAATAGGTTAGTAGTAGTTTTTAATAAAGCAACAAAAAGGTGTAATTTTTTTTTTGAGGGAAGCTTTGGACAAGATCCCAAAACGTTTTTTTTAAAGATAATTTCAATTACATTACACGTAAATTCATTTCATTTTTTCCAAATAAATTGCAAAACGGTAAAAAACTCTCTCTTCTACGAATTGAAACCTAAATATATTGAACGAACTATTGTGATAAAAAAACAGGCTAAAATCGATGAAATTAGTCAAGGTATCAATTGATCGAGACTCGAATTGGCATTTCAATCATCTTAGATGATTATCGAATGACATTCGATGATTATTTGTGGTCGTCGTTCGAAAAAATTGTTGAGGTTCGCAGAGGACGAGCTAAATAAGGAACCTCGACAATGTTTGATGAGGGTCCTGCGTACCCTCGACAACGTTTGATGAGGGTCCTGCATACCCTCGACAACATTTGATGAGGCTCCTACGTACCATCGACAATGTTTGATGAGGCTCCTGCGTACCCTCGACACCTTTTGCCGAGGTCCCTTATTTAGCTCGCCATATGCGAACTTCGATAATTTTTTCGAACGACGGCCGCAAATAATCATCGAATGTCATTCGATAATCATCTAAGACGATCGATATACCAATTCGAGTCTTGGTCAATTGATACCTTGACTAATTTCATCGATTTTAGCTTGTTTTCGATCACAATAGTTCGTTCAATATATTTAGGTTTCGATTCGTAGAAGAGAGAGTTTTGGACCATTAGGTAATTTTTTTTGGAAGAAATGAAAAAGGACATGTGTACAATTTGTTTGAAATTATCCTGACAAAAGTTGTTTTGGATCTTGTCTATAGCTGCTGGGATTTGTTTTTTGTTTTATTTTAAAAAATTATAATATGTGTCCACTAAAAAGAAAAAAATACTCTACTTTCAATGTATTGATTCTCATTTACCCTAAAACTAGAAAAATTAACTTTTTGAAGGTTAACCTTTTCTTTTTGGGAATGTTTCCTTCTTTCAAAAATTTGAGAAATGTCAAAATGAGTTTTTTTTTGTTGATAGGTAGGGCATTAGGCCCATTACAATATGGGAGAGGAGGATTCGAACTCATGACCTATTGGTAATTAAATGTCATCCTTACCAATTAAGTTAGTAAGGCTTGACTCAAAATGAGTTTTCTAATATGTGATAACACACATTAATCAACCCCAAAAGGGATAGATTCTTTAAAGAGTGTTGAGAGAATGAAAGATGTGAAGAGATTAAAAGAGTCCCACGTCGATAATATGAACAAATAAGCCTTAGTATATAAGTTAGTGGGTTACTCCTTCTATTGCCAATTGGTTTTAGGAAGGAACCCCACTCGGTTTATGTGTTAGACTGTTAGCGCAAAGGCGTACGTGTGCACACACCCCTGACCCCGAGTCCCAACGGACGTCAGTAAAGAGCCATTTGTCTAGTTTCAATATATTACCCCGTATGATAAATGCATTAAAATTGGAGGTTTCTTTCAATATATTAAAACCGTTGTTAGAATAACATGTTTTTGTTGAACGAAGAGAAGAGAGTACCTATTTGTTCACTCATTCACTTTTGATAAACCTATTTAATATTTATCCCCAAAGTCTTTTTATAACACCAATGTATGGGGTCATTTAACCTACCTTAAAAACAGTTGAGTGGCTCTTTTAAAGAAAATCAAATGTATGGGCAGTTTTGTAAAAAAAACCCTAATTTAACGGATGTTTTTGTAACATTTACCATCAAAGTGTCTTGGATGAAATTCTCTCTTTAAAAAAGAAAAAGATGTGATCCATGCGATTAGAATGATGTCTGAGTCAGCTTATAGAAACTCTTGACATCTGATTCTTTTTCTCAGTTGAATATTTCCAGTCTAATTACATGGAGGAAGAAACTGTTACAAGTAAAGATGTTACTGTGATACATGTTGCTGCTTCCACAGAGGTAACTATGTATCCATTTCCTTCAAGTTACTGTGATACATGTTGAGCCTTTTACAGTGATGACTATTTACAAAGATGAATTTGATGTGGAAAACCTCGATCAGGTGAGCGATGTAAAGAAAGGCGGTGAGGAAGCTTCCTTGTCCATGGAGCTGGAACCGAGTTGTGCTGAGGTGCCGTCCAATGAGGAACTAATTATGGCGGAACAGAAATCTTCCAAAAAGAAGAAGAAGAAAATGGCGGCGCAGGAGAAGATGAGAGCACTTGAGTTTGACAATGTTCACCTCAAGGAGAAGGTGACAGAAGCCGAGGAACAGCTCAATGCGTTGCAAGCGCAACTGGAAAGCCTATTATTCGAACACAAGGAGCTTTCGGGCATAAAGGAAGCCTATGAGAGTGTTTACATTGAACTTGAGAGGTCAAAGGAAAACACGAAAGACCGCTCTTTGCAGGATGACATCCACATCCTGAGGGAGGAAGATCTCAAGAGGCTGCTTGAAGCGGCTGAGCTGAGTGCCAAAGATGCTGAAGATCGGATCCTGTCGCTCCAAGATGAACTTGAAGGCCTCCATGAGAGGATGATGGAGAAAGAGAAGCTCCAAGAGTCATTGATGAGTGCAACCTTGGAACTCTCTGCAAGGGAGATTCAGGTAAAGGAGATGTATGAACAGCTTGAGTTGTTAACAACATCAGAGCGACAACTCAAGGGAGATTTGTTGGAATCGGAAGCTCTTCTTTTCTCGACAAGGAATGAGCTTCAAACAAAGAACATTGAGCTTGAAGGCTTACTGCAAGCTGCCAATGCTGTTAGAGATGAAACAAGACTCAAACTGCAGGAGAGCGAAGCTAGATTTGAAGCAGCAGTGCAGAAGAATATGGAGCTGGAATCAGCATTGAGTCACTCATTGGCACTAAAGCATGAACTTGAGGCGGAACTCAAGGAGCTCAGTGATAGGTATGCTGAACGCGAAGGTAGATCCAACGCAATCCATGAGCGCAATCAAGAATTGGAGGAGTTGGTTCAATCGTCGCGTTATAGAATTGAGGACTCCGACAGAAGAGTGACCGAGCTAGAGCTTTTATTGGAGGCACAAAAGAGTAGAATCAATGATCTTGAACAAGTGATAGCGAATCTGGAGGAAAAATGTCGGTATGCAGAAACGGAATTGGTTAAACACTCTGACATGGTGTCTACATTGACTGTTGAACTTCAGTCAGCTAATACTAGAGCTACAGACGAACTGAAGAAACTTGATGAACGCAACTTGGAATTGGAAGATCTGATTCCATCTTTGCATTATAGAATTGAGGAATCCGCGAGAAGGGTGAGTGAGCTGGAGTTTTTACTGGAGACGCAGAAGAGTAGAACCAAAGATCTCGAACAAGACATACATTCTTTGGTGCAGAACTTTGAGCAAGCAGAAGCGAAATCAAGGGACTATGCTGATACTGTATCAACATTGAAGGTTGAGCTTGACAAGTCCTACCTGGCCACATCAAGGCTTGAAAGGGCGCTAGAGGCAGCAACGGAAGACGAAAGGCAATTGACTGAGGAGAAAGGGAAAATAGAAGAAGCTTTACATGATTCATTGGCTAAGCTCCAGGAGGCTGAAAATCTGCTTGGATTACTGCACAATGAGTTGATTGCAACCCAAGGCAAGTTGGAGAGCATCGAGAATGATCTCAAAGCTGCTGGAATCACTGAAATTGAGATCAGGGAGAAACTGGAATCTGCTGAATTTCAACTACAACAGCAAGGAAGAGTCTTGGAAGAAGCTACTGGGAAAACAACTGAGTTGGAATCCATCAATGCTATCCTCATGAAAGATGCTGAACTGAAATTCCAAGAACTGATGGAGAAGTTCGCGAATAAAGACTCTGAGGCGAGATCTTTGTATGAGAAGCTACAGATTCTCAAGGATCAAATAAAGGATTATGAAGACCAAGCATCCAAAGCAGGTTTTAAAGTTGCAGCTATGACAGAAGAGTTGAATCATAGCTGCACAAAGCTGGCTTCCTTGGAGAGCTTGAACGAAGAGCTAAAACAGACGATAGTGGATGCAGAAAGTAAATCCACGGAATCCCTGTTAATGCTGAATGATTTCCAAGCAAATCTGTCTGCAGCTCTTGTTGAGAAGGACTATGCAGTAGAAAGGCTCAAAAATTCATTGAAGGCAACTGAGGATTTGAGACAGGAGCTATTGTCTGACCGACAGAGTTTTCAGAACATAGTAATAACTTTCTTCATTTCGTTCCCTTTTAGTTTTTGTCCCTCAAATCATGTGATTTAACATCATAATGATATATTCTCCTATTGATTGCAATTACACAGATAGATTCAATCATGGAGGAAAAGCGACTTCTTGGTGAAGCAAATGCAATAGCTGAGAATGAACTGCAGACCTCGATAACTGAATTAGATAGGCAGCTGAAAGAGTATAAGGAAAGCTACGGAAGTCTGAATGCTGAACTGCAAAACCTGAAGCTCCAAGCCAGCGATAATTCTACCTTTCAAAGTAGAGTTAATGAGCTTGAAAAGCAGCTTCTGGTGAATGAGGCTCAGTTGAAAAAGGAGGTAAAAGTCTTTCATTATCATATAGCCGTTTCTTAGAGGGATTTTTGGGCTTAATAGGCATTCACAACAACCATGTTTAATTGCCTATTTTTCGGTTGGATTCCAATTATGCAGATATGTTCAATCATGGAGGAAAAGCAACTTCATGATGAAGCAAATAGAGTGGCTCAAATTGAACTACAAACCTTGAGAGCTCAATTAGAGGAGCATCTTTATGAGTTCAAGAAAGGCAATGACGCTTTGTACACTGAGTTGGAAAATCTAAAGCTCCAAGCCACCGATAGTTCCACATTGCAAAGTAGAGTGAGTGATCTTGAAGAACAGCTTCTGGTCACTGAGGCTCAGTTTAAAAAAGAGGTAAAATCTTTCAAAATGATATAAATGATTCTTGGACGGTTTATTTTCCTTAATGACATATTATCCTGTTGGATTGCAACTGTGCAGATAGCTTCAATCATGGAGGAAAAGCAACTTCACAATGAAGCAAATAGAGTGGCACAACATGAACTGCAAACCTTGATAGCTCAATTAGAGGAACAACTTTATGAGTACAAGAAACGAAACGACGTATTGCAAGCTGAGTTGGAAAATACGAAACTCCAAGACGTCCAGTATAATGCTTTGCAAACTAGAGTGAAGGAACTTGAAGAACTGCAAATCGCAACTGAGGCTCATTTTAAAAAAGAGGTAAGTATCTTGATTTAATTGTTAACAAAATGTTTCTTTCGGGCATTATGACACTTGATAAGTGTGTTTCTGTTAACTTGTATAGGTAGAATATATTCAGGCCGCTGCTGCTGCAAGGGAGGTAGAGTTGATGTCAATGCTGGAGCAACACATACAGAGAGTCCGAGATGAAGATGAAGTCATTGAGAAGGTACATCACTTTGAAGAAATACTAGTGCTTCCTCCTGCAAATATTGAACTAGTAAGTAAATTCAGTTGTTTTAATTACACCTTTATCCAAACCTAATCCGAAAGGCCATCTCCAACAACTTTTCAAAAATTTCTCCGGAAATAAAATACATATTCTTCAAATTATGTTTGCTTCAACTCTAACTGCTTCCCCATTTGGAAGATTTGGAGAATGATGTAATTTTGCCAAATGCCACAGATTTAAAAAAACATCTCTATTTTTTCTAATGCTTCCTCATTTTGGAGGATAAAATGGGGAATCCCTTAAACCAAAAAACACCTTAAAATGGGAAATGGAAAATCTGTTTTGTTTTCCACTGTCAATCGAACAGAGAAGAAAACACAAATCTGGAGATCTTTCCTTAAAAGGTTAACTTCCACTCAGTAATATTCTTACTGACTGGAAATATTGGGATTTTTTTGGTTTTTTATTGTCCGTGTGTTTGCATTTAATTTCATAACAGGGAGACATTGGAGCGAACATGTCGACTTCCAAGGAAAGGAAGATGAAGACGCGAGGAAAAGCATCCAAACAGGCAACTGAAGGAGCTTCATCCCCTCTGAACAACATCAAGATTGCGGTTGGGGTGGGTCTCGTGTCGATCATAGCTGGCATACTTGCAGGGAAGAAATAAGCCTTTGACGGGGTTCTGGATTTCAAGTGGTTTAGTTGTACCTGCATTGTTGGTTTTTGTTACATCGGTCCCTTTGCTCTGAATAAGTGGATGATTTTGATTATTTGTTCTGAACAAGTGGAATGTTTTCCACAACTAGTTTTTTCCCTAGTGTAGTAGTTGGTGGGATTCATGTATTTCTGGGTAACTCCAGTGTCTTCCAACAGCTTTTGATGAAACAAACTGATGTCATCTAATAAACTAGTAGTGAGAATAAGTTATTCTGCATTTTTTAACAGTAGGCAAAATGGATGATGAACTATTATGAAATGGCTCACTGGAAAGGACTTGCGAGTAGTACTCGAAGGTCCCCAGTTCGAACCCCGGATGACCGCTCTTTATTTATAAATTCAAGGCAAACAGGATGATGCATTTGCATAGCAAAGGTGTGAGATCACGAGATTGATTGTAAAGTCCTCATTGAGGGTTTCATTAATTGATTAGACATATATATATATATATATATATATATATATATATATATATATATATATATATATATATATATATATATATATATATATATATATATATATATATATATGTTACAATAGATTTGGGCCTTTTGGCCCACTATACAATATAAAGCCCATGTAATCTATCAAACTTCCGCAATCCAAATTGGAGAGTCCCGTACAGTGAGACTGGACCGAAAATCAAGGAACAACTGTCGAGGTAAACCCTTGGTGAATATATCAGCGTACTGATAGGAGGACGGGACATGTAGAACACGGACATGTCCAATAGTCTTGTCTCGGACGAAGTGGAGATCGAGCTCAATGTGCTTCGTGCGCTAATGCTGGACTGAGTTGCTAGCCAGATAGACGGTGGAGACGTTGTCGGTGTAGACCATGGTGGCCTTCTGAAGAGGGCATCTGAGCTCAAGAAGGAGATTGCGGAGCCAAGAGCACTCGGAGACAACATTGGCAACACCTCTATACTCTGCCTCGGCGCTAGAGCGAGACACCACAGACTGTCGCTTCGCGGACCACGACACAAGAGTGTCGTTGAGGAAGACACAGTATCCAGACGTGGAGCGACGTGTGTCAGGACAACCACCCCAATCCGCATCAGTGTAAGTAACGAGGTCATGCCTAGAGGAAGGAGTGATTGTGGTGCCCAGCTCGAGGGTGCCGCTGATGTACCGGATGATCCGCTTCAAGGCCTAAAAGTGGGGTTCCCTGGGCGCATGCATGAACAGGCAGATCTACTGAACGGCGTAACTGATATCTGGCCTTGTGAACGTAAGATACTGCAATGCACCGGCGAGGCTCCTGTACAACGTCGGATCATCAAACAGAGGACAAGAATGAGCGCTGATTTTGTTGGATGTATCCATAGGGGTGACTACTGGCTTGCAGTTACTCATCTTGGCCCGAGCAACAATCTCAGCAGCATACTTACTCTGAGAGAGAAACAACCCAGACACATGACGCTTAACAGCGACTCCCAAGAAGTAAGACAACGGACCCAGATTTGACATGGCGAACTCGGCACTCAACTGCGAAATAATAGACGTCCGAAGAGCATCAGAAGAGGCGGTGAGGATGATATCGTCGACATATAGCAACAGAAAGGCCATGTCTGAGACTCTGCGATAGATAAACAGAGACGTATCTGAGCGGCCGCCAATGAAGCCCAAGCGTAGCAGATGAGAAGCAAAGCGCTGGAACCAAGCCCGCAGAGCCTTTTTTTGGAACATACAAAGAGCGCTTCAGGAGACACACGTGTTTGGGACGATCATTATCAGCAGACCCCGGCGGCTGAAACATGTAAACTATCTCATTCAGATGGCCATGCAGAAAGGCGTTCTTGACATCCAGCTGATGAATAGCCCAATGTCGCGACAAAGCTAAGCTCAACACCACTCGGATAGTGGCAGGCTTGACCACGGGGTTGAAAGTATCATCACAATCAATACTTGCATGATGAGATCGACCGTTGACCACAAGACGGGCTTTGTAGCACTCCAACGTCCCATCAGAGCGGAACTTGTGGCGGAAGAGCCACATGCAGCGAATGACGTTCACCTCAAGAGGGCGAGGAACCAAAACCCAAGTACCATTCCTTGTAAGGGCCATGTATTCGTCGAGCCGCCTGTCAATTCGAGTCGAGGAGGGTTATTTTGTGGGAGGTGGGGATGGGGGAAAGGGAGGTCAGGTTGAAGACAGGAGGGGAGGTGGATTCGGTGAGGGCGGCAGGAGAGGATGCGGCGGGGGGCTGCGGCCGCGGCATCGCGCCCGCGGCCTGTTGATGTGCGAAGGCCGCAACATGATGTTGCGGCCGCCACCAGTTTCATGGATGGGGAGAAGTTGGGTGGGATTGATGTGCGGCGGCCGCATCATCGGGTATGGCGGGGGGTCAAGCTGAGAGGATGTAGGGAGAGGGGCGGCGGGGTGATGAGTGGTGTTCATGGAGACGATCTGACGAGGTCGGAAGACACCAGAGATGCTGCGGGTGTGTGGTCTGGTGGTAGGAGGAGGTGGTGGTGGTGGTGTAGGGGGAGAGGCGGGAGCACCGGGAGAGCTATAGGGAAGAAGAAAGTGAGGGAATGAAGACTCTGACTCAGACGGAGACACATGAGGTGTAGAAGTGGGGAGGGGAGGAGAAGAAAAGGGAAAGCGAGACTAATCAAAGGTGACATGAGGGGACAGAATGAGCCTATGGGTCTTGACATCGAGGCAAAGGTAACCGCGATGATCAGACGGATAGCCAAGGAAGACACAAGGAGTGGAGCGCGGGTGAAGCTTATGAGGGGCGGTGGAGGACTGATTAGGGAAGCATAAGCACCCAAAGGTACGAAGGTGATCATACCTAGGCAAGATGCAATAAAGTGCCTGAGTTGGTGAGCGATGGTGGAGGGTAGTAGATGGGAGAATGTTTAGGAGATAGCATGTGGTGGATAAGGCGTGAGGTCAATAGGGAAAGGGAATAGATGTGTGGAAGAGGAGAGAGCGCATCATATTGGTAATGGTTCTGATGATTCGTTCAACCTTGCCATTCTGCTGGGAAGTATAGGGGCAAGACAAGTAATAGGAGATCTCAAATTCGCGGCCATTGTCACATTGGAAACACTTGATAGAGGTGTGATATTGTGTTTTGATGTAAGCATGGAATTTGGCAAAAATAGGAAACACTTTAGACTTAAAATGCAACGGGAAAACCCATAAGAAATTGCTATAATCATCTAGAAACAAAAGGTAATACTTGTGACCCTCCTTGCTAGGCACAGGAGATGTCCAAATATCACTATGAATTATATCAAATGGTGCAAAAGTAGTGTTTAAAGACCGCTGAAAAGGTAGTCTCGCATGCTTGCCTAACTGACAGGAATAACATAAATTAGAGCGAGGCTCTTTATTACATTTGACAAGACTCTTAGAACGAAGCAAATCGAAAACTGCAGAACTTGGATGACCAAGGCGTGCATGCCACAGAATGGATGACGATGCCGAAAGGGCGACAGGACACGACGGGCTGGATGGTGAGGGTGACGATACAAGATAGAGCTCCCCGGTGCTATTACATCTTAGGCGAGTAAACTCTGTAGTAAGATCATTCACAAAGAAACCAAACAGATCAAACATAAAGAGAAACATTATTGTCAGTGGTGAACCAACGGACAAAGATAAGGTTTTTGACAAGTTTGGGGGCAATGAGGACATTGCTGAGGTGTAAAGGGTTGGTTGGGGTTGGTAATCTGGCGTGGCCAATACCCGAAGTAGCAAGGCGACCACCGTTGCTGACGATAATAGAATGTGCAGGACCTTTAAAAGAAAGAGAAGAGAGAGTACCTGAGGAGTTCGTCATATGAGATGTGGCACCAGTGTCCATGTACCAAGAAAAGTCAGGAGGTGCCAGCTGCATAGAAGAGAACGCGTGATGCACATCAGTCGGAGCATAGGCCTAATCAGACGAATACGGGTAGGCCTGGTGACCAGCGGATCGAGGAGCTGGACCCAACAACCCCGCTCCCTGCTGACGGTTGGGATACGGGGATGGTGGGCTATAAGTCGCATGGGGGTAGCCATAGGGCATCCAAGGAGGAAAGCCGGGGACGGGATACCAGGAGGGGCGAGGGGATTCCGACGTCTGCTGCGCCCGTCGCCCATTGCTGCGACTGCGGCCCCTGTCGTGGCCGCCTCTCTGCGCAGGTGGATCGTGGTTGCGACTCTGCTGCGGGGCATATGTCTCGTCAATGTTGCTTGACGAGACCAGGGCGGTTTTGTCCTTGGCGACGTCGGTAGTCTGACGGTGAAGGCGAGTCTCCTCCAGGATCAGCTGAGACCGGGTCTTCTTGAAGGTGGGGAGAGGTTCCAACTGCTGGATATGAGTAGCAGCAGCATTGTATTCAGAGGGAAGGCCCGAAAGTAACTGGAGGACAAGACGAGTGGCGCTAGGTTTGGAGTCCATGGCGCCCAATTGATCAGACAGGGTTTTGATATGTTGGCAGTAGGCGGAGATCGACGGGAAAGACGCAAGCTTGCAACTTGAGAATTCGTGCTCAAGGTAGACGGCGCGGGTGGACTTGTTGTCCTAGAAAAGATTCTAAATCTTGGTCCAAGCACCCAAGGCATTGTCTTTGGGGTCGATGATGGTTGTCAATAGATCTTTGGAGATGGTGTTGAAGATCCATTGAAGAACGATGGTGTCGAGTTGACCGAAGAGCTCTTCGTCCTCAGTGGTGTGACGAACGCTAGAGGAATCGATGTGGTGGAGGACCTTATGAGCCTTAGCATGGGTCGTGAAGAGGTCAGACCACATGGTGTAGGAAATAGATTCATGATCAAGGATGATGGGGATGCAGTTTTTGATGTTGGAGATGGTGAGAGCGGAGTGGAAGGGTGGCTTGGTGGAGGTTGTTTCGGCGGCCATTGGGATGAGAGGGAGAGAGAGAAGGGTCGAGAGAGGGAGGGGGGTCGGCGGCGATGGGGTGGCCGAGAGGGTTGGGGAAGGCGGCGACAAGGGGTGGTCGGCGGCTAGGGTTGGAAAGAAAAGAAAATTAGGGTTTTTGGGATCTTAGGTTGTGATACCATGTGAGATCATGAGATTGATTGTAAAGTCCTCCTTGAGGGTTTCATTCATTGATTAAACATATATATATATATATATATATATATATATATATATATATATATATATATATATATATATATATATATATATATATATATATATATATATATAAAGCCCATGTAATCTATCAAAAGGGTATCCTTGATCATCGTGACGGATAATGTTACATGATTCCCTATTCGAAGGGATGGTCAATTACATATTACAAATGTTCCTAGTCATAGCAATATGGTAGGCCACCGAATTTGATTCCCTGAAACAAAGTCGAATTCTATCCTAGCAAAGTTTTTCTTAATATTCTGAATATTTTCAATCACACTAAAAATCTCTCAATGCGTATTGGTGCTCTCGTTGATAGATTTTATGACTCATAGGCTATCCCCCTTCAATGTGGACATTCCGCAAACCTCTAGTGAGGGCTAGCTGAACCCCTGTACAAAAAGTAAGAGCTTCTGTTTGGAGAACCGATCCTTGTAGGATCCTTTACTGAAAAATATCAATGACCTGTCTTGAACCATCTACATTTATTTTATAGATGGTCCTAGGTGGTTTAATGCATTTGGAGTTTTTCCGTCTTCTTTGTTGCTTGTTAACATTTTCGTCATTTCTCGATAGGTTACATTCCTTTATATTGTGTATTATTTGTTGTACTCCCTCCGTCCGCGAAAACTTGTCATTTTAGCTTCCGGCACAATATTTAAGAAATATGTAAACTACCTAGATTGCCCCTACTTTTGTCATAATTATATCAAAGCAAAGTACAATTGCTTTTTTCAAAGTAATTCAAAATTTAAACAAATGAGGGTAAATTTGGAAATATATGGGTAAAAACTCTAAAGTGAAAAGTTTTTTTGGACAAATTCAAAAGTCTAAAACGACAAGTTTTCGCGGACGGAGGGAGTACTATATAAGATGAAATCTCTAATTTTTTTTATTGTTAAAGATGATGTTATTTCTAATCTCCCATATAGCTTGCCAAATGAAGCAGAGTCTTTTTTTATTTTAACCAAAAAAAATTGACTGAGAAGGACAAGCCAAATAAGCCAATATCATCCTTGCGGATAAGCAAGGCAAGATCATAATCATCAGGCACAGAATGGCTAGAGAATGCAAGATTAAGATGTGATAGATGGTCAATAACTTGGTTAGCTTCTCTATAGACATGACGAATCTGATAAAAGTCACAGAAATGCAAGGAGAGGATGGAGTCGGAAATAATCATTTCAATTTCCCCCATGATGGACCAGCGTCCATTAACATAGTTAAAAACTGTCAGTTTATCACCGTCAATGTAGAAGTTTTTGAGTTGTAGTTCCGAGGCAGCAAGAACGCCTCTCCATAGGGCATAGCCCTCAGCGCCAATAACCGAATTGAAAGAAGATAGGCCATCCCTGGAGGGAACAGGGAAACTTGAATGATCTCGAATAATATAACCAAATCTATTGTTGGCTACAGATGTGTGAGCCCCATCAAAGTTAAGTTTATAGTAATTTAGGGGAGGTTTCTCCTATTTAGTTAGGGAACGCTTCGTCATTGGTGCATGGATGTTTTTGTTTGCTGATGAGTCATCGCCCAGTTGTTTTGCCATGTTCCAATTGTAGATTTGATCATGTGCAAAATCTACAATAGCTCTCGAGTCAGGTTTCATGTTGTTGAATGAGGTCTTGTTTCCAAAAAACCAGGAACTCCAACATATGGTTGTCAATCTAGTGAAATTTACCTTCCTTATATCTTCCTTTATCATATTAAGAAATGAAGCAGAGGCTCTAATTAATGCACAATCCTTTGTATTATACATTAATTTAAGTTTTTTTTTCCCTGTAAGGCACCTTAGATTTTTATTTTAACAAAAACACTTTTTAAAATATTTTAAAACAAAAATACCTTATATAATGATAACTCCACTCCCTTGATGAAAATCGGAAATGGTTTCAAAGGCTTTCACACAAAGCTTGTGTCAAAGGTCTCGAAGTTGAAGCTGTATTGATAAAATTCAAAACCCGTATTTTATGTATTTTATTTATATATATTATTTATGTATGGTTTCCGAATATTATTATACATATCTTATACTAACCATACATCAAGGATTTTGAAGAAATCTCATTCCTTAAGCTAAAATACATGAAGATCAAATCAGGAAGATTGTGGCTTCGCAGTTTCCCGGATTAGAAGATTGTGAAGACTCCTCCTAAGCCATGATCTGAAGTAGCCGTTGGGCAAAGATCCTTCCTTCAAATGGCGCCGATTTGATCAAGTATAAAAGGAGATAAAGAAGAGAGAAGAGGACAACTGAACACGGACGGACATTGACAAATTGACGAACATTACACACTCAGCCCTCAAGTCGATCTTTCTTCTTCGTGTACTCTCTGCTAGGTGTTAAGAGTCTTATCTTTTGTTTCAAAGCATTTGAGAGTTACACAGTGAGCTTATAGGATATATTTTGAGAGAGTGTTATACTCGAGAGTATATATAACTCAGGAAGTGTGCACTAGGCTATTGATTCACGAGCGTAAGAGGATTGTATTAGATAGCTGAGAGAGGTGGGGCTCTTCTAGATTGGTCTAGGACTCCAAGGAAACGTGAGTTGACTAGATTGCAATTGTATAGGAGAGAGACCTCTCGGTGAGCTATTAGGATCCTAAGTTTTGTGAATCAATAAAGTCTGTTGAGTCCTAGGGTTATGGAAGAACCCTAGGCAGGGACTAAGCCTTAAAGGAACCGAAACTCGTTAACAATTCGACGTGTTCTTTACTTATTGCTTTATCATTATTTCCGCACTTGTTTCGAATTGTATAACTTTGTTGTGATTCAGGTATCCCAATCGAAAGAATTGAGTTTACTCCCAAAGGGTTTGGCAAGCGTTTCAAAAGTCTTGAGATTGACAGCGAAAAGTTGGCATACTCTATTCAACCCCCTCCTCCCTCTAGAGTATCTTTATTCTACTTTGTTATACATTATCGAACCTTCATATAAGATAATTCATTTAATTGAAGCATCAATCTCTATTTTATGGCCTTGTCACTTGAAGATTAATCTCGATGGGTCTAAACTTTCTTAGCATCTTGAATGATGAAACTTATGGCTTCTGGTCGCTCACTTTGCGGTACTGCCTCAGTCTTGACTGTGGAAGTTTTGGTGCTCCCTTCTTTGAGATGGACAAGGACCTCGGTTTGCAGCATGTTGAGATTGAGAGTGGCAGCCTCACGATCATCAACTCTATTTATTGGAAGTGGAAATGTCCCTAGGAGACAGGGTCAGACCCATGAAATTTTTTTGGATGGATGAGAATCAAACCCAAAGGTATAAATGTGCCGATAAATGTTAACTACAATATACATAGTTCGAAGTGTTCAAAGACTTGTACTAAAAATTAAAACGATCATGACGATCCTTTGTCTTAGCAAAGCCGTTAATAATTCAATCTATATCAATTTTACTAATGAAATCTCTTTCAATATGAATTGTTAAAGCATTAACAAAAGAATCATATGCCATTTTGTTATCATCTTAACTTGTTTCAATGCTGAAACTGCTCTTTCTGTAGTAGCTATAGAAACTGACAATGTTAATAAAAGGCGAACCAATCGACTTATCATTCTAAATTGTTCATCCTTTTTCGCTTCCACCAAATTCTCCATCAATTTTGCAAGTGTAGGGACCTGAAGCTAAGAATTGGGAAGAACAAAAGCATGATAACAAGACAACTCACTCTAAAAAAAACATTTCTTTCATGCTCTTCAAAATCTCTTGGATAGAACTTGAAAGGGCTAAAATAAGCACGTAAAGATTCTGGGGCATAATCATCTTTTATGAGGTAAGCCCTAGTCAAACCCTAATTTTGACCATTAAGTAGACAACTAGTAGCCTCCATTGGGAAGGGGAGAAAGAGAGCTCTGACTTGAGCGTTGGAGGGTCCTCCGGGGGAAATTAGCCCCGCCCGACCTCGTTTGTTAGTGGATTGCAGATTCTAGATAGATCGATCTTCTCAAAGAATCTTAATGCGGATTTTATGCATCACATTTGACGTCGTCTGTGGGAATTCGATCAAAAAGCTACGTGATCAAAGTTGTTGGAGAAGGTGAATCATTGATTGACCACCAGATTGGATCTGATTTTAAGAACGACATTAGAAGGGAAGCCATTGGAATTATCATTGGCATCGCCCTTCCCCTCCAACGTCTTCACATCCTCACCACCGTCGTTGACCCTCCATGGTGCTCACCTCCCGACATCACGCTTATATAATTAAAGCCCAGACACTACTCGATTTCATCCCCTAGGCATAGGGGATACGCCGAATTCCTTCCTAGGTTGTCGCTCCCTTTGCATCTCTTTGGGGATTCTTCGCAGCGATCAAGGTTGAAGCCAGAGAGGGAGGCATCTGTCGAGGCGGGGGCGCAGGGGAGGGGATTGAGAGTTGTCCTTAAAATATCACGTTCCTTTGCCGCTAATTACCATCAGTATGTACCTCAACAGGAGCTATCGACACTGTCAGTGATCCTCCTTCGCTCGAAGTCACCTAGTACACTGCTGCCCTCTACAAACCCTATGAAGAAGATGCGTCGGTTTGAAAATTTGGATTAGTAACAAAAGCTACCCGGAGTTCTAAAATGATGCAGCTTGGTTTGTACGTTTAAGATCATTGTAGAAGAGGGCCCAACTTTCGATCGGAAGGCAAGATAGTACTTGGATACTCAACATATCGTTTTCGGTGGTCCTAGGAAACCCATTTTCATTGCAACACCCTTAATTACCTATGCTTCTCAAGCCTAAGCATAAACATATTTGTGATTTATCCTTCTATATTGATTCCATGCTCTCATCTTTCACCCGTTTGACCTCTGCATTTTGAGAATCATATGCCTATACTTCAATTTTAAGACATTATCATTGCCAGATCAACGAGAGGATATTATATTGTTACAACAGATTCGTTAGTGCACTTTGTTGTATTGATGATCGTAGATTCTGTCTGTTAAGGAATATCTTTTCTCCTTCCTTATATTCTTAAAAATTAGTTCTCTTTGTCATTCTTCCGTATCTGCTCCTTTGATTATGCATTTACCCCTAGCTAATTAATGTTGAAATTGATTTATTCATTCTAACGGCTAGTTTGGTCAAATATGCCTTTTAATTTCGGCCTTCATGCTGGAGGACAAGCAAAAGTCAAATATGCTTAGAACCGTTATGCTAATTTAAGACATTTTCTTCAATGGTGATGTATCAATTACCTTTTAATTGGCAATAATAATATATGCTTATCATATATTAAATTAATATTCAAACCTATACTTAAAACATGACTAAAATAGATTCATCAAACTAGCACATGCTTAGACTTTTGCTTGTCCTCAAGCAAACTATCACAAAACAAAGACACCTTGTACTTAAACCATGCATGATATGCATCATAACTAAGCTAAATGCAACCTATTATGCCTACCTAAATGCATGCTATCAAACTCCCCCATACTTAAGCTTTTGCTTGTCCTCAAGCAATGAAAAACAAATATAAAATTAATCATCTCACAAATAAGTTCTTCATGTTGTAGTATTAGAAAAGCAACATCAAGTAATAGGAGCCATGAATAAGAGAACAAATATCCTAGCAAGTATATGAGCGATCAAATAGTAAAGGCAAATTTCATCCAACCTCACCGGGATAATGTGTTTCTCTGAAACTCTCGTGTGTTTAGGCTTTAAAGTACAACTCTCAACTCAATCCAAAATGTTTTATACACCGTGAAAGTCATCAATTGCAAACCACATCATGAGGACTTTTATAGGGTTGTAATGGGGCTTTGGTAGGAACATAAGGCATGGGAAATATTTAGGCTTGTGGTGCTAAAAATCCGGGAAAAAGAAGCAACAACCAACCAGAACAACACCAAAACTTCCATACTTCGCAAACCATTACAATAATTTAAACTCTAATACACATTAATAAGCACGTTTTGATTTCAATAACCACACAAATCATGCAATTTTTCCATTTGAATGATGACTTCTTTTCTTTTCTTTTATGCTTACTTTTGTCCCTAGGTGAATTTTATCCTCCCTAGGTCCAAACTTACTAGACTTTTACTCCTAAGTGAATTTTATCCTCCATAGACCCCTAGTAATAAGTCATCTCTATTATGCAAGAAGTGTTACCTTATTTCGGCTATGCCTCTCGCAATGCACAACCATACCTACATCATCTCCACTCAAAGCAACTCCAACATAAAGATTTTTCACCATTTCTCCTCCTAATTCCCGAATAGGGTCAGGCTAATCATTGGTTATGATATATTTTTGTGGAGCTATAAAAAAGAATAGGCTTTACGGCTCATACGGGCTTCAAGCAAAGGATAATACAAAGGGTAGATAAGGTATATATAATATAGCTAAAGAAAACACGCCTCAATCATTTGAAATTCAAAAGCAACAAACATGTGCAATATGGTATTGAAATAAGAAGTATATAGAGAGTATAATCACACAATAAAAGCAAAAGGGAAATAATTATGAATAGTCCCTATAAGGCCAAAATCTCACAAAGGGTTATGTTTTTGCTAGATTTCAATTTAACATCAACTATGAACCATACTTGCTCAATTATATTCACAAATCATACTCCAAAAATCATTTCCATGCAATTCAATCAATTCATGGGATTTATGCAATTAAGATCATAAAAATGAATTAGAGGAAAAACTAAACCAAGATGGGTATCGTTCATAACACCTAAATGCAATGAAATGCATAAAAAATTGAAAAAAAAACAGAAAACAGAAAACTAACACATATATAAAGACAGAGCTACACTTGAATTCCCCACCCCATGCTTAAAATCATAGTTTGTCCTCAAAGTAAATAAAATAGAATGGAAGAGGTAGAGGAAACTCACAATGTAATCAAGCATTCGGAAAACCATTTATCTCAATTCAAATCTAGATGAAGGTAGAAAACAAGATGCTCTTAGAAAAATCAGCAGCAAATCCCTTCTTGGAGTCAGAAAAACAAAGACATATCCCTTTGCAATTTGTCCTGCCCAAAATTAAAAGCAAAGAAACACAACAAGCAAATGCAGTCCAACTATCCAAGCAAGAGAATATATTTCAAGCTGCAGACTAGGATTGGTCCAAAAAAAAACATCCTTGTAACTCAAGCTCAACCATTAAGTAAGTATAAAGAAAAATCATAACGTTTTGGTGGCCACAGGGAGCATGAGACAACGACAACGATGCCAATTTGATGAACGGTGGCGGTGTGAATGGTCGGAAGCAGCCCCAGCCAGAAACTTCGTGTAGAAACGCGGTGATGAATGCGAGAAAGAAGAGGCGATGTACGCTCTTCGTTGTTCGAGAAAGAAGGCACCGACGGTTTTAGATGGTCGGAGATGTGGTTGGCCCGGTGGCGGCCTCGCGTGCACCGAAGGATTAGGCGAGCGCATGAGAGAGAAGGGTTGGAAACGGAGTCATGGAAGGCGGAAGAAAGAGGCAGCGGTGGTTTGAGATGGGTCGGGACTCAGGAGAACTTGAAGCGGCGGAGAACATTGACGGGACTCCGGCGTTCAAAGGAGGAGGGAGAGCACGGGCGGGCGGAAGTGGCGGCGGCGCTCTAGCGTATTCAAGAAAGAACAAGGGAGACGGGAGCCTCCAGTTTTTTTTACGAAAATATTTTAACAAAAAATATATATAAATTAATCATAACTTACCTTGATTCTTACCAACCTTTCTAAGATCAGACATTGTTAACGCCTGTTGTTAGGGAGGAAATCGAGTATGAAATATAACAAAATAAATCAAACCAGATTCTGCCCACGCAAATAATTACAAGACCTCCTCCTGATGCAGCAGTGGGAAGTCAGGATCGATCCACGAGGAAGCGTGTCAGCGGATCCTAGGCAGCAGAGAAATCTCACGGTCAGAAGTCGACAACAGGGTCCTCGATCTCGACTAGGGTAGTCGACAGAAGATCGGACAGTCGAACACAGCGCAGCAGCAGTCACAGGGGCTCGTCGATGTCGATGAGGGTCTACTCGATGTCGAGTACAATCCTCGTCGACTTTGCTTTGTCTCGTCGAGTACCTGCACAGTTAAGCTACAGCGACGCTAGATCAAAGATCAGTAACTCGAGGTCGACCAGGCTTGGTCGAGATCGAGTAGACAGGGAATCAAAACGAAATAACGAAATAAAGTAAAGGCAAATGCTTTGGGACTTTCGAAATAAACTGTATGTAAAAAGCTTCCAGGATTGGGGTTTGCAACAACGATAACCAAGCATGCATAAGGTAGAACCAAACAAATTATCATGTAAATCGCATCAAAGGACTAAGCTTTCGCCTTTTCCAACAGTTAGACAACTCTCTCAAGAAACCCTAATTGTCTCTACTAATTTTATGTTTATAATCCAAGTTGTTAACATGGATCTCCATTAGCAGGGTAATAAACACATCAACAAGTAGGAAAATGCTCAACACATGATAAAGGTCGGATCTTTACCTCAAACACGCATGGCTATCGTCGGGCTCGCCCCAAACCCTAGAAGTGGGTGGACTACTCGCGCTTCATTGCAAACTCAGACATTGATTGGAAAGAAATAACTTGCATTAACTAAATTCAAAGCCTTTACAATCCTGGCAATCAACTCTCGTAAACTGCCAAAACCTTAAAACCTTCGAACTCCCTAAATCGTTTCTGTCAACTACTTCTCTCCCCCCAAATTGAAATTCTAAAACTGAGCCCCATGGGCTTTATTTATAGCCTTCTATTCCTTGCTAATCAAGAATAGAATATCTATATCTATATCTAAAACTATATCTAAAATGCTTAAGGATAAATAAAAGCGATAAAGAAATTAAATCTAAATATATCTAAATTGTCTCAAGTGGATAAATCTTCTCCTTTATGATGTAACTTGATAGATTCGGATAGACTAGACCATCATCGGCTCCAAGGACTCCAACTCCGAGTAGGATTCGTCAAGCCACGTCAACAGCTTCTGGATTCGTCGTCGATGTCGACTAGGGCGTCCTCGACATCGAGTAGGAGTGTTGTCGACTGGCTCCTCAGGTTCATCGTCTCGGTTAGCTGGTGCTCGATGTGGCTCGGACTTGACTCACGGGTCTCGTCGACCTCGACAAGGGTTCGTCGACATCGAGTTGGGTCTTCCCTTCCGCTTCCGCGAGTTGCCCCTTCCGCTGGAGCGAGTGGCGAGATCCGTCGGCTTGGTGCATCCCGCTGGCAGCGAGATTTTCCGCGGCAGCGAACGGTCCGCTGCAGCGAATTGAGTCGCTGGCAGCGAATGCTGCTCGGTTGTCCTCGGCTTGTCGACTCCGGGTGTGGCGCCCGCTGGCAGCGGGGATTTCCGCGGCAGCGAGAGGCTCGCTGCAGCGAGTCTAGTCGCTGGCAGCGAGTGCCTTCTTGTCGGCCTCGGCTTGTCGACCAGCTCTTCTTCTCGTCAACTCCGGGCATGGCGCTGAGGCGTCGTCGATCTCGACTAGGGCTTGTCGAGATCGAGTAGAGCTCCGGAGCTGGGTTGGTCTGGCTCCTAGTCGACAAGGCCTGTGCTCGGACATGCTCGTCTAGATCGAGTAGGGCCTACTCGAGGTCGAGTAGCCTGGGCTCTCATCTTGATTCGCTCGGTTCCGCTGCTTCTTCGACCTTGGACTTCTGTAGTGGTTTTCCGAGCTTTTCTGACCTTCCTTAGAGTTGCTGTAAAATGTTTCGAATTCTGCGAATTTAAACAGAAACTGGTGTAGATTCCATAATTTGAAAAATAAACATAAACTACATAGATTCTATACTATTTAACCCAAATGTATGCAACGTATGCAGAAAACGATATTAAAGTTACTGTAAAATATGGCAAATTCAACTCACAACAAACACCCCATACTTAAGCTTGCTTGTCCTCAAGCAATACTTTTATCTGTCATTCAGGGGAAGAAATCAAAACTCTCAACATATCAGATTCATTCTTATATAACCCAGCAGTCAATTACCATCCTTGAAAAGGTACTAGTCTCACACATCCATGCATGTGCAATTATATCAAAGCAACATCTACTCACAAAAGGAGGGTCATGCAAAAACATTCATAAGTGACAAAGCATTGATAATCAAGAAGACTTTAATTTAAGCTCAAATAAGGAGTAGATTTGGTAAAAGGCTAAAAGGTGGGCAATTTCTAGCAATGTGGTGCTAATGATCCGGGGAAATGGAGTATTTCCAAATTTGAACTTCCACATTCCTTTTTATAAAATTCATCACCTTTCGTAATGCTTTTATCAATAATAATGCTTTTATCTCTCTGACTTCAGCACTGCCTTCTCGCGAGTCGCAAACATGGGTGTCATGAATTGCCCCGGATACTTAGTGCTTTGGACTCCTCACAATGTGTCCCATCTCTCCAAACTATTATCTCAGAGAGCAGGGTCAATCTACCTTTATCTCCTGAGGTGATTGGATTTTCTTTCACTCATTAAATTTTCCATATATTTCAAACAATTTCCTTCCAAACTCCAATAATGATAATAATCACAAACACCATATGATAATCTCCATAATGTAACATCATTCTCAACATAGTCCCCGAATAAGGTAAAGAATGGCAAATGTTTGGATCATGTGGAGCAATAATTGAAATAAGGCATATTATGGCTTTTGTGATGCATAAGCATAGGTAAGGCTAGGATTTCAAACAATGACCATTATATGGAAATATAAAGTCCTCCATCATTTTATCATGCAACATGTCAAAAGCAACTTCAAATTTTACCTCCTTCTATGGTTTTCATAAAAATATGCACTTCATTATGACTTCCCTTTACTAGGCAATTTCATGCTATATCTCTAATGAATCCAATTTTGCATCGTCGAGTCCAATATAAGCTTCCATGACATTATTCAAAAAATTTCAATGGGGGTCTTTTTTTCTCAAATTTTGGAAATCATGCATATAAGCACATAAATCAATAATGTATTCCAATATAGCCATATAGCAATTTAAAGAAAATAATGCACATATATGTCAAATAAAGTAAACATGCATAATGTAAGCCCTTCCCCCACCCCATACTTAAAATTTACAGTGTCCCCACTGTATAAAAATCAAATAAAAACAAGAGTAAAGGAAGGAACTCACAGGATAAAGTATCGAGGAAGGCGGGTCAGTGCATGTCGAGTAGATGTTCTTGTCGATATCGAGTACAGTACCCGATATCGAGTAGGCTCTCAGTGTCTGGTGGAATCTGAAGTCGAGGAGCGTCTGGCTGGTCCATGTCGAGTACGTCTACTCGAGGTCGAGTTGTGTCTGGGCTGCTTCTCCTTGTCGTCGTAGACTTGGCCTTCGTCGATTTTGACTGTTTTTCAGGGACTTGTTATTCCATTTTTCGCGGTCCTTTTATGCTTGCCGACCTAAAAGTGTTAGATTGCACACAAGGCTATCCACATAAAACATTCTAAAAGACATAAAACCAAAACCAAAAACAAAAACCAAAAACAAAAAAGTTCAAAAGTCCCAAAATCATAAAGTTTATATACATGCTCTAGATTTTAGAGTCGCTAGGCCGACTTCTCCTTTTGCGCTCAAGGACCATTATTGTGGGGCCCGCTCATGCTTGGCCCTTCTCCTGGATCATCTAGGTCCTGCTGGTAGTATGCGAGCTCAGCAGATAGGTTGTTGCTTGCATCATCTCCCTTTGCCTTCTCCCTTTTCCTTCCAGCTCTCAGTTTTCGCAGATTCTCTTGCCACGGGTTCTTATCTCCCCTTAAATCATTTAAAACTTTCTTTATGGACTGAGGGGGAGTAGGATTCATACCTGAACTTGCCTTTTCGGACCCAAAACAGGAATCTTTGGGCTTGGCGCTAGTCGACATCGATGAAGTCTTGTCGACTTCGAGTACAGGGACCCCATACTTAGGCTCCTGGCAAGTTTCTGGCTCTGCAGTATTTGTCGACATCGACGAAGGCTTGTCGAAGTCGAGTAGGTCCCTTGTCGAGATCGAGTTGGGCTTGTCGACCTCGGGTACAGCGTCAGCACCTTCCCCCGCTGTTTGCTTGGTCATTTGGTTGCTGATGCTTTTCACCTCCAGCCATGCAATTTCCTCTTTTGCAGGGCCAAAAGAGAAATCCAAAACCTCATCGCCTATGGTGAAGGTGAGCGATCTATTCTTGACGCTTATTTTGGCATTTGCAGTAGCTAAGAATGGCTTACCAATAATAATAGGTCTAGTAGGATCTTCAGCACAGTCAATGATAAGGAAATCAGCTGGAACAAAGAATTTACCAACCTGGACAGGGACGTTCTCAACTATACCTGTAGGGATGACTACTGTATTGTTTGCCATGTATAGCTTAGCATCCACAGGTTCTATGCATCCTATCTTTACTTTTCGCCAGATTGATAAAGGCATAATACTCACACTTGCCCCTAAATCGCATAGAGAATCATATTTATATTGACCAAAACCCACAGTAACAGAAAACTTACCAGGGTCAGGTCTCTTTTCAGGGAAGTGGGGTACTTTGCATTCGCATGCGATCTCTGAGATGGATCGCTTCTTGCTTAGGATTTCCTTGAGAAATTTGACATATCCAGGCATCTTTTGCAGGGCTTCTGTAAAAGGATTAGAAACATTCAGTTCTTGCAGCATATTAACAAATCTGGTAAACCTACCTGCAATGGGATCTTTCTGTGCCCTTGAAGGGAAAGGCAGTGGCTTTTTCAGTTTCGGAGCCTGATTAGCTGTCGGAGGTGCTGCAGCGTCGTCGACGTCGGCTTGATGTTGCTCGTCGATCTCGACAACAGGCTCGTCGACATCGAGTAGGGTGGTCGACCTGGAGTTGCTAGTCTGCGCAGCGGAGTCCGAGCTCAGCTTTTGGTCTTTGTCGAGTAGAGTTTCGTCGATGTCGAGTACACCTTCCTCGAGATCGAGTTGGCTGTGCTCAACGTCGAGTTGCTGCTCTGCCTTGCTTTGCTGTTTTTCGACCTCTGGCTCGTGTAATTGATGTCCACTCCTGAGTTTGATAGCTGCGACGTGTCCAGTTTTCCCTTTAGGATTTGGTTCAGTTTGCCCAGGGAGTTGTCCGGACGGTCGTGGGATCTGTGCAGCGATTTGACCCATCTGCGTCTCTATTCCCCTTTTCCAGATGTCCAATTCCCCAAACTTTGTAGTGATATTCTAGAATTGGTTGTTGATGGTGCCCTGATTCCGACGCATCTCCTCAAGGATCAGCTACAGATCATCCTTCTGTTGATCCCTTTCTGGATGTCCTGGAGCTCTGTAGGGTGGGGGATTCCTAGGAGGACCTTGGTTCCACTGTGGTTGGTAGGATCGTTGGTCTCCCATGTAGCGATTTGGACCCCCAGCGTAGGCTGCCTGCTCATGTGTTTCTACCATCCTGACTTGCTCGGTGTGTGGGCACTCAGTAGTGGTGTGCCTTTGTGATCCGCATTCGATGCAAGGCTGGTTGACAGATAGATATTTGACTTGCTTGAGGAGCTTGCGATTCTGGTCTCTGTAGAACTGCTCCCTGACATCTGGGTTAATCTCCTTTGCTGGCTCATAGAGTGGCATTGATGGTGCTGGCCTGGCGTAGGTGTTCTCCTCATAGTTTGTAGAAGCCCCATATTTGTTGTCGTAGTTAGTGAGCTTTTCTAGCACACCCCATGCGTCGCTTGGGGGCATCGTCAGATACTCATAGCGAGTATAATGGTTGATCCTATCCTTTGTGATTTGATCCAGAGAGTTGAAGAAGATCTCCTGGATGACGTAGGGTGGCTGTCCATGAGTAGGGCAAGATCGCAGTAGTTCTTTGTAGCGTTCCCATGCCCTTGCCAGCGGTTCCCCTTGCTTCTGTTTGAAGGCGGTGATTTTCTGACGGAGAAGTGCTGTTTTGGCGAGTGGGAAGTATTTGTTCAAGAACTCTTGCTCTACTTAGGCCCATGTCGTGAGTGATCTTGGTTTCAGCCCCTCAAGCCATTTCAGTGCGAGTCCAGCGAGCGACCAGCGAAAAGATTTCATCTTGACATATTCCAGAGTTGTACCTTCAGCAAGAGTATGACACATATCATGAAAGTTAGTAATATGTTCAAGAGGGCACTCATTAAATTTGCCATTAAAAGCATTATTTTTAAGCTCTATCAAAAATTGAGTGCGAATTTCAAAAGAGTTTTCAGGGATTAGAATCGCCGATTCAGGCACGACGAGAGTTGGATGCATATAATCCTCAGCAGTGGTTGGATATTGGGCAAGCTCAGCTTCTGCTTGCCTTGCATGCTCAGCTTGATGTTCCCTGGCTGCTCTCTCAGTGGCGAGAGCAGTATCTTTGGCGGCTATTTCCCTTGTAAGCCTTTCGATCATTTGCTCTTGTGTTTCAACGGCCGCCATTACCCTTTTGAGTTTAGAGTGGATGTGTAGGTAACGCTCTGGTTCGTCTAAGGCGTCAAACTCAGGTGGTAGACCAGAACGGCGCATACACCTGAAAAGTAACTCAAAGTAGACGTAAGATTCAACTACCTAAGGCGCGAATGATTGCTTCCCCGGCAACGGCGCCAATTTGTTGTTAGGGAGGAAATTGAGTATGAAATATAACAAAATAAATCAAACCAGATTCTGCCCACGCAAATAATTACAAGACCTCCTCCTGATGCAGCAGTGGGAAGTCAGGATCGATCCACGAGGAAGCGTGTCAGCGGATCCTAGGCAGCAGAGAAATCTCACGGTCAGAAGTCGACAACAGGGTCCTCGATCTCGACTAGGGTAGTCGACAGAAGATCGGACAGTCGAACACAGCGCAGCAGCAGTCACAGGGGCTCGTCGATGTCGATGAGGGTCTACTCGATGTCGAGTACAATCCTCGTCGACTTTGCTTTGTCTCGTTGAGTACCTGCACAGTTAAGCTACAGCGATGCTAGATCGAAGATCAGTAACTCGAGGTCGACCAGGCTTGGTCGAGATCGAGTAGACAGGGAATCAAAACGAAATAACGAAATAAAGTAAAGGCAAATGCTTTGGGACTTTCCAAATAAACTGTATGTAAAAAGCTTCCAGGATTGGGGTTTGCAACAACGATAACCAAGCATGCATAAGGTAGAACCAAACAAATTATCATGTAAATCGCATCAAAGGACTAAGCTTTCACCTTTTCCAACAGTTAGACAACTCTCTCAAGAAACCCTAATTGTCTCTACTAATTTTATGTTTATAATCCAAGTTTTTAACATGGATCTCCATTAGACGGGTAATAAACACATCAACAAGTAGGAAAATGCTCAAAACATAATAAAGGTCGGATCTTTACCTCAAACACGCATGGCTATCGTCAGGCTCGCCCCAAACCCTAGAAGTGGGTGGACTACTCGCGCTTCATTGCAAACTCAGACATTGATTGGAAAGAAATAACTTGCATTAACTAAATTCAAAGCCTTTACAATCCTGGCAATCAACTCTCGTAAACTGCCAAAACCTTAAAACCTTCGAACTCCCTAAATCGTTTCTGTCAACTACTTCTCTCCCCCCAAATTGAAATTCTAAAACTGAGCCCCATGGGCTTTATTTATAGCCTTCTATTCCTTGCTAATCAAGGATAGAATATCTATATCTATATCTAAAACTATATCTAAAATGCTTAAGGATAAATAAAAGCGATAAAGAAATTAAATCTAAATATATCTAAATTGTCTCAAGTGGATAAATCTTCTCCTTTATGATGTAACTTGATAGATTCGGATAGACTAGACCATCATCGGCTCCAAGGACTCCAACTCCGAGTAGGATTCGTCAAGCCACGTCAACAGCTTCTGGATTCGTCGTCGATGTCGACTAGGGCGTCCTCGACATCGAGTAGGAGTGTTGTCGACTTGCTCCTCAGGTTCATCGTCTCGGTTAGCTGGTGCTCGATGTGGCTCGGACTTGACTCACGGGTCTCGTCGACCTCGACAAGGGTTCGTCGACATCGAGTTGGGTCTTCCCTTCCGCTTCCGCGAGTTGCCCCTTCCGCTGGAGCGAGTGGCGAGATCCGTCGGCTTGGTGCATCCCGCTGGCAGCGAGATTTTCCGCGGCAGCGAACGGTCCGCTGCAGCGAATTGAGTCGCTGCCAGCGAATGCTGCTCGGTTGTCCTCGGCTTGTCGACTCCGGGTGTGGCGCCCGCTGGCAGCGGGGATTTCCGCGGCAGTGAGAGGCTCGCTGCAGCGAGTGCCTTCTTGTCGGCCTCGGCTTGTCGACCAGCTCTTCTTCTCGTCAACTCCAGGCATGGCGCTGAGGCGTCGTCGATCTCGACTAGGGCTTGTCGAGATCGAGTAGAGCTCCGGAGCTGGGTTGGTCTGGCTCCTAGTCGACAAGGCCTGTGCTCGGACATGCTCGTCTAGATCGAGTAGGGCCTACTCGAGGTCGAGTAGCCTGGGCTCTCAGCTTGATTCGCTCGGTTCCGCTGCTTCTTCGACCTTGGACTTTTGTAGTGGTTTTCCGAGCTTTTCTGACCTTCCTTAGAGTTGCTGTAAAATATTTCGAATTCTGCGAATTTAAACAAAAACTGGTGTAGATTCCATAATTTGGCAAATAAACATAAACTACATAGATTCTATACTATTTAACCCAAATGTATGCAACGTATGCAGAAAACGATATTAAAGTTACTGTAAAATATGGCAAATTTAGCTCACAACAACGCCCTCAGTAATTTGTCAATGTCTTGTGCACACATCGATATGTAAGCATATATAATATAATGATAAACTGAAATTATATAATATAGACGTTAAAAGCCTTTTCAATTTATCATAACTCTCTACCGAAGGAATGTGATACCACCTACACAGTTCCGCTGGTGGCTTCTCAAAGTAATGCTCCTAAGGGTCTGTATATTCACCAAAATTCACAAAAGTGTAAGAAATATCAATACCATCTTCGGGAGCCACATAAATTGGCTCGGTAAATAATTCCTTGATAGGCAAGTCAAGGATGATTTATTCGGATGAAATAGGAGCCAAAACACATGGATCCTCATGTGTGCACTCATGAGACTCCATGTAAGGGAGCATCGGGCTCTCATCGATCAAACCATCATTGTTTGTGTCTTGCCTTTCATCAACTTGAGGAATAAAGCATTGCTCTACTACCAACTCACTCACCGGTTGATTAAGTTGGTTCAATTGTTCCTCAAATCGGTCCATCCATTTAAGCACCTACTCCAACATAACCTGGCGTGTGAAAGTTTCTTCCTGCTCCACCCGATGACCCATGTAGCAGAAAAAATCCCACATATCTGATAAGTCGAAACTTGCCAAGTCTCCGTTACTCATAGACTCGGCAAGTTCTTTGGTGTCAGGAGTCATGCCCTCAAGTACACAAACAACCATATCTTGCAAACTATCTTGGTAACCCCTTGCATAACGAGCGCCCAATAAATTATGCACCCTTGTGAAATAATGGTGAAAATTTTCGCCTTGATGCTGCCTTAATCTCATCTTAAAATGTTAGTAGTAAGGGTGTCGTGAACCGTAAGATAGGTTCACAACAAAGTTAAGTTATATACATAATCCGCAAAGACACAAAACAAAGAAATAAACTTTGATTCCCCGGCAACGGCGCCAATTTGATGAACGGTTTTTAGTCGCGTAAACCGTATCAAAATAAATTCGAACTTACTAACTAATGTAGTGTGATAAGTACGGGTCAATCCCATAGAAAATCAAGTATTTCCAAGTTATATTTATTTACCAATTAATAGGAAAATGAGGGTTTTGATTGATTGAAATAAGAAAGAAAACAAAATAAACTATAAACAAGTTGATGCAAAACAATTTAGAGAGGATCGCTCTACCTACAACTATCCAATTTATTTGGTTAAATTGATATTGTAACATCCTCTTGTCCTTTTATGATTCCTATTGATGTCCTTGTCCCGACCTAATACCTAATATAGTTATAGTTACTAGTCCAATCAGTCCTAGAAACCCTTATCAATCGAACAGTCCTTAAAGAAGGATTTAACCCAATTGATAGCTTTAAGTTCAGAGATTAACCAAGGTACTTGCAGTCGCTAAAGAGGGATTTAACAACACATCCAACTTCCTACTTATCAAATTAGTTCAATCAGCCCTAAAAGAACAAGTTTGCTACTTAGGTTAAGGTTCGCAATCAAAAATCTACAAAACCCTAACAATTGAATTGATTCTACCAAGTTAATCAGACAAACTAGAATAAAACAATCAAACATTCAAGCACAAAGAAATCGAAACATTCAATATAGGAAATAATAAACAAGATTCAGAAACTCACAACTCAATCAAATAAAGCATAGAACAGAAGAGTTAAGATCTCCATAAAAATAAAACAAAACACAATTAGAGTTTAGGGTTGGAAAGTTAGTCACGGTAGTCGGCCTCTCGTCCCCCGGCTCCTTCCGGCTCTTTGCCGTGTGAATGTATATATAGTGCAAAATAATATCCTAACCTAAACCTATCTAACTAATCTAATATGGAGTATATTAATTCTATCTAATCTAATTTTCTATATATATAATAGTAATATATAGCATAGCAGCATCACATGAAAATCACGTGGGCACCTCCACTCTCGGTAGCCTACTCTCGGTCTTTTGATTTAACTAATATATATGCAGCCCAACGATTCCTTTTGCATCCTGTTGTAATATTAACACCTTGTAGTTCGTAGTTTGGTCCTCGTGCAATCACTGGCCCACTCCTCATGAAATATGTTTAGAATTTGATTATCTCTTTTGCTCACGGTAACGGCATCCAAAATACCTAAAATGCAATACCAGTGTAGACTCCGAATAACAAATAATATATAAAAGGGCAAATTGCATAAAATAGCACGAACTTTAGGGATGGTTGCACTCAGTGGCACAAACTTATAAAAATTCAAAAATAATCACCAACTTTGGGGTTTAGTCGTGGTCAGTGGCACATACCCCATATCTCGCTAATGTGGACTAGTGGAGGTGCTTACATTGAATTTTTTTAATTAAAAAAGTATATAGCGAGATATGAATTAGTGAGAATGCTTACATATTTTTTTTTAAATTATAAGACATAAAAGATGTGCCCAAATTATGAAACTAGTTAGGTTCCATTTTTATTTTTTATTTCATGTACTTCCAAATCAAACATAATTGTGTCAAATAACTAGTCCCAAATTTTAATTTCCAAATGTTATATTTGTCACAATTATCTTTGATTTGGAATTACATGAAATAAAAAAAAATAATTGGAACCTAGCTAGTTTCATAATTTGGACACATCTTTTATGTCTTGTAATTTTAAAAAAATCATGTAAACATTCTCACTAATCCATATCTCTCTATATGTCTTTTTAATTAAAAAAAATTCCATGTAAGCACCCCCACTAGTACAAATTAGCGAGATAGGGGGTACGTGCCACCAACCGCAACTAAACCCCAAAGTTGGTGATTATTTTTGTATTTTTTTAAGTTCGTGCCACTGAGTGCAACTATGCCTAAAGTTCGTGCTATTTTATGCAATTTGCCCTATATAAAATAAGCTATAAAAATATGTAAAAATACTATAAATTGATATGCAAACCTAGGCCTATACTTAAAACATGACTAAAATAGACTCATCAAACTACTTCATGCTTAGACTTTTGCTTGTCCTCGAGCAAACTATCACAAAACAAAGACACCTTATACTTAAACCGTGCATGATATGCATCATAACTAAGCTAAATGCAACCTATTATGCCTACCTAAATGCATGTTATCAAACTCTCCCATACTTAAAATTTTGCTTATCCTCAAACAATGAAAAACAAATATAGAATCAAGCCTATTCTCGCTGAATCAAGCCTATCCTCGCTGTTATATGTGCTTCTCCAACTTCCCCCCCACCCTTCCTCCTTTGTTGTTGGACAACACCCCATTCATTTGAACTTGTCGCACCCTTTGCTGTCCTACTCTTGTTTTCACTGGATAAATCAGTGGCTAAACAACCCACATCAGTCCTTGTACCTCAAGCACAGATAGCACCATTTGATTGTGTTACTGTCATACAAGGAGGAGCAGCAGCCCCCACCACAGCCCCTGAATTTGTCATACATATTTCCAATCCAACAATCCGGTGCTGCGCACCAACGACGGATTAGACATAACTCAAATTCACATCAGCATCCCTGTTGATCGAATTCATCCCGGCCTGTTGAGTTCTACCTCTTGTGATCATCATATGTGTGTTGGTGCTATCAACACCAAACCTGAACTGTTTTATTAGATCCCCAACACCCGAAATCCCGAAACCTAGAAATCCCGAAACCCGTAATCCCAAACCCTAAATCTCTAAATTTGAAATTGAGAAATATAATATAATTACCTCCAGGACAGTTGTCGGCACCGAACACCTTCTTCCTCGCATATGTCCCTCCCACCGGGTGAGATCTTCCGGCAATCGGCCTCCTCTCTAGTCTCTCCTCGCCTCTCCCCGTCTGTCTGTTGGAAGGTCTCTTTTTCTTTCTTTTCATCCATTTCTTTTTATTTAACGGGAAGTAACGTTTTTTTAAGTAAAAGCTAACGGAAGGGTATTTGACAAAAAAAAAAAAAACCTCGGTATTTCACGAATTATGTAATACTTTCTTACACCCGACGAATTTGTCCCTACCTCAGGGGCACCTGGCGAAAATTCCAAACTTATTAAAAATAAGGGAGGATGAGATTGAGAATTTTCTAACGGATACAATCAAGAACCCAAGAAAGCAGAAATCAATTTTCAATCTTCCTGTGTCTCACAAAACAAAAAATCAATTTTCCAAACGATAATGGTGACAAGCCTCAGGTTTTTCAGAACTAATCAAAATTAAAATGAAAATTAAGAGGGGGGAAAACTTGCATTAATGGCCAGCTGCCAATTAACTTCGATCATCAACCGAGTTGATAGAATAAGAATTAAACATAGATTAAATTATGAGACCCCAAAAAATATAGGTAAACTTAATTATGGATAAATTATATTTATAGATAAAATAATCTAGCTAGTAATTCTCTATATACGAGGATTAATGAAGGTGGTAAACCTCTAAGTTAAGGGAAATTTACCCAATTAATATAGCGATGGCTTCTCACAGTAATTTTAAGACTACTGTTATTACTTATACAACTATTTGGACGTAATTAATTAAGAACCGCTTGAACTAATATGATTCAATTCAAAGTTAAACTATATATAAATGTGATTTGATGTGATTACAGTTGGAGCTTGTTAGGTGGATTAGTTATCACCAATCATAGTATATAGTTAGTACAAAAGTGCGAAAAAGTCAGCTTGCAGTTACATATTATATATATAATCTAAAATTACAACATGCACCTGGTTGGCTGGTTTTATAATCAAATTAAGCAGGTGCCGTGCTGATTAAACCCTCACAAAGTGGTTATTTCTTCCCCGTTTACCAAACACTTAACCAGGGAAAACATTAATTTCAGAAAATTCTTGGTATATTTAAACAAATTAATTGGCCTAACATATTGAAACTACGTGGTGGTTCAGTCACCAAAACTTGAAGACTTCTTTCTCAAAGGTTATTCAAGTCAATTGTATTGGTGTGTAAGGGTATCTCTCCTTTACCGTCTTTATGTTTCTTGATTTCTTTTCTTAGGCCCCAACATTTGACTGCGTGTAAAACATGTTTTTTTTTTAACCATATACTAAAATTTGGATATATGTCTAACCAGTAGCACATCCTAGATCAACATCCTTCTCGATGATTCATACAGAAATCCCGATAAGAAGGATGCAATTCCAATTAAAATCATTCCTAGCAATAAATTAAATCTACTGTTTAATTGGCATATCTCATGCCGTTGTAGACTTTAGTTTTGACAAACACGGACAAAGTATGGGAAATATTCTCAATAGTTCTTAGAATTTCTCACGAGTGCTCCAACTTAATTCATTGACAACATTAGTGAGGTGAAGAGTATCTCCTTCAATGATCAAGTTGCGAATTCCTCGGGAAGTTGTGTTGCAAGCTTAATGCGCGCCTTCCCTCAACACCAATGCTTCAACTTGTAGGACAGATTCCGGGGAAACCTCCTTGCGAAGAATGTCCACGAAATGTCCAAGTTCACCCCTAATGATACAACCAACAAAGAATTGACTCAAAATCTTAATTGATCCATCAAAATTTAACTTGCAGGAGCTCAGATGAGGTTTCTTCTATTAATTTCGATGTTTAGATTTCGACTTCTTGTTAGCCTTAATCTCTGAATTAGCTAGTGCCCATCCCTTGATGCTAGTGGATGGGATGCTTTGATGAGCAATGGGCTGAGAATGAAGTTGTTGAGAGTTCTCATAGCCAAAGATCTTTTTGTTACGATACTCCCAAATCGCGTGCCAAAGAACGCAGAGAGAGATAAAGTCCTCATTGTTGACAAAGGTTTGTTTAATATTATCGTTGAAGTTGTCAGACATATTTGTTAGTAAGATAGTGATGTTTATGTGCTTGTTGAAACCAGATATCCCATATCTGGTGAATGGACATTCAAAAAATATATGGTTATCATCCTCTAGAGTGTTGTTACGTACAAAGACAACACTGAGAGGGGACCCGTTGGCATTGTTCTAAAAAATGCTCTTGGCACCCACTTATACACCGCCAAGACGCTTAGCGTAGGCTAGCCACCAAGACACCAAGGTGCTTGGCGTTTGACACTTTGACGATTTGTTTAGAATTTGAGATTGACTTTTGTTTCCTCATTTTTTTAATGCAAAAATTATGGATTGTGATATTTATTTCACCATGTTTATGTGATTTTATATTTGAATCTAACAACGGTTAAAATGATCTTGGTGTTTATTTGATTTGTATGATGTTTTTATATTTAAAGATGTTAATGACTTTGAAAATACATATTTTATTACATTCTATGCAATTTGGATGTGGTTATGAGTTATTAAATATAACAAAATATCTAAAATCCATTTTATCTGTCAAGAATTTTCCAATAAGGTCGTTGAACCGTCTTGGTGTTTGATGGTACCCCACTGTCAAGCATCCGTCAACCGTCTTTTAGAACATTGTCAATTAGTAATATCTATTGAATCTCTCCTTTTTAGGGCCCATGAACATATCACTACTAAAAACGCAGGAAATAGCTACGGAAAATAGCCACGGCATTGGCCACGAATGACCGTGGCTAACCGGTTTAGCCACGAAAATAGCCACGGATGGGCCGTCCGTAGCCATATGCCTCGTGACTAATAGCGACGACTGTTTAGCAATGGATTTAGCAACGAATTGTCAGGTCGTGGCTAAGCCCGTGGCTGGTGATGGACATTTGAATCTCGTGGCTGAGGCAAAAAAATTAGCTTCGGAATTAGGCCATTGTTGAATTTGTGGCTACGGTCGTGGCTGATTTCGTTGCTGCAAATAAGGCATGGGTGTAGCTAAAATCGTGGCTAAGTTCATGTCATTGCTATTTTTGAGGGTAAAGTCGTAGCTAATGCTGATTTTCATTTGTTTCATGATTTTGTAGCAAATTCCGTATCCTCGTATTTTGGAAACATTGTATATATACATATGGAAAATATATATAAACACATCAATAATAATAAACCAATATGAGATTAACCAAATCCAAACATACATAAATGGAGGATAAAAATAAAGAACAAATTTTAGATACAAAAGAAACAAACTACAAAAGAAATCAAACATCCAATTTTTTGTTGACACTTCATGTTCCATAGCATTCCTTGAACCAACCTGTCCATGCATCAAAACTACTTGTAAGATTATAAAAAGTTATAAATCACAATGAAAAAAATTCTAACACAAATTCACTATCAACACAAATCCAATTTCAGTTTAGAAAGCAATTGACCAAATGAAACACACAAATTCACCAATCAAGAACAATTGGTAGTATTTTGGAGAAAATACAGTGAAAATCAAGTGAAAAGAAGCTAAGAACATCTTCAATGTTGTTGGTGTTTATGTCATTCACAATGCTTTCTGCAACATCTCTAAGAGGATCAGGTTTTGCATGTTTATAATCTGAAGAAGCCACCCACATACCATCCTGAAACGAACAAGGGTTAGCAGTTAAACAAACTCCTTTTTTGCCTATACCCTTGTTGTGCAATTATGCATCATAAAACGTTTTTACACGCTCGACAAAACCATTATTACAAAGGTCAATGAACCAAAATACCTCCTGAAAATCTTCTATCTGAAGTATGCGATCTACAGACAAAACATATAAAAGGTCCTCGTTCATCTCTTCCCCAAATTTCTTCTTCCATAGTGATAGCAACCTCTGCAGAATAAATATTTTCACTGAGAGACTCAAAACATGGGGTTTCATTCATCTTTCTCAAATGAAAATCAACACAAATTGCCAACTGAAAATCAAGTGGAAAAGAAGCTAAGGAAAGGGACAAACCTGAGGCTGGATTTGCGAGTCAAGGGAAAGGAAAGGCCGAGTGCATCAGAAAGTGAGAGCGGAGGTGGAGGAGGCGGGGGAGATCGACGGCGTCAGAGAATGTGAGCATCTGGCGGTGAAGAGGCGGTGAAGGTACCGTGATGCAACCAAGGGCGAGACCAGAAGGAAAGGCTCCTCTCCCTCCCGAATAGGAGCGTCTGGCGGTGTACACCAGGAGGCTTCGAGACCATGAGAGCAAGATCAACAAATAAATTGAAAACAAGAGATCATGAGATGAGAAGAAGAAGAAGAAGAAAACATACCTGGAAATAAGAGGTCGGGAGATTGTTGGAAGAGATCTTCAACCATGGAAAATGAAGCGTGCTCGAACTCCGGGAAATGAAATTGGTCGATCAAAAGCACAAATTTTGAAGCAAATGGAATGGCGAGACGAGAGGGACTAGATGCTACAATGGAAGGCGAGTTGAATCTGTGAAATCATGAAGGAGAGGCGAGGCGGTGAAGAGCAGAAGAGGGAGAAGAAGTGAAGAGGTGGTGAAGAGGGAGAAGCAGTGAAGAGGCCTAGGGTTAGAAAGTGTAAAGTTGCCTTTTGTACCAACTTGGGCCCCCATCTAAAATTTCAAAGTTAAAGCCCGGGAAGTTTCCCCCCAAAAATTATTATACAGCTCAAAAATTTTCGATTGAGCGCCAAATGTGAATAAAAAAATTTCAACATATATTGACCTTTTCTATAAATATACAATAATGAGGTTATTGGTGTTTTCTATTTTGAGACATACAAGTACTATATAAAAAATTAATATTATAAAATATTAATAAAAGTTAAGATATCTTTTAAAATACCAACGAAATCAAATACTCTTTAAAATTTTATAAGATATTGTAAAAATAAAATTACTTGTATATTATTCTCATACGAATTTATTAATTGACATAAGATTTTATTCAACATTTATTAGTTACTTATATAAGTTTTCCTCAAAACTTATTTTTATAGTATTTTCGTAAGAATCTATTAGTTAATTTAAGGTTTTATTAAACATTTATTAAACTTATATGAGTTTTCATTAAAACATACCCTTATAGTATTCTAATAAGAATTTATTACTTAATACTCCGTATTTGGTTTTATTCAACACTTATTAGTTACTTATATGAGTTTTACTCAAAACATACCCTTATATTATTATAATAAGAATTTATTACTTAATATAAGGTTTTATTAGATACTTATATGAGTTTTACTCAAAACATACTCTTACAGTATTCGAATAAGAATTTATTAGTCAATATAAGGTTTTATTAGTTACTTATATGAGTTTTTCTCAAAACATACCCTTATAGTATTATAATAAGAATTTATTACTTAATATAAGGTTTTATTAGCTACTTATATGATTTTTACTCAAAACATACCCTTATAGTATTATAATAAGAATTTATTACTTAATATAAGGTTTTATTAGCTACTTATATGAGTTTTACTCAAAACATACCCTTATAGTATTATAATAAGAATTTATTGCTTAATATAAGGTTTTATTAGCTACTTATATGAGTTTTACTCAAAACATACCCTTATAGTATTATAATAAGAATTTATTACTTAATATAAGGTTTTATTAGCTACTTATTTGAATTTTACTCAAAACATACTCTTATAGTATTATAATAAGAATTTATTACTTAATATAAGGTTTTATTAGCTACTTATATGAGTTTTACTCAAAACATACTCTTAGAGTATTCTAATAAGAATTTATTAGTCAATATAAGGTTTTATTAGTTACTTATATGAGTTTTACTCAAAACATACCCTTATAGTATTATAATAAGAATTTATTACTTAATATAAGGTTTTATTAGCTACTTATATGAGTTTTATTCAAAACATACTCTTAGAGTATTCTAATAAGAATTTATTAGTCAATATAAGGTTTTATTAGTTACTTATATGAGTTTTACTCAAAACATACCCTTATAGTATTACAATATGAATTTATTACTTAATATAAGGTTTTATTAGCTACTTATATGAGTTTTACTCAAAACATATTCTTAGAGTATCCTAATAAAAATTTATTACTTAATATAAGGTTTTATTAGCTACTTATATGAGTTTTACTCAAAACATACCCTTATAGTATTATAATAAGAATTTATTACTTAATATAAGGTTTTATTAGCTATTTATTTGAATTTTACTCAAAACATACTCTTATAGTATTATAATAAGAATTTATTACTTAATATAAGGTTTTATTAGCTACTTATATGAGTTTTACTCAAAACATACTCTTAGAGTATTCTAATAAGAATTTATTAGTCAATATAAGGTTTTATTAGTTACTTATATGAGTTTTACTCAAAACATACCCTTATAGTATTATAATAAGAATTTATTACTTAATATAAGGTTTTATTAGCTACTTATATGAGTTTTATTCAAAACATACTCTTAGAGTATTCTAATAAGAATTTATTAGTCAATATAAGGTTTTATTAGTTACTTATATGAGTTTTTACTCAAAACATACCCTTATAGTATTATAATATGAATTTATTACTTAATATAAGGTTTTATTAGCTACTTATATGAGTTTTACTCAAAACATATTCTTAGAGTATCCTAATAAAAATTTATTACTTAATATAAGGTTTTATTAGCTACTTATATGAGTTTTACTCAAAACATACCCTTATAGTATTATAATATGAATTTATTACTTAATATAAGGTTTTATTAGCTACTTATATGAGTTTCACTCAAAACATATTCTTAGAGTATCCTAATAAAAATTTATTACTTAATATAAGGTTTTATTAGCTACTTATATGAGTTTTACTCAAAACATACCCTTATAGTATTATAATAAGAATTTATTACTTAATATAAGGTTTTATTAGCTACTTATATGAGTTTTATTCAAAACATACTCTTAGAGTATTCTAATAAGAATTTATTAGTCAATATAAGGTTTTATTAGTTACTTATATGAGTTTTACTCAAAACATACCCTTATAGTATTATAATATGAATTTATTACTTAATATAAGGTTTTATTAGCTACTTATATGAGTTTTACTCAAAACATATTCTTAGAGTATCCTAATAAAAATTTATTACTTAATATAAGGTTTTATTAGCTACTTATATGAGTTTTACTCAAAACATACCCTTATAGTATTATAATAAGAATTTATTACTTAATATAAGGTTTTATTAGCTATTTATTTGAATTTTACTCAAAACATACTCTTATAGTATTATAATAAGAATTTATTACTTAATATAAGGTTTTATTAGCTACTTATATGAGTTTTACTCAAAACATACTCTTAGAGTATTCTAATAAGAATTTATTAGTCAATATAAGGTTTTATTAGTTACTTATATGAGTTTTACTCAAAACATACCCTTATAGTATTATAATAAGAATTTATTAATTAATATAAGGTTTTATTAGCTACTTATATGAGTTTTATTCAAAACATACTCTTAGAGTATTCTAATAAGAATTTATTAGTCAATATAAGGTTTTATTAGTTACTTATATGAGTTTTACTCAAAACATACCCTTATAGTATTATAATATGAATTTATTACTTAATATAAGGTTTTATTAGCTACTTATATGAGTTTTACTCAAAACATATTCTTAGAGTATCCTAATAAAAATTTATTACTTAATATAAGGTTTTATTAGCTACTTATATGAGTTTTACTCAAAACATACCCTTATAGTATTATAATATGAATTTATTACTTAATATAAGGTTTTATTAGCTACTTATATGAGTTTTACTCAAAACATATTCTTAGAGTATCCTAATAAAAATTTATTACTTAATATAAGGTTTTATTAGCTACTTATATGAGTTTTACTCAAAACATACCCTTATAGTATTATAATAAGAATTTATTACTTAATATATGATTTTATTTGCTACTTATTTGAGTTTTACTCAAAACATACTCTTAGAGTATTTTAATAAGAATTTATTAGTTAATATAAGGTTTTATTAGTTACTTATCTGAGTTTTTACTCAAAACATACTCTTAGAGTATTCTAATAAAAATTTATTAGTCAATATAAGGTGTTATTAGTTACTTATATGAGTTTTCCTCAAAACATACCCTTATAATGTTATAATAAGAATTTATTACTTAATATAAGGTTTTATTAGCTATTTATATGAGTTTTACTCAAAGCATATTCTTAAAGTATACTAATCAAAATTTATTACTTAATATAAGGTTTTATTAGCTACTTATATGAGTTTTACTCAAAACATACTCTTAGAGTATTATAATAAGAATTTATTAGTTAATATGAGGTTTTATTAGTTTCTTATATGAGTTTTACTGAAAACATACTCTTAGAGTATTCTAATAAAAATTTATTAGTCAATATAAGGTCTTATTAGTTACTTATATGAGTTTTCCTCAAAACACCCCATTATAATATTATAATAAGAATTTATTACTTAATATAAGGTTTTATTAGCTACTTATATGAGTTTTACTCAAAACATATTCTTAGAGTATCCTAATAAAAATTTATTACTTAATATAAGGTTTTATTAGCTACTTATAGGAGTTTTACTCAAAACATACCCTTATAATATTATAATATGAATTTATTACTTAATATAAGGTTTTATTAGCTACTTATATGATTTTTTCTCAAAACGTACTCTTAGAGTATTCTAATAAGAATTTATTAGTTAATATATGGTTTTATTAGTAACTTATATCAATTTTCCTGAAAACATACTCTTATAGTGTTATAATAAGAATTTATTACTTAATATAAGGTTTAATTAAACATTTATTAGTCACTAATATGTGTTTTCCTCAAAACATACCCTTATAATATTGTCATAAGAATTTATTAATTAGTTAATATATATTTTTTTCAACACTTGTTAATTTATATAAAAAAAAAAATTTATGGGCATATTTGGACCCGTCAATGGGCCAATCGGGGAAAACAATCATATTTGGGCTGATTTAGCCACGGATTTTGCCACGGGTTTAATCGTCGCTAAATCACCACTTCATTTAATGGGCTAAGATAAGATAATTGAGCTTTTACTAGCTTAATGGGCCGAACCCAGAAATTTTGGGAGATTTTGTACCCGGATTTTGCCACGGGTTGAGTGTCACCGGATAGCCCATTCATGATATATATCCGGCCCAACTACAATTAGTGACCCAAGGTCTACTCACCACATATGTTCATTTGATTTCCGATGATTAATAGCCACAGATTTAGCGACGTATATTGTGTTGTGGCCATATCAGCGTCGAAAACAGCCACGGCAATCCTATTCGTGGCTACGTTCATGGCTATTTACTGACACTGACATATATTGAGCCACGAAATCAGCTACAGACATCTGGGTCGTTGCTAATAGCCACGAATGTTTTGGCATGTCATACCAGGATGAGTATTAGCCACGAATATAGCCACGGTCAGGAACAGTCGTGGCCAATGTCATCGCTAATGGCCACGAATACAGGGTCGCCTATAATCCGTGGCTAACCATCTGTAGCTATTTCCTGTTTTTTTAGTAGTGTATGTTTCCAAATAAAGTTTTAAATTTTTGGTCGATCATATATAACAACCAAATTACATATGATCAAGATTCTAATTATAACATTTAAGGGCATGTTTGGTGGGAGCTTTTCACAGCGTTAGATAGAGCGGTAGATAAAGCGTCTTTGTAAAGCTATGAAAATCCGGGTTTGGCAGGGCAGTAGCGTTTTCAAAACGCCCCCACTTCATCTCCTCCAAAAGCTTTGTAAGCGTTTTATCTGCAGCTCCCTAGAGGAAGCGTTGGATGAAAGGGATAAGCGTTTTGAGATTGAAAATTAAGGACGATTCATCTCCCTTCGCCATCGCCTATTTCCATTTTCGTCTACACTATCTCCTTCCATGAAAGGGGCAAACTCGGTGAGGTTTCTATTCGATTTGATTTCTCCATCTGCTTCTTTTCTTATTAATTTTACCCTTTTATCATCAATATCGCATTTGATTGTTTGGGGTGTTTTTTATTTGGCCGGTTTTAGGGTTATGTGAAACACCCCAATTTCTCTTTCGTGTAATTGTTGTTCTTGTGGCATTTAATTTAGTACCAATTCAATGATTGCTGGCTCGGATGATTCCTTCTAAAGTTCTAAGTGGTCATCATCATTCTAAAGTTCTAACTGGTGAAGAAATTTTCTCTTGATCTGTTATCACCTAATCTGATTTCATGATGCACAGGAGGAATTAATTCTCTTGTATGTTATATATGTGATTCCAGTCTGATACAGTTTGATCTAGATTCACAGTTCCTGGTAATCTATTAGAAATTGCCATGATCTGTCTAAAAAAATGCGTACTTGATCTGTTGTTGGCTTTATGACATCTTTTAGGAGGATTATAAATACTTCTAACTGAATTTCTAGGTCATTCCAAGATCATGTGTTCGCCTTTTTTCGTGATTATCTGTAGTTAGAATTGAATTGGTTAATGGTATATATATAAATCAATGTATTTTTTGTAGGTTATTTTGAACCATACTTGTTGCTTTTTTCCACTGTCCAAGTGCTCTTTGTATGCTATGCATCTCAATTGACTGCCTTATGGAAGAATTCATTGCTCTTTTTTTGCTTTTTTTTTATATTATTTGAAGTGAAGTGTTGCAAAAAGTATATATTGATCTCAAGGAGGTGTTATGGTGATGGGTTTTTTGGGGGTCCTGGTTGAAATTTTATATATGGTATGCAGGGAAGTAGCCACTCCCTCAATAGGCAACACTCAACCGTTGACATTGAAGTTGGGATTCATCAATTAGGACAAAGTCCAGAGAACTAGTGCTTTCTTAATTTGAGTTTCAGTAGCACAAATTCATGAGAAGTTTTAAAGCTTACTAATGTCTACGTAAACTGAACTATCCACAATTGTTGATTTCCATTGCTTTTGTCCATTTCTTTGTCCATTTCTTTATTGAAGATATTCACATGGTTTATATGTACATGGTTGTTCTGCTGAATAGTGTTTTTAGAGGCCATGGTTGCTTCTTTCTAAGTGCTGTGATTGAGAGATCTCAACCCACTGTGCACATATGCAAACCCATTGGCAACAATCCTAAGCGCGGCTATGCTCTTGAGATATGGTCTCAAGGAAGCAGAAGCTGCAGAAAGAATAGAGAATGTAGTGTTGGACATGCTCGACAGGGGGTTTAGAACATGCGACATATTCACTGATGGAAAAGTATGCCCAACAACATTACATCCATATTGTTTTCACTTTTACACACTTGGTGGTTTTATTCTATATATATTTGACTGTATAAAAATGTCTATATTTGCCTATCTGGACCTAGAAACCGACATCTGCTACAAGAATTGATTTTAGCGATGACAAAACACAAATTGTAGCCATGTTAAGTTCTAAAACGTCCACATGTTGTTTGGGCAATCGCCAGTGTTAATTATGTTACTTTGATTTTCTTGCAGACACTGGTAGGATGCAAAGAGATGGGCAAGCAAGTGCTGGAATCCGTAGAATCTTTGGTTCCACAGGGTTCTTAACTTGTTTACAAGACTGCTTGCTTTTGCAGAATGCTGAATGGATGCCTTTAGCAGCGCAAATACCACGAAGCTCAGGTTCGTCCCTCAAATCTGTTGTAATTGATAGTTCAAAAGATAATGTCTTGCAGAATAAAAGATGAGTTTTGTCAACTTCTTTTCTGCATTTGAATGTATCATCTCCGAGAACCAACATTTTCGCAACTAGAGTCTGTAAGATTGTAACGTTTTCTCATTAAGAAATATGAAATAAGATGCCTCAGAAGTTTGATCCTTGTGCAGTCACTGAAGCAACTACTTACAGCTAAATATAGTTCACTTTGGAGAAGCAAGGGGCATATCAGCCAACTTGCCGAGCCACGAAGGAGGCAGCATCCCGGTCTGTTCGTGCACTGTCTCCAGCAATGGGGCAACACAGTGTACACATCCGCGATATCCTTGAGTGTGCTGCAGCCTCCTCCCTCAAAGAAACTGGCCCCATTGCCCCCTGTCCAGATGCTCATCTTCGGTTGTAGCCCCCGGATTGCATCAGCATTCACCCTAGCCATTTTCTGGAACACCCTCTTCTCAATCATCATGTAGTGCCTTTGGCCCATATTAGAAAATTAAATGAGTAGATTGCTTCTTTGATTTACAATTACAGATGATATGAGAACCTCCGAATTAAGAAATGAAATAACTAGTTACTGAATACCTAATGTTGTACCAAAAAATAGATAATTAATTTGCCGATGGTACCTAAGATCGAGCATGAATCAAAACTTGGAGATGAGATTCACAAGGATGTTTCATGAATTGGCCAACTGTTTTTACATTCTATGATAAATCAAGTTGTGTATTGGTAAGAAAATTAAGCTTTCGAACCATGCTTATTGGTACTTGAGTCCACCGTTACATGTAATTCGTAATATAAAGATAGATGGGTTGAAAACGAGCGGAAAGAAGCTTGAAAACGAGCTCAAAGAAAAAACGAGCATAACAAGCAAAAACGAGGTTGAATTCGAGCTCAAGCTCGAGCTAGTCTAATTACTCATGAGTCGAATATGATCACAAAACCAAGCTCGATAAAAAAAAAAAATCACCCCTATTGACAATGTATGATTTTGGTTTCATAGCCCGGGCTTGTTACTAGGTTATAAAGTCATGTATTTTTTCTGTTTTTTATAAAGAAACTTTATAGCCCAGACCAAATATGATCGGACTCTAAAATCGTGCATCAAATAAAATAGATCCATTTTGGTAATTTGGCAATTTAATCTCAAAGCTTGGATAATCAATAGTCATGCCAAACAAGATGTTCAATTTTACGCTAGATTCAAATTTTCATCTATGTTATAATATTAAGCTAGATTAATAAATGAGCATGTCAAACCTGCCCTAAATGCTGACTATATAACTAAACAGGTACTAGCAATTAAGGATATTAATACAAATTAAAAAGATAAGACGATTATTTGTAATTTTTGCCTTTTACGTGAAACTATAAAAGACACGTTAGGTTACTGCATATTTTGGTAAATATTTTGTTAATTATCTTTTATTTTGTGAATATTTTGATTAAGCACTGATTAATCTCAAGGTCCTCAACCATTAAAATTAAAAAGGAAAAAAAAGTATAAAAGTATAAATAAATAAAAACTTGCAACATGTGTTAATTACTGCGTATCTTGATCCTTGGTTTCAAGTTATGGTTTCATGGCCACAGGCTACAGTCGACTATACTATACACCTCCCTACTTGTGGAAATAAAATCATACAAAATCCTCCATTAATTATTTAATTACTAAAAGATGTGAACCTCTTCCCTAAAAAGAATCCATATTAATAAATGGTGTATATTTTCAAAATCCCCAAATCAAAATAAAACAGGGAAGAAAAATAGATTCTACGACTACCTTACACCCCCCGTCCTTAAATGCATATAGGCAGCTAAAAAGCAAAAAATTATTTGCATTTAAACCCCTCAAGAAATCATTATTTCACATTTGATTGATGCATATAATATAATAAGGAGTTATAAATAAAAGAGGGAGGAGACATTAAACAGAGATTCACCTGTGGCCGCGAGAACAGAAGAGCGGAGCATATAAAGAGGAGTCCCCTCCCCTTCCCCTCCCCTCCATCAGAATCAAACCTTTCGATAATTTGCATTTATATTTCCCATTTTGAAGATAAAAAATTTCCTTTTCGGAACGAGAAAAAAGATTGAGTTGGGTTTTGACCCACCGTAGAGGCCGGGAGGGATCGTAATAAACATTTTGGCTTCCACCTCTTATTATTTTGTGAGTGCTCTCTCTCTCTCTCTCTCCTCTCTCCCGTGTGTGAGATTTACTCATATCAATCGTCTTAGCTAGTATTTCAATTTACTAATTTATGAAATTGATTGCATTGCATTATTGCATATTAATTATTAATCTAATTCTATCTGCAATATGCATGGGAAGAGATTCTGAAGATTGGCGAGCAAAGAAGATGAAGAGCGGCGACCGTGTGGTTGCCGGGGGGCTGCTTAGAGCCGCATTGGGGGTAATAATAATGGCCGCTGTCACCACCACCAACACCCCCTCTTGTTTAGCCAGAAGCCTGTAAGTCATAATATTATTCCTTTAATTAGTTACTCCCGGCCTCTACGCCTTCATGCATCGCCGTCTTTATTTAATCTCAGAATGATGGATCGGAGTTAGTAAAAGGTGTGGATATCATATCCATCTATGTTGATTGTTGATCATCATCGATCTTGGGGAATTTTTGTCCGTCGTCTGTCGCCAAATAACGCTTCTTTCATCAACTTTTCACTCTTTTACATCTCTTAATTAAATTAAGGTTAAAACATATTACTATGCATATATAGTAATTAACAACAAATAATGACCGGTTAATTTCTTATAATGAGTTGATATAATATAAAATAGACGGCATTAGTTTCATTTTAAAAAAATATAAATAAATTTACAAGAAATAATGAGTACAAATAAAAAAAAACAATTTTGACTGTATTATATATGTCCTTTTATTGGTAAATAAAGAGCCGTTATAGGATTATATCATCTCCTGCTTAAACGATTTTCTAATGAGTAATGGGTTTTTACCATTTTGCTTTTCCAAGGGGGGAACAGAGTTGAACGTACTTTTAAACAAGGGAGAAGACTTTGATGTTTGTTTGTAGATCAATTCCCACTACCAAAGGGCAAAGGGTGTTTCCATTTTACCTCACCCCCCCAAAAAGGGTTTCTCCATTTTCTTTTATTCATTTCTCCTTCCTCGTTTCGTTGAATATTTTAAGTCTGAAAAAACAAAAGTTACTAACTTAATATATATTATAATTATAATATACTCTGTATTAGTTAACATTAATATATATATATATATATATATATATATATATATATATATATATATATATATATATATATATATATATATATATTACCCACAAACACGCTAGCTAACGGTACAGTTCACCAAACCCAACTCAGTTTGTCAAAAAAAAAACCAACCCAACTTATTAGTCCATAAAAGACTTATCTTGCTAGCTCGATTCCTTCTCAACTTAAATAAGTTGAAAAAGCATTTTAATTAGATATCAAACTATGAGAGTTGCAGGGTTTTTATTTATTTATTACTCCGTAGGATTTGTAGTTATGGTGATCCAGTGATATGATAAAATTAATTAGCTGCTATGTACTGCTACCCATATGACAGCAACTAACATATTATTAGACTTTACACACACTTGTCAAAGGTGGACACAATGCAAGTAGGATTATATATATATATATATATATATATATATATATATATGAAAGTGCAGTGGTTTAATTTAAATTAAAGTCACAATTGACAAATTAAGTTGGATACAAAATTGATATGTAGGATTAGATGGTGGCCGCCCCTAATCCCTTACATATAGCTTTTCTAACCGAAAGGAAGTTGTTATAAAATTTGGGTGAGTGGGAACCGTACGTACCATATATAAATATTTTATGTTTTGTGCATTTTGCAGCTGAACCTGAAGCCCACCCACACCCACGCCCACCATATACATCAAACCCACTTATCAGAACCGCTGTTGTTGGGTGGGATTCCCTTTGATTTTAGGGCAACTAATATACATTATTAATTTCATTCGTATAAGCATTACCCATATACTATTATGTACACCAACTTTTCAATTACCCCTTTTTTTTTTACATTAGGAAAATTTATGCGACAAATTCACATATGGTGAGACGTATCTTCAATACTCTCACTCAGGTCCGTGCTTGGACATGTGCAACCGACCCAACAGAACATTGCCCCTAAATTTTTGGGGCCCAATAATATAATAGTGATATATATATAGAAGTTTGTTGAAAAAGAATCAGTTAAACTCTTATGGTCTACTGGTAGTTTGCATGCAAAGGAAGATGGACCCTTCTTTTTTTCATTTCACCCGGTTCGAATCCCTCTCTTTCATCAATTTTTTTTTTCACTCAGCAACCCTCTTTCTTCTATTTTTGTTTAATCCTTTCGATTTTCCTTTTTTTTTTAATAAATATTTCACTACTTTTCTTTTCTTTTTTCTTCTTTAGTCTTAACTCTTTTTTAACTTATGTAAATAATTAGACAAATATACAAAATCTTATGCTTGCTTTAATTTTTTTTTAAAAGCATCTACAACCTTTTTATTCTAAATGTATTTAGAAACATTTAATTATCACATTATTTCTAAATATTTAGATTAATTTAATCTAAATTTTGATAAATATATTAGTATTTAAATATTTTGCAACATTTTGCAAGTATTAAGAGTATTTTGGTAAATTTTTGAAAGAAAAAATATTTACGTGTTATTTATAATCTTTAAATTTGTTGTTAATTTTTTAGATGTTTTTTATCCAAATAATGATGTTATTCCTCATTTTTCATTAGTTAAATTTCACTAAGATTAGCAAATAATTTTAAAATAATTTTAATATATATTATTTTTTAAAAATTGTACAAGGCCCATAAAATGATTGGCACGGCCCTGCTCTCACTGTTTCATTATCTAACAGAGGATTAAAGAAAGACGTATATATCTTCTATTTATATATACCTGCTCTCATAATTATGCAATATTTTTAGATAAATTGTTATACATTTGTATCATTAATTGTGTGTCTTTCACCGTTAATAGACGGGCAGTTATCCTGTTTTATAACTCCGAAAGATTCTTCTTATAGTACCTTCCTCAAATGAGATTTTCTACATCAAATTATTTTAATATAAAGTTAATCTTTGAAAAAATTTAAAATTATATATTTATATTCCAAACCGCTATATTTATTACATACTCCGTATTTATATATATGTTTATCAATTTTTTCTTTAAAATTCATTTTTTATAATCATATAAAAATGACAATGATGATATTTTTAGGAAAATATAATTTCAATTTAAAAAAAAAAACGTGATCTTCCATATATAAAAGTTTATAAATGTATAAGAAAAGAATATTCGTTTTGAGTACAAATATAATTTTCTTTAATGATTAATTAAGGCAACAATAATTTTGTAAACCATTTAGTTGAGATGACCTTCAATTGTGCCTCCAAGTTTGACAAATGATTAGTCATTCATTAGGGTTTATTGGTAGGTACCAACCAAACTGATAACCGAATACATGTTATTATTTCTTTAATATAATATAAAAAACCCCGCAAATTAGATAACCGAGTATATTATATAGAGTATAGTACGTACATGGGAATTAAAAACCTAGCTTGGTTCCAATTGTTTGACGACACTCTACATTTGTAGCTCTTTTGACAAAACTAGCTAATTAAAAGCTAGAATTGATAATGGTAATTAATTAACGGAACTTCTTTTAATTCGCACGGTGAAATATCGTCATGACTTACTGTGGAGGTAGTGGGAGTGCAGACACAGACTTCCTAAGTCGCCAGTGGGTAGATAGTACGTACGTGGGAGTGCAAACACAGACTTCCTAAGTCGGATTCGGGTGGTTATGGTGGCCAAACGTACCCCCTATAAATAGGCATGCCGATCTCCAACCACCTAGGGAGCCGAGATCACCTTAGGAGATCTCACTTGCATGCCGACATAGGGAGTCGACTTCGGCTATGGGCTTGTCGTCTCAGGCGAGCTGTGTCTGTGTTGCCAATATCTTCGTCGACTTTGGTGGTTGGCACCGACACCGTGCCGCTTGCGAGAAATTGACCGTTTATATAGCGGCTCCTTTAATTAATCTCTGTCCCAATCGAGTAAATATATAATTATTTTTAAAAATCAGAAATGCCCCCATTTCTCTGGAAAAAGAATGTGTCCTTTTTTTAACTAAATGAAAATTGATTTGTTGATTTCGAAATTAGCTATTCCGATTAGGGCTGTTATTCGAGCCGAATGAGCCGAGTATTGCTTGTTCATATTCAGTTCATTTAGAGTATGAACGAGCTCGAGCCGAGCCTAAATTTTGACTCGAGCTTAAAAATGTGCTCATATTCGGCTCGTTTAGGAAATGAGCGAGCTTGAGCCGAGTTTTTGTCGAGCTTTAGGCAATTCTACTTGCTCATTATAAACTAACTTAAAGGAAATTTTAGAAATTACATAAAATTCGAGCTATTCGAGTTTAATTCGAACGAGCCGAGCTTTGGACCGAGCTTAAAAATGTGCTCATACTCGGCTCGTTTAGAAAATGAACGAGCTCGAGTCGAGTTTTTATCGAGTGAGTACGAGTCGAATTCGAGCTACTTGTGTTCACATAACACCTATAATTCCGATCCCCACACAAGTAGATATATAATGAGTTTGTAAATGGGTGCAGAAGCGGGCGAGGAGGACGGAAATATGGAGTCTCGTTGCATCTCAGAGGCAAACAAGTATGTCATTCCCTCGATCAACTTATTTACGTTTTACGTGCATTTTGATAAGAGTACGTACGTGTAAATAGACCCAAAAAAAAAAATACAAACCCTAATTAACATGTACCCACTGGCCACTGCCCACCAATGTTATTAATAGTCCAACGTATGCACCTACTGAAAAAGCTCACTGTGGCTTACTTTTTGTGGCATTAAGAAATTCTACTTTCATGGCAATGTTGATATGTGTTGAACCACCCTCATACTCGTTCGTTGCTGACACAATTACTCCCCTATCACAATTAACAATTATACCAAAATAACGTTACAAGTTTGGTACGTACTGAGAATTAATGTGTGAAATTCATATTTCAGGTGGTCATGGACAATGGGATTCTCCAAGTCACAGTGGCAGTTCCACAGGGGTACATCACCGCCATTAGTTTCAATGGCGTCGATAATTTGCTAGAAATTCACAATAAAAGATCAAACCGAGGGTATATATGCCTAGCTCCAACAATCGAATTTCGGGTATTCTCTCTTGGTCGATCAACAAGAGGGAGTTGCTTTTTCTTATTTCAACTTTACACTGATCAAACAGGTATTGGGATATCAATTGGCAAGCACCAGGGCGATGCAACGAGGGTGACTGCACAGACGGGTAATTCTTCTCTTCTACCTAAACCGGCTCTTCATTCTGTTTTCAGATTGCAACGACTCTCGTTTGTGGCTGACTATAAGATTGTTAGAGCAGGCTAATAGGGACTAGCTTTAAGATCATAAATCAAAACGAAAACCAGACCGAGATTTCATTTTCAAGTAGATGGGATCCCAATATGTGGAAGTCTTCTAAGGATAATCCAAGACTTCCGATCAACATAGACCGGAGGTTTGCTCTCACAACCTTATATTAATTGCCTTTACATGTCCCCACATTTTCACTGAATATGCATGTTTGTAAGCATGACAAGATCGAGTTCGTTGTTTGTGCTTTTACTTGTTATCAGGTACATAATGCTTCGTGGCCTCTCAGGATTTTATTCGTACGCCATCTTAGAGCGCGAACAAGGGTGGCCAGCAAATATTGTGTACCAAATAAGGGCTGTTTATAAGCTTCAGCAAGACATGTAAGTCCTCTTTTTTAGGGTCAGTTATGGGTTTAGTCACAAACTTTGCTTTCATTCGGATTTACTAGTTGTACCCATGTGGATATCTCTAGATCTATTGGTTGCTTGGAAATTTAATTTGTGTTCCATAGGTTTCATTACATGGCTATTTCGGATGAACAGAAAAGGGTCATGCCTATGCCTGAAGATCGTGATAAGGGCGAGCCCCTTGCGTACAAGGAAGCTGTTCTGTTGACAGATCCAACCAATATTCATCTCAAAGGAGAGGTATCACAACAACTGACAGAAATTAATTGTTTCTTCATTCATGTTACTTGTTTTCGGTTTTCCTATGGACTAATTTCAATTTTACAAACTTGAATTGGTGCTTTGTTATGTTACATCAAGCTGTGAAATTTTGATGTCTTAAGACATGTTATTCCTTTGTTGCACGCACAATGATATATGTAGGTGGATGACAAGTATCAGTATTCATGTGAGGACCAAGAAAATAGGGTGCATGGTTGGATCTCATCTGATCCATCAGTTGGTTTTTGGATGATAACGCCAACTAACGAGTTCCGTTCAGCAGGACCTTTCAAGCAAGACCTTACTTCGCATACTGGTCCTACAACTCTCGCTGTAAGTACCTATTTCGTAGGAAGGTATCAATGTGCTTTACTATGAACCAACAGCTTCAGAATTCACAAGTTTCGTCTTTTTGCAGATGTTCCACAGTACTCATTACACTGGTACTGATGTAGCAATGACATTCAGTGAAGGAGAATCATGGAAGAAGGTTTTCGGCCCTTTCTTCATATACTTGAATACGGCTCCAGCTGATCAAGATTACCATGTGCTATGGGAAGATGCAAAGCGTCAAGTAATGTTACCGAAATCTTCTCAATTTCACCATCCTAAAAGATTGCTATCCCTATATCCTAACAATTGACCATTATCTGTCAGAGGACGGAAGAATACCGAAAATGGCCATACGAATTCCCTGCATCAGAGGACTTCCCAAAGTCCAGACAGCGCGGTTCTGTATCTGGCCGGTTACTAGTAAAGGACAGGTACCTCTTAACAATTGCCAATCTTCCTCCTACAAAACTCATTTTGCCGAAAAATTCTATACTCACTTGTGACATGTTTTTTCATTTAAGCTATGTAAACAACTCATTGATCTCTGCAAGCTTTGGATGGGTTGGTTTGGCAGCACAAGGAGAGGCGGGATCATGGCAAAGGGAGGCTAAGGTACTGATAGAACAAAACCAGATAACCTATCAAGGAGAGTTAAATAGCAGTCCTAGTAATTAGAAATTATTGTTTACCTTGGTCGAGTTTATGTTTGTAGGGCTACCAATTTTGGACAAAGGCAGACATGAATGGAAACTTTATAATCAAGGACGTTCGACAAGGCAACTACAGCCTATACGCATCTGTCAACGGTTTCATTGGTGATTACAAGTATGAAAGCGACATCCACATTCTACCAGGTCCGTCTTTTCACCATTCTTTGCTTACTTATCAAAGCCTTGCACGCACACGAAAATGTTATGTTTTAGTAGACACTTAGGGCCTGTTTGTTTGGAGGAAGGGAAAGGAAAGTAAAGGAAACATTTCAAGAGAAGGGAAAGGAAAGGAAAAGGGTTAAACTCCAATTTTGTTTGGTTAATTTAAGAAGGGAATCATTGCTTTCTTCGTTACCTTTTTATGTGTTTGGTTGATTTAAGGAAAGGAATGAAAACAAACAATAAGACTTTTGCATTTTTTTTTATTGTTTCCTAATATTATTGCAAAATCAAATAACAAGGATGAACAAATATAATAAACTCATATAAAATCACTTGAAATCCAAATAGTCATAATTCCACACAGTCAGAAATCCATATAGCCAGAAACACCACTTTGCACTAAAAAAAGAAGAAGTTATAACCACGTTCAAAAAGACATAAACAAGGTAGACTACGTGAAGTCATAAACACCACTTTGCAATAAAACAAAAGTTACAACCACATATATAAAATCCACACGATCGGCTCCTCTTCTTGAGCAAGTCGATCACATATTGTCTCCTTAAACCGTTGTTAGCCTCAAAAGAATATATGAAGTTTATGTTCCTCTTCCATCAATATCGTTGCTACCTACATATTTCAAAGGTATATTGGTTAAGGACAATAAATAAATTATTTAAATGAAATTTTGTTCAATTTCAAGTGTATACGCCAAATATATATAAACTACACAACCATTCATGTAGAATAAATGAAACAAACAGGATAGCTAATGCAGGAGAGTACAAGTAAGAACAATAAATTAATCCAAATATTAGTTGCAATAAATAAATAAAAATTGAAAGATGATCATGCAGATTCATACATACATGTATAAATCTAGAAGCACATCAGAAAAGTGGAAAGTGGCAAATCAGAAAAGCCAAAGCCTGATATTGACAGCTTTAAAAACATCACCCAATGTCAAGCCTTCAAAACTACAACTTGGTGAGAGATACTTTTGGGACTATAACCTAGAGCTATTCCCTTGCCTTGCAACGCGATCTGTGGGTGGTGAATGCAGAGCTGGGATAGATCTGAAAACATCACAACCCCATACCTAGTTAACTACTTAACTACTCTCTTCTTTGAGATTCAATAGATATTGGGAGACCTACCAAAATTCCTAAGTTGATTATCAGTTCATAAGAATGGCCACAAGGCGTGCATTGCTTCTCTACATTATAATCCTAGGAGTCATCGGCCTGCAACAGTACCGGGCTTCAATCTTTACCTTCATCTAACAATACCCATTTTAATATTATACATGTATAAGCAGAACTCATTTCTCGATATCAAGCTGATCGAAGATTGTTGCAAGCAACTGCTAGAAGTATAATCAAGCTGGTGTACATCAGAAAGCAAGAGCAAATGGATACTTGACGATTTTAACTTGTACAAATTCAGTTTTCATTAGCAATAGATTCATACATACATGTATAAATCTAGAAGCACATAGAAAAGTGGGAAGCACATTCACCTAAAATTGATGAGTGAGAAGTAGAACCACTCTTACCTAACCTTGACTACACAACCATTCATGTATAATAAATTAAAAAAATATTAAACAAACAGGATACATAGCTGCTATCTTTCCAAATCAAGAGACAACATCAAGGCATTCACAAATCACCCAATTTTCATTTCAATCAGTTTGTAATTCATGTAAATTTCCACAATAGTGCTTCTCACTCATCTACTGTCATTAAAAATAAGAATGATGTTAGACAAATAGTAAAAATACCAGGAAGCTGAAATGGAATAATATTTAAAGATGATTTGTGCATTCAAAAGATGATTTATGCACATAATATTTAAAGATGTATCAGGTCTTATGTGTATCTAAGGAACTTTTTTACTTCGAAATAGAAGCACTATTGAATTACACAGGTTGACTAGAAGCACATTTTTCACTTCAAAATGACAAAATAATAGAAATAACAAGTTGACATTGCAACAAAGGCATACTAAAGAGTCATACATCAATAAATTCCAATTCATTACTTGAAAAAAAAAATAATCCAGTTCACACAGCATAGAGATGACATCTACCTGAAATCAAATCTCAAATGGAGGAGAAGCAACAAAATAGAAGAAACACCGAATGTGTGAAGTAATCAGACCCTAATTCCTCCCTGTATAAAGTAGAAATTTTAGGGTTTTAGGAAAGGGGAAGCTATCTGTACAATTGAATAACAATAATCAAAGATAAGCATAATCACAATGTGAAAGATATTACCAGTTGTGATTTAACCAAGAGCAACAAATGAGAGAAGGGAGAGATCGAAGATGGAGAGAGCCGATAAGCCAACGAGGGGATGAACCGAGAGCATCTGAGAGATACAGAAGCCACGACCAACTGCGAGAGATCGAAACCAAGAGCAATTGAGAGAGATCGAAACCAAGAGCAACCGAGAGAGATTGAAACCAAGAGCAACTGGGAGACGATATTACCTGTGATTTAACAAAGAGCAACGGAGAGAGATCGAAGCCAATAATTGAGATAGCGATAAGCCTAGTGAGACAGAGAGGGGATGAACGATTAGGAAAATCGTGGGAGCAACGCCATTGGAGAGAGGATTGCGAGGTCGAAGGCGCCTAGCGACCTTGAGGAAGAACGTCGCCTGACTCGCCCATCGGGGGATCTCGAGATAGAGAGATGAGAGATTGGGACGAGAATCCCTGATTTTTTTAGGGGTAACAGGTTGGGTGAACCGAATAACCTTCATAAAGAAATCAAACCTTTGAAGATGACAAACAAACAAGTCCAAAGATAAAGGGGCTTTATCATTCCTTTGTTGGGCTAAAAATTGAGAAAACAAGCAGGCCCTTAGCATCTACTGTCTGGATGCAGGAAGTGCAATGAAATTAGGTGATCTCATCTATGAGCCTTTGAGGAATGGTCCTACATTGTGGGAAATAGGAATCCCGGATCGTAGTGCTGCTGAGTTTTACATTCCTGATCCAAGGCCGGGGTTACTGAACAAGCTATATGTGGATAAGATTCATGAAAGATTCAGGCAATACGGGCTTTGGGAACGATACACTGACCTCTATCCCAAACATGATCTCGTGTACACTGTCGAGTCAAGTGACTATCGCAAAGATTGGTTTTTCGCTCAAGTAACAAGGTATGTAGCCTTTTCGTCGTCAACAAAGCTTTTGGTTAGTTCTTCTTTTTTCGATTGTAGTTTCCAAGTGTGAACAAAATGCAGAGAAGCTGAGAATAAGACGTACAAACCGACAACGTGGCAAGTCTTATTCACATTGGCGAATGTGGATCTTTCGAGCAACTACACGTTGCGATTAGCTGTGGCAGCCGCTGAAGAAGCTGAAGTCCAAGTGAGTGACATTGATCGATCAGTGATTTGTTTCCTAGATTAAGGTTAGCTTAAATTCAATTTCTAAGATTGATGAAACTAATTATTTTTCAGGTCAGATTCAACGATCAGGGCTTGGTTATACCACATTTTACGACAATGCGAATAGGCAGGGACAATGCGATTGCTAGACACGGGATACACGGCTTGTACATGCTTTTCAATGTCGGGGTGCTACCATCCTGGCTTCGGTCCGGACAAAACACGTTATACATAACTCAACCAAGACATCAAAGTCCATTCCAAGGTGTTATGTACGACTACATCCGATTGGAAGGCCCCCCTAGGAAGATTCAAACATCTACATAAGCTCAAACAGTACAATTCCCAGCTATACAACAAATATCTTTGGATCAAACCGTTAGTGTCGATTGAGGTTGAATCTTATATCCTTGTGAATTGAAGGCGTTGAGGTGATACCTATGTAAATGCATGAACCATGACAAACATTCATATGATTTTTTGTATCATGTATATGTGTATGTCTGTGTATAGACTCATAATATCCCTTGAAAAACCACAGTTTTAAGTACACTTATAGATGTGCATATCTTTCCCAGTATTAAGTTGATTTTGGATTTAGTTCACGTACTTAGGGGGTGTAGATGCAGAGATGCTGGTGCCTTCAAAATTTTAAAATTTTGGATGAGAAAATTGGGTCCGGCCCTCAATTGAGTATAGGTCCAATAACGGACAGTCCAAATTAAGGATTTGTCCACCCAGTCAGTTTTTGTTTTAGTGTTCTTCTTTCTTTCCCTCTGTTTCAAAAAAGGATAAACAACAAAAATCGAAAACGTTGGTCGAATCAACCAAAGCATTGCAAGTTTAGTGCACTCTCATTGTAATTCGTTGTCGTTTTGTCTCCCTCTTTGGTAACTGTTTAGGGTTTTGTCTGTTTTTGTAACCGAGCTTTTTCCATTGTTGAATTTGGTTTTTAATGCAGTTTTTATTCTTTAATTTGTATTGTCTTCTTATATGTGTAGTTGTATCTGGTGTTAAACTCGAGTCATATAGACGACAGTTCGTTGTGAATATTTTCTTCTTGTCGTTTGTCCCCCAATTTTTTCTTTCATTTGTATGTTTTTTTGTGTGTGTATTGTTTGTGTTTTGTGGAACATTGAGGAGAGATTTCGTGCTCAAGCTAATATCTACTTTCATTACAAAGTTTGTTAATATATTAAAAAGAGGTTATCAACTTTTGATTTTCAGCATCTTAAGAATAGTTGTTTAGGGTTAGTTTTAGTACAGGGTTCCAAAATGCGTTTTAATGGATGAGATTGTTTTAAAAAAAATGGAAATGTGGTTCAAGGTTGACGGATTGATTACTCGATTTTCCTTGTTGCAGTTCCATGTCATAACCAGTCTTCCAATTATTGAATATGATATTGCACCTTTAAAGTCCGTTTCATTTAAGGAACATTTTGGGAGGAAAATGTATCATATTCTAACATTTTGAAGATGTTTAGAGTTAAACCTAGGAAGTCCCCAAGGAAGTTAGTCATGGCTAGGCTTCTTATTGTTGGGGAAGGTGTTGTTGTTTAAAAGGTCTAAGGCTATCAGTTCAATATTTTTATCCCTTGCTTGTGATCCTGAGAAGTTTAAAAGATATCTCTAGGGTTGGGAATCTTATATTAAGTTGATAAGAAGTTTGAAAAGGGTGGCTACTATTTCGGCTGGCTTTAAACCGAGGGGAGTATATGAGCTATTTGGATATCCTCTAGCATTTTAGGTGATAATTTTATTCTCTTTTGTCTATTTCTGATTTTATGTGTGTGTGTGTGTGTGTGTATCATCATTTATAAAAATCATCATGTTTTTAATGTATTTTCCAGGCCTGGATAATGGAAGTTTTTCCGTTCATTTCACATAAAATCAATTGCACATTTAAGTATCTTGAGAATGACACAATATATTGAAGACTCCGCCTTCAATGTGAGATCTTAAGAACTAACGTGCATGTTATCTCTAAAGGTGATGAAAGAAAAAAACAGAAGACTGGATTTCAAGGTCTTGAAACCCATACTAAAATGTTTGGTCATATACTTTGTGCATTCTTGTTTTGACTTGTTCTTGTGCATGATATGTTTCAAGACCGATTTCTTTGGGCCACAATATTGTCTTGGGCTTCTCTTAGGCCCCGAGGAATCGGATTTGATCAACCCTGTAACGGCCCGGGATTATGATTCCCTGGTTACGTTTCGAGGGATGAAACCCCTCGTTAGGATCTTGCGCCCCGAGTACAGGTTGAAGGTTTGAAATTCTACTCTAACGTTTTCAAGTGGGATTTCGTACCCAAAATTCGAAGGGATCGTTGAAATCCCCGGGGAAGTCCCCTGTACCTATCATAAGTCTAAGCGTGTAAAACCAACAGTCATGCAATTAGTAGAATCAAGGCGTAATACAAGAGGGTGCCACGGCAGAGCCGGGTCAAAACAAAATCAGTAAGCGTATTCATCGAAATCTAAGATTAGACCATTTCCTTTTTTCGCCCAAGAGAGTTCTCACGTTACAGAAGCAAGGAACAATCATGCTGCAAAATAACCCTAAAAAAATGTATGTGAGGCGGTGTCAGATCGAAGCCCTACGCAATGTAATCCCAAACAAGCAGGCACATACACACGCTAGTCCTAATAAAGATGCTTCTAGATGCAAGGCGGAATATTAACACACTAGCATGGTCCTAAGATCACGTGCATAAATATAATAAGGCCTTAGCACCGAATACCAAGTGGTATATCCCTCTCCTACCTCCACCCCCTTCCGATAGGGCGGAGACTGGCCAGCTCGTGAATGCATTCCATATAATCGAGGTGCACGCATGCCCAACCCGTATCCACAATAAAGCCCGCAGGCATCTCATAATATAAAGAAGTTCATGACTCGATTGACTCAGGACGGGACCCGATGAGACTAGGTCGTCCTATAACCCTAGCAATGACTGTAGTTACTTCACAGATAACGGCCGTTCAGTTTACAAAAGCAATGAGTAAACGAATGCTCAATCATGAGTGCAATCCTAGCAGGATACTACATGGCATGCTTTATTATGAATGCAAGCACCTAGTATGCACATGGCTACAAGCAGGGAGATCTCTTTTCGAATCTGAGTGAGCTCATATAGGAACTCACCTGGCTATGCAGAACAGCATAATAGAAGATCCAACAGACATCATTCATAATCACAAGGTATTACCTAGATGCACATCAGGACATATATATAAGTCTACGTCTAATCATTCAAGCATTAAAGCACACATCATTCAACGAGGATAACAATCATATCACAATCATCATCACATCAAGTTCAACCACTCATCATGATGCCACATTCCAAAAGACCATATCATTATCATCATTTTGTTCCACCACATTCATATATTCGCAATAATACTCATATATCCGCATGATCATATATCTCCAAATTTCATCATATTCATCATAGTTCATGAGGTATAAGTCAAACGATACATAATTCTAACATCTCATCATGCCGTTAGTCATTCGTACGTGCTATTAGTCCACACAGATCATACTATTAGTCAATCAATCATATCATTATGCTAGTTAGTCAATGATCACATAATTCCCGAGTTAGTTCCAAACCATTTCGAAATCCAAATCAACTAGTCAGAGATTCCGATCTTTTGAAAGTGCTCGTCAAATTCCTTTTTCGATTTAAATCCGACAATGCCCCTTTTAAATCTCCAAGTCTCATAATATTATATTTTATTCTATATCCTATTTATTTAAAAATTACATAAAATATATTTATTTCTTCTAACCCAACCGAAATTGTCAAACATGTTTTGACACCAATTCTTTTATAAGGCCCCAAAACAGGCCCAAAGAAGAAATAGGCCCAACTCTCCTTACCCAAGTGAAATCTGATTTTGATAAATGAACCGAACCGGCCTAATTAAATGGAACCCGTTGAACCGGTCAGCAAGAAAGAAATAAAACAAAACCGAACCCGCCGGCTACTGTTCATCATCTTTTCCAAAAAGCTGTCGCAAATCTGGGGAAAGGAATGGGAAGGGGAGGGCGTCGCCGGCGGCGACCTAACTCCGACCACCCTTCCCGACTCGGAGGACCACATAATAGACAAGGAAGAGGAGAGAAAGGAGGTGCTCACCCAATGTTTCGATTCGTCGGAAGGAAATGCTCGGAGAGCTTCGTCGGGCTGCGTTCGGGCGCGTCGAGGGCGTTTCTTCAAAAGGGAGCGCATGGGAGAGATGGGAGAAGGTTAAAGGAGGGATCTTTTGCTGATATGAGGTGCAGAAGGAAGGACGAGAAGAGTCGAGACCTTACCGAGGCGAAACGGAAACCAGGGGCGGGAAGGAGGCTGCGCTCGGTCTTCGGGGCTCTCCAGCGGCTGCTTCTGCTAATGCTTGTGGCGTCGAGGGTGCGTCGGAGATTGCTTATGCTGCTGGTTCGAAGGAGAGGATGGAAGGAGGAGATGGGTGCCCTGAATTTCTTTCTCGGCGGAACAGGGGCGTGGGATGGGGCTGCGATTTCGGCGGAGGTGGGAGGTAGGTGACGGCGGCGGAATGGTGTGAAGATGGTGATGGTGGTCCGCAATTGTGAAAGCAGGGAGGCAGGGGAAAGGAAATGGGGAGAAGTGTTTGGGATCTGTCTTGTGGGGGTATGAAGTTGTAAGGATAAGATTAAAATTGAATTGGGTTCAAAGTTAAGTGGGGGTCTATTGGGAATCAAACAGAAGAGAAAAGTAGGTTGATTTGGGAGCTTGTTTGGCAGCTTGCCAAAGATGGAGAGTCAACAATGTGAGAGAGGTGAAAGAGAAAGGCAGATGTTACACCAATTTGGGATGGAACAAGCTGGAATGGTTGCTTATTTTGTTGAAATTCGGAAGTGAGAAGGGGGAAAGGACAAAGAGAGGTCCCAAAAGTAAAATCTGAATACCCGGAATTAAATCCCGAAATCCATTCACTCGATCAATTAGATTTTATAAAACCCGAATAGGATATTTCCATGTTAGTTCTCAAATTTTATTTAAGTCGGAAATCCGCTTTATGAGTTCTAAAATCCGTTAGCGAGTTTTCCGTTAAATTCCGCTTTTAAATTCATTTTTATATTTATTTATTTATTTTTTTAATTGAAAATTTGGATTAAAAATCCAAGCCTTTACATCATCCACCTCTAAAGACAAGTCTCGTCCCCGAGACTAAAGCCAAAACAAGGTAGGGGATGAAGTTGAAAATAGGTGAGTCCAAGGACCATTCCATCGATTTCGGAAGTGCCTTATAAGTGCCCCTATGAGGTTCTCACAATATCGTTGTCATGACCATGATATCTCCGATAGGTCGTAGCGAGACTGTAATATGGGCCCTTACCACATCCTTACCCCGACTTCTCGGTTATATCATAACTCGAAAAGCATTACATCATCTCCACTAGGTCTTAGCAGGCAGTCTATAAGGGCCCCTATAAAATGCTTGTATCCACTTCGTGGGGTGTCATAATGCAAGCTCGGTCAGAAAATTTCAAAAGGGGTTCCTTAATTTCAAAAGGGGTTCCTTAGTTTGAAAAGGATTAGTCTCAAAATCATTGAAGTACTCGATCGCGTTCAATTTCTCAAAATCCAAGTTAGTCATTTTTAAACATTATTCAAAATCCCTTAAACCGATGTTAGTCAAGCAAGTTTCAATCTCATGAGGTGGAGTCATCCACCTCTAAGGGCTAATCCCATATTTCCTTCCTAGGTTCCAAGTTAGAATCACATTTAATAAATTCAATTCTAGCATCCTAGCAATTCCAATTCAAGGCATCATATATCATAGCAATTGTCCAACATAGCAATCGTATCACTCATTCATAACCAGGTCATACTCATGTCACGGACAGTTACATACCATAGCATATCTAGCATCGTGTCGTACAAGGTAGGATTTATCACATCATCTCAAAAAATTACACATCGTATCAATCAGATAAGCACGTCATATCCGTCGGATGAGCACATCATATCAATCACATAACCATATCATACTCATGTTAACTACCAAGCGTCATCGCATTAGAGGCAAACAAATACTTCCGTACACTAGCATTTTATCGAGTTCAGGGGCTAACTATGTTAGTACTAACAATTCAATATCGCCTATGGCAATTCATCAGGGAATCAACATCGTCTAAGCATAGAATTTGCACAACACTCGACCCCAAGTAAAGCATACACTAGGTCAAATCCTCAAGAGACCCTGTCTACAACTACCAATCACGACAAGACACGACCACTACTCATCATCCCTTGCATCAAGATCTTACCTAGGTCTACCAACTCAATCCAATACTAGTTCTAAATACCATTGCATTCCGCCTAGCGTACAATCTCTCCAGTCTCATAACTATCCGCAATTCAAGGCCAATTACCCAAACCAACTACTAGGGGTCCCAATTCCCATGCCATCAAGCCATCTACAAACCATCCCACTTCGACATCCTGACCTCAAATCCTACTTGACCACTTAAAACCATATCTCGAAGTTCCCAATCACACAATTCCCTTATTCCGACAAGCTTAACAACTCGACCAACAACCACGACTCTCTATAAAGCACACCCTTGTCCTAGGGGTCCTCTACCAGTCCCATCTAATCTTCCAAGAGAAATCTCAAGCTCTCGGCTCAATGTAACGGCCCAGAATTATGATTTCCGGGTTACGTTTCAAGGGATAAAACCCCTTATTCGGATCTTGCAATCCAGGTACGGGTCGAGGTTTCAAACTCATTTAAAAATTAGTAAAAAGAGGGATTTCAAACCCTAAAACCTCGAAGGGCCATTGGGTACCCTTAACTTGTCCTAAGACTACGTCGTCAAATTCATTTCAAACGGAAGTAAAGCGGAAGCAAGGTAAAGATACAAGCGCCGCCACGGCAGAGCCGGGTCAAAACCAAATCATAAGTGGGTGATTACCATTTTACCAAGTTAGAATATTAGCTAGGTTTTTCGATTCGCCAAAGGGTTTCCCGTCACAGAAGCAAGGAGCAAACAAGATCTGCAGAAAATACCTTTAAAAAAAAGAACGGGGAAAGGAGTCAGATCGAGCCACTCATGCGGGACCGGCAGTCCTCGCTGAGGCCACATAGTATGTGCTATGCCTAATAAAGATGCTCTAATGCAGTACGAAAGCCAAACACACTAGCATGCTCCTAGTTATAATAATGTACAGAAATACTGTAAAGGGCCCAAGACAATGCCAAATGACATATCCCTCTCCTACCTCCACCCCTTCCGATAGGTGGAGACTGGCCAGCTCGTGAATGCATTCCATCATAATCGGGCGGCACGCATGCCCAACCCGCTCCACAATAAAGCCCGCAGGCATATCATAATATAAGGAAGTTCATGACTCGATTGACTCAGGGTACCCGATGAGGCTGGGCTACCCTATGACCCTAGCAAAGACTCTAGGACTATCACAGATAACGGCCGTTCTGTTTCAAACGCATAAAGTAAACAGATGCTCAATCAATTAGTGCAACCTAAACATGATACTACATGGCATGCTTTTATGCATATGCAACACCTAACATAAAATGCAACAACAGGCATGAATGTCCAACCTGAGTAAGCCCCCTAGGGAACTTACCTAAAGATGCAGAACAGCAAGATAACACAAGCAAGGGCCCAAATGCAAGTCCAAAGCAATCCAACCGCAATACACACCTATCATTAAGTCATTTCCATAAGCTACCGGATCAACATTCATACACACGGAACCCAAGTCCTCAACATACTCAAAACCAACCGATAGTAAAACCGCTTTCCAAAACCTTTCCGATACGATCAACATCAACCAAAATCATTCCTCCCAAAACCTTCCAACTCTTAAATCTCAAGTTAAATCAACTCAGAGAGTCAACAATTCCCTTAAAGTCATACTTTAACCAAATCATGACATTAAACATTTAACTTTAAAGTCAATCTCTCAAAATCATATTATAGAAATAATTCCGGCATTTTGGTTTTCTAAACATAAATCCTTTAAGAATCATTTCCCGACGACTTAAAACCTTTTCTAAATAATTTAGCAACAATGTTTATCTAAAATGAACATTAAAATAAATCCATCTTTATAATCCCCATTTATAAAACATATTAAATAAATTACTTTGTCAATTACCCTCAATAAATCACTTTAAAATTCCTAATCACATATTAAAACATCATAAAAATACATATTCTAAACAATATCACTTTTAACCCATTTTATAATATAATAATAATTTCAAAAGTAATTTATACAATGTATAACATATAGACCGAATTTAAACTAATTGAATAGCACATGACAAATATATAACCATAATGTATAAAATAACATAAAGCCAATAATATAAAATAACACTTGTTCACAAAAGCCCAACTCACAACCCAAAGGATCAGCCCACAACAAGGAAAGAAAGAAAAGGGAACCCGGATCCCCACAACCCGTCTCCCAAACCCGGAAGAAAATAGGCCCAAATCTGAAATCCAAGATCTGTGTAAGTGAACCGGGGAATAAAAGCTGGGCCGGCCGGTTCATAAAAAGAAAAGAGGAGAACCCGGTTCCCTGGAGCCCGTCTTCCCCGATAGAACAGGCATCTGTTCGACGCTGCGCGGCGGAAGAAGAAGGGAGAAGAGGAGGGGCTTCTCGCCGGCGTTTCTCACCCGACTCAACCCACACAACCTCTCCCCGGTACCCAGCAACACAACCCATCACAACGACGCAGAAGGGGGGGGGGGGGGGGGGGAGGAAAGGGAGCTCACCGAGAGGTCTCGAAGGTTCGCCGGAATGCTCGATTCGGCCTCGTCGGAGCGCGATTTGGGATTCGTCGGAGTCGGAATTGCCGGTCATGGCCTAGGACGTTTGAACGAAGGTTAAAGGTGAGCCTTTTCGTGGTTTCAAGTACGAATGTGGAGATCGAAAGCTTACCGAGGTCAAATCGAAAACAAGGAAGCAGAAGCCTGTGGTGGTGCTCCTGGCGGCGTTCCTGAGCTCGGCCTTCGTCTCAATCGTCGGAGATAGGAGGGGGGTGATGCTCGACCTCTCGGTTTCGAAAACAAAGGTGAGGAGCATCGCTGGTTTGCTCGAGGCGGTGGTGGCGGAAAGGGGGTCTTGTGGTGGTGTGCAGTGCTGCGAGAAAACCAGAAAGGGGAGGTTTTGAGTTTTAATTTTCAGAAGGGATAAGGTAGGGAGGAAGAGAGATGATGCTATTGTGTTTGGACTTTGGAGCATCGATTCAAGATAAAAGGGAAGGGGAAATGGGGAATCCTATTCTCCTGCAATCGGCGTGGAGATGGCCTGAATTTGGCATGGAGGGTTGGTTGGCACTTTGCCAAAGAAAGGAGGGCAGGAGTGATGGAAGAGGGAGGGGAGGTGAGGATGTCTAGTTGATTTTGGGGGGTTTCTGCAATTCAGACCGGGAGAGAGAGAGAGAGAAAGAAAGGAAAAGAAAGAATTTGCGTGGTCCCAATTCATAAAACGCAAGGAGAATATACCCGACAATTAAATTCGAACCCGCTAATCCCGACTCTATCGAAATTCAAATCGAACCTGTGAATCATTACCGGAATTTAATTAATCTATCAAGACCCGCAACTCGAAAGTGGAAATCGAATTCCGTCAAAATCAAAATTTTAAAACAATGCCGAATGGATTTTAAAAATACGATTTTTAAGGCGAATATGAGGATTTTCAAATATCCGAATTTTTGACATAAATCCCTTTTTATTTTATTAATTATTAAAATTTATTATTTAAAAATCTGAGCCTTTACATCATCCACCTCTAAAAATAAGTCTCGTCCCCGAGACTAAAACCAAAATAAAGTAGGGGATGAAGTTGAAATTGAAGAGTCCAAGGACCATGCCCAAGAACCTTGTAATCATCTCGGTTGCGTCTTCCAGGATTCTCACAACATTCTAGTCACAGTCGTGACATTTCCAATTAGCCTTGGCAAGTACGCGATAAGCGCCCCTATCACATACTCGCTTCGACTTTTCGGAAGTACCACAACTCTAAAGTTCTACAATGTCATCACTGGGTCTTAGCAAGCACCCTACAAGCGCCCTCATAAAATGCTTGTATCCACTTTGTGAAGTATCATAGAGTTGCCCGTGTTTGACAATTGAAAAAGATTGGCCTCAAAATTGTTAAAACTCTCGGTAATTTTATTCCTTACAAATCAAATCTAACCCTTTTCGAAATCGTTCAACTCTTCAAATCCAACGTTTAATCACGTAACTTTACACCGAAACCAGTCAAATCATTTCAAATCAAGATTCCGTCAAAATCTTCCAACAATCCAATCAGTTTCCCGCATAACAATCAATCAAATTCAGAAGCTCGGAGGTGGAATCATCCACCTCTAAGGGCTAATCCCATATTCTCTTCCTAGTTTCCAGAATCAAATCAATCTACCAGTCTCAATTCAAGCAAGATTCACAAGTCATAAGCAATGCATAACCACATAACCAATCGATCCTCGACGAGTACATCATACGACAAGTCTCAACCATGTATCCACACAGTCCCACAAGGTCACACGAAGCATCTCCAAATCATACTAAAGGTTAAATTGTGCATCTAAACAACATACCAAAAATCATAGGGTATATCTACATCATACTGAAGGCATCACAAGTGCATAATCGAATGCTCATCACCCATCACATAAGCACACATGTCCAGAAATCAACGGGTTAGATGTTATGGGGTTAGTACGTCAGTACACATCAAATCTCACTATCGCATATCGATATTGCAACACAAGTAGGACAGATTCATCACGTTAACATATCAACACAACAAAGTCGTGCTATTAAGATTCAGAAAAAGGAAGATCAAGCAGTATATAAATCATCAAAATGTCAGCATGCTCTGAAGGTCATCACCTTACCTAATCGCAATATCGAATAACAATCATTTAAAAAAAAAAAAAAATCATGCACCCTTATCTCATATATACTAACCATGATCATACTTCAAGTCATATTCATCATTTACATAACCACCAATCATGCTTGTCAACCATATAGTACCCATCATGCTTTCTACCACATAATAAAACATCATGCTTCCACATAATAGCACATCATTATCCCATAGTTCATACTCTTCATTACTTCATATATTATATTACAACACATCCTAACAGGTTTCTAAGACAACATAACAGGATAGCAAGACAGTAATATATCATGGTAACACTTGTCACTACCAACTAGATTTTAATATTGCATATCAACATGTAATTCCATATCAGGTTCATCATGGTCGCTATCTAACATCATGCCAGCAGATATAAATAAATCACATAATCAAGAAAATCCTCACATCATACCAGTAAAAATAAAACACAATCCCAACTCGCCCATCTCCACTCTCAAGCCAAGACCAATTCTCTTCTAGACTCGCCAACGTCAACTCAGACAAAAATTTCCCAAAGAATCCCAATTCATCTAAATGCTCAAATCTCGCCCCTTATTCCGCCAAGCACTACCACACCATCCACCTCTAAGAATCCAACTCCTATCTCTAACTTCACACCCAAGTACCCTCTAATACCATGTCCTCAATATTCACGAGCCCTTCCTTACACTCTTCGCACTACCAAAGCATTACCAGCATCACCTAGAAGCTCATCAGAACCACCAACACTGCCTACCATAAATCCCAAAGCTCGCTCAGTCTTACCTAGGCCAACCTCCCTCTCTCGTGACTCACCTCCTAATACCATCGATCATCCCAACCGCCCAAAATTCTTTCACCACTCTCCAACCACGCTACCCAATGACCTCACCCACAGGTTTAAGGAAGAAGCAATCATAAAAATCATCAAACATAAGGTCTATAATCATTGCAACATCATATATAAACATTATCAAGTCAAGCTAGCATGTTGCATTATAACCTTATCAGATACAATTCAGGCTTCTTAGCATATTTAGTTCACATTTTACAGGCAAGAGAATTCGAATCATGCTTAGGAACTTAGAGTAGCAACACGTCAGGACATCATGGTACATGAGATCTATAAGGCATTAAATCCTATCATCATAGACAACAGGCAATCAGGCAACATTCATCATCAAGTCAACACATCAACACGTAAATCTCATCACTAGGGCAATGCAATATCATCTTTAATAAATTCAAAAGGGTTAGCAATTCGAACGGAGAACACTCCCGCTTGCAATTCATATCGTACTTAGTATCCGCAATTCTCGATGCGTGCTCGTTCCGTCGACATCATTGATCCTGAGGCCCGTGGGTTATGGGCCCACGCTTCTGCTGCACTGCTCTATCGCTATCTAACTTTTCGTTCTCTCTTCCATGCGGTCGCTCGTCGAATGTATCGCATAGGGTCCAAGTTAGCGGAGATAGGGGAGTGACAAGGACGGGCAACCCAATGTTCACTTCGGAAACAAATACAGACCAGGGCTAAAGGACAACAAGACTGAAGACAAGACTCTGACCCGAGAATAGCAACGATACCCTTATGGAAGTCTATTAGGTTACAATTGTGACGAGCAAAATGAATTCATCATGGAGCACATCAGTCACATTAATCCACACTGACATGTACCTATCTCATCTGACAACAATGATCGCATAATAGGTTGAAAACGGCATGTAATCATACAACGGAACACATTTAGAAAGCATAGATCCTACACAATGCTAGCGATACGTGATAAGGCATGGACATAGTCAAGAGTCATTTAAAAGGGTTCAACATAATGTTCATAAAGCATAAGGCATTATTACAGGGAGTAACAAGGAGGGCATCACCAGCAATAGAGTATAATCATGCTAGGAATGAACTGTTATAGGGCACATAATGGTCCAATAGCTATCACATTATAGAACAAGCACGACATGTAATCATTTAGCGAGTCATATTGGAAAACATAAGCCCTACATGATACTATTAGTACATATCAAGTATGAATACAATGAAGGCAATTCGACAAGATCCATTCTAATATTTATTCGTCATGCGTATGCGAAATCATGATATAGTGTGGTGTGTGATCATGCGAAGTGTCAAGTCATACGTTCATGCAAGCACGATATGATATCATAGAGTAATAGGGGAAATACTACCAAGCGATAACATGTAAGCATGCTAGGATCAAGCATCACAGAAATTAAGCAAGGCAGTCATCGAATTCAACATTAATCCAATCAGGATGAGTAAACCATTTTAAGAGCACAACAAGAGGAAAAAAAAAACACACTATCAGGGACCCAGCTCGAGAGAGAATCAACAGTAGTGTAGGCAAGGTATAATTTGCACAAGTCATGATCAAAGGTCCTACATGATACTAATGGCTCAACATAACACGCGATACATACATGCAACTAATCATGACGACACGTAAGAGATCAATTCAATCACATTCCAACAATCTAGAAACATGAGGAAGGTTTTACGATGTATAACACGAGTTTAAGTAATGGCAATATGACTAGAATATGGGGCATGAGCTCAAATCAACACATACTAGGATAAAACATGCATTTCTCAAGACTCAATTATGCCAAATATTCTCTCTTCACGACAAGTAACACACAGCAATATCAAGTGTAAAATAATAAGCAACAGTTAATCTGACAATTACAAAATAGATATGCATGCTATAGGTTCTTGTCACAAAAGGAATAAGGAGCATCGACGCGTCATTAGCTAGTATGATAAAGAGATCATTTACATGCATTCATACGAAGAAGATTTTATCACACTATCATTGACCTAATTCAGGGAAAGCAACATTCATATAGACTCATATCATGTCATTCATGGTTCTAACCAATCAGTAGTACGATCATTACAACAGGTCAATCAGACACGCAACCCAAACAAAATCATGACAGAAAGCGAGATGCAACACGAGACCTAACAATGTGACTAGCATGGATACAGAATGTTATACAATCACGAATTTACATTAAGGATCATGACAATAACATGTACTAGAAATTACGTATCATATAAGGCATGTTGACATCAAGTTGTAGCACGTATCAAATAAGGAACTTGCTTCATCAGAGTATCAAAATTTAACGATCACACTATCATGAACCTAGTAGTGTAAAATCATGCAGATTCATTTCATGCAGCTCACACATCCATTCAATCCTACAATCAATAGGTCAAGTAAACATGCTATGACAACATATAATCATGGTAGAAGCCAAGACATAACACAAGACCTAAGCAAGGTAACCAATCATAGATGCAACAACATGAGTAGCTTTTTACCAATGGGCATTCACAGGGTACATGCCAAAGATTACAAAATTATGTCATGTAGTTCAGAGAGAGTCACAATTACAACCAGACAGAGATCCCTAAGGGCAACCATTGACTTTTCCCCAACCGACTCATCACCCCTCTTTCCCGTGGGACTCTAGTACAACTCTTTGTTGCAAGAAGACACTGGTTGATCATCATAAGAATAAGGAAAGACAGCCCCATAAACACCTTACTTCTGACTCAAAGTGACATCAAGAACTTCCAACACTCACTTAGACAATCTTAATATCCAAACATGATTCCCGACACAATGTGTTTACCAACCCTATTTCCTGTGAAAGACACTGACATCTAGGAGAAAGATTCGACAGAACCGAAAAGGGTTTAACATAGTGGAAGGGGTTGTTCCACACAAGCTAAGTTTGACCACACAGAAACAAGGGTTCTCCCACTATCCCGTTTGCACAGATTAGTCAACACAAAACTCATTGTTAGGCATACCAAATCAGATCTATAGCATAGCAAACACTCAGCACAGAATCAGTTAATAACACTCATAATGATCTCCTTCGATTCTCCCAACCCATCTGTAAGGAACAAGCTGATATTTCACCTACCGTTCCCAACTACACCCAATAGGGGTGGTCTATCGCCTTCACTACCCACTCGTGCCACCGTTTGGTCGGTTTTCCTCTTTTATTACAAGTCGAGTTCATTACTTAGTCCAATTTCGGTTAGGCATCTTAAGTTCATTTTGCCCCTTTAAAACACTTCCAAATCCTTCGAAATTCATGGGCGGTTTTCCAAAACATACACTCGACCCTTTTGTACCCGAATTGCACAACCTGGCTCTAATACCATCTTTGTAACGGCCCAGAATTATGATTTCCGGGTTACATTTCAAGGGATAAAACCCCTTATTCGGATCTTGCAATCCAGGTACGGGTCGAGGTTTCAAACTCATTTAAAAATTAGTAAAAAGAGGGATTTCAAACCCTAAAACCTCGAAGGGCCATTGGGTACCCTTAACCTGTCCTAAGACTACGTCGTGAAATTCATTTCAAACGGAAGTAAAGCGGAAGCAAGGTAAAGATACAAGCGCCACGGCAGAGCCGGGTCAAAACCAAATCATAAGTGGGTGATTACCATTTTACCAAGTTAGAATATTAGCTAGGTTTTTCGATTCGCCAAAGGGTTTCCCGTCACAGAAGCAAGGAGCAAACAAGATCTGCAGAAAATACCTTTAAAAAAAAGAACGGGGAAAGGAGTCAGATCGAGCCACTCATGCGGGACCGGCAGTCCTCGCTGAGGCCACATAGTATGTGCTATGCCTAATAAAGATGCTCTAATGCAGTACGAAAGCCAAACACACTAGCATGCTCCTAGTTATAATAATGTACAGAAATACTGTAAAGGGCCCAAGACAATGCCAAATGACATATCCCTCTCCTACCTCCACCCCTTCCGATAGGTGGAGACTGGCCAGCTCGTGAATGCATTCCATCATAATCGGGCGGCACGCATGCCCAACCCGCTCCACAATAAAGCCCGCAGGCATATCATAATATAAGGAAGTTCATGACTCGATTGACTCAGGGTACCCGATGAGGCTGGGCTACCCTATGACCCTAGCAAAGACTCTAGGACTATCACAGATAACGGCCGTTCTGTTTCAAACGCATAAAGTAAACAGATGCTCAATCAATTAGTGCAACCTAAACATGATACTACATGGCATGCTTTTATGCATATGCAACACCTAACATAAAATGCAACAACAGGCATGAATGTCCAACCTGAGTAAGCCCCCTAGGGAACTTACCTAAAGATGCAGAACAGCAAGATAACACAAGCAAGGGCCCAAATGCAAGTCCAAAGCAATCCAATCGCAATACACACCTATCATTAAGTCATTTCCATAAGCTACCGGATCAACATTCATACACACGGAACCCAAGTCCTCAACATACTCAAAACCAACCGATAGTAAAACCGTTTTCCAAAACCTTTCCGATACGATCAACATCAACCAAAATCATTCCTCCCAAAACCTTCCAACTCTTAAATCTCAAGTTAAATCAACTCAGAAAGTCAACAATTCCCTTAAAGTCATACTTTAACCAAATCATGACATTAAACATTTAACTTTAAAGTCAATCTCTCAAAATCATATTATAGAAATAATTCCGGCATTTTGGTTTTCTAAACATAAATCCTTTAAGAATCATTTCCCGACGACTTAAAACCTTTTCTAAATAATTTAGCAACAATGTTTATCTAAAATGAACATTAAAATAAATCCATCTTTATAATCCCCATTTATAAAACATATTAAATAAATTACTTTGTCAATTACCCTCAATAAATCACTTTAAAATTCCTAATCACATATTAAAACATCATAAAAATACATATTCTAAACAATATCACTTTTAACCCATTTTATAATATAATAATAATTTCAAAAGTAATTTATACAATATATAACATATAGACCGAATTTAAACTAATTGAATAGCACATGACAAATATATAACCATAATGTATAAAATAACATAAAGCCAATAATATAAAATAACACTTGTTCACAAAAGCCCAACTCACAACCCAAAGGATCAGCCCACAACAAGGAAAGAAAGAAAAGGGAACCCGGATCCCCACAACCCGTCTCCCAAACCCGGAAGAAAATAGGCCCAAATCTGAAATCCAAGATCTGTGTAAGTGAACCGGGGAATAAAAGCTGGGCCGGCCGGTTCATAAAAAGAAAAGAGGAGAACCCGGTTCCCTGGAGCCCGTCTTCCCCGATAGAACAGGCATCTGTTCGACGCTGCGCGGCGGAAGAAGAAGGGAGAAGAGGAGGGGCTTCTCGCCGGCGTTTCTCACCCGACTCAACCCACACAACCTCTCCCCGGTACCCAGCAACACAACCCATCACAACGACGCAGAAGGGGGGGGGGGGAGGAAAGGGAGCTCACCGAGAGGTCTCGAAGGTTCGCCGGAATGCTCGATTCGGCCTCGTCGGAGCGCGATTTGGGATTCGTCGGAGTCGGAATCGCCGGTCATGGCCTAGGACGTTTGAACGAAGGTTAAAGGTGAGCCTTTTCGTGGTTTCAAGTACGAATGTGGAGATCGAAAGCTTACCGAGGTCAAATCGAAAACAAGGAAGCAGAAGCCTGTGGTGGTGCTCCTGGCGGCGTTCCTGAGCTCGGCCTTCGTCTCAATCGTCGGAGATAGGAGGGGGGTGATGCTCGACCTCTCGGTTTCGAAAACAGAGGTGAGGAGCATCGCTGGTTTGCTCGAGGCGGTGGTGGCGGAAAGGGGGTCTTGTGGTGGTGTGCAGTGCTGCGAGAAAACCAGAAAGGGGAGGTTTTGAGTTTTAATTTTCAGAAGGGATAAGGTAGGGAGGAAGAGAGATGATGCTATTGTGTTTGGACTTTGGAGCATCGATTCAAGATAAAAGGGAAGGGGAAATGGGGAATCCTATTCTCCTGCAATCGGCGTGGAGATGGCCTGAATTTGGCATAGAGGGTTGGTTGGCACTTTGCCAAAGAAAGGAGGGCAGGAGTGATGGAAGAGGGAGGGGAGGTGAGGATGTCTAGTTGATTTTGGGGGGTTTCTGCAATTCAGACCGGGAGAGAGAGAGAGAGAGAGAAAGGAAAAGAAAGAATTTGCGTGGTCCCAATTCATAAAACGCAAGGAGAATATACCCGACAATTAAATTCGAACCCGCTAATCCCGACTCTATCGAAATTCAAATCGAACTTGTGAATCATTACCGGAATTTAATTAATCTATCAAGACCCGCAACTCGAAAGTGGAAATCGAATTCCGTCAAAATCAAAATTTTAAAATAATGCCGAATGGATTTTAAAAATACGATTTTTAAGGCGAATATGAGGATTTTCAAATATCCGAATTTTTGACATAAATCCCTTTTTATTTTATTAATTATTAAAATTTATTATTTAAAAATCTGAGCCTTTACACTCAACCACTCTCACGATCGATCTAGATGCTCCTTAACAATCTCGCTTACTCTCCCTAGGTTCCCAAGACTCTACCTGACCATTATCTCTCAAAGAGACATCTCGAATACTCTTGCTAACATGATCACACTTCCCGTACCACTAATCACTCTCACTAGCCATCCACCTTTAAGAACCCAAATCATCCTCATCCGAATTTCCCAAGTACCGCAACTTCGCCAAACCTTCTAAAACCAATTCCCCTAACGTTCTCAATGCATTCTGTCTTGCCTAGTACAGTAGTACCCAAATCCATTCTCAAGATCTCCCTATCTCAATCTCAAGCCCACAATCTTACTATAATCTTAACGACATCCTTGCCTAACTACCAACCTTCTCTCGAAAACTCATCTCACATCCCAAAATACCTCAATAGCCCAAAACAATCTCCCCACATCAACCTCGATTCCTTTCCTATACTAAAATCCTCCAACAAAGCATCTAGAAATCCTTCCCTCAGGAATCCTCCAAGCAACACTAACCCTATTTAAGCAACCCCAAGTACTCATCCCAGATACAGCCTCATACTACTCTTTCTTAGCGATTTCTCAATCTCATCATTTACCATAAACAGTTCCCAATTGTGCAATTCCTTAGACATTCCTCAACCAATCATCCTCGATGCCGCCCACGATCTGCTCCTAGACTATCTAGACACCTTCCTTAGCTCACCCATCCGTCTAATAACACTTCCCTTCGAGAATCCCTCCGATCCATTCTTAGCTCACTCATCCACCTCTAGAACTACACCAACCACCTATACTTGCACCCACTACCTACCGAAACTTCCAACTAGGACCTCTCCCCCAAAATCTCGCCATGCTAACTCTACTCCTCGGCTAAGACCTACCTGGAAGCTCAATTATACTCACTGACAACTATATCTGAACAGTCCTAACTCACTCGGCTCTATCCAATACCCAATCCCACACAAGCAATTGCCGAATACAAAGACCTCAAACTCAAGAGGAAAACACCCCCACCTATATAACCCATAACCGATTTACTAGCAGGTCAGTACACTTAAGCATAAAGGCACATCATCACAGACACAGGTTAGTCAGACAATCATTCACTACCAGCTCAACACATCAGTCCTCGCACCTCCATTTAGTCAGTTCCAAGCCTATCGCACGACACCGATTCTAATTAGCATAGAAGAGATCACAATTCGGATGAAGAACGTCATTCCTTGAGTCATCTAGGAGGATTACAAATGCAACTGCCATCTTCGAAAGGCCACCGTCCCTTGGTGACGTCGATCCTAGGGTCCATGGCATGGCCCCACCACGCTTCCGTTGCACCACTCTGATGCCATTCGATCGCTCGTTTCCTCTTCTTTGTCGATGTCCATCAAGGGGGATCGCAAGGGGTTAGAAGTTACGGAGATAGGGGAGAGAAAGGGAGGACAACACGACTTCCTTAAGGATTCAAACATAGACTAGGACTAGAGATGACGAGACTCAAGACAAGACGCGGACCCGAGAGTTACAACAATGCCCTTAGGGTATTCTATGAGGTTACATGTGCGGCAAACAAACACACAGCAATCGCAAAATATCTCAATCATGTCATTCCACACTAGCATGTACCTATTAAAAGGAATAGTGTCTTACGCATCCATAACATGTTCACATAATCAACTTTATATGCACGCAAAACAGGCTAAAACTTATCATCCCATGCACTAATCATGCTTGACAGACTAAGAATATTCATGTACGAACTGACAGGGGACATATGAGGCATGAGTGATGCTAGTCCTAGCAACATCAAGGGTATCATGTACACAACTTATCATTCATTTAGGTACACACATAAGCAGGTCATAATATCATGGGGTCAAGGCAAGCACACTAAGATGTACCTATCACGTCATATACATCCATATTCACAGAGTAAGACACGGACGACACGTGATAATACGAGGGCCTATAATCGGGAGACATGTTCTACATGATACTAGAATTGCACATTAAACGTATACACAATCAACAAGGTCTAATTAGATTAATTTGGCATGCTAGAGTAATCATCTCATATATTAATCATACAACGAGGGTTGATCACACTATCATGGACCTAATCAATAGGAAGACAATAATCATGGAAGTTCCATACATATAGCACATACATCTTTTCATAAGAGCAACCATGCAAAATATCAGGCAACTAGTCATGCTGAAATACATCAATATACTATGTCACGCAATCACAAGAACATCTACTACTATAACCGACAGAATTCTCCAAGGGCATTTACTGACTCATGACCCCGTTTTCCCAAGGGACGCTAGCATGACTCACTGGGTAGGACGCAAGGACATTCACACTGTTTCCAAGAGGTGAGGATAGAACTTGTGCTTAGACTCTTGCGGCAAGAATACGTGATTGCCCAGTACGAAGATTGAATGGGATGACTATTTGAGATAACTCACTTCTAACTCGAAACTGCTACGATCATCACCCACACTAACATACTCAGGTAACCCTCACATCCAACACGATTTTCGAAGGTCATTAGTTGACCGACCCAAATTTCCCGTGAAAGGCACCAACCTCATGTACGAGACTCGACAGAAGCATAGACGGTGGAGTATCAACAGGACTCAAAATGGGGAGAGCGGACGCTCCTCAACCCTTGCTAATAGGCCTAAACATTTCAGTGGGGCGGATAATGGAATCAGAATCATCAAGGGGGTTGAATTATGGAAAGGTTATTCTGACAAGACTGGAACTCCGATTACATAAGGACAAGGTTTCCTCCCGCTATCCCGTTCACACATCTACATGATCAAGTTAAGGCATACCAACTAGTTTTCTACCTTAAGCACAATAACACTCAGCATGGAAGCAACCAACGAAATTGATATGATCCTCTTCGAGGAGGATCGCCCTCGGGCCCAGTTGGATATAACACATATAATCACAGAGACGATCTATGCCGTCCTTCGAGGGACGGCTGACCGGAGGGGCAAATACCTCACGGTCCCCTAACCCAAGCTACTCCAACCCTCGGGCACCTTGGAGTCTTCAAACACCGTCTGTAAAAGAAAGCTAGTATTTTGCCTACCCGTTCCCGACTACATCCATTCAGGATGGTCTAGCGCCTTTACTACCCCGTCGTTTCCCTTTGTTTGATTACCGGATTTATTTAGTCAAGTTCATATTTAGTCCATTTGAGTTAGTCATATTAAATTCATTTTGCCCTTTCTAAAACATTTTGAAAAGTCATTTTAAAACCTTGGGCCATTTTCAAAACCACTTCAACCTATCATACTCAGTTTGCATAACCTAGGCTATGATACTAACTTTGTAACGGCCCGAGATTATGATTCCCTAGTTACGTTTCGAGGGATGAAACCCCTCGTTAGGATCTTGCACCCCGAGTACAGGTTGAAGGTTTGAAATTCTACTCTAACGTTTTCAAGTGGGATTTCGTACCCAAAATTCGAAGGGATCGTTGGAATCCCCGGGGAAGTCCCCTGTACCTATCATAAGTCTAAGCGTGTAAAACCAACAGTCATGCAATTAGTAGAATCAAGGCGTAATACAAGAGGGTGCCACGGCAGAGCCGGGTCAAAACCAAATCAGTAAGCGTATTCATCGAAATCTAAGATTAGACCATTTCTTTTTTTCGCCCAAGAGAGTTCTCACGTTACAGAAGCAAGGAACAATCATGCTGCAAAATAACCCTAAAACAATGTATGCGAGGCGGTGTCAGATCGAAGCCCTACGCAATGTAATCCCAAACAAGCAGGCACATACACACGCTAGTCCTAATAAAGATGCTTCTAGATGCAAGGCGGAATATTAACACACTAGCATAGTCCTAAGATCACGTGCATAAATATAATAAGGCCTTAGCACCGAATACCAAGTGGTATATCCCTCTCCTACCTCCACCCCCTTCCGATAGGGCGGAGACTGGCCAGCTCGTGAATGCATTCCATATAATCGGGCGGCACGCATGCCCAACCCGTATCCACAATAAAGCCCGCAGGCATCTCATAATATAAGGAAGTTCATGACTCGATTGACTCAGGACGGGACCCGATGAGACTAGGTCGTCCTATAACCCTAGCAATGACTGTAGTTACTTCACAGATAACGGCCGTTCAGTTTACAAAAGCAATGAGTAAACGAATGCTCAATCATGAGTGCAATCCTAGCAGGATACTACATGGCATGCTTTATTATGAATGCAAGCACCTAGTATGCACATGGCTACAAGCAGGGAGATCTCTTTTCGAATCTGAGTGAGCTCATATAGGAACTCACCTGGCTATGCAGAACAGCATAATAGAAGATCCAACAGACATCATTCATAATCACAAGGTATTACCTAGATGCACATCAGGACATATATATAAGTCTACGTCTAATCATTCAAGCATTAAAGCACACATCATTCAACGAGGATAACAATCATATCACAATCATCATCACATCAAGTTCAACCACTCATCATGATGCCACATTCCAAAAGACCATATCATTATCATCATTCTGTTCCACCACATTCATATATTCGCAATAATACTCATATATCCGCATGATCATATATCTCCAAATTTCATCATATTCATCATAGTTCATGAGGTATAAGTCAAACGATACATAATTCTAACATCTCATCATGCCGTTAGTCATTCGTACGAGCTATTAGTCCACACAGATCATACTATTAGTCAATCAATTATATCATTATGCTAGTTAGTCAATGATCACATAATTCCCGAGTTAGTTCCAAACCATTTCGAAATCCAAATCAACTAGTTAGAGATTCCGATCTTTTGAAAGTGCTCGTCAAATTCCTTTTTCGATTTAAATCCGACAATGCCCCTTTTAAATCTCCAAGTCTCATAATATTATATTTTATTCTATATCCTATTTATTTAAAAATTACATAAAATATATTTATTTCTTCTAACCCAACCGAAATTGTCAAACATGTTTTGACACCAATTCTTTTATAAGGCCCCAAAACAGGCCCAAAGAAGAAATAGGCCCAACTCTCCTTACCCAAGTGAAATCTGATTTTGATAAATGAACCGAACCGGCCTAATTAAATGGAACCCGTTGAACCGGTCAGCAAGAAAGAAATAAAACAAAACCGAACCCGCCGGCTACTCTTCATCATCCTTTCCAAAAAGCTGTCGCAAATCTGGGGAAAGGAATGGGAAGGGGAGGGCGTCGCCGGCGGCGACCTAACTCCGACCACCCTTCCCGACTCGGAGGACCACATAATAGACAAGGAAGATGAGAGAAAGGAGGTGCTCACCCAATGTTTAAATCCTACGGGTTGGATAACCCTAAGCGGGGACGTAGGCCAAGTTTGTGTCGAACCTCGTTAACAATTCATGTGTTCATCTTTTACATTCCGCATTTACTTTATCTTGTTCGATTTTTATTTGTTGAAAATTGATAGCAATATCAAGGTCTTGACAAAGTATTTTGAAAATCTTCTTAAAAGTTTTGTTTTGCAAAAATCGAGCATACTCTATTCACCTCCCCCCCCCCCTCTAGAGTACTATTCATCGCCTTATAGACTCTTCAATTGGTATCAGAGCTTGGCTAACTATTTTTTTATCCAACAATCTTGTGAGTTTCAGTATGTCTACCATAGGTGAAAGAGGATTTGCCCAAGGGAGATCAATCAACCGACCTCCTCTCTTCTGCGGCAACAACTTTGTTCATTGGAGATCTTTGATGCAAATGTTCATCATTGATCAAGACCTTGAGTTATGAGATCTAGTCAAGAAAGGACTACACATTCCTACAAAGAATGTTGATGGGAAAGAAGTCGAAAAATCGGAGGCTTAATTTACTCAAACAGATCTGGAGAACGTTGCTAAGAATTTTAAAGCTATGAATCTATTATATTGTGCTCTTGATGCTAATGAATTTAACTGTGTGTCCTCTTGCAAGAGTGCTAAGGAAATTTGGGACAAGCTTGTTGTCACTTACAAAGGTACCAGTCAAGTAAAGGAGAACAAGATCAACATCTTTCTCAAACAGTACGAGCTTTTCAAGATGAATCCTGATGAATCAGTAAAAGAGATGTTTACGAGATTCACTCAAATTGTGAATAACCTCGACTCACTTGGAAAGACTTTCTCGAACCCTGCGAAAGTAACGAAGGTTCTGCGGAGCCTCCTAAAAGCCAAGTGGGGTCCTAAGGTTACTGCAATAGAGGAAGCTCAAGATCTCTCCACACTGCCATTGGACAATCTTCTTGGAAAGCTTATTACTCATGAGATGGTATTGAATGAAGAAGATGGAGAAGTCCCCTCAACCACAAAGAATCTAGCTCTCAAAGCAAAGAAAAAACAAGTACATATTGATGATGATGAAAGTGATGATGAGGATGACCCATTTGCTCTCATAACCAGAGGACTAGCACGGATCATGAAAATGAAGAAGCAATTTTCTAACCGAGATAATACTGGATTCTCCAAATTCAAAGGTAAGTCTTCTAACTCCTCCAAAAAGGCGAAAGTTCTAACATGCTTTGAATGTGGTGAAACAGGTCATCTTGTGAATGAGTGTCCAATGAAGAAAAGAAACAGGTTCAAAAGGAATGAGCAAAGGAAGAAGGCTATGCTAGCCATCTGGAGTGATTGAGATTCCTCAAGTGACTCAGACACGGAAGAAGATCAGACAAATCTCTGTCTTATGGTTGAGCACGAGGGATACAGGAGTCAAGATCTTGAGGAAGTGGTAAGAAACTTAATGTCTAGCCCTCTTGATGTTCTTTTTGAAGTTTTAAGGAATATGATTTCTGATGAAGAGACTTACAGCAGTGAAATCAACACCTTGAAAGAGAAGCTGAAAGATCAACAGAAATGTATTAGTGACATGTCGCTGGAAATGAAAACTCTTGAAACTTCTCGGTCGGAACTTGACATCAGAAAATTCTGATCTCAAGCAAAACCTATCCTCTCTAAAGATTCGCAATGATGATTTAGAGAATGAGAAGATTAAGCTAACCGATAAGGGCCAAGACCAGCATGCATCACTCATATAGTTCACAAGATCCAAACCCAATCTTGATAAGATGTTGGGTGAACATCAACTTTCAATTAATAGCAGTGGTATTGGCTATAACAAGAATTTTCCAAAGAAACCTAGTACCACTTTTGTTAAAGCTAAAGAAAATTGGCGTGCACTAATAGAGCATATTTAGTATTGCATAATAGATTGCATTTAGCATAGTTTAGTTGTGAATATTGCATACATTTAGTTCAATTTACATAAACATTTGTTGAGTTAGAAGAGGCGGAATCTACATGATTTTATGGTTTATTTCAAGTATAGGATTGAAGGTGAAATGAATTGGAAAAGAGCGAAAACAAGCTAAGGAAGATGCATAGAAGCTGGTGAAGTCTCGGAAGAAGAAGCTCGGAATAATCACCGGCCGCCCCGCGGCCCTTGTAGAAACACGCCGTTCTGAATGGATTTTTATTAGGGTTTTTTGTCTATTCATTGGCCGACTCTTAGAGGCCTTTATAAGACTTTTCTAGTTTATTTCGTCCATTCACCTTATGCACATTATTCCATTTTTTAGAGCGCCGTTTAGCATGAGCAACTAAACTCTCGAGGTTTCGCCTACGATTTGGATCTTTGATTGTTGAATTGTGAGTTTCTTAATCTAGTTCTTAGTCCTATTCCAATGTTTTGACTTCTTTGTGCTTAATTGCTTGAATGTGTTTTATTCTCCCTGGCTTGGCCGACTAGTTAGAGTAGATTCATTCAATTGCTAGGGTTTTGTAGATTCCTCGTAGCGAACCTTAACCCAAGTGGCAATCATATCCCTTTAGGACTCGTAGGACTAATTGGATGTGTAGGAAGTTGAATATATGTTAAATATCGACTCGTAGTTTGATAATTCATGTACATTGGTTAATTCATATTCTTAATGCTATCTCTAGGTTAAATCTTAACCGTGTTAGAGTTATTTAGAGATAAGGGTTGCTAGAACTGGTAGGACTAGTAATTTACCTAAGATCTGGACAAGGACATTGATAGGAAAAGACAAGAACTAGAGGCTGAAACAAGGATCAAATTCATCAATCGAAGTGATAAATTGTAGGTGAACCTAATTCTCTCCACTGCATTCTAAAACCAATTTTCTTTGTTTGCTTGCTTCCGCTTTGATAAAAGGCGGATCTTTTTCACACCAAAACCCCCCATATTCTCTATTAGCGATTAGAATTAACACTCGAATTGAATAGATTTCCCCGTGGATCGATCTCTTGCTTACACCCTATACTAGTTGTGAGTTTGAGTATTCTTTGTCAAGAACAACGACATGTTTTCCTCTTGTCATGCACCCACTTGTTTTTACTGTTGTAAGAAAGGGCATGTAAAAGAAACATGTCCATACAGGTGAAAGGATCTCCACATCATTAGAAACACATTCACAGTACGACTGAATGAATAGATAAGACAAGTTTGGGTTCCTAAGGGGACAAGACTGCCCAACATTATGAATATAAATCTATGTATTAGTCTAGCCGGGAAGGTCGATGTTTATTTTGTAGGATATCACCAAAAAAAAGAGCCAAAATGGATCATGGACAGTGGATGCTCTCGGCATATGAGTGGAAAGAAATCCTTGTTTCAAGATCTGAAAAAGCAAACCACTGGAACAATCACTCTTGGTGATAAAGGGAAGTGCAATATCATCGGTATATGTAACATTGGTAGTAATTCCAATAGTTGCATCAATGATGTATATCTTTTTTATGGATTAAAGTATAATCTTTTAAGTGTCTCTCGGCTATGTGACAAAGGAAACAAAGTTGGGTTTGACAGGCACAAGTGCGAAGTCAGAAATGAAGAGACTGGTGACCTAATCCTCATTGCTCACATGCTAACCAAATTTCAGGTACAAAGCTCAAATGTCTGAAGGCCTTGGCTGAAGATCACAGTCTCTGGCACAGAAGATTAGGCCATGTGAACATGCACACCCTCAATAAACTGAAATAAAAAGATCTTGTTCAAGGACTGCCTGACCTAAACTTCAAAAATGAGGAACTATGCAATGCATGTACAAGAGGTAAACAAACACGTGGATCCTATAAGCCCAAAAAGGTTGTAAGTTCCTCTCGCCCTCTTGAATTGTTACATATGGACTTGTGTGGACCTATGCGCATCAAATCTCCAAAGGGAAAATAGTACATCCTAGTTATTATTAATGATTTCTCTCATTTTACTTGGATTTCATTCTTAAGAGAAAAATCAGAGGCTTTGTTCGAATTTTCTAAACTTTGTAAGGAGTTGCAGACCTTGAAAAACATACCAATTGTCTCCATTAGGAGCGATCATGGTAGAGAGTTTGATCAACTTAAATTTGATTTGTTTTGTGCTAAATATGGTATTTCTCATAACTTTTCAGCTCCTAGGACTCCTCAAATAAAATGGAGTTGTGGAACGAACCGGACTCTGGAGAACATGTCTAGGACAATGCTTTTAGAAAATGGTTTGACAAAGTATTATTGGGCTGAGGCTGTTAATACAGCTAATTATATTTTAAACCGTTGTTTAATTCGTCCTATTTTGAAAAAGACTCCTTATGAACTTTTCAAAGGAAGAAAGCCTAATATTTCCTATTTTAAACCTTTTGGATGTACTTGCTTTGTTCATAATAATGGCAAAGACAATCTTGGGAAGTTTGATGCTAGTAGCGACGAAGGTATATTTCTTGGTTATTCTTCCAATAGCAAAGCTTATAGAATTTATAACAAGTGCACCAAAATTGTTGAGGAGAGTATCCATGTGGTATTCGGCGAAAGCAATAATGGTGTGGTAAGTGAAAGTTATGCAGATCTCAATCTAAATCACCATGATTCGGATGGAGAAGAAGACAAAAAATCTGAGAACAAGAATGACCAGGAACGCAACATGCAAGAGCAAATCCAAGACACAAACAAGCTGTCTCAAGACCTTGAGAAGCAACTGCAGAACCTGGATGTGATCAATACAAGCAATGAGGAATCCAACCCTCAAACCGTCTCTCAAGACCTTGAAGAAAGACCTGATGTTGTCTCGAATGATCAAGGCCCAAAGCAACGAAAGCTCAAACATGCCTCTTCACACTCAGCTCAAGGCATCATTTGAGATCCATCATCCGGTATACAAACTCGATCTAGATTAAAAAATCTATGTGTCTTCTATGCCTTTGTCTATCTTGTAGAACCACTCAAAGACTCGGACTGGAAAGGAATAAGGTTTGGACTCTCCAACCTAGAGCAAAGCATCAATTAGTTATTGGGACTCGATGGGTGTTCAGGAATAAGTTGGATGAGACAGGCAAGATCATTCGAAACAAAGCAAGGCTTGTTGTTCAAGGATACAATCAAGAAGAAGGTATAGACTACGAGGAGACTTTTGCTCCCGTAGCAAGGTTAGAAGCTATTAGTATATTACTTGCCTTTGCATCTTTTATGGGTATCAAGCTATTTCAAATGGACGTCAAATGTGCATTTCTAAATGGGTACTTGGAAGAAGAAGTTTATGTCGCTCAACCTCCTGGTTTTGAAAGTGAAGAATTTCCTAATCACGTTAATAAACTGGACAAAGCTCTCTATGGTCTCAAGCAAGCCCCTAGAGCTTGGTATGAGAGGTTGTCCAAGTATCTTCTTGAGAATTGTTTTCAAAGAGGTTTGATTGACAAAACTCTCTTCATCAAGACCCGTGGAAATGATCTTTTGGTTGATCAAATATATGTTGATGATATACTATTTGGTGCTACTAACAACTCCCTTTGTAAGGAGTTTTATGAGATTACGTGCAGGGAATTTAAACTGAGCCTCATGGAGAATTAAACTTCTTTATCAGAGCACAAGTTCATTACACAAAGAAGGGAATCTTTCTAAATCAAGGGAAATGTACCAGGGATTTGCTCAAGAAATACAAAATGGATCAATCTAAAGTAGCAAAAACCCCTATGAGCTCTACACTCTCCCTTGATCAAGATAAGAATGGTAAGAATGCAAACCAAAAGGAGTATAGAGGTATGATTGGTTCACTCCTCTACCTTAATGCTAGTAGACCAGATATTATGTTCAATGTTTGTATCTGTGCTTGGTTCCAAGATGACCCCAAAGAATCACACCTTATTGTTGTGAAAAGAATTTTTAGATATCTGAATGGATCTCAAGACATTGGACTCTGGTATCCCAAGCAGAGTAACTTTCATATAATAGGCTATGCAGATGCAAATTTTGTAGGTTATAAGGTTGACAGAAAAAACACTTCATGATGTTTCCAACTTCTAGGGTCTTCCTTGATCAGTTAGCACTCTAAAAAAGCAACATTCGATGGCTTTATCCACTGCAAAAGCCGGGTACATTGTTGTAGGCGCTTATTGCTCTCATATTCTATGGATAGCACAACAGCTCAGAGATCTTGGTATTGATCTAAAAGGTATCCCATAAAATATGACAATGTACAAGTGATATCTCCATTACTAAGAATCTTGTGCAGCACTCAAGAACCAAGCACATTGACGTGAGACATTATTTCATAAGAGATCATATGAAGAAAGGTGATGTATCAATATCCTTTATATCTACTTAATTTCAATTGGCTGATATATTCACTAAACCTCTGTCTGAAGATCATTTCAACTTCATTAGATTGGAATTGGGTATGCTTAACAGGGAAGCACTTTCGTAGGGGGAACCACTCACTTTGTGAAGTGAAATATTCAACTGACATCTCAAGGCATTGACTTCATAGGGTCACAAGATGTTCAATTGAATAATATTATATTGGATCAAAATTATGTTAGGTATCTTATGGATATGTGAAAGAGTATTTTTATGTATTTCAAAATTCGGTTACCAATTTTTTTTTCTTATCCTTTTTAATTTGATTCAAAATCTTCTTATTTTGTGCAAGTGTGTGTCACCCCTTGGTTTTGATAAACTCAATTGATTTCCTTCCTTCATTTAATTAAACTGTTGAGTGCATTAATTGAAATTATGCTTTTCGATTTGAGAGATGGAGACGATCCAGTTTCCATATTTTCTCTTTAAAATCTCCTCTCCTCCTTGTCAAATCCCTCACTTCTTTCCACTCTCTCTGCTCTCTCTTTCTCCGTTTTCCAAAATCCCCTTTTCTCAAACCCAGCAATGGCATCCAAGCGCCCCTCTGAATCTTCATCACCGACATCTTCTGCTAAGCGATACAAGATGACTGAAGTTCACTCGGATGATTCCAGCGAGAACTCTCTCTCTCTCTCTCTCTCTCTCTCTCTCTCTCTCTCTCTCTCTCTCTCTCTCTCTCTCTCTCTCTCTCCGGCACCTCTGATTAGAAAATCCAATAAGAGGGCTCCAGCTGCATCTGCTCCCACTCGACCCCCTCATGTAACTACCGGCATCCCTAGCAACTGGTTTTCTTCTGTAGAGGTTGCAGAGTCCTGGAAACGGGACTTCGGCAACAAAAGGTTGTGCTTCTGTGATAGTGTCGATATCCCTCTCCTTCAATCCATGCCCTTGCCATGCATCTCCCTCCTCAAATTGACTTGTCTGTGGTCCATCCTCAACCCCGGAAATTTCGCCTACCCACGACTGACCTGTCTCTTTTATGCTAATCTCACTGTTCATAGGGTAAATGGCACCTTGACCCTTGTCACCAAAGTCAAAAACACCAGAATCCGTTTTGACCCAAGAAACTTTGCCTTCATCTTTGACGTTCCAAGTGACATCCCAACCACAGGGTTCCCAAACAGGCTTGATTGCATCAATCTGACTCGAGAGCAATTCTTCTTGAAAGCCCCAAATTTCGAATCACCCTCTTCCTACAAACCAACCCACACTGTCCTCAATCTTCAAGCTAAACTTGTCTTCACCATACTGGCTCGCTGCATTTTCCCCCGAATCAACTCTAGAGAACTGGTGATCGAGAGCTTTCTCGAAATCCTGTTCCTAGTCATGAACGGATATGAACCCAACCTGCCCAAGCTTGTTCTCAGTTACATGACTCACATCCCTACCTCCTCTCGACCCATGCCTTTTCCCTATGCCAATTTGCTGCCCAAAATCTTCGAATTCTTTGATGTCGACACATGAGGAGAAGAAAAGCAAACTTATAGCGGGGACATTGATGAGAGCTGTCTAGAGCTCTTGGGGATTGTCAGAAATTTGAGGGGGCAATGGGTTATGAAGAAGGATTCTAAGGGAAAAGGCGTTGCTGCTACTAGCATTGATGAAGAAAGACTGGTTGCCCTGGAGACTGAGATTCAAGATCTTAGATTTGACATGAGCAGGATGTGGTCTGATATTTTGATTCGACAAGATGACAGTCACAAGCTGCTACAAATGGTTGACTGCAAACTCGATCAGATGATGCTTCTGAATGCCTTGACCTACACTACTACACGCTCTATCATGCCACTGGACCCATAAGATATTTATAATGTTTGTGAGAAGACTGGAAATGTCATCTTGAACTGTGAGAATGAGATGAAGAATAGACCAATTTTGCGTCCCACACACAAGGAACCCACCATCCTCACGGTCAAGAAATATGGTGTGGTCAAGAAGTAAAGAGATGTGGAGCGGCAGAGACAGCTTGTAGAGATGGAGAGGAACAAGATTACCAATAAGGCTATGGAGAAGTGGTAGAGGAAGTGCAGGGACAAAGTTATGAGGAAGTATCTCCCACCCAACAAGAAGTATCCTACCTTCGGATAATGGCGTGAGGAATGCCCTCGCATTGTTCCTCCTGAAGATCCAGCAGCCTCTGTCGCTCCTGGACCATCCTCAGCTACTGGGCCGACATCTTCTAAGGAGACCAAGACATATCGGAAGAAGAAGAAGAAGAAGTCTGCAGATGGGGCATCCTCCTCAAGGCCTTGATCTTCACCTCCCCTCTCCTCGATTTTAAAAACTCTATATCTATTTTGCTGATGGTCTTTTGAAAACTTTTTGCTTATGATGGTTGGTGATAGCATGCATTTAGGTAGGCATAATAGGTTGCATTTAGTTTAGTCAAGATCCATTTCATGCATGGATTAAGTACAATTTGCATATTTGCTCTCTATGTTGGTGGAGTCGGAATCTACACACTTTTATTGATTGTTTCAAGTAATCGTAGATCCGATGAGGAGACATGGGTTGATAACGCATTAGATGAGAATGTCTAGTTGATTGAAGAAGCTTACATGAAGATCTCAAGAGGTCATGAGAAGAAGAAGCGAACCTAAACGAAGAACAAGTCTGCAGAAGTTGTCGCCAGACATGCTGAACTTGTTTTGCACTTTCTGGAGGCCTCGGTTGTCCGATTGACTATTATGACCAAGCTTTTGAAAGCTCTTTCAAAGAACTACAACTTTTCCGTTGACAAGAAGAGCAAATTCAGGATATATTTTCCGTGAAAGACAATATGCCGCGGCCGCCGCCAGGGCCGCTGCAGCGGGGTTTGGAAAAAGCTGATGCTGCAGCCGCAGCATATGCCGCGGCCGCAGCATTTGACGTCTGCGCGTCGTTTTGGTTACGAAAACCCTAGTTTGTGTTGGATATTTTTGGTGGCCGACTTGGGTCATATATAAGGCCGAATTTAGTTATTTTTCCAGCACTTCTATTATATTCCACGTTCGAGACAATCAGAGGGAAAGCGATGTTCGCCATGGGCGGCTAAACTCTCTTCGTTCTACTTGCAATTTGAAGCTTTATTTGGATTGATTGTGAGTTTCTGAATCTTGTTCCTTATTTCCTATATTGAATGTTTCAACTTCTTTGTGCTTGATTGTTTATTGATTTGTTCTATCTAGCCCGCGTAACTAGTTAGAATCAATTCAATTGCTAAGGTTTTGCATCAATCTGTTTATATTTTATTTTGTTTTCTTTCTTATTTCAATCAACCAAAACCCCCTTTCTTCTAATTGGTAAATACACTTTGCTGAGAAATACGTGATTCTCTGTGGGATCGACCTCTTACTTACTTGCTATACTAGTTTGTAGGTTTGAGTTTTATTTTGATACGGTTTATGCGACTAAAAACCATCCATCAGTTGGTTTAAAACATTTTCACCTCTCTATCCTTTTGTTGGAAGACAAAAAGGGGGAGAATGTTTCGGTTTAATTGGTTTTGGTTCTGTTTGGTCAGTTTTGTTTCTTTGAAACCTTCATGATTCAAACATTTTATGCACCTATAAAATATTATATGCATATAATATACTGTGTCTACTGGTATTCGATTATGATATCTGAAACAGGTTTTGTCTTCCATCAAGGGGAGATTGAAGACTCCACCTTGAATGTAAGATCTTGAGAACTAACGTGCAGGTTATCTCTAAAGGTGATGAAAGACAAAAACAGAAAGTTGGGTTTCAAGGTCTTGAAACCCAAACTAAAAGGTTTGGTGACATACTTTGTGCATTCTTTTTTTGACTTGTTCTTGTGCATGATATGTTTCAAGGCCGATTTCCTTGGGCCACAATATTGTCTTGGGCTTCCCTTTAGGCCCTGAGGAATCGGATTTGATAAACCCTCCTCATATATTCTCCCCTAACCCATTTTATGTGTTAAATACATTTTGAATGATATTTTTGGAAATGGAAAGCCATACAAGGGAAGATCATATCCATATCCGATCATACTTAATCATGGAAAGGATTGCAACTACGACTTTGGAGAGTATACAATCGGAAACAATTCAAACAGTTTTGGAATGGTTTTGAATTTCAAATGGTCATCCCCATAGGAATCCTTGAAGGCATTCGACTATAAAAAAGACGAAGAGCAAAAGGACTGTAGGGAACGGAAGCAAGCATTCAAACAATCAAGTTGTCCTAAAAGCACTCGTCTTCTCAGTTTGTCTCGTGAATTCTCATAAAGTCTAAGAGTTGTTAATGTTTGAGAGTTGAGGGAAACACAAGCACTTATTGTACAAGTCATTCATTTTACACTAAGAGTATTTTATACTCGATCAAACACACATTAGTGTGTGGTGTGTGCTTTTATTTCACTTGTAAGGTTGAGAGCTAGAATAGAAGTGGTGAGGCTTTGTATAGAGGAAGGGAAGTTTCTCTAGGAAATTTTAGGCTCAAGGAAAGTGAAATAAGAAGTGTTTAAATCCTACGGGTTGGATAACCCTAGGCGGGGACGTAGGCCAAGTTCGTGTCGAACCTCGTTAACAATTCGTGTGTTCATCTTTTACATTTCGAATTTAATTTATCTTGTTCGGTTTTTATTTGTTGAAAATTGATAGCAATATCAAGGTCTTGACAAAGTATTTTGAAAATCTTCTTAAATGTTTTGTTTTGCGAAAATCGATCATACTCTATTCACCCCCCCCCCCCCCACACACACACACACCTTCTAGAGTATTATTTATTGCATTATAGACTCTTCACATATTTACATTGGGTTTATGATGTCAAAAACAGTTATGAGCAATCAACTTCATTATTTCATGGAGAAATGGTAAGCTTCTTCATTCTTTCATTGATTTTCATCATCCTTTTATCTTTCATCATTTTTCAGCTATATGTCATCAGTTGTCAGCTAGCTTTCATTGTTTGTCAGCTATTTGTCATGGTTTGTCAGCATATCTTTACCTTTATATTGTTTTTATAATAAGCTCCCATCTACCCAGCTTACGGTGAATTTGCAAGGAAGCTTATGATGGAGTTTGAAGATGAAGTTGATGGTGTTTTTTATATCATTGTTGAACCAGTTTTTTCAAATGTTCTTTAAAGTTCTTATTGCCATGTTAGGGGTGTGAGGAAGCATTTTTATTTTATAAGGTTTGGCGATGATGGCGATGTGCTTCTTACACTTCCTTCTCCACTCATGTACCTTCATTTTCTCCTTCTGTACCTACTCTTGTTGCATCTGATGATAACGATAACTTTGAAGTCCCATTGTCGAGGTTGAGAAGAAAATCAGTTGCTTTTGATGTTGATGCTCAAAAGAAGAGCAACAAGAAGCATAAAAAGTAAGTGAGCCAATACTATATTAAAAAAAAGTCTAGGAAACATGATGAACCATCTGCTTTATTTGGTGTTAAAGATAGTAAATTAAATGAAAGTTCAGGCTTGAAATTTAAGACTCAAAAGAGTAAAAAGGTTGTTGAAGTTAAAACCGAGAGTTTGTTGTGTATTGAGAGGGGGTGTGCTTGAGGATCATGAAGACATTGTAGTTGATAAAATTACAACTGACAATCAGATTGATGAAGTTGAGAAAGGGTTGAAGAGTCAATTAAAGGATGCAGACATCAGAATTGATTCAGGTGACAAAGAAGTTAATGAATCTGACAATGAAAAGTGGTGGGGGTAGATGCTCATCGACAAAAATGAAGATAACGGGGATGCGCACAAGGATGGTGGTAATGCTGGCGGCAGTGGTGACAATCATAGGCCTGAGTTTTTTGCTGATATTTGTGGTGATGACAACCATCTTTCTAAGGAGAGATGTCCAAATAGGCAGAAGAGTTATCATGCAAGCTTGATACTTTAAGGGCTACTCCTGACTAGGCACTTAAGCTGATAAGTAGGATTTTGATGTTGGAGAAATCTATTGTTGATCTCCAGAAGGAAGTCAGGGAAATTAGCCATATTGGTGGTAGGGTTACATGTATTGAAAACAAGTTTACGCTATTTGAGTCAATGCGTCCAAAGCTCTCTGATTCTACACCTTTTCTTTTTGCTGATTTTCCTGGTAAGGTTGTTGCTTATGTTTTGTCTAGGTTGAAAGTTGATGCCAAGATTCTTGATGAAGTTGAAGAGAAAAATGATGAGGTCAAAGAAGCTAACATTTCAACTTCATTGAAAGGTGAGGGTGAAGGCACCTTAGTTGAATGTTAAATTAATGTCACACTTCTTGAGCGATAAAAGCCCCTTGAGTATGATTCTTCTCTTTATTTTGTTAATCTTGCTCGGGACTCAGACCCTATTGAACAAGCTAACATTAAATCCAATGTTGAATTGGATCCTTCTGTTAAGGGTGTTGGTGGGGGGAGAATGGTGAGGGGCAAAAGGTTAATGATGTTTTAGATGATTCTAAACCCGAAGACTTCACTCCTTGTTAAACCTTCTTTAGCGATGAGACTATCACTCCCAATGCTGAAAATGATGAAGCAACGTGTGTAGCTAAGGCTGATATTTGTGCAAGTAATGCGGATCTTGTTATTAAAAGCGGGTGGCATTCAACAAAAGAGGTTGATATTAGATCAAGTGTTACTGGCATTCTTACTAAAGCAGCTTAACTTCCACCACCCAAGGGCGACATTGTTCTCATTAAATCAGCTGACATTCCATCAACAAAGGTTGCAGTTAAGGATGTGGATGGGGTAAGGTGTAAAGACCGGAAAATTCTTAAATTATTATTTTATTTAAATGAGGAATTATAATTTATTTAATTTCTATTATCCGGAAAATTTTGAAATTTCCGTCCGTGAGTAATTTATATTATTTCAATTATTTTTAAGCAAGTTTTGACATCATTTTAAAATTGGATTTTCGAACAGATTTTTATTCCGCTTTCATGTTCTGGGGTTGAGAAATACTATCCATTTAAACTTCACTATCTTAATTCGGTTTCGAGATTTCAATTTGAAATTTTGAATGAGTCGGGATTGGACTGAGTGAGCGGGTTTCGGGATTTATTTTGGGTTTCGAGACATAATCTGACTTACATGACACTCTGTAAAAGTGGGGTAGTTTTCATCATGGTTGAAAACTGATCAAGATCCCACGCAACAATGTTTAAGTAGTTATCAATTGCAATTTCAACCTGCATATAGCAGTTGACGTTACCACTTAGAAGCAAATATATGTAGGTTTAATGAACTTTTTTCATATGACAATGCCCCAGTTTAAATGATTGGAAAGTAAATAAACAATGATAATACTTCATTGATGTCTTGGCTAATCGATTTGGCAGACCTCTCACCTAATACAATCTATGCAAAAATTGATAAAAAAAAAATAAGACAACAAACTAAACTACATTGATGTCTTGGCTAATCGATTTGGCATACCTCTCACCCAATACAATCTATATCTCTTGTTTCTCAATATAAACTCAATGTCTAAATGATTATTCAATGTTCCACAAACATACTCTCAACATAGTATCTTCTTAGCCATTTATGTGGATAACATCTTGATTACTAGAGATGATATTCAAGAGATTGCTCATGTTAAGCAATTTTGGCATCAATCCTTTAGCATAAAGGATCTTGGCTTTTTAAATTACTTCATGGGAATTGAATTTCTATCTATTGACCAAGGCATCATCATGTATCAAATAAAGTTCATACAAAAACATAGCTTACCCACACTCGAAAAGAGCATGAACCCCGTCCTCATTTCTCTCACCCACATAGCAGCACTCTTCCTTCACAATTTTCTTCTTTAGTAGGTTGCTTTTACAGGGTAAAACAACCCTCACTGCATGCCACACAAAGGACTTTACCTTAGGAATTAGGGTATCCAGCTTGCACAAATCTTCCAAACTTTCCCTTGAGCATCGCCCTCAATTTGTCCTAGGTTGTCTTCACTAGCCGCCCTCTCATCCATTATTAATATGATAAGCCAACTTAATCGAAATCGTCCTTGTTGTAAGCTCACACCTAATCATCATCATTATAAGGATTGACTAATCACATTCATAGCACAAGCTCGACATCACAACACAAAGCAAGGATCGGACCCTTTGTTCGTCACAACCACATACCAGCTCATCCACGACCCTCATTAGTATCCAAGAGCTGGTCAATCAATGCTCCGTGGATCACTTTACTCCTTTTATCCGTGCATCGATCCTAGCAAAGGACTTCTAAAGTTCATTCGTCCAAGTTAGGTAACTGTAACGACCAGATTTTGGGAATTTCTAAAAAAGGAAAGTTTCGGAAAAACCCATCCTCGAGCAATTTCTATTTTCGAAAAGTCCTTGAAAAATATATCGACATGCTTTTAAGATTCAATTTGACGGATTCTAAATCTTATCAATTGGATTTCTATTTTGAGGATCTTAACTGTCGTTTGAAATGAATTTGAATTCCTGGTCGGATTTTCGAAATGTCGTGCTTCGGGATGTCGGATGTCGGGTTCAGGATATCGAATGTTGGGATTTAAAGTCGGAAGAACGGAATCACTCTCACAATCTCTCTCCTCCCTCACGCCATACACACACTCTCTCTTTCTCTCTCCTTCTTAAAGTGTTTTGTCTTTTAGCTAATAAAAACCCTAAAGGAACCTTGCCTCCACTATAAATAGAGTGCTACAATCCTAAGAGAAACCCTAAAAATCCTCCTCAAATTCTGAAATCTCAACCCACAACTCTCTCTCTTTCATCTCAAGAAAATCTAGCCTCCCAAAGATTGGAGATCCAAAATCCAAAAACCCAAAATCCTCACCTTTCTGTCATTTGATCCAAATCTCTCTTCTCCCACTAGTAGAAAAAACACCTTTTAGCCCGGACCTAAAAGTTAATATAGCCCGGATATAGACATAATAGGGTCCGGGGTCTCCGGGCACATCAGAGTGGTGGGATAATAGGTATATAGCCCAGACCTAAAAACCACACGCCCGGGTTATTAGAGTCGACTATATTTTTCCTTCAAAATTTTAACAGACTTTAGAGCCCGAATCTGTTTTATATCCGGGTTATTTGGTACGGAATCTAGCTCGGATATTATTTAGATCCGGGCTATATAGTCCCTTACTTTTACAAAAAAAAAAGGAACTTTTAACCCGGAATTCGTAAGATTCGGGCTAAAAGACCTCTTTTGTAGCAAAAAAAAGAAGGTAATATCCAATTTAATACTGCAATTTCATTCTGAATCCTAGTGATCACCAGGAATGCACATCAATTTGGTCAAAACAAAGAAACAATCTCTAAAAGTGTCAACAAGAACATGTTGTTTATCTAATATATATCATCCCGTTAACAAAACCAACTTTTAGTAAGAAAACCTCTACAAAGATTGATGTGAGACGACACGAGAATTCACCGTCCTATTAAGAGAGAGGGCAAGAGAAATCCAGCAACCCTAAGCAAGAAAACCTGAAAAAGCAATATTCTTGTTGTAAAAAGCTTATAAAGCAGTTTTATAAGCTGGTGACTTTATAAGCTGGGGAGGAGGAAGTTTATATGGACTTTTACTCACCAAGAAGAAGGCAAATGTATCAGCATCTGGAACTGTTAGTGCATGCCTCAAGAAGTTACTAAGTGAAGTAATCACCTTGTCTGCATCCACACAACTCCCAATAAGCTCTAAAACGATTACGTTATCCACAACTCATGTCTGCCAAATCGAAACACAGCAAACGAGACAAATGGAAACTTTTCAAGTAAATAGCTCTCAAGAAGAAGTTACCAAGTGAAGTTATCACCTTGGCTTCATCTTTACCATTTTGTCTAGCCAAACATACCTGGTTAGTTGAAAGCAACAAGAGAGGCATATGAAGATGTAATGTAAAATCAAAGAAAAAGAGCCAAGACAAATGCAAAAGAAATACACAAGTTAAATATTCTGCCATCTTTTGCTTTGTCACATCGGCAACTCCTACGAACAGTATTTAGATTGATGGGCATTGTTCAAAATTCATGAGCTGCCAACAAAAAAAAACATATAAGCCAGGAATCTCTATGATCTGAAATATTGCAACTCTTCAATTGTAGCTATTAGACAGCTTGACACTTCAAGGGCAATGAGCTTCATCCCTAATATCTGGAAAAAAAAATGGATTGTTGGTTATGGTTTTGGATTTTTCAATTCACTCCTACAATGAAAAGGACCAATGTGTAATTTAACTTGTCAATAATTCTTTTTTCATCTTGTCAGCCGCACTTATGATTTTAATAATAGCGGAGAGCTCCAACTCTCACTACAAGAAAAATGGCCTATCGCAACGACAAAAGTCGTTGCGATACATGGGTTATCGTTGCAATAGCCACATTTCGCAACGACAATTGTTGTTGCGGTGCCGTTGCGGGTCAAGGCATAGCTAAAGGCTATTGCAATGACATTTGCCGTTGCGAAAAATACAACTTTTTGCAACGACAAAGTTCGTTACAATACGTTTGTCGTTACTAAATGTGTTTATCTTGTAAAACAATGGTAAGTTTTTGCAACAAAAAATGTCGTTGTGATTGCCATAATTGTATTGCAATAACAACGGCGTTGCAACAGACGTATAAAATTCGCAACGACAATGTTGTTGCTAAAGGCGTTTACAATTTCTTGTCAAGTATTGCAATGACTAATGTTGTTGCAATATATATATCTTTTGCAACAACTTTTTTGTTGCAAAATGATCTACTATGATAAGGTAGATAATTTTGCAATGACAAATGTGGTTGCAATAGACTATATATAAAAATAAATACAATCTTTCGCAACGAATTTTTCGTTGCGAAATAGTCTTTGGCAACATTTTTTTTTTTTTTGTCGTAACTGATTTTTTTGCAATCCTCTATTTGAATACACAGCTCCTGTAGGTTCCGCACAACACATTCATTTGTACCAATACATTCATTGTACGCAAATACATAGACTTGACTTCCTTTTAATCGAGTTGCCCACAAAACCATACAAAATTTACATGTTTCAAACATGTCACTACATCATTATACTAGTCATATCGTCCCTTCTAATCCAAAAAACTACTCCGATCCATAATCTATACTTCTATATGCATTATAACTAGTTCCTTCTTCTAGGCAAGCTACATATATAAGTTCTTATATAAGGCAAAATGTATTCTTCCATATGTAAACTAATCCACAAAAACTTGCATCCATCATCCGTGTTCATTTTTCCAAATCCTGCAAAAGGGACAAAAATATACTTTATAATCAAAGTTAGAATCTCATTCTTAAAGTTCAAAAAGAGAAGAAAACTACCATGGATGAAGAACTTCTTGGTCACTAAATACACATATCAAACCTAAATGTTGTATGCATTTTGTATTCTAAGATTGTAAATTGGATAAACCCTCTTTTCTTTTACTATCTTTTTCTTTCTTCTTTCTTCTTTCTTGAGATCATCGTATTATAATATAATGCAAAAACTTTTAAAATAAATGTGCATACGGAGAAAACTATAAGCACAATGTGACCAATTGAAGGATCGCATAAATAACATATGAGGACAATTACCTGATTTTCATGTTACTAGGCATTTCGATTAGCGAGTGTTTGGAGCATATCTTGCTTGAAAGCTTCCATTGCCCGCTGTTGTTCTACTTTATACTCTTCCAATTCTCTTTGCTGCATTTGCTTGGTTTCTTCCATCATTTTCTCCAAATCTTGAATCTTTTTTTGTTGTTCTTGTAATTGGCCTTGTTGTTGCTCTACAAGTTGTTGTTGGGCTAGTTGCTTTATTCCCTTAGTATAACCACGCAAAGCAGTCCCGTTTCCACGTATGTAGCCAGATCTTGACCCCAAAACATCAATTAGAATCTGCTCTTGTGTCATTGCATCACCACTTGTGGCAACCACACTTTTCAGTTTACCTTATAAGGTGCAAAATCAAATTATAAATGGATCATTTAATGTTATTTTAATATGAAATGTGATGGCAATTGAAATAGTATGAAACATTACATGAATTTCTTTTGAACTAGAATCAACCCATTGAAGCTTGCCTTTAGAATTTTTAGTTGCGTGCTCAACGCGCCACACAACATCTACAGAAGGTTTTACATTGTTGTTCTGTTTTGTCTAGCATAAAAAAAATGGCATTAGTCAATGAGGTAATAGTTAGGTTATCAATCAAGAACGAAATGACCATAATAACTTCTCATAAAATAACAAAGTCTATTAGCCACTTTAAGATTGAAGATCTACCGGAGAGTGTTAAAATTTAAGATCTTACCAAATTGAGAGTGGATAAAGAATCAAGATCTTACCAATGTATCTTCTACTTCGGCAAATGATAAATTTCCAATTGTATGAGTACATCTCTTGTCGGACAACCGATTTTTGGAGTTTCTTTCACTAATTGCCTTCAAAAAAATAGATAATTACATGAAAATGAAACAAAAGTGAAAAACATGAGTAGGAACCATAATTGAAAGTACCTTAAATTCATCGGATCCATATCGCTTTACGCAAAACTCCCATTGATCTAAAGGTAAATCAGGAGGAGAATTTTTCAAACGCTCTTCATCTATTTTGCCACACTTATCACTCTTGTAGCAGTAGTGCAATCGGGTTTTCCACAACCGATATAGACGTTGCATGGTATCCACAACAAAGCCAAATAACTTACGTGACGAGATTCGACAATTTGGAATTTATCCTGTAATTGTAACGAATAGCAAATCAGTTCTTCAATTATTATAAAATAGTTTTAAAATATCATTTGAAATGATTTATAGATAACATATTACCTGTATCTCCTTCCACATACTATCACCGACCAATGCGAATGCTTCTTGCCAATTCTTAACATTTAGTGGAGCTCTTGTTCTGATAACACGCCCACACTCATTCACCAAATGTCGTGCATTTTCTCCAATTGCACGATCAATTTCTTCAGGGATCTCAATTGACAGTTTTGAATTTCTTCCTCTGAGTTTCATATCAATTACATAACTCTTGTACTTGCCTCTAGTACTGTTTTTACTTGTCTTACATGTAGCTAAAGGCATATCAACACACTCAATCTTATATATATATATATATATATATATATATATATATATATATATATATATATATATATATATATACACACACACAATAATTGTCCCAAGTTATTAAAAAAAACATAAACTATTTACAATTTACCTTCAACGACGTTTGTAGTTCCACTTCCATTTACAACTGAATTTGAGACCACGCCACCAATAGTATTTCCTATCTGTTCCTCTATGCTCTCCCTAGGGGTTGGATTTGCAACTTCCTCCCCCTGTAAACTCATAACAGCTCTGCTAGACAACTTAGAAGTTCTCTTTCTCTTGCCTAATAAAACCACAATAATGTATAAATATATTTATGAGCTCGTCGTCACAATATCGATCAATATGTACAACGAACACATGATTTTTAAATAATATACCTTCTCCTTTAGAAGTAACAACCTCTTTAGGTTGACTCTCATTTGGCTCATTACCTTGCATACGATTCGTAGTTCCATTTCCATTTATACTTGAATGTGATAAGACATCACCTGTGTTTCTTGTATGCTCCTCTATAATATTAACAACCAAAAAGACTTAGTTTTTACAAATGCATGCTGTCACGACTTGTGGGAGACCCTTCACGAGTCGTGAAAGGGGGATTCGAGCGATATTCAGCTACTGCAGGCTGTCACGACTCGTGGGAGACCCTTCAAGAGTCGTGAAAAGAGGATCCGTGTATTATGAGAGCTACTGCATGCTGTCACGACTCGTGGGAGACCCTTCACGAGTCGTGACAGTGCCAAATACAGGGTGCCTTTACAGCTTTTCCAGAGTTTCTTTAATTTGTTTTGGATTTATTTTGAGCTGATATAAATACTCAAATTTAAGGTAATCTAGCCTATCAGTTTACTCACCGCAAGGTATGCTCTCCCTAGGCGTCGGAATTGCAACTTCATCTCTTTGTAAACCCATAGAAACTCTACTTGATAGCTTGGAAATTCTCTTTCCTTTACCTATGAAAATCAAAATAACATGTGCATATATTTATGAGAGCATCATTAGAATATCGATCAGTAAATATAAATAATAAATGAGTTTTCTATAACATACCTTCTCCTCTTGAAGGAACAAGACCTTCAACTTGACTATCATTTGACTCATTAACTTCCATTTCCGATGAACTATTATGATGGAGAGTATTGTGACTCAAAGTCCGTGACTCTGGATTTTTGGAATGCAAAGCTCTTTGTCTGTCCAAGTCTTTACATTGACAAAGTTATTCAACCCATCCATGTAACAAATAATGGGTTTGAATATCTAATTGCACGTTAAATGCATAGAAGGAATTAAATATATATAGTCTTACGTCTTCGAGCCATGGAAAAAGTTTCTTCATCATAGGGTGCAACTCGTCTAGTGGATGGATCACGATTACAACTCGTCTTCCCTCCTCTTACCACCACCATTTTATCTGCAAAAAAATGTGTGTCAGATGGTGGCATTCACATGTTAAATAATATAAGACATAAGTTTTTGTAAGGATTTCCAAATATATGAAACATACATAGTCAACTTTAACATATATAAACAATCCATTCCAATGATAACCCATAAGGAAATAAGTTCTTCCTCTTCGTAGATACAACAAAAACAAGTAAATAACAAAATCAAAGGCCTTATAAGAAAAATATAGTGTGTTCAATCTTCCGAGTCAGAAATAAGTTCTTCCTCTTCGCTTGAACTCTCGGACACCGCGATTTCCCCATCGTTGATGAAGTCATCATCCTCCTTTGTCTCCTCAATAACCATTTGGACCATTTCAACTGCCTTAGCTTCTCGCTCAACCACAAATGAATTTGTAGCTAACGAATCGATTGAGAAATCATTACATATTGGGCTACCACTTTCATCCTCTACAACAATAACTTCCACTTGTTGATATGCATCCACATCGACAGCTTCGTGATCAGTGTCAGAAGTTGGCATATCATAGAGATCTCTTGGTGGGGCATGTATAACGAATTCCCAATTATCATTTCGTGGATCTTGTATATAAAGCACTTGCTCCACTTGCGATTCTAGAACAAACACTTCATCCATCTTCAAAGATCTCATTCTATTCACACTAGTGAATCCATATTCGTCTACCTTATACCCTGTGCCAAGGTGTCCGACATCAAACCAATCACACTTAAACACAACTACATAGTTTCCACCAGGATAACGCAACTCATAAATGTCTCTCAAAACACCGTAATATTTCAGATCAGAAGAGTCATCACTGCGTACTACAACTCCATTGTTTTGAGTTTTTCTATTCTCAGACCGATCAGTGCTGTGAAAACGAAAACCATTTACAATGTATCCAGAATAACGTCTCACAAGTTATGAAGGAGCACAAACCAAGTTATACATATCAACATCAACACACCCATCTTCATTTAGTTTTTGTACCTAATAAAAGTAAAAGATTTTAAAGTTTAGTGCTATAATTTCATCTACATGTCATGTAGAAATATGTAAACAAGATTTTTACATACACGACCATGTATCCATTTAGAAAATTGTGCTTTATGTCGTCGTTCGATGTTTCTAGGACATTCTCTTTCCAATTCTAATTTATGCTCCCTATGAAAACAAAATATAAAGTATATAAGTGTGAAGTGAAATTCTATAAGTAATAATGAGAATATTTAATAAAAATAAAACAACCTATATTTAAAACACTTACTTCACAAACTCGACGAGTTCATCACAATTAAAGAGAATATAGGAATGAATCTGATTTATGTTCCCTATGAAAACAAAATATAAAGTATATAAGTGTGAAGTGAAATTCTATAAGTAATAATGAGAATATTTAATAAAAATAAAACAACCTATATTTAAAACACTTACTTCACAAACTCGATGAGTTCATCACAATTAAAGAGAATATAGGAATGAATCTGATCACATTCCTCAAAGCTAAGATGGATTGGTACACCTTTTCCAATAGGAGCACCGAGTGGTTTAAATACCTCAAGGTTTGAATATGAGGTATGCTCATCAAAGGCACCATCATTCCTCCCTTTGCGAGAGAACTTAGTGTCAATATCATTCATGTACCTAGAGCAGAATGTCAAACACTCATTTGCAATATAACCTTCGGCTATGGAACCTTCTGGACGTGATCTACTACGAATATATGCTTTTAATGTTCCGATATACCTGATATCAATGGATTTGTGTTTAAGAAAAATCACACACGAAATAAATGAATAAAACTAAATGGAGAGACTAACACACCTTTCAACTGGATACATCCATCGATATCGAACAGGTCCAGCAATCTTTGCCTCAGATGCCAAGTGTACAACTAAGTGCACCATGACATCAAAAAAAGCATACAACAAACAAGAATTTTTGAAGTAGCAAATCTTTGTGCTAATCTGCAATTGAAAAAGAAACCATACCTTGTAGCCAGATCTGCACACAATCCGTGAAGCCAAACCCTCAAGCCGCAACACCATGAAGCCCTTGACCGCTCAGGCCCTCAACCCTTAAACGTTCACACCCTCAAGCCCTCGAGCAACAGCACCTTTAGCGATCTGTCGACACACCAGCCCCTAACCGCTCACGCCCTCAGCCCCTAACCGATCTGTCGACACATCAGCAACTCGAGCAACAACACCTCTAACGTCTTACCACACCAGCAATGGCAGCAAGCACCAGCGAACGTCACTCCCCCAACCCTTCACCAGCGAACACTCTTCCGAAGGCAGCGACTACATCTTCTGCACCAGCGAGCACCGACGGCGAGCCCTCAAACCCTTACCTTCACCAGCGAACACCGCTTTCAACACCAGCGAACCTTCGCGCCCTCCTCTCTGGACGCCCTTCACGCCTTTTGCCAGCAACCCAAAGCGCCTCCTCTCTCGACGCCGTGAATCGAAAGAAAAATTAGGGTTTGTGAGTCGATTCAGCAGAGGTAGTCGCTTGAACAAGATGGGGAACTGGGAACAATCGGGACGGGAGAGAATTGGGGATTTGGGGTTTCAATTTAGGGATTTATTTGATTTATATTTTTTTCTATTCCAATTAATTTTGTATTTTTTTATATAATTTTTTTATATATATAGCAACAATATCTTCTTGCCATATTTCTATTCGACTTTTAGCAAGAAGAATTGTCGTTGCTAAAAATAACCTAGTGTACAGCAACGACCAAAGACGTTATTGCGTTACCTATGAAATTTCTACTGCAACAATAATGTTGTTTCCAAAAATTAAACCCAAATTTTAAGCCACCCCGCCAAATTACAAAGGAGCGGCAAAATAAAATTACAATTAGGGCAACGACATTTAGCAACGACATATTTTAGTCGTTGCAAAAGATATTTTTTTGCAACGACAATAAATTTGTCGTTGCTAAATGTCGTTGCGATAGCCCATTTTTCTTGTAGTGTCTCATTTAAACCAAAAAATAAAACATAAAAAACCATAACTTTATTACTTAATCCCAATGATCCGGCCGTATGATCTAAACCGATAGTGATTCATATCATATCCTAAACTAAACTTGAAGTTGAACCCGAACCCACCTCTAGTAGGATGTTAACGGGGAACTCATGGATTGTAATGTTGACCAAGTCAAACGTCAGGCCATAAGGGATGATGCAAAGAGTTTACTAACTAACACGTCAACAAATATTTTTTTTTTTTTCTGAAAAGAAAAAAAAAGGGCCTCACAAAAAAAAAAAAAAAAAGAACCGCCATAGAAAGCGCTATAAATACCCCCCAAAAAACCCTCCGGGTTAAGACTTTCTTGACACCTTCCACGCATCAACCATCGAATTCCAAACGACCCTCTCAACACGCCAATGAAACCCCAACCAGCGCACAGCGATCCCCTCATAAACTCATCCATGGCCACCGCCGCTTCTCCTGGCATCGGCAATTCCATGAAATTGGAGAAAACTGTTTCGAATTCAAAGGTCATGGATCAGTTAGCCTCGATTGGAGACTCGTGCCTGAAGATCAAGATCCGGATAGACGAACTCGCCGACTCTTACTTCTCCCGCTCCGAGATGTCCGCCGCCGAGCAGCTCGTGCAGCTGAGCGACCACAGCGACGCCAGCTGCAACACCGCCTCCCACAGAGGTTTCGACGCCGATGTCGACGACGACGGCCAGGGAAGGGGCGAGATTTGTTCCTCTTCTCGCTCCGCGGCGAAGATCAAGATCCAGGAGATTTTCGGAAGTCTTGATGACGACGAAGAGGAGGAGCCAGATTCGGACGATAATCGGAAGTGGAAGAAGTACGGATCTCTGGCGGAGATTTACAAGAGGACGAAGCCACTGATTGATCATCGGAAAGAAGCGATACCGGCCGGAACCAGGTTAGCAAAGAAGGCAAAGTACTGCTAGCTGCTTTTGTTATTTGGAATTCGAATCCAAATTTTCTGAAAACTAGTTGATAACTTTTTAATCGAATTGAGTTTATCCAGATGAATTAATGGATTTGCAGGTTGTGAATACGAATTCGGATGATTAATTTCAGTTTCTGTAAATTAGACAATACATAAAATAATAAATAGCTACAGTGTTCCTCAATAGCTTCCTGTACAAGATTGTTTTGCCATTGTATGAGTATGCGATCTAATAAGCCTTTCTCGGTGATTCTAGAATATTCCCAAATTAATTAAGTGTAAGGTCAGCATTAATTGATGAAGGGGATCGGATTGAGTTTACGTCCAAAATATGATGTTTTGGGATTTCTACCTTCTCCGTAGAGATCGACTAAGCCCTTTTAAGACGTTGAAATTAATCCACTTAAACTTTTTTTTTTTTTGATACATTATAATCCATGTACATAAACTAATTAAGATGAGCATGCAAATTCTGCCATGCATTTTTTTTTAATCTCTCCAATCTGTCAATGCTGCGCCATGCATGATATTTACAAGCTACTTAAACAATAAGTTTGTTAGAAACTAAGCTAGAAAGCATAAGATATAACAATATATAAGTGATTTTTTGGGTTCATACATAAAGCATTGATATTTACTGTACAAGCTAAGCTCATTTATTGAAACTGAGGAAGCTTCGTGAGTTGTGAATTGTGATGTTACAGATAGGGTTGTTATATGAGCTGAAAAAAGATCTGGATCGGCTCGAAAAAAATTCGATTCGAGATCGTTCACTTACCTAAACAAGCCGAGTTTAAACATGATTTTAAACTCGGTTGAAAGCTCATCTCGTTCGATTTAGGCTCGAATAAATCGAATAATATGGAATTTCTAAAATTTTCTTTAAGATGAAGCTCAAAAAAAGATCGGCTCGAGCTCGTTTATTTACTAAAACAAGCCGAGCTTAAGAAAAAAGAAAACTCGTTTAAAAATCGAGTTCGGCTCGAACTCGTTTAACAAATGAACAAACTTGAACATATGTCAAGTTCGGCTCGTTCCACTCGAATAACACCCTAGTTACGGATTACCATTATCTAGCTTCTAGACGGGAATTTTATCATCATGGCCGGATAAATATCGTAAGAACCCAAAAAAAGAAAGAAGTGTATATATCTCTCAGATAAATATCTATAAAGTTAGCGGCTGCACTTCTTTAGAATCTATATATTTTGAACTTCACATCCATAGTTGCTTATCCATAGTTGCCTGATTGATTTTTTTTATCGCTACTATGTTGATATATACACATGTTCAAAAATATAAGTTATTTTAAATATTTGCACATAAATTAAGAAAATTATAAACTTTTTACATTTATACCTTTTATTAATTATCCGTAATCCTCATCAATCAATAAAATTTGAATAAAAAGTCAAAAAATTAACAATTCTCATATCTTAATGCCTTGAAAATTTGTGATAAATTTAAGCAAAAATCTAAGCATAAAAAGTCAAAAAAAAAAGATTTATATTTTCAAACAAAAATCTAAGCATAATGACTTATATTTTTTTCAATGGAGGGAGTGTTGTATAAGAGGAGAGTAGAGCTCCTACAACCCCCAATATACCCTTAGGTTTAACACAAAAATAATTAGGGTATATATTTATAATAAATTTTTAAAAAAAATTATATTTATATCATAAATAACCAATTATATGTTTATATAATTTTTCTCATGAAAAAACATATTTTAAAAATATTATAATTATTATCATCAAATAATTATCTTTTCAATTTTAGTATTTTTCAAAATATATTTTTTCATGAGAAAATTATACAAATGTATATAATTGATTATTTATAACATAACTATAAATTTTTAAATATTTTTAATTAAAAATTTATACCTATTATTTTTGTGTTACACTCAAGAGTGTATTGGGGGTTGTAGGAGACCTCCTCTCATACAAGAGGGGAAAAAAGGAGCATACTATATTGTCACGGTTCGATCGATATGCACGTCTATGTATTCGATTGATATGCCCGTCCATGTACGTGTATATACATATATCACTACAAAAAAAAATTGCTTTTGCTACCAAGGTTAGAAACGGCAAGGATTTCCCGTCACAAATGTGGGTTTTTTGCAACGGGGTTGTCGCCGTCTCACCAATTTAGGACAAATAGGCGTTAGCCCTTGCTCCCTTTTTCAACTCATGGAACCCTAAAGCACTTACCTCTCTCTTCCGCCACTTCTCTCTTTCCTTTAACTTCTTCCAGATCTACTAGGGAGGATTCATCATCCGAGTCCGAGTGCCTCAAGGTTGGAGTCGCCCTTGCCCAGATCCCAGCCCGCAGCTCCACCACCGGTGCCGGGAGATTCCTCACCGCCGTCAGACTCTCCTTGCCTGGGCGGATCTGCTCAACCATTGAGCCCGACAACCAGCCATGAACCCGATGTCGAGCAAGGCAAGCCTCTTCCTCCTTCTCTCTTGCTTCTAAGCTCGAGGGAATCGGCGACGTTCTCCTCGTCTCTCTCATATCTCGATATCTCTCTCATCTCAGTTCCACTATAGAGCTCCGTCGTCGCCGATTCGATTTCTATTTCAAATCGGTAAGTCATTAATCTCATTCTTGCTCTTTTTGATTTCAAAATCCTTGAAGGGATTCAAGCATCTCAGCCTCCTTATCTTCTTTATCAGTGCTATTATCTTTGGGCTTTGTCGTCAACACCTCGTTGTTGCCTAATTCAAGCCATCTCGGAGTTGCAGTGAACCTTGAACTTCTAAAACCTTACCAGGGCTCTTCCTCAAAGTATGGTATATCTTCTATAAATTCTACTTGGTCTCTCTATGAATTAGTGCTCTTTATACTAACTTTGCACATACTTTGTACATATCTCTTAATGCAAATATCAAACACAATTGTGATAGATTAGCTTAAAAACTATTTAATTCGGTAGAGTGTTTTAGGGACTTGAACTTTTATAGATTTCTCAAGCCTTCATAACTCGTAATGAAGGAAACAAAGCAAGTACAGTTGGAGAGACTTAGACATTCATGGATTTGGTAATTTGTTTAGTGTGTGGCTTGCATTGTTTATTGGGTTTACATGGTATAATAAATGACTAATCTTGTTTACTTGCTTTTTCATGTGCGCAAAGCACTAAGAAGGATGATGAAAGGCTTTGAACTAGTAGCCATGGAGCCTATGAGCAAAAGAAACTACCAAGACATTTTAAGAATTTCTAGAAGCCAATTGAAATCCACAAACTTGTGATGTTATTTGATATAGATTCAATAAAAAAAAAGTAGCTGATTATGTTAGATTAATTTAATTATGAATCACCTATGATAGATCATTAGTGTGCATGCATCGGGCTTGGAAAGCCTTGATGGCTTGATCTGTAAACTTTTTTCATGTTGCCGCAGATATGAGGCATGGGTCATCTACAACTTCTTATCCCTTTGCCTGGCATGGGTGGGTGGTCCTGGAGCTGTTGTTATAAGCTTGTCTGGTCGTGTCATAAAGACATCAGTTTGTCTAATGACATGCTGCTTTCCTCCCTGGTAAACAACAACACAATGTGCGAACTTGGTTCTAGTGGCATCTCCCGGGTAAATTGTGTGTCCATTTACTTGTTTAATTGTAGTAATGTAGAGAACAAACTCAATTGATATTTTCTTGATGTCACCATCAAGGCATGAAGCCATGAACAATTTAAACTACCCTATGATGTTTTAGGTGTCAATGGCTAAGAGAACTTTTGGGGCACTCGAGTCCAAATTGCTTGGTAAATATATGTTGTTTCTTGGTCCTATGCTATATGATAATGTGTAGAGGTTGCTTGAATCTAGAGTACGTGCCTGAAATGATATGATAAGCTTTAGATCTTTTTATTTTTAGCCAAAGGGTAGTAAATATATATAGATCCTCTTATGGTTGCTTGATGGAGAGGTTTTAATTTTGGAGCTCCTCTAATCCAAACTTCTCTCTCTGGTGCAGTTGGTCATACATTTTCATACACTATGCTTTTTTGTAGCCTATGTTACTCGCTCTTCACATATCTTGTCGAACTACCTTAGTATTACAATGTATGAACTTTTTTTCATCCGACTTGTGTGATATAAAAATGTTCCACTTCTATGATGTAGATAAGATGATCCTTGATTCCAAAACCTTGTGTTATCTTCTTAATTTCCCACCACAATTGTGTTTCTCGTTGTAACGATCATTATGGTTCTCAAAATTTACCGTCATCATTGACTTTCCAGTTTAATATATTGTTTCAAACTGTTTTGGTTGCTTATAGTCTAACTTGAACAATTTATTTGTCCTTTGATGCCCAGAAATATTCTTACTGATGGGGAAGTGCAGCCTTCTTTTCACTCATATTGGGAGGAATATGTTACTTTTCAAGGTGAGTACAATGCTCACTGAACCATCCATATTCCCGACGTCTTTTGCGGTCCAAGATGAACTAATTCAGCTACTTTCTTGGTTTCTGCAGCCAGTGCATTCTTGGTGGCATTAATGGTGCTCTAGTGTATGGAATCCTTGCTTCTTTCACAGCTCAAGTGGTAAAGTTTCACTCTTAAGAACACAGCTTTTCATTTTCCTTTCTCTTTACCTCATTGAAAGAGATGTGAATCTTTTGTTTCATCTTCTGCAAGTGGTTACAAGCGGTGAACTCCACTAGGAAGCTCTCTTGAAAGCCAACTTTGTAGTTGTGCCTCTAAGCATACCGATCAAAGCTCTATCGTTCGTCCACCAGGCAATCTTTGGAGGTTTTGATTTGCTTAGAGCCTTGAATCATCCCTGAAGAATTCCGAATTCCTGACTATCATGTTTTCAGAATGTGGTGCCTGTCCTTTGCACTAACTTGGAGGGGAACCCATCAAAAGTAAGGTGAAAATCTGATTGCAATATGTACATTATTCCATCAAATCATGTTAGTCATTCTTAGTGCATTTGAAGTTTGGAGATTCAAAGTGTTCAAGATGACTATATGTATTCATATTATTATTTAATTATTTGGAGATTTATATTCTCTCTTTTTTTTTTTAACTTTTTGTTCATCCTTTTACTTTGGAGATTTATCTTTTTCTTTTTGATGTACTTAGTAATCAGAAGGATCTTAAAATTATGGTGAGCCATATGATCATCTAGTTGTTTTTACTTTATTTTGTGTAATGTATGAGTTTCAGCGATGGGGTTGAGGTATGAGTCGGGTTACAGTGTGTTCTTGTTGGTGTCTCTTCCTTGGTCCTTCCTTTAGTTCTTCGATTACTTCATTGCCTATAGATGCTCTGTTGGGGTGGTTGTTACAATTGATTTGAGGTTTGTCTCCTCTTTGCTTATTTGTTCTGAACTGGTGGGTGGTTTGCTGATATGCCTCTCTTTGTCTTTCTTTTGATTGTTGATCCTAGGGTTCTTCTTTCCTTTGAAATGTCTAATATTAATTAATTTTGGGTGCTTTGATGGTCATCATCTTGTCTATTGCTTGCTTCTCTTGTAGTGACTGTCATTAAGGTGCAATTGGAAAAAAAAAAAAAAGGGTTTGTTGTTTGATGTTCTGCACTAACGTACTGGAATTAATGTTCACCATTCAATTGAATACATTCAAATCTTCTTGCTATCCGGAACCATCTACTGTCATATTGGATTTTTTTTCTTCAGTTTGGCTGTTTTGGTATGGTTTTTATTTAATATATATTTCTATGCTTGAAGGCCTTTTATTAGTTCACGTATGATCAGAGCAAAGGCAATAGAATAAGTAAGCAATTTTGTCCCATGTGCAATGTGTTTGGTTTGTTTATATACGGTTCTTATCAAATAGTTAGTAGAACTTTTGGTTACTTGCATGAATCTGGACTTGTAATTTCAGATGAGTTGTGAATTGTGATTCTTCTTTTATGATTCTATCTTTTCTTTTAGGTTTTTTTTAATTAATAAAGCTTATACTTCTACTCCAATTTATTTTCATACACATTGTACTTCATCTGTACATATAAATCCATTTATTTTCTTTTAAATCATGTAGAGTAGGGAGAAAGACTAGCATATTGGTTCACTTACAAAGGTGATTGAGTGATTAATTAGCTGCCTTCGTATACTTATAAATCCATTTATTTTTTGCTTAACTTTTTTTTAGCTGGAAAGTTTAGGTTTTGTCAAAAGGCATTTGTATTCCTTATTATATTCATATCACTTGTTGTTGAAGAGCCAATTGTCTGCAAGAAACCAATATGGGTGGGAACTTGACGTACACATATTGATATGGGTTATTATTGCTATTTTTTGTTGTAGATTTTGTCTTGCAATGAGATATGAAGATTCATAAAGTTTGAGATGCTAAGGGTTTGAGGTATGTTGACCATTTCTCTAGTTTTTTAGTCATTATGTTAGTGTCTTGGTGATATGATATGAACAGAAGTTCTGTCAGTGGAAAAACTCTTTGCAAGGTAATTTGTTATGACATTGTGCTAAGCATGTTCACTTTACAAAAATTCTTTGCTTCCATGTCGATTTAATCATAGTTGGGTCATATTCCGATTGCTCTTTTGCTGCTACTCAAATATTCGTGAATTGGGGCCATGATTAGGTGCCGACCTCTGGTGCACACCGTGAAGTACGTGCGAGCTACTGCAACCAAGGTTTGTGTTACTGATTCATGCACTCTAATTCTTAATCTAATTTACTACTTGTGTAGATTCTGAGTTTAGACTTTAGGAAAAATGCCTAACTTATAACTTGAAAATCATTCTTGTTGAATTCCCTTATGTTGTTTTTCTACTTGAGCTTTTATATGCTCTTTTCCCTTTCCCTTTCCCTTTCCCTTGTGTCATGCATCCCCATTGTGAATTGCTTGTTTTCATCCCATTTTCTAGTTTTGAACAACAACTCAAACAAACAGATTTGTCACTTGTCATTCCCTCTCCGTAGTGAGTTCTTATTTAACCATAATAGACAGAACTACCAGAAAAAGTTGCTTGCACTAACCTGCCTTTAATTTTTTTTATTAAAAAAATCAGAATTGAAAAACACCAAATTTGAGCAAATTACATATGCTGAGTTGGCCCTTGTGATGAGCAAATCTAATTCTTCTATTATTATGTTTATTTCTTTATGTTAACAACATACATCCTGCTTGCATCCAGGTTCATCCTGCTTGCATTCAAAATATTGTTTTCCCAATTGTTTTTAGCTCACTACATGTTAACTTGTCATTACTCATGCATAATTTTTGTTTCTTGGGTCAAATTTTGTATTGCAGGAACTCCAATCATTATAAGGCCAGCTTGCTGCTGGGCAGTGCATATGTTTTAAGCTTGAGGTATGCTCACCTGCATAATGCTTTTGTTAAAAATTATGAACACATAAAAAGGCACCAAGTCAAGAACATGAAGTTCATTTAAGCATTTTTCTTGGGTGTGTAACACCCCCTTTTATAACCCAAAGGAATGTCACGGCGCCAGTGATTACGCGGACTTTAATGTCTTTGTAGCCACCTTAGGCTTATAGGGACATGCAACCATGCTCCCATAAACAAGATGATAACATTAAATACATAAATAAAATACAATTAAATCGCGGAAGACTTTAAGTGAAACAAATAATTAAATATACAATAATGTCGTTACAATGTCTCGATAGCAATTACAAGATATATGAAGAAGAAAACTCTTAAATCAAAATAATAGTAACTATTAAAAATGTTTGAAGACGATTCCGACTCACATTTCCGACCTTCGACCTTGTAGTGCTTTATCTAAACCTGTGGAAACCAGCCATCCAAACAAAGGACGGTTAGTTCGCGAGAACTAGCAAGTGACGGCACGAAAGCAGAGACAACTTTGGATTCAAGTGACCATGAAACGGTAAGAATTAAATCCAAATGAGATTTGAATATTTGAAGTGAATTGGCTTATTTGTGACCCGACCCTCCTATGACACGGATAATCCAAAAGGATTGAGTAACAAAAGATGTATTAGGAATCATATTCCGATTAAGGATGGAATATGACATAGCTTGAAACGATTCATGATTACTACCCATTACATTATTAATACGTTTTTATTATAATGTCTAAACTAAGTATTGGTTCAAAAGGTACTCGATGTGGCCCAAAATCGACCCAGAGGGCAGGACTCTTCCGGAGAGTTTTAAACCGCGGGCTGAGACAGTCGATTAAGGGTTGATCTTGTGTCCCCCAATACCTAGTTCAAACCATGTTTGTTACTTGTACATTATTCTTCACTCACTTACTCACATGATATGCATTTTACGTCTTTTATCTTTTTATCAACTATTACCGGTCCCACTCTGTCTATAGTGGATAGCGACCTACAACCATTGGTTGTGTAATACCTCACATGGAAGTGTAGTTTCATGAAACCTTAAGACCGAGGAGTAACGGCCCCGACCTACACTTTACTCACACTTCACTTTACCATTTCACATTGCTTTTCGTTGATTGATTGACTACTTTACTTTACAATTCTTCACATTACTTTACGATTTTAAATTTATGATTCACATTGCTTTTGATTGGTTTGGATTCGATCTAGTTTCACTCGCAACAACCGATCCTCACATTATTACTAATTATTTACAATATTGATCACAACGAAATAAACATAATGGATACATAAAAGAAACATATCCCTTTCTTAACCAATTAGCATGAAGGAACAAAATAATCATGCTTTAATAAAAAAAAAAAAGGTGGGTATCTATGTCATTATTATATAGCGACGTCGAATAATAACATTACCCATTTATACTTGCCAAATTCAAATTAACGGTTGAATAAATCACACAAAGCAGATGGATTGCAATTTACTTTAATTAATTTGGCAAGCATTCCAACGGAAAGAAACAACTATAGACACGAAAGACACAAGTGAGCAGAAAGGCTCGGAAGGTCACTTGCCTCGATTTGGAGTTGCAAGCGTTAACGGTTGGTCGGATTCGAATTCTTCGGTAGCGGCGTATGGGTTGATGAGCCTCTGCGATTTAACGGAGTTGGAAGCAATTTATGCCCAAACAAAAACATGGGTTAGAATCTGGAATTTTTAAAAACTGAGCAAGGGCATATTTTAGAAAAAACCGAACTTAGGGAGGTTTGGTGTAATTAGATCACCTTCTTCCTTCTCCCGACACTTTCAACAGTAGCATAAACCGGCGAGGTCCCGGCTCTACTTCGGCGAGATCCTGGCGGTGGCACGGGTCACGGCAGCGCACGAGGCTGGCGGCTACGGGCTCGTGGTGACTGGGCGCTCCTCCGGGTGGCGGCTGGTGGCCCCGGCAGCGGCGGACGAGGGCTACCGAGTGGCTCCGACGAGGAGACTCGAAATTGGGGGTTTTGGATTCGGGATGATTTTCTGATAACTTTGTGAAGGGAAACGTTGCTAGAGGCGTTTAGAATGTCATGGAATAGGTTGAGAGCTCGGAGATGGAGAGGAGTGGTGATGGTGTGCTTCGAAAGTGATCCCGAAAGAGGTATTTATAGTAGAAGGATTTGGGGACGAATTGAATTAAAATAATTCCACAAATCGATCAGATAATCACTCTTAACGCTATCCCGATCCTCAATTTGGTGAGATTCGGCCTGACTGAAGTGGATTGGGGTGATTTTCGAAATTGGAGATAAGCTCGTTCGGTTGCGTTTTTATACCGAATCACAAAATTGGTTACATAAATCTCATCTGTAACGAGTAGGGAACATTCTAGAAACAAAATCGTTGAGTGTCGGGCGAGATTTGCGGGAGGTAAAAATCACCCAATTTCAACAGTGAACGCAGGCGGGAGGTTGAAGAAGAAGCGGTTCAGTGAACCCGGTTCACACATTTTCTTTTCTTTTTTGATGGTTCGGTTCAAGTAAACCCAAAAGAAAACCGGTTTAGCCTTTACTTATTTATAATATATACATATACCTATATTTATCCGAAAATTTTATTTATTAAAATTCTACACAGCTTAAATAATAAAATAATAAAATATTTAATTTAAATACATTTTGTTTTATGCAACAATGGTTTATTATCACCTTATATTACATATATACATTTTACGGAAACTAAAATAAGTTATAACGATAAATCTCTCTTTATTTGAATAAAAATATGCAAACTTGTTTTAAAATAATATGACTTAAAATAAATAACTTATTTATTAAATTTCACTTAAGCGAATAAAAAATGAATGTGTCAAAATAGTTACAAACTTTATATACATTTAACTTCCAAAAATCATTATTAAGTTCAAAAATAAAAGAACTTTTATATAAATATATATTTTCTTAAAAATAAATCCCCAAAAATACTTTGGGGTATTTCAGGGTGAAACATTCAAGTCCACTTTATCCTCACCTGCATTTGTGTTATCTTCTGTTTTAAGCTTGCGGTATCCTTACCTGCATTTGTATTATCCTTAAGAGCTGGGAAAGTTTTGATGGTTGAGGATGTACTAGAAAAGAAAATGAGTTCTTCTTATTGTTGTTGCTTGGTTTCGTTGCTTTGTCAATCTACTTATGAGATTACTTGGGAGATATGAACCTTTCTAGTTACAATTTTACATATTTTCCTCTTTAAGTGGTTGGCGTTGGGGTGTTGAGTTGAAATGCACACTTTATTTGATGCATGCATTTGAAACAATAGGCTTTTGGGAATCATTCACAACTAGTTTAATGCAGTAGGTTTGATCAAAGATTGTTTTTTTTTTACCACGCAGAAGCTCCAGGGCAGCTGCTTGGGACCGTGGAATTTCAGGCTCTTATGGCGGGCGGTTTGAGGCAGAGGAAGATCATCTGGAAGAGGACGATTTTCAAGCTGGAATATCGAAGGTCAAGATGAGCCATCCTCTGACAGAGGCACACTAGTTATAAGTGTAGGTAGGGTCATTTTTACTTTGCTCAAATTAATGTTATGCATATAAATATCTAATGTAAGATTTAGTTTAAAAGTATCCCAAATCTATCAAGTTGATATTCTATCATTCTGATTGATGAATGCCTCCATCTTTTCTTATCTACAACTTACTGATGTTAGCACATATCATTATGAATATTTTCCCTTTTCCGTTTCCCATCCAAATGTCTCTTTGGTTCAAGTAACAATACCATGTTAGTTGTCATTAGTTAATATTAATAATATAAGATCATTGTGGATTGCTATGCCAACCTTATATTATGTTTATTACATCTTTGACATTAGTTTAATCTTTTATTTATTTATTGAACGATATAATTTTTAGGGTGATTTAGACGAATGATAGGATAGAGTTGTTCTTGTTAATTATAAGCTAGCCTATTAGCTCAATTGGTAGAGCTTTGTGTTTAATTATACACAAAGATGTGGGTTCAAATCCCTCATAGGCTACAATAAAAAATTCTTTCTCATTTGGATTTTTTAAAAAAAAAAATGATAAATCCATTGGCAACGGCATGTTTTCCGTCCCAAATAAGGCCATGGCGCCCTAAAAGGGAGAATGGAGGGGAAAAAAGGGCGGTAAAATTGGGGGTAAATGGTAGTGACCTCCCCCGTCGCGAATTACCGTCGTTAATACCTTGCGATGGCAACTACTTATTTGCGACGGCACCCCTACCTTTTACCACCCTAGAGCTAGCGACCGATGATTTGTCGTCGCATTGCCGTCACAAATACTTATTAGCGATGGCAAACCTACTTTTTGCGACGGCAATATGCCGTTTCTAAAGCAATTTTTTTTTGTAGTGTATACAGTAGCGGAGTCTGAAAGCTTTAGTTTCGATGTGAAACATATATAGATAGTATTGTCATGTTAGAATAAAGCGATATCGCTTAATTAGTATAAATTAATAGTAAGACTTTATATAATATGACCACAAATGATATCGTTTTAGTATAAAACATTGTCAATTTAGAGTAAAAACGTCGTTCTTTTTTCCCATCTAAAAATAAGAAAAATAAATAAATATATGAAATAGCAAAAGGAAGAAAAAACAAACAAAATAAGGATGGGAAAAACAACATAATCATTGAGTCGGTAAGCAGGTTGTTGTATTCTAAACATATAATAATGTATAATTAGCTATTTTAATATAAAAAATTTAGTAACTTCTTACCTAATTGTTGAAATGAGTAATATACACTACGCCATTTTGCAACTTGGGTGACGGATTTTTAAGTGTTCGTCGCTTGAGATCTATTCAGACGACGTGCATATACATATTCGTCACCCGAGTCAAATCCTGGGAAAGTCAAAAGGAGACCGAAGTTCAGGCGACGAAGTTGGTATTTGTTTGTCACTTGAGTAAATTCTAGCGACATACTTATATAGCTTCGTCATCTAAGTGAGAGTAGGTAGGCCCGAATTAAATGAAGGGAGCTTTAGCGACGAACTTTGGGAAAAGTACGTCGCCTAAAGAAGGGTTGGTTTGACACATTAATTGCTACAGCGCTTAGGTGACGAACATAGACAAAGTACGTCGCTTGAGTTGTAACTTTTTCAAAATCGCCTCAATTAATGTTACTTGTCACATTTAATACCAGATTAATGTTGTACGCCATCGAACCATTCTCTCATCTTCCTTCTCCATTTCCATCTTCTTCTCCATTGATTTTTTGTTTTAAATTAATAATTTGTTTCAATTTTTTTCATTTTTATTGTATATATGTACACATAAATGTTGTTATTGTATATATTTATGGTAGAGATTGAAGAAAATCGTATTATTGGCCACTTGAATGTTCAAGTGACGAACATATTCGGTTCCCTGAATGCCCTCTCTAACAATGTTTCCTATCTTTTAGGCGACAAAAACTTGGTCATCTAAACTGTTGGGTTGGGCTTTTGTCGGGCTTTGACTTCTATTTGCTGAATCACTTTCAGCGACCAACTTTGATAGAGCCGTCACCTATAAGCTCAAGGGACGGCGGTCAGGTGACGACTTTTCATCACCTGAATTCTCAGGTGACACAATTCGACTTGCAGGTGACCATTTATGTCCGTCACCCAAGTTGCAAAATGGCGTAGTGATAACATCTCGTTTCAAAGCCCTCGAGATGAATAATTGTATTCAATATCGACCACATAAAATATAAAAACATTATAGTTTATTAAAATCAGATTGAAATGATATACATTCAATTTTCAATGCATAACTTTTTCTTTAGATATCGGATTAAGACGTATTATATATCAAAACGAAGCTATTGATAATGAGAATTGAATACATATAAAGGATTTGTCGGATGAGGGTGGAGGCTCATGCTCCCCTCCTGCATGTATTGACACATACGCGCACGTGCACACACACTCACACACGCCCACACCCCCACACGCGTGCATGCCTACGCCTACGCATACACACGTGCCCTCCCGCACACTAATCTATGGTAAATCTACTTGATTAGGAAATGAAAAACAAATGAATGAACTCTTAAACAAAAATTGGTTAAACCACGAAATCTAATTAAAAAAAAATCAATGTCCGACTTGGATCGATGATTGAGGTTTGTGTGTACGAACGCACATATATATGCTAATAATCTAACAGATAAATCAAAAGGTTTTATTCTAAAACTAATTGGTAATAGACAGAGTAATTCATTGACATATATACAAAGACCTATTTACTGACGGAGGGAAAGTCGTTGATTTTCCTTATCAAAATAATTCTCACACAAACAAACTATTATAGTATGCAAGTAAAGGGTCGATCCCACAGAGAAACAAGTATTTTCAAGAATTGTATATTTATTGATTGAAAGACAAAATATGGGAATAAAGTAAATAAAAGAACTAATCTAACCAAATGCAATAATAGATAAAAGAGATGTTTCCATCCACAAATTCTCGACATTGGTTGGCATTATTGGTCGTTGAATCCAATTAAAGTGTTCTCTAAGAATTCCTCCCATCTTAGTTTGAATAGATTAAAGCACTAAGAGCACAATTAATCCCTTACACATTTATGCAACCTAAGCACAGACAAATATTTAACATAAAGATAGCACAAATTCCTAAGAATCTATGCATATGAATAACACCAAGTATGCAAGGTAACCGATGTTTAAGACACATGTCAAAATCCCTACTTAGTCATGATCAAATGAAGGTTCTCACAATCCTAAGCATGCAACTACGGAATTCATTCAATGACGAAAGAACAAATACCTAGCAAGATATATACTATGGTGATCAATCACATGATATCATCAATAATCACAAGGGAAATCGAAAGACATTAAAGAGAGAAACACTAGTTCATTAGAAACTCACAAACAACCAACCAAGTCTCGAAAGTGTAGATGAAAACAACGGAGAATTAGCCAAGCATGACTTACCTAAATTCCTTCCCTTGAATGAAAAACAAAACCTAAACGAAATGAATTGAATAGAGAAAAGTGACGGTAAATCTCAATGTTAGTCGATGAATAACTAATGAAAATAGGTCTAATATAAGGCTCAAACCATCGGCCAAAAACCCTAGAATAGATAGAAAGAGTTTCCGCAAAGATAGAAGTTGCTCCGCTTGCGCAGATCCGGGCCTGATGGGGACGGCGGGTGCCGCTCTTGACAGCTTCGCAGACTGAACCTGTAACGCACTTTCTGGATTCGTCGTTTGTCCGATTGACGCATATGAATATGCTTTGGAAAGCTCTTTTCAAGGACTACAACTCTCATGAAGACTGAAGAAGCTGAATCCAACTTCTCATGACCATAAAGAGACGATTTCTCCACATGCTTCGTTTTCGATCTCGTTCTCGTGCTCCTTTGCTTCCCAAATCGTCTTCTAACCCTTCAATTGCTTGTTCCTTGCTCTTTGGACATCCTCTTTGGTCTCTTCCCAAGCTCCTCACCATGTCGGCACTACGAACCTACATAAATCCAAAAAAATAGCGTAGTTTCCAAACTTTACTACTGAAAGAGCATAATATGCAATTAACTATAAAACATGCTTATATTACAATGAAATGCATCTAAAACCATCCTATAATGCCTAATAAAATATGTCTTATCATTTACTCTAATATATATTTTTATATAGGACACTTATCTTTCACATCTCAACCAATCAACCCGCGTGACAGTTATATATCCAATAACAGTTATATTTACACGCGCAAGTAGAACAACTAACTACTCTCTGTCTTACAAATTTATGAAATTTCTTATATAAATATTCAAAAATTTATTAACACGACGAGATCTTGTCAAATGTACGATGAGATAATTGGCTTTCGGTGTCGATAAAGAGTATATCAACACCGACTTCTAAAGATGGAGGAGCGGTAGTGGTGAGCTAATTAATGTGTTGTTTGAGGCTGGAGGTGCTGCTGAAGGTACGTTGCTAACTTCGACAGTTGGAGATGGAGGAATGGAAATGGTGAGCTCGTGTATATGATGAGCTTGTTGGAGGAACCATCCAGGTCCTTTTCTATTATGTTAACCTTAGAAAGCCACCAGTGCCATCTTCGCTTAAGATTTGTTCTAGAAGGTTTGTTCTAGTTTTAAAACAACATCGATTCGCCTTATTTTCCATCCATGAACAGCTGCAACCATACCCGTTTAGAGATAGAGTAGATCTCGAGGATAAAGGAAATAATACGGCCAAAGACGCCACCACGACCACGACCACCACCACCATGGAAATGTTCTATGCTGGAAATCGGGTTTCCACGATGCCACCATAGACTGTAACGGCCCGGAATTATGATTTCCATGTTACGTTTCAAGGGATGAAACCCCTTGTTCGGATCTTGCAATTCAGGTACGCGTCGAGGTTTCAAACTCATTTTTATGGTCAGTAATAAAGAGGGATTTCGAACCCTGAAAATATAGTAGGGTCGTTGGGTACCCTTAACCTGTCCTAGGGACTAACTCGCGAAATTCATTTCAAACGGAAGCAAGACGGAAGCAAAATTAAGATACAAAGTGCCACGGCAGAGCGGGGTCAAAACCAAAACATAAGTGGATGATTACCATTTATAATGAGTTAGAGATTTAGCCAGGTTCTTCGATTCGCAAAAGAGAACCCCGTCATATAGACATCGAGCAATCAAAATCTGCAGAAAATACCTTTAAAAAAAAGAACGGGGAAAGGAGTCAGATCGAGCCACTCATGCAGGACCGGCAGTCCTCGCTGAGGCCACATAGTATGTGCTATACCTAATGAAGATGCTCTAATGCAGTACGAAAGTCAAACACACTAGCATGCTCCTAGTTATAATAATGTGTAAAAATACTGTAAAGGGCCCAAGACAATGCCAAGTGGCATATCCCTCTCCTACCTCCACCCCCTTTCGACAGGGCGGAGACTGGCCAGCTCGTGAATGCATTCCATCATAATCGGGCGGCACGCATGGCTAACCCACTCCACAATAAATCCCGCAGGCATCTCATAATATAAGGAAGTTCATGACTCGATTGACTCAGGGTACCCAATGAGGCTGGGCTACCCTATGACCCTAGCAAAGACTCTAGGACTATCACAGATAACGGCCGTTCTGGTTCAAACGCAATAAGTAAGCAGATGCTCATTCAATTAGTGCAACCTAAATAGGATACTACATGGCATGCTTTTATGCATATGCAACACCTAACATAAAATGCAACAACAAGCATGAATGTCCAACCTGAGTAAGCCCCCTAGGGAACTTACCTGAAAATGCAGAACAGTAGGATAATACAAGCAAGGGCACATATGCAAGTCCAAAGCAATCCAGAAGCAATACACACCTATCATCAAGCCATTTCCATAAGCTACCGGTCCATCATTTATACACACGAACTCCAAGTTCTCAACATACTCAAAACCAATCGATAGTAAAACCATTTTTCAAAACATTTCCGATACGGTCAACATCGACCAAAATCATCCTTCCAATCAAACCCATTGATAAAATCGTACTAACCATATTTCCAAACTTCTCAAAACCAACATCATCAAACCATGACAAATAATCCCGACATTAAATATTTAAACCTTAAAACCAATACCTCAAAATTATATTATAGAATTAATTCCGGCATTTTGGTTTTCCAATAAAAATCCTTAAAAGATATTTCCAAAAACTTGAAAACTCCTTTTTAAATAATTTATTATCAATATATAACTAGCATGAACATCAATTACATTTATTAAGAAACCATTTCAAAATTCCCAACTTACATATTTAAATCATCACAAAATACATGTTCTAAATAATATCACTTCCCAAATAAATTCTATAAGATGTAAAAGTTCAGAAAATTATCATTTCCATAAAACCAGGGTAATATATAATAACACATAACACTATATAATCAAATGACAAACCCATAATAAAACACAACAATTCACACACTTTAAAATCCAATCCCAATAGCCCAAGTCCGGAAAGGAAGGAATCAGGCCCAATGCACAAGCTCTGATCCGGATCCAAAGAAAGAAAAGAAAGGCCCGATCCGAAACCCAGCTTTCACCCGGATTCAAGGAACCCAAACCGAGCCCATACAAACAAGGAAAGGATGGATCCGGATACAAAATGAAATAACCCTATATTAAACCCGTATCCGGCCTAAACCCGCCCAATTAGAAAGGGAAAGAAGCTCGTCTCTCTCAAGACGCAACAGAGACCTCTGTAACGATGGAAAGAACGCCGGAAGGAAGAAGAAAAAGGGATCAGGCCTGCCGGCGGCCGTTCTCTCCCCGACCACTCTCAAAATCCTAGTCCCGCCCGCACATACGTCTCACAAAGAACAAGGAAGAGAGGAGGGAAGAGAATCCTCACCGAGGTCGAATCCTTCGCCGGGGGAAACGTCCGATTTGCGCGATTCGGCTCCGTCGAAGGTGGATTCAAGTTGTTCTTGGCCTATGAAGGAGGACGGGAGATTAAAGGTTCACCTTTCATGATTTCTAAGTCGAAAAACGAAACGAAGACGGAAAACGGACCTTGAAGACGGAACAGGGAAGGTGAGTGCTTGGCACGGCTCTGACAAGCTCTGAGAGGCTCCTGGGCTCCGCGTCCTGGCTCCAGAGGTTCGTCAAGGCTCCTCGCTGCTGTTCCATGTACACCGAAAGAGGAGGACTGGAGGTGTTCGGATGGAAGGAGTTTCAGCGGGATGCTCGGGACAGAGGTGCCCCTAGATCTTAGCGACGACGACGGGAAAAGCTGGGCACTAGACGACGACCGGGGCGGAGGTTGGTGGTCTGAAATCGGTGATGGAGGTGGCTCAACTCAGAAACGGAAGGGAGAGCGAGGAGGAGAAAGGTGAGGTGATGGTGGTCCTCTGGTGGTTTGGAATTTCGGGTTTCCTGGCGATTCAAAGAGAGCAGAGGTGAGGGAGTTGTTTGCAGTCTGAGGTAAATGGCGTGAGAGAGTGAAGGATTGGCGTGGTTGCAGCCTTACAGGCATAGGGGAGAGGGGTCCTTTGACATCTTGCCAAGGAAGGGTGAAGCAAAGCGACGAGGTGAAGATGGGAGGAGGTTGGAGTTTAGCCTAATTGGGAAAAAAAATCAAGATAGACAGGTGAGCTAGCTGCTACTACTCTACAAGTACTGTCGACAATGGAGGGAGGAAAGAATTTACTGGATTGATCACAAAAGAGAAGAAAAAGACCAATGGTCCCAACCCATTTTCAAAATACCCAAGAATAAATACCGAAATTCGCTCTCTTGACCTTATCCCGACGCGTTTAAAATACTTCTCAATTTTCCAAATCTGAATTTAATAAATGGAATCCGAACATTATTTTCCAATTTTCGGTATATAAAAGCAGAGTATAACATATTTTAAATTTTCAATTAATTAATGCCGGAACTTGTTTCGAAAGATTTAGAATAAATACAATAGCTCAAGGACGGAAATTCCAACCCTCCCAAATCTTAAAAATCGGGATGATTATAAATCACTATTTTAATAATTTAATATTCTTAAATTTCCCGGTCTTTACAATAGACGAACCCCCTGCCACCAAACACCAACGAGCCTTCTCCTCACCATTTTTCCCCTTTTCTTTGTTTGGGTTCTCCTTTGTTTGCCTTCTCTAGCTTTCAACCATCGAACCGGCCTCCTCCTTCTTCCTTTTATTTTTGTTTGAGAAGCATTTATGGTAGACTTGAGCAAACATGGGCCAACCTGCCTGGAAAAATATGCAGGCTGGGAAAATATATTAAAATTATAGATATAAGTTATATATAGTATTATATATACATATAACATAATAAATTTCTATATTTACAGTGTGTATACGTTGTACATAATAAATGCCCACCCCTAATTTATAGGGGTGGGCATTTACAATGTATATATATTTACAGTGTGTATACGTTGTACATATATAAGTTTCTATACAGTATATATATACGTTTTCAATGTATACACATTGTATATTTTCAATGTGTATATGTACAATGTACATATTTACAGTGTTTATATTTTCAATGTTTATAATGTTTTGTATATTTGTATGCATAACTTTCTATACATATAACTTAGTATTACAATATATATATTCTTCGTGTGTATATGGATATATATAGATAGATATAACTTTGTATTGCATTTGTTAGTAAGCTAATATTGTGTCCATATTTGCCTCAAATTTAAAAGTATTGGTATAATTTGTGATTTGCCTCTTTTTTAAAACAAAAATTAATTCAATTTCGGATAAAAAATGAATTTGAGATGCTATGCCTGTTTGGCTCGCTAGGCGGCCCGGTCCGGCAATGACGGCAGGCTTGGACAAGGCACCAGGCCCGAAAACCGGGCCTGACCCAAGCCCGGTCCGGTGTGATGGGTTGAAAATTTGGTTAAGGCCCGGTCTAAGCCCGCCTGGCCCGACCCATGCTCAGGTCTAATTTATGGGTACGGTTTTTGTGAGATTTTATAAGGCCCCGTTTGGTATCGATATCTTGATATCTAAATATCAGATATCAATATTGGTATCAAGATATCAATATCGATTGGTATCTTGATATCAAGTGATATCCCCCTTGTAATGATATGTGTTTACTTTTCTATTTCTTCTTTTATATATATGTTTGGCATGTAATATTCATTATTTGTTTTTAACGTGTATGTGTATGTGTTGAGTGATACACGTATCATATAATATATTATATATACTATGTATGGATGCACGGTTGTAGTTAGCCTCAATTGAGTATAATTAAGTCGAGAAATCGACTTGATCCTCTAACGAGATTAATGGACAATAGTAGTGTGATAATACATAGCTTAGAGTCCTCTGGGCTAATGTTTTACTAGTTTTTTTAAACTCGCACATCATTTTGTTTCATATTCAACGAATAATTCTTTGCAGTTCAACGAATAGTTCTTTTAGTTTGATCTTTGATGATTTATTATTCAATCTCATAGTTCTTTCAGTTGCAACGAATAAAATATCTCACATATAAATGAATAATTCTTCGCATTTCAACGAATAGTTCTTTCAGTTTCAACGAACAACATATCAGTTGACCTTTTGTGATCTATTATTCGACAGGTGATAACAATTATTCGCTAAATTGATCATTATTATTCGTCTATAAAGAGGAGTTGTCATTTAGATAATAGAAAAAAGGGTTGGTCAATTTTACAACTATTCGTTAGGTAAATAGTAATTATCTGCTAAGTTCATAGTAATTATTCGTTAGGTTGAAAGAGTATGTAAATGTAGTTCGTATTTTCCGCATCTAATTATCCACATACATATGAATAATTCCTTATTATCAATGAATAATGACTCTGAACTTGCCGAATAGTCAATAACTTCGTGAATAATTTTCAACAGAGTTTGAATTTCAAATAATTCCTTATCATCAACTGGATTCAAATTCCTCCAATTGATTCAATTACCAGGGAAACATATCGGATTCATCAAATAACCCTAAATCCAATACATCCAACAATCAATCAATCGAGCAAAAACAAATTTTAAAACCTTATCAATGTGTTTAGATGTTCGGTCGGTCGCATGTGATGCACGGTATTCTTCTCCTCACCGTCGCCATCGCATGTGGTCTATGCTAATCTTTGCCACCACTTGTTGTAGGTAGATGTTCGGCCTTCCTGCAATTCCACCCAATTAATCTCGCAAGCACTGTCGCCGCCCACTGTCGGTAGTCGATGTTCAGCTTTGAGGAAAATCTGATCGGCAACAAGCCTTGTTCAGCCTTGCTGACCGAGGGTTGCCCAAAATCCGACCTCTTCGTCGTTGAAAGCACAGACCCGTCACCTTCCTTGGCCAGATCTGAAAGTTTCATCTTCTTCTCTACCCACACTTTTTTAGATCTGGGCACACATATGGCGGGAGAATTGGTGGCAGTGCTGCTCTTGGTGACGGAGGAAGAAGCGGAGATCGGGATATTGAGAGAGGAAGAGAGCATGATCCGAGCAGCCATGGAAGACTAGAGAGCATGATTGGCGGCGGCGCACTCTATCCCCACGTTTGGATCAACACCCTGATTTAAGGAGTTACAAGATGGAGTTTGTAATTCACACACCCTCCCTATAAGAGCATCAACATTCATGAGTTTTATCTACCCTATAAGGTTGCCTTATGAGTGTGGAGTGAACCTCATGAAAGGGGAGGGGTTAGGAAAATCCTAGTAGCAATGGGCAACCCCATCCAAATCTCTCCACATTTTTGCTCAAATTTTTAATGAAAAATGGACCTGAGTCACCCAACAAAAAATTCTATATTTGCTTTTAAATGGAGAAAGAGCTTCATTTTCATACACAGTAGAAGTAGCAATTTCTCTCACTCCATTTTTTGCTCCCTATTTTAATTTAATTCAATAAAATATTTAATAAGCATATTCATATTTAAAAAAATTTGTTAAGTATTATTAATATTAATTATAAATGAGATATAGATAAGGGTGATGAGGTAACCTCATAGAGGTTATATTACTCATTCGACAATTAGATAAGAAATTACAAAAGTTTAAATGAGGAAAAATGTCAGATTTTTTACTTTCCAAGATATTAGTAATGTTTTTGAAAAGACGATCGATGTTGGAATTCAAAAAGATTTTGATTTGGTATGCCGTCTCATCGTGTTACCGGTTACAAAAATATACTGGAAAGAGTTTTCTCTGCTATGGGTAAATCCATATTTGCGCAACAAGATAAGAGAATATTTTCTCTCTGATGGTTCGATCCGCTAAGTTGAAAAAGATATTTTCAAACGCAATGATAATTAATGAGGTTATCATTTAACATTTTAAGGGTATGAAAAATCCATAAAATGGATTTACCCCTATCGAGTTGAACTATTTCATTATAAAATTCTAATTAGCAATGACGAATTTTTTGTACTAGTGGACTCTTTTATTTTTTATCGTTATTTTGTAGTGTTTAAGACGTTATATATGGTACGAGTTCGTGTTATTCATTGTCGTTTGTCATCGGTGTGCCCCCACACTCTTCATGTTTTCGCTCCGCCACTGTGTATGGGCTTTAGCCCAATGACCTAAAGAGTCAGGAGAGAGAGATATGAAACTTGGTAGCCTAAGCCTTAGCTTCTCCGAATCTTCATGTATGAGGAAGCACCGTTTTGATGGCTTAGCTATAAAAGATCTCCTCCTGGTTGCTTTGCTCACTATTCAGCTTTGCCTCTTTGTTTATCTTCGACTAGAGTTTGCTCTCTCAATGAAATCGCATCCGCTAGCTCATTTTTCATTCATATTTACATTCCTCAAAATCAGTATATCAAATCATCCCAAATCTGATATATGATATCAAGTGATATCGATATTTACCTATACCAAACACTAAATATTAGATATCTATCGAGGTTGGTATCTGATATCTAGATAAGTAGAAATTAAAACAAAACGACCCCCAAATATCTTGGGGATCTACCTTTCAGATTAGGTTGGTGTTTGTTATGATTTTTTATTTGATAATGGGAAGATGGGTGTACTTTTCGATTTGTTGCTAGCGGTGGATTCAACTAAGTTCTAGTCTAGTGTTGTTGGGCAGGGTTGAGGGTGGTGGCGTTTCTAGGTCTAGGTTTCCTCCTCTAGAATAGGGCTTTACAACATGAAAGTTGACATCTCTTCTTGTGTATACATAGAAAAGAAGTATTTTGGAGTAACTTGGCTTCGATCAATTCATTGAGACTTTGTATAGGGAAATAGAGAGGGTCATGTGCGCATACACCTTGTGGCATCGAATGAACTTTATAAGTTGACGCATGTTGGGGTCTTACACTCTGACTGATGAATGAGCTCAACCTCGTTGTCATGAGTAAGTTTGTATGGAGATTCCTTGCAAGTAAGAACATTGATATGTTAATATGTTATATGTGTGGGAATACGTATGGGAAGAGGCAGATCCAAATGGGGGCATGTGGGGCCATGTGCCCCCACCCTCATCCGAAAAATCCCATTTATGTATTCCTCTCGTCGATAACTTCGTTTTGATATATAATACGCATTAATTCGATATTTGAGTCAAAAGTTATGAGTGTTTGAAAATTGAATGTATATTAATCACTTTAAATCTTATTTAAATAACCCACAATGCTTTTATATTTTATTTAGATTGCCTAGATCTTTGAAATATATGAGAGGTTATATTACTCATTCGACAATTAGATAAGAAATTACAAAAGTTTAAATGAGGAAAAATATCAGATTTTTTACTTTCCAAGATATTAGTGATGTTTTTGAAAAGACGATCGATGTTGGAATTCACAAAGATTTTGATTTGGTATGCCGTCTCATCGTATTACCGGTTACAAAAATATATTGGAAAGAGCTTTCTCTGCTATGGGTAAAGTCATATTTGCACAACAAGATAAGAGAATATTTTCTCTCTGATGGTTCTATCCGCTAAGTTGAAAAAGATATTTTCAAACGCAATGATAATTAATGAGGTTATCATTTAACATTTTAAGGGTATGAAAAATCCATAAAATGGATTTACCCCTATCGAGTTGAACTATTTCATTATAAAATTCTAATTAGCAATGACGAATTTTTTGTACTAGTGGACTCTTTTATTTTTTATCGTTATTTTGTAGTGTTTAAGACATTATATATGGTACGAGTTCGTGTTATTCATTGTCGTTTGTCATCGGTGTGCCCCCACACTCTTCATGTTTTCGCTCCACCACTGTGTATGGGCTTTAGCCCAATGACCTAAAGAGTCAGAAGAGAGAGATATGAAACTTGGTAGCCTAAGCCTTAGCTTCTCCGAATCTTCATGTATGAGGAAGCACCGTTTTGATGGCTCGGATGCTTCCCTTGGTGATCTAGCTATAAAAGATCTCCTCCTGGTTGCTTTGCTCACTGTTCAGCTTTGCCTTTTTGTTTATCTTCCACTAGAGTTTGCTCTCTCAATGAAATCGCATCCGCTAGCTCGTTTTTCATTCATATTTACATTCCTCAAAATCAGTATATCAAATCATCCCAAATCTGATATATGATATCAAGTGATATCGATATTTATCTATACCAAATACTAAATATTAGATATCTATCGAGGCTGGTATCTGATATCTAGATAAGTAGAAATTAAAACAAAACGACCCCCAAATATCTTGGGGATCTACCTTTCAGATTAGGTTGGTGTTTGTTATGATTTTTTATTTGATAATGGGAAGATGGTTGTACTTTTCGATTTGTTGCTAGCGGTGGATTCAACTAAGTTCTAGTCTAGTGTTGTTGGGCAGGGTTGAAGGTGGTGGCGTTTCTAGGTCTAGGTTTCCTCCTCTAGAATAGGGCTTTACAACATGAAAGTTGACATCTCTTCTTGTGTATACATAGAAAAGAAGTATTTTGGAGGAACTTGGCTTCGATCAATTCATTGAGACTTTGTATAGAGAAATAGAGAGGGTCATGTGCGCATACACCTTGTGGCATCGAATGAACTTTATAAGTTGAAGCATGTTGGGGTCTTACACTCTGACTGATGAATGAGCTCAACCTCGTTGTCATGAGTAAGTTTGTATGGAGATTCCTTGCAAGTAAGAACATTGATATGTGGTTGATGGAACTGATGCTTGAATCAGGCTAAGACAACCTGGTCCAATCCTTTCAAATGGCTAGGATGGAGATTCCTTGCAAGTAGGAACACTTATATGCGAAACTCGAATGTCACCTCCTCTACGCCATTCTAGCCTTCTGAAAGGATTGAACCGGGTTGTCCTAGCCTGATCCAAGCAAATGCTAGGGGTCAGGTTGTTGATTTGCTTTTGGCTCGATAAGTGGCTAAATAAAGAGAGGTTGATGGAACTTATGTTAGATGCAATTAATGGAGGTTTGGAGAGCTTGCATGTCAGCAGATTTTGGATCAAATGTGTTGGTGGGAATTAGAGTGTTCTCTCCCCTCTGTTGCTCACCACATTTTACTAAAGTTGGCATCGATAGCCGTGGTTGAGGATGGGTTTGTCCAAGTTGCACCTATTTGGGATGGGACAACGAATGAAAGTTATTCGATTAGCATGGTCTATGAACGTATCGTTGGGACCCTTGATTATTATTTTGTTGATGCATAGGTTTATAAGAAGATTTGGAAGATCAACGTTCTCAAAAGAGTACGTTGTTTTGTTTGGTTGGTGGTTAAAGGGGTGGTCTAACTAACATTGAAAGGAAATGGAGACATATAACAATCAACAAGGGTTGCTCGATTTTGCCAGGACTAGCCAGAGACACTTAGCCACCTATTATTGTACTACTCTTGTATACAAGATATGTGTAGAACCAATATCATCCATTCGGGTTTATCTAACTTTTTTTTTTGCCCTTTTTGCATAATGAGTGAGAAGCAATATGATGAGACAGAGTGCGATGGACAATGAGCTTGATTGGGCGAGCTAGTTTCCCTTAGAGCTTTGGTGGACTTGGCATTGGAGCAATGATCGTTACTTCATCAATCAGAAGGCACATACGAACAAGTATAAGTTCATTACATGGAGAGTTGGAGAGTACTTGAAGGCATGGAATGAATGGGAGAGAAGGTGTGTGTCATGTACATGGGTATTAGATAGGGTATTAGTATAAATACCCTTATTAGTTGTCATGGAGGGATCATCAATGAAATAATCAAAACCCCAATTATCCCTTTTCTCCTTACCCCACTCTCTCTCTTCCTTTCCCTACGTTCTTCTTCTTCCTAAACTCTTCTCAACCCTAATTCATCTTCTTCTTCCCTAATCCTTCCCTAAATCTTTCCCTTTTCCTTTTCAATTTACTAATACCTACTTGGGACATTACAGATTGGTATCAGAGCAAGGTTCATCCTCAATTTCGAATTTTTTTTCCCCTTTTAAATCTGTAAATTCGGAAGCAAAAGGAGTAAACAATAGAGATTGATGAATGGTATCAACAATTTTGCGAAGAAAATCAGCAGCAAATGATGGAGTATAGGCGAGAGACGCAACAATGGATCGAGACTCTATGCGAGTTGATTCGAGGGATGACGAAGAAAGAGACAACTCATTCGGTGGTTCTTGAAGACGGCATATGCATCAGCGAGCGAATTCATCCACGAAATGCTCCAGAAGACGATGGAAGCCATCGAAGACCGCAAAATCGACGGCGGACTACGACAATGATTGTGCCCTGGAAATCGAAGGGATCGTTGAACCAACGCCAAGGACCCAGGAAACGGCACTAGGATTGACTGCGATGCCGATTTCTCCAATTTCAACACCCATGGAGCCGAATCCAACGTCTTCAACACCGATTGCAAGCGGCGCCCTTATAGACGAATCCAAGGGACAAGAAATCGCCCATTCCAACCCGATCCATGTCCTTCACATTGGGTCATCACAAGGTGACGATCTTGATATGACGTTGATCGACCTCTCGAAAGGAGAGTGCAGTGACCCAACGATCGCTTGGGGAATCGGCATTAGAAGAGGTCAAGAAAGCAAGTTTTCGGCATTGCCGCAGTTAGAGGTTGAAGCACCAGTGCAAGAACTTCAAATCCAATTCAAGTCTTCAAAGGTAAATCCATACTCCTGACTGTTGTAGTTTTTAAAGAACTAGAAGAGATGGATAGATTTATGGGTATGTTAACTGAGCCAAGGGAAAGAGGTGATCCATATAAGGTGTTTGTGAAAATGTCTAGTAGAAGGATGAGTGATGAATTGTTGTTGAATGTGGTAAAGGGTATGGGCTGTTCGCATCCTATTATTTTCGATCCATGAGGTTTTGTTGTCCTAGATTATGAGAATTGTGAAGGTCGAGTCATCGGCATGGCTTCGACTGGTCTTGTGGATTATAACTCACCTATTAATGCTCTGTTCAGCATCAAATGTGTCAAGGATAGGTTGTTTCTGGTGCCTTTTGATAGAGGAATAACTAGCATGGATGTTATTGATATTCAGTTGAGACTAGTTATGGCATTTGTTTTCAATCCGGAAAGTGCTTCTATGGTCCAAATTGTAGAACAGGGGCTGAAAATGATGAGAATGAGCTTCAAGTCTGCACTGAATCATTCATTGTTGGTAGTGAATACATGTTGTGTATTTGCTAGCATATGGGTTTTCGATCCCGGTGGAATTCACCAATTACTAAGGGTTGAGCAGTCAAAGGGGTTGCTGAAGTGCCTTGTTGCGTGTTGCTGCTGGTTTAGTTGGGTCTGTGTGCTTTGCCTTGGATGAATTACTTGCAAGTTTACATGAGTTCATTTGCTGGTGTGGCTAATCTGATGTTGTATGGCAAGCTAAGTTTAAAGGGATTTGCTAGTGTTGCACAACAAGGACAGCAAATCAGTTGTATGGCGAGGGGCTACTGTCATAAGGGGCCGAAGTGTTGTGTGGATGGAGAGCATCACTTGGTAATTGCATATTAAATGCAATACGTAAATCTAATTGTTGCACTTATATAGTAATTAGCTGCCACACATATTGTTTAGTCATGCACCATGTACTGAGATTTGTTAGTTTTGTGATTTTTTAGTTTTATAATTGTTTGTAAGCTTTGAGGACAAAGCTTCTTTAAGGGGAAGGTAATGTCATGTACATGGGTATTAGATAGGGTATTAGTATAAATACCCTTATTAGTTATAATGGAGGGATCATCAATGAAATAATCAAAACCCCAACTATCCCTTTTCTCCTTACCCTACTCTCTCTCTCTCTTCCTTTCCCTACATTCTTCTTCTTCCTAAACTCTTCTCAACCCTAATTCATCTTTTTCTTCACTTAATCCTTCCCTAAATCTTTCCCTTCTCCCTTTCAATTTACTAATCCATACTTGGGACATTACAGTGTGGTTATGATCAATTGGGAGAAGTCGGATTATAGGTGGACCAAAGTCAACTTTGTGGAAGGAGGCTTCTGCTTTGTCCCACACAGTTGACTATGTACGATCTCAAATATGTCGAAGCTATGAGGGATTTTTATTGGATTTTTATAGGGGTAGGACTACGTCCCACCTCACTCATTTGTAGGCCTTGCTCAGGGTCGGACCTAAGATTTTGGAGGTCCGAGGCAAGATAAGAAAACTGGGCCCTCTACGCAATTGGTTTCGGTTCATGATGTGGTTCAAGTGAAAATAGATTCTTTCTCTGGTGCAATTAATCGAGTCAAAGTTCTTAACATCCCTTTCCATATCAAAGATGAGTCTAAAGTCCTTTTATACGAAGTAAATGAGACCGAAATCAAATTTAGGATCGCATTCTCAAAGTACTTGGACTTGGCGATCAAATATCAGCTTGTAGCAAATTAGTAATTCCCAATCATCTCCGTATAAAACTAATGTAAGCAATGTTAAATGATAGAATTATCATGAGTTGCAAACAAACCAAGCCAGGAAGTAGCAAAGGGAGCCAGTCCGAGTCGAGAAGAGCCACCAGACCAAACCCTCGCCAACGGCACCAAGAAAGAACCACCTCTGCCTAAACCTCCGCCACCTCCACCATACAAAACACCCGTTCCCATTTGATTCTTGCCTTCTTTTTCCATATTCGGTGATTTCACAATTCTACTGGATCTCCAGAGCTCTTCCCTTCTTCAAAGGTCTTGCTTTTAGTGGTTTGGCTTGATTTTGTGAATTGCACCGGAAACGAAGCATTCAAAATTAAGGGTTTGAGGACAATAAAATAGATTTGGGTTGCGATTGCTCATTTCTTCTTTGTATTTTGCAGATCTTGATCTTGTTCTTGGCCGCGGCTTCGGGGGTTTGGGCTAGGGTTTTCGGGGGTTTATTCATGTTTGGAAGCGCTGCTTCAACTGCGTTCAATCCCCTTTTCACTTTTTTTGAAAGTCGTACGTTCCTTCCCTTTTATATTTTTATTAATATATATACCCATAAACTATTTGGGGCCGCTGAACTAATTGGGCCCGAGACGAGGGCATGTTGGGCCTCGCCTTAGGTCCGACCTTGGCCTTGCTTATTTCATTTTTCTCCTCCCAAAAAAATGGAAAGAAATAATTATATGTTTTCATCCGATAGAAAACAAAAATATAAATATAAATCGGGTTTCACTTTGCATTTTATTTTTCAATGAGTATTTCGAAAGAAAAAAAAGCTTTTTATTTATGTATGCATTCATATATTTTTTTTAACGACATATAATGTATTCATAGACCCCTAATTGTAAAATATTGATAATTTTATCTATATTTGTAAAGTGTTACTACTTCTGCCTCAAAATATAATATTTTGATAATAATGTATACTACCTCCGGCCAAAAATACATTGCTTTTACTATTCACGTACGCTTTTTTAAGAAGGTAAAAACTATATAAAATATTAATTTTTTTTAATAATTACAAACTTATTATCAAAAAAGCGTGCATTAATAGTAAAAGTCCATGTATTTTTGGACGGAGGAAATATATTAGAAGTATAGAATTCTTTTTTTTTTATATTTAAAAAGTGTAGAATTCTATAACGTGTCCGCGGGTGTATGGCGTAGATAGGTGTAGATTTATCGGCCGAGAAGGGCGGTTCTCGCGGCAGTTGGACGACCGTCGTTAGCGGGTCGGCGGGGCCCGCACTCTTTATTCAAACATTTGTTTAAAAAAAAAACAAAAAAAACTACAGGCGATACAAAGATTACAAACTGGTTGTCCACCTCTACCCTACCAATCCGCCATTAACACATTATCATCTTCTCTCCCTACTGTCTGTTGTCACCAACACTCTCCAAACTCTCTGGACTCAGGAATCCTCGGTAACTGACTCCCTCTCCTTCAACCCTAACTCATAACTCTATTTCTCTCTTTCCATGGCGTTTTCATATCATTTCTCCACCTCTGTATCATCTTGTAGTGCCACGGCTAGCGGCGGAACATACTGATGGATAGGTACACAAGAGTCGAGAAGCCCAAAGCGGAGGCTCCGATTAACCAGAATGAGATCCGCGTTACCACTCAGGGACGTATCCGCAATTACATTACCTACGCCACTAATCTTCTCCAGGTCCTCTCTCTCTCTCTCTCTCGAAGTTGTTTTGGAATTCGAATCTGCGGATGATGATGCCGTACGTTGACATTTTGAAATCGCTCCTGTTTCGGAACAATCGGAGCTGAGAAATTCAATGCTGGAATTCCGATTTTACTTTGATTTGGTTTTGGTTCAGGAGAAAGGCTCTGACGAGGTAGTGCTTAAGGCCATGGGTAGAGCAATTAACAAGACGGTGATGATTGCCGAGCTAATCAAGGTTGATTGATTTTCGCTTTTCCATTCATCTTCTTCCAGAATTCACTGGCTCTTCGTCTTAATTGACTTTCATTTATTCGATTGTGTGTAATTAATGCAAGAGGAGGATCGTTGGACTTCATCAGAACACCTCGATTGGGTCCACTGACATCACCGATGTGTGGGAGCCTCTAGAGGAAGGCCTACTTCCGTAGGAAACAGTAAACCTTTTTTTTTGCTTGTTTTTGGTTTTGAGTTGCTGATTTGAAAGCAAATCTGAGTGAGTCGTGTATTCAGAGATAGTGCTTTTAGTTCATCCGTTGTCTGGTCTGGTGTGTTTTCCAGGCTTGAAACTACACGCCATGTCTCAATGCTTACTATTACTCTGTCAAAGACGGAGCTGGATACATCTTCTACAGGGTAAGCACTTCTTCAAAGCTACTTAGTCAAGCTATATATGTAAGGCGTCATCTGTTATCGTATTACATAGAATTTGTTTCTATTTAAACCAACAAAGCCATCATTTTAGACCAAAATGACATCATGCATACTTTCACCCCTTTGAAATATTATTGGTTCCGCCACTGCTGGGGATTGTTAAAAGAGCTGTTTTGCTAAAACATTCCGTATTTGAGCTGCTGCTGTACTTCTCTCGATCTTTGCTCAACTGTCCACTGAAGCATGTTTGTTGTCTGTCTTTTCCCATTTTGCAGATATCAACCCCCAATCCCAGAAGATAAAGTGGTGCTATCAAACGATTTCGAGAATGAATGGGGTGAATCAGATGATCATTTTTTCATATAATTTTCTGTCATTCCAATACATTAAACTTTCTGCCGCAAACAAAATGATGTAGTTTGTTTCTAATTATCTAGAATTCTCTCCCAACGCAAGGGGACGAGGATATATTGGCCGGGGCCGAGGAAGAGGAGGAAGGAGCCGAGGTTTCGTCTCTATCTACTGTGTCTTTGATACACCATTTTCACTTTTTTCATACTCCTTCAATAAAATTATACTACCACAACCAGTTGGTAGTTTCATGGAAATGCTCTGGAACGGAATATCTATTACAGAACATTTTTATAGGTTTGATTCTCATGTGAGATTTCGGGTTGCAAAGAAGAAATCGCTTCATATTGAACTTGTAAGCACAAGCATATTTTCGTCTTACAGGAAATGTTAATGGCTCTGGGGAATACTTATACAGCGGAGGTGATTATTATGGTGGGCGTGGATATGGTAGACATGATCGAGGACGTGGAATGGGTCTAAACTTTAGAGGCAGAGGAAGGGGTTATGGCCAAGGAGCTGGTGGTTTTAATGACTATGGTCCGGCAGAAGCACCTTCTTATGGACTCGGTAAGGCCATTGTTTGTTTGTTTTATTGTTTTCGCTCATCTTAATTGCAGGAACATACTAGAAATTATTTATCCTTCAGCTAGCTACATGGTAGATTTGATTGATAACCTGTGATTAAACTGATTCTTCTCTCTGTTGCTGCTTCTAGCTGCTTTGTTTGTTGTATGTCCATGTGCTTCACCTCACTTAAAGCCTTTTCATTCCATAATAGATTTTGCATTAATTTTGTAATTTGTCTTCCAATGTCATTTCCTTTTGACTGATTTGTTATTCTTTTAGCTTAGTACGACGACGACAACAAATCCAGTAAATCCCGCTCTAATTAATTAGGGTCTGGGGGTCGAGGCGTTTTAGATTGACCCATGATTCTTTTAGCTTACTAAGGATTATAATGATAAAGTGATGTTGAATTTTCGCAGGCCGTGGCCGTGGAAAGGGTAGGGGTCGCAGACGTGGTCGTGGCACAGCGTATGATGGTCCAACTCAAGCTGCTGCTGCGTGAAGCGGTGAAGGGATACAAAGGTACCTTAACTGTCCTTTCCTGTGTATCATCCGATGACGTAGCTCAACTCATTCTACTAGTGTCAGAAAGAGATCTAATGAGTAGCTATGGTACCGGCACCCATTCTTTGCTCGTAAAGAAATGATGCAAAACCCCTCTTTCTATGTTGGAATGTATCAGTTTCTTAATCTTCTAATTGTTCAAACGGATAATCGTTTTAGCATTTCCTCAACGACAAAAGCCCTCTAGATTAGCTTTATTTGACAGAAAACCATATACCATGATTAACTATAGCTTGAAACTAGTCTGTATCCTCTCCTCTACACTCCACTAAGGGGTGATAAATCAGTTGCTGTCAGATGTCATCCTGCCTCGTGCTTTCCTTTACATTTTACAGGGCGCGGACGCAGCTGTAGCATGTGACGGGGGTATATACGAATTCATAAAAGCCTGAGATGTTTCTGAGGTGTAAAACAGAACAGGTAAACAGTTTGTGCTTGGCTGCCCCTTGTGTGTTGAACTGTTGATGCTCTTGGGTTCGCACCGTTTTTTATTTGATTCAAATGTACTTTTGCTTCTTTTCCATACAACCCAATCTGTGCTTTGTTCAATTCTTCACCAAAGGTTGTACCCAATACTCACATATTTACACTCAGCAAACAACTGCTGCTGCTTTTTTGACCAAGTGGTATATTGTTATAGCTCACAACGGTTCCCAGCTGTAACAAACACTTTCTATAAATGCAAAAGAGAGATACTTCAGAATCTTTTACCCTTATTTTTTCACAAGGCATAATACAACACAACAATCTTCTAATGGAAAAACTGATACACACCCAAACCAAAACCTAGCAAACTGGGAATTCCCGATGTATTTCTCTCCAACAATGAAGACAGTGGCGGCGATACAGCAGCAGATCTCAATTAATCTAAACAGAGCGCTCATAAATCCAGTGCTGCAGGCTAGTTCTTCTACTACTTGATAAATATACAAACAACCGCTCAGCTGCACAATACAGCAACCCTTGGGAGAGCGGCCAGGTGCTTACCTACTTGGTATCAGGACAACCTGCTGGTCAGGATTCTTTCGTGTTTCCGGGAAGATATTCTTTGCAGAGGTGAGATTGTTTGTGGCATTGACATTCCCCCTGAGACAATGATCTCTGCAAATAAGGAGAACAGGTTTGGTTCCGTCAATTATGTGACATTGCAGGCATAAGATATGAAATGCAATGAGTTTGTAAAACAGAAATCTATTGAAGTGTTAAAGGTTTCAAAGAAAGAACGAGAACACAACCCATTTGGTTGTTGTTTCTTCAGAAGAGATGATGAGACCACAGGTGAGTTAAAACATAGGGGAAACAGTGAACATACCTATCCCTTCTCGGATAGAGAGATTTGGTCTTATGATGTCATTAGCATTGACTAGAAAAATGTCTCCGATGTAAAGATGATTTGTTGGAACAAATACACTGCACAACTCCTCGTCTCCATCGTCTTTCTGCATTCAAAAAGCAAATATTTAAACAGAAAATACATGCGTATCATCTCCATTGCCTCTCTTCATACTAACAATTATTCACCTGACCTTCTCCTAATGAAAAGGTTGAAGGCTAAATCAGACAAGTAGACAACTATGCCACATCCCAAGTTCTAATCCATAATAATCTGAAATACTACATATAACCTGCAATTACCTGGAGGACAAGAGATGATGTAATGAAGCCAAGTGCATATTCTCCCACACGGGGATGACGAATGATTGCCACCTCTTTGAAAGCTGTGGTATTCTGATCTGCTTACAAGGGAAAAAAAAATACGTGTTGAAAATTGTTCAGATCAACACATCATGCAGTTCAAACAATTTGAATGTGTAAATGGTGAAAAGAGTTCCAATGCCAACGAAAGGAAACTTCGATAATCAAAGATATCCATGCACGCTGGTATGGCCAAGTCCCTACATACTGCGGTACTTCAAGGGGAAGTATCTCTTTAAATTTGCTGTGCATTACCTGGCGATATTGCTGAGCTAATTTGTTTGGATGCTGAGTATATATGCTTAACAAATGGCATTTTCTTTATTAGCAATTCCCCAATCCAGAACACCGTAGCACCCAACCATGATGAAACAAAAACGCCAACCAGGAATACAACAAGCAATGATGTAATAAAGCCAAGTCCTGCATCACCGTAATGAAAAAACATATCAGCTAACCATTGCCCATGTTTAAATAGTTGCAAAGAAAAAAAAAAAAAAACTATCCATTACATAAGTTCCATAAAGCCAGCAGGCAGCTAATTGCAGAAACTACTCTACTTGACCATTTTCTAGTAGCAATGCTTTGTGAAGATCTTCTACGGATACCAACAGATATTGGGCATTGTTCCACGAATGGGACCAGCAATTTAGGGTAATGTTTTCATTGAATGCTGACTAGTTTATGGAAATATGAAAAGGCTAATGAATCCTCACTTATGATGTGCAAGGCAATGGATAAGTTTTAGGCATGAAGAATGTACTCAAACCTTGTTGCCTCACAATTTGAAGGCCAACAAATGAATTAGTTATAGAAAGAATGAAGCTGTTATCAATATTAAGAAAGTTTCATCCTCAATTATGTGAATTAAAAGGGGTCCAATAAAGGAAAGTATACTTACCAAATACATCAATCCCAACTAACTCATACAATGGACTGAAAAAACCGTCAACAAACTGTATAAACCACCAAGTTATAAAAAATGTGACTGCAACAGGGAATAGAACAACACTGCACACCAAATAAAAATATGTTAGTTCCGAATAGTATAAAGATTGATACTTCATGAAGCAAAACTTCTGTTTGAGCTAATACCATCCGGTCATAAATTTCCTGGTTACCCAACTTTGAAGAACAAAGCAGCAGGCCTGGTAAAATGAGACAAGTTAGATGCATCCAAAAATTGATCTCAGCTAAACTTATAGAAGATCCTATGCAACTTACAAGTAGGAACCCAAGTTATCCAGTCCCATGAGCTACCAGTTCAATTCAAAGTAAATTTCTCTAAGCCTAGTTTGTTAATACTCTTTTCTAACTGGTGATTGTATATGATTCAACTCTGTCTCCTTTCTACTGTTGATTTCTCAAGTTGTAGGAGGCTCTACATAATTGGATGATATTGATTACTTATGTTGTTTCATTGAATACTAGCATAAATTACATGTAGTTTACATCTTATGTGGTGGATGAATAAAAAATGTCGGTGACACTCACTGGACAACACGGTTAGAATTAGTCCAAAACATCTATGACCAATTAAAGGATTAGAATAATAATTTTGACTAAACTCCATGCTTAACCAAATCCTGCTTGCAATTCCAACCAGTTTGGACAAAGATTTTGTGATAAGCACATTAAGTGAAGACTAATCAAGTTCTTGCCTATAAAAACTGATTTTCATTAGGCCAGCTCTGGAAGGAAGGTTAAGGTATAGTATGGGTTGGGGAATTGGGGTTAACAATGTCCATCAATCAAGGCCAGCTCTGATTTTCATAAGTTCTTCACGTGTTTTAAAGTTTGAATTTCCATTACAGATTCTTTATCCATCAATCAAGGCAAAGATACAACAGGAAATTCAAATTTCATCTGCAACTGCTGAGAAATCGAGACTTTGGCAAGTTACTGTTTCCACAAAATCAATTCTTGCAGGGAAGTTAAAAAGTGTTCACATTCAACACATTGAATAATTGAAGCTTAAATTTCCAAGCCCAGCCAACCAAGATTTGCAAGAGAACAAGAACCGACCAACTCCAGTAATTTTAAAAAAAATATATATACGTATATATTAAACTATTCAGTTGAAAAAACTCCTAAGTCACACAAATTAGAGATAAATCAGACGGAGGAATGGAGGATCCAATTCTAGCTAAAAAAAGGCACCGAGTAAATCTCAAATTTAGAGGCGGGGAAGAAGAAATCGAACCTCACGAGCAGAGGGATCGTCTGACGATTTAAGCGGAGCTTTGGCCGGATCTTCGGGATCTCCATCCAGCCTGCTCAAAGGGAGCGACGTCGACACCTTCTCCTCCGCCATTTTCGATCCAGGAAAGGAGGAGAAAGGGGAGAGAGAAAGAGAGGGTTTGGGAGGAGAGGGGGATCTGTCCGGGCGAGCTTGAGGGGTTAGTTGAGTTGAGACGTTGCGTTGGGGCTGATTTGGAAATTGGAACGCGCAGCTGTATCCCCCTTTGCCCTTTGTATTCTTTTATGGCGGGGTTGACTTTTAATTGACTTCCCAATTAAAGCTTGCCACGTGGACAGTGCGTTGTTTGAGCTGGAAGTTTTTATTTGTTTTAGAGTGAGCTGGAAGTTTGTTGTAGTTTCGTGGGCAATTTGCGAAATAGCTATCAAATAGGGACTAATTGATGATGTCCACGTTTTGAGACAAATTAGTGAATTATCCGCTATATATACTAATTAAATCAGATCCCCAATTCCCTATCTCTAATCTCTCGATCTCACCGGCCGCTCCCTCGAGCTCGCTCGCTCTCCCTCTCGCCGAATCTGGAGGTGAAGCCTTCAACGTCGCCGCGAGATCTTCCTTCATCTCCGTCCATCTTCCTCCTCTCCTCCCGTTCGCCGCCGTCGCACGCTTCTCCTCCCCTCTTGTTTGCCGCCGCTCTCGCTCGCGCCGCCTCGCACCCTCCCCTGCCCAGATCTGAATTAAAATTCTATGTCCAATTGATTCGGCGACGCAAATCTGTAATTCGGCTAATTGATTCGGCAAATCAATTCGGTGTGGGGAGATCTGGTGAATTCGAGTTCCAATTAGTCGAATTCAATACGGAGATTGAGAGCGTCGAAGAGCGAGAGTGACGGAGCGAGGTCGACCGAGCGGCGGAGCGATGTCGAGCGGCGGAGAGAAAGTATGAAATTATATTGAGATAAAATAAGATCATGTTGAGAATAAATTCACAAGTCTCGATTGTCGTGCAACTCTTAAAAACAGAGTCGTACAACTCTTAAAACAGAGTCGTGCAACTCTTACAACACAGTCGTGCAACTCTTAAAACAAGAGTCGTACAACTCTTAAAACAGAGTCGTGCAACTCTTACAACAGAGTCGTGCAACTCTTAAAACAGAGTCGTGCAACTCTTATAGGAGAGTCGTGCAACTCTTAAAACAAGAGTCGTGCAACTCTTACAACAGAGTCGTGCAACTCTTACAACAGAGTCGTGCAACTCTTAAAACAGAGGCGTGCAACTCTTACAATTTGTTGTGCAAAATATAATATATTTTTTTTCCGCTTTTTTTTCGTTTCAGAACTTTTTGTTGTGCAAAAATAACTTTACGTTGTGCACATATAACAATTTGTTGTGCAAATATATACCTTTATGTTGTGCAAATGTAAAATATAGATAGTTTTTTTCATTCTCATATTTATGGGTTAAGTTTTGTAATTTTACAACAATTGCTATTTATGGGTTAATTTTTGTAATTTTACAAAAACTGCTTCTTCTACCTTCTTGCGTCCTCTGTGAACACAACCCTCGCTCCGGCCAGTCGACCTCGCTCGCTCGCTCGACCTCAACCTTGCTCGCTTCGGCCGCTCGCTCGATCTCGCTGAAGCACAGATCCATCCATGGAGAGATGTGCCCGGCGAGAGAGATCCGGCGAAAGAAAGAAACGAGGCAAGCCGGAGATTTGAAGACGGAGATCCGGCTTCGATTTTGCAATTTATGAGGAGGTTACACAGCTCGGATCCACCTCTCCGGCGCTCGCGCCTCTCCTCCCCTCAATCCTCAGTTTCGTCTAGAGGAGATCCCTCGGGAGTGTGTCGGCGATGATCGCAGGTGCTGCCGGAAGCCGAACTTGATTGCAAATGCGGGAGATCGACCAAAATCAGTTATTTGCCGGAAGTAGAACTCGATTGCCAGAAAACCAAAGACGAGATCCAGATCGGTGAAATTGGGGGAACCGGAGAGGTCGATTCGAGATCGAGAGAGCAAGAGAGACGAGATCAATGAAATTGGAGGCCGAATTTTAGGGTTCTGAATGCCGATTGCGAGCCTGCACCACCGAGGGTTCAACCGGAGAAGGAGAAGCAAGGAGAGGTTCTCTGGCGGCAATAGAGGAGGAAGAAGAAGGATGGCGGCGGTAGATCTGAGATCCGAGATCTACGACGGAAGAGGAAGGATGGCGGCAGGCGGATCCGAGATCCACCGAGGAGCCCTGGCCGGCGTGCAGATCTGGAAACGAGCAGAGGAGCAGCCGGAGAGATCGAGAGATCGAGAGAGTTATCTCTTGCATTACTCTTCCTACGATCTCTGGATCGATAGCAGGCGGATGCTCCCATAATTAGTATATATAGTAGACAATTCACCAATTTGTCCAAAAAGGTGGACAATTCATCAATTTGTTCAAAAAATGCTTGTTTGGCAAAAAAATTCTAGTTCTGTCCGGTATCATTTTTCGGTAAATTAAATATAACACCAAGAAATTTCATATATTTTTACAAAAAATTCATAATTTGAGAAACTGCAACAATAACCCACAATGTATATATTTTTTTATGTATAAAACAAAATAAAAACACAGCCTTTTTGCACAAAAATATTACTTTATCACTTATTAGTAAATATTTTGATTCATCGTCTTAAAATAAAATTGGTTTTAATAAATAAAGTAATAATTTTTCATTAAAAATTAAATGTTCTGGTGGATTTTAAGGGAGATTTTTTAGAATTTGTGTATAAAGTGGTAGTTTATACAGTATTAGATTTAGACGGTTGGTGTAATTTAGCATATAATCTTCTATGCTAAGCAACAAGCACTGTGTTCTTGTGTAGTGATCGCTTTCCCTTTGCGTGTGATGTACTTGTGTTTGGATCAATGACGAGGTTGTTCATCTTTTTCCTTTTTTTTTTATTTCTGATTGAGTAAAAATTCGAGATTAAGCAAACCTGATTCTCGAGATGCTGACGAGTTGGCAGACGAAAACCGCCTAAATATACAATACAAATAGAAAACAGACGCAACGAAACAATCAGAAAACAAACCATACAACAAGATGACCTAAACAGAACTACTCCGAAAAAGTTGAGGACGTCGGCGAAGAACGAAGCCAAGCACCACCAAATACTAGCACTGCGGACCACCGATACTACATGAATCTATCTCATGTGAGCAGTACAGACGAAAATCCAACGAAGCTCCTTCCCGGATACGGAGTCGCCCTAAAAGCACCACCTCGACCCCAGTCAGTCCCGACTCCGGACTCCACGACCCCAACCAAGCAGCAGAACTCCAAGAGACGCCAAATGTAGAGCCGCGCACCACTCATTCCAAAGCACCAGAAAAGTTATTTAACCCTTTCGGGATTTTGATCTAACCCTTTTGGGATTTTGTTCAAGACCTTATGATGGTCAACATTTTAATCTATAATGATTTTGTTCAAGACCTTATGTTGCACCATCTTTGTATTTTTGTTTGTTTTTAGATGGTTATCCGTCTGCCGACTTATCGGCCTTTGAGGTCTAGGTATGTCTGACCTCGAATTTTTACCTAATAAAAAAATAATTTTCAAACCTATATATAAGTATGTAAATCAATATAATGTATCCTCCACTTTTTCCCTTTTTATTTTTTCCTTCGCGTTGGATTTGGGCTCAAGAATACAATTCGAGCTTCAAACTTCGGGCCCCTTAGGGCCCAAGGAAAACCCACAGGCTAAGGAAGAAGGTGAGCTCCAAGAGCCAAGGTCACCACCAACCGGCCATGGTAGGCAAATTGGAGGTAGTCGGCAGTCCAGGCGGCGATGAGGGCCGGGCTGAAGACATCGAACAACAGGCCGGAAATAGACGAGGATGGGGAAAGGGCTGGAAAAACAGAAAACACTGGGAAAGCAAACCCAATTTCTGAAATTCGAAGCATAAATGTTTAGAATGATAAAGAACGAAGAAGATTTGGGATCCTCATCCATGAAACTGCAAAACCCCCATGAAATTGAGCAATTGCAACCATGGAAGAGCCAAAGGGTTCGGCATCACCAAGGATGGGAGGGAGGGCGATGAGGACGACGAAGATGAACAGATGACAAATAGAAGACGGCCAGGCCGGAGCGCCGAAGAATTGCGGGTGAGGTGGCTAGGATATGCTCCGATTATGAGGAAGATGGATTAGGGGGAATCAATTGAAGGAGAAATGAGAGCGCAAGAAGGTGCATACTAACATCCCCCCCCCCCCCCCAACCTGGGTTTTACTTCGACATACAGTACTCGAATCCAATTAGAAAATAATTATGAACAACTCAAATTGAGCAAGATGAATGGTGAAGTCCAAGGCAGAGGACCATAAATAGCAAAAACCCCAAAATAATTGTGGTTTATGCTCAACAAATTGAGGATTATCAAGATGAGTTGCCCGAACAAGAGGATGAACTCAATAAGAGGAGAGGGCATAGCGGGAACAGACGTCGGATGTGTACAAGGCCGAAGCCGAATATCGAGGGTGATCCCCGCAAGATATAAACAAAGGAATAAGAGGGATGCCTACCAAGGATCTGCAAAAACCCTACGAAGAAGGGGGCAGATTGTTCGGCGATAACCAGTTCGACGCAAATCGAGGTGGTCATTGGAGGTTTTGGGCGGTCGGAGCCGAGTTGGATGGCCGAAGCCCGTGGTTTCTCAACCTCTCTCCAATGAGAGAATATTTGTATAGAATAAGGTCAAATACAAATATCTTCAGGGAGATGGGTGAGACTGAGACGAGACCCATATCGAGAAGAATCGAGCCAGAATCGAGGTGGTCGGCGATGATTTTGAGCGGCCAGAACCGGGTGACAGGGTCGGTGGCGGTTTCACAATCTCTCTCCAAAGAGAGAGTTTTTAGAACTTTGTTCATCTTTTTCATTTTTCATTAACATCAAGGAAAATATAACCTCAAATTCCATCCCATTCTTTTTTTTAATAAAAGAGGAACCCACCTTCGCTGGTAAACTCTGAACGGTTTGGCCCAATAGTAAGAAGCAAGACAAACTTTGGATTTTCATCCAAGCTAGGAAATGGGTGGAAGCAAGGATCGAACCCGGGACCTTCTTACCACCCCCTACTCCACACCACTAGGCCACCCCGATTGCGCGCAATTACATCCCATTCCTCCCCTAACAATATAACATATAAAAAAAGATAATTTATAACAAACACATGTTTAATTTAATCCTTAGAGATCATAGACACCCAACAGCTTGTAAATGATACAAGGAAATGTTGTTTTCCCATAGAGCATAAACGCTTTCTTCGTAATGCTTGCGCTCACATCTAGCTATGTCAATGCAACCTCTACCGACTTTAAAAGAAGTACATGCTCTGAATGGGACAATCAATTACCTCAGTCAAATTTGCTCGTGCCTCGTGGAACGTTCTCTACCCTTTTTCGCCCTATTGAAGAGAAAAGGGATGGCGAAGTGGGAACCCGCGTTAGAGGAGGCTTTTGACAAACTGAAGCAGTTTCTCTCCGAGCTACCTACTCTACATCAACCCGAAAAGCAAGAGGTTTCCAATCTTGTGCTATGGACCTCCACCGTAAGTTCAATAATCACCCGAGAAACAAAACTGTATGTTTACTTTGTCAATCACGCCCTCTAGGATGCCGAGCCAAGATATGAACCAATTGAGAAGGTGGTTCTATGTCTAATCTTTGCAGCTAGAAGGATCTCACCTTACTTCCAAGACCACGCCATTGAAGTGATAACAAACTTATCATCGAAACAAATTCTGCATTCTCCATGTCTATCCGGACGAATAACTAAGTGGGCAGTTGAATTATCAAAATTTGAGATCAATTTCAAACCACGAAAGGTTCTACTTGCACAAGTCCTAATGGATTTCATTGTCGGAACGATTTTGAAGACGATCCTAATGATTCTGCAGCCAGTTGGGTAGTCCACGTAGATGGGGCTTCGAACAGTGATGGTAGCAGAGCGGAGGTGACTATCATTATTCCTGACAGGGAGCAACTTGATTTCTCATACAAGTTGGCCTTCCAATTCACCAATAACGAGACTGAGTATGAAGCACTCACGTTAGGGATGGAGCTCGGGCTCATCCACGAAGGAAGGCACGTCCAAGTTTTCACTGACACTAAAGTGGTGTCTAGGCAGAAGGGGTGTATGAAAAGATTGCTATACTCCCCTATTATCTGCAGAAGGTTCTAGCCCTCAAAGGGGGTTTAGCAAAATTTGAGTGAAGATATGTCCCGAGGATTGAAAACCAACACACGAACGCATTGGCCCTCGTTGATGCAGTTATGCCCTCAGAATTAGGAGAAATAGTAGTCTTCGAAGAAAGATCATAGAGGAGAATCCTAAATGACATATACCAAGTAATTTTAGAAGAAGAATATGACTGGAGAAGACCCCTCGTAAAGTACTTTGGCTCAAAAGAGTTGTCAAATGACCACGGGAAAGCCAAGAAAATCTATATCTAAGTGATAATGTATATTTCATATAGGCATTATAGGTATTTTTTATTGCATTTATGTAGGAGTTTTGCATATTTTTTACTCTAGTTTCATATATTGCTTATGAAGTATTCGAGTTCGGAATCTACGCCATTTTAGTGTTTATTCTGCAGAGTTACATTCCGACCTTAAAGAGATCTTAGAAGAGCTTAAGAGACATATTTTGGAGCATATGGAGGCCGAGGAAAAGGCTAGAGAGGAGTAAGGAAGCACTACATTGAAGATAATCGAGGAAAAGAGCAAATTTTGTCACTGAGTATAGCGGCACCCGCCGTGCTTCAGGCGGCGCCCGCCGTGCCTCTGTTTCCAGCGATTGCGATTTCGCATCCAAAGATTATATTTCCCATTATTATATTATTATATTTCTAGGGTTTCACAACTCTTTATTAAGTTATTTCTTTTAGTTACAGCCATGTGTGGCATATGATTTGTGAGACTATGAACACAATTAGAGAGAGAGAGAGAGAGAGAGAGAGAGTTTTGGTCTATGAGTTGCCAAATTCATAGTTTCGCATGTGATTCAAAGATATGATTGCTTAGATTGTGAGGATTTGATTCTATTTAGTTATTCATATTCATATTTATCATCTTGTGCTTATTGATTATATTTGTGTTCCTTTATATGATTGATCACCATGTTAGGAATTGCATCTTATCTATGAATCCGTTGTTGTATTCTAGATAGCAAACAAAGGTATTGAAGTAGTGATATTTCTTTGTCTTTGTAGTGGATGATTTCAATTGATCTATGTTGAGTATGTGTCGATTAGAGCTGATTTAGGGTTGTTCCGGTTTGTCTTAATTGCATTGAATCAATATGCCAATTGGTCTAATTACTTGAGCCATTAATGCTATTCTTTAGTGGTATCGAATAAGATGAATGTGATTCAAAGACATGATTGCTTAGATTGTGAGGAGATGGAGAAGTTGTCATTCCACCATCCCAAAGTCGTCGTCGCGGGAGAAGATGGAGAGGGATGAGGCTCAAATGATTTGGACTTGAGATGAATTTGGGTTTGAGGGAGAGGCAGATCTGGAAATTGCTTTGAATCTTTGAGTTGAGGGAGAAAGGACTAGAGGAGAGAGGAAAAAGGCGGCAGAGGCGTGAAGAAATTGAATTGAATGAAAGATTGATGTGGAGAGGGGAGTCTTTAGGGTTTAGTTTTTTTTATATAAAAAAAAGCAAAAAAGAAAGGCAAAGTTGGAGAATCGAACTCCCGTCCTCCTACATACCACGCGTTTGCAAAAGGACCCAATTGCCATTTGAGCTATTTCTACATTATGTCTTTCTATTAAACCATAATACTAATATTACTTGTTTAAATAAAAAAGGGTTCATGTCGGGTATCTGATAAGGGGATATGCCCGATCCGAACACGAACCATTTAATGTCGTGTTTTAGCGGTTCGTGTCATTTTCGTGTCGTGTCTTTTTGGTTTCGTGTTTTTTCGTGTTGTGTTGTCGTGTTTTCGTGTCGTATCAATCGTGTCGGGTTTTTCTGCACACTCATAGTTAAGAGTTATTGAATAGTGAATTGCTTCTCCTTTTGGGTTGGACACTGAACTTAATTACTATACTAGTAGTTATTTGGTTTATCAAGTGATTGATTTGCTAATCTATTGGTTTTGTGTTTGAGTTTGGATTTTATTACTATTTGGTAAAGGGTGAAAGTGCCAACGACCTTCGTCCCGCATTAAAATCTTGGTGTCGTTGCCAGGGAGAAGAAAAGAGTTTGCTTTTTATATATATATATATATATATATATATCTCTTTCATTAATTCTTTCTTTTCCTTTTTGTTTTCATTCTTTTCTTTGAGTCTTTTGTGTCCTTGTATGGTTCAAAGTTCAAACTAGATTTTCTAATTCATTGCCTTTGTCTTTTGATTCTGAGATTGAAAGATCTCTTAGGTTGAAAATGAGGCTCGAGTTTGACACAAATAAGGAGATGGGAGACGAAGTTGTTAATCCACCAAGGACCCTGAGAAACCTAAAGGAACCTAATTTGAGTGCTCAACCACGGCGCCCGCCGCCCCTTACACGGCGTCCGCCGCCGGTTCTGTTCACAGACGCGTCCGAATCTTTGGTAAAATTGGAAGGGAGTAATTCTATCTTTTTTTATCTTTGTTAATTCCGGTTGTTTTAGGTTAGTTTTTATATTTTCTATCTATGTAGGATTAGATGTTGTTCTTTCTATTTATTATAGGATTAGGTTTATTTCATCCATCTTTAGGATTAGATATTACTTTCTATCTTAGGTTAGTTTCTATTTATCTTTTACTTATTCTTATTTGTCATAGGGTTAGATTGTTGGTCGAAGGTGAGCCGTCGTGTGTAAACCTCGCCAAAGAAATTCCCACACAAATAACTAAATATAGTGATAAGTACATGGTCGATCCCACAGGAAAATCTAATATTCAATCTAAAAGCTAATTGACCAAAAATTGGGAAATAAACAAGTAAATATGGGAAATATAACTAAAGATCAAGATTGCAAATGAAGTAACAAAGCATAAAGATGATGATTTTGATAATGAATCAACGGAGAAAATAGTTTCACCTGCGCTTTCATCGACATTGGTTGGCTTAACTGGTCCTAGACATAAACTCAAGTTGTATGATTACTTTAACTTACATTCCTCCCATCTTAGTTTGAATAGATTAAAGCACAAATAGCACAATCAATCCAGGACCTCAAAATCCAATGGGCCTCAAGGGTGTGTTTCAACCCAAGGGTATAATTGTATTTAAAAAAAATGTGTGAACAAACGCTCATCTCGGGCTTAATTGAAAGCGGAGATAAAGAGAGAGAAAAAGAATCACGCCCGCTCGCCTCTTCGCCTTCTCCAACACCATTAATTATCCCTCAGAGACCTTCAATGCTCTTCTCTTCTTTCAAGATTTATCGAAATCTAAGCCAATAATGGTGGTTCAAGGGATCTATCAAGACTCTACAAAGGGATGTTCCGGCTCTAGGAGGTTCACGGGTTCGGTCGACACTCGACAGTCCGGCTTGGTGGCTTCATTGGTGGCCGAATTTGGCGTTTTGCAGCAGCCAGTCGCCGGAGGTTTAGGCCTCATTCCGACCGCCACACCGCCCACACTCCAGTCTTCTGGTTGCGTCAATTCCGGTTGTAGTGTTGTCGCCGCAGCTATCAGGTAATTTGGTTTAGGATTGATTAATGATTGTTAGGATTTCTATATACTGTAATTTTGTCTCAAAGTCTCTTCAAGTTTGGTTCCAAGATTTTATAGGATTTTAAGGGATTTTATGTAATTTGGTTTCGGTCATTTGGTTCAAATTCAGCCCAATCATTGATGAATATTTAGCCTAGGGTTTTTGTAATTTGGTCCCAAACAGCCATAAAATTTTATTTTTGTTTCTAACTTAGCTTGTTCAATTGTTTATGCAGGTTCAATTGTGTGAATTGTGTCGGCACTTCGCTGCCCAATCAATTGTGTGATTTCTCGATACCAAGTTGTTTCACTCCTTTTAGCATGATAAATTTTTGTATTGCATTTAGTAGTTGTTGGAAGTTTGACAAATTTTCAATTAACCATGTCTTCTCGATTTAGAAAATTTGAATATGGCCGTTAAAAACGGAATAAAAAAAATCGATGAGTGAATTAAGTCTTAAAGAGGAGCTCTTGATAAGTTTGTATGGATAACCACAAGATAATGTATGAAATCCTATTGTTGATGTAGTTGAGCAAGCCAATTTAGAAAATACTATTGTTGCAAGCTAATTTAGTGTTATATAAATTTTATTTAAAATTTTTGTCGAAAGAGGTATTGCACAGGGCCTCCAAAACCCATTGGCCGGCCCTGAATCAATCCCTTACAACTTTATGCAACCTAAGCACGGACAAAGATTTACTATAAAGATAGCACAAGTTCCTAAGAATCTAGGTATATGAATAACACCATGTATGCACGGTAACCGATGTTTAAGACATATGTTGAAATCCCTACTTAGTCATGAACAAACAAAGGTTCTCACAATCTTAGCATGCTACTACGGAATTCATTCAATGACGAAAGAACAAAAACCTAGCAAGATACTACTATGGTCGCGAATCACAATAATATTATCAATAATCGCAAGGAAAATCAAAAGAACAGTAAGAAATAACTAAGTTTAATCCTAAAAAACCACCAACCAAGTCTCCGAAACATAGGTGAAACAAATAACGAACTTAGCCACTCATAGCGTACCTAAGTCTCCTTCGAATAAATGGAAAAATAAGCAAACTTGAATGGATGATTGAACTACTGTAAAATATGATTCAAGGTCCGAGAATAGTTGTTCTCCAATGTCTAATTTCATGCCTCCCCTTGATAGGAAAGAAGAGACCCCGAAAACCTAGATACTTTCCTTAAAGATAATGCGGAAATAATCCTAAAATAATATAAAATAACCTAAAAATATTAAAACTGAAAATAATAATAAATAAGTCTCAAAATATCTTCCAATAATTTAAACGCTAAGGAATAAGTCTTCAAAAGATTGGATTGAATCTCCTTTCGAAAAGATAGAATTTTGCATTCGAACTGATGTCCTTGGTGGGATGAAATGTCGTGTGTTTCACCTCGCCAAAGATAATGATTTCCAAACTAACAACTAACTAGTAAACTTGTATAGCGGATAAGTAAGGGGTCGAACCCACAGAGAGAATACATTTTCTTCTCTACTCAAATTGCTAACAAAAGTAGTGAAATTGAAGGTAATTGAGATGGTTGAAACAAACTAATAAAGTAAAAGTAGAAATGGTGATTGATTGATAACGATATGGATGAAGTAGTTTTACCTACCAATTCTCAACAATGGTTGGTTTATTGATCATTGGCCCTCTTTCTAGTTATTCGAATTATTTGGATTAATTCGACTTTGGTTTATATGGATTGACACTCTTCGCAGAGATGACAATCCCTTACATAACTTACATCTATAGGCAAAATCCTAACCCTGTAGGATTTAACATACAAATAGCACAAATTCCCAAAGTTCTAGGCAGAATGGTCACCCAAATTGTCATTACTCTACACAATGAAGATCATTCTCGCGGAATCACTTGCTTGTGGTTGCTACAAAAGGCACAATTACTCCCGCGAAACAATTGAAACCCTAGCACGATGCAATTCTATTAAGGTAGCTAATCAAAATAGAATCAACAACACAAAATCAGCGCAAAGGTAATGAATTAATCATTGGAATAACATAGAATTCAAGTCTCATAAATCAACCAACCATGTCTCCGAATTGTAGGCGAAACTAAAGAGGCTTGGTGAATCATACCAAAGTAGAAAACCTCCATTCTTCTCTCCATAGTTGTCTAATGAATGAATAATAAAAAGAATAGTCTTTAAATGCTCAAAACTGACCCTTGAAAACCCTATGAAAGATAGATAAAAGTTCCCATATAAACTCGGGCCGCGTATCGCAAATTCGGATCTGAGAGGACGGGGGGCGCCGTGGAAAAGGAGTATGATTCCTAAGAGTGCTTGTCGCTCACATATTTTCTTACTCAATCCTTCGGGATTATCCGTGTCACGGGAGTCGTGTCTTAAAATGTTATGCCTACATAAAATATTCTCAATAATCACATTTGGGTTTAGATTCATACCTTATCATGGTCACTGAGTTTGAATCCAAATTAGTCCCAGTTTTCGAGCCGTTGTTTGCTAGTTCTTACGAACTAACCGTCCTATTGTTTGTGACGGCATGTTTATGTCGAGTCTCAGAAGAGAAGACGAAGAGAAGTTGAGAAGACATTTAAGTTATTTTAAAATTTTAACATTGTATTTACATTTTAAAATTTCTAGATATACTGTATAGGAGTTTAAATGCTTTCTTATGTTTAAAGGTCTTCTGTTGTAATGTTATCTGGTTGTAAATTTAAATTCTCAATTTTAGAGGAAATATTAATAATTAATAGTTTTTTTTAAGTCTTCTTCGAGTTAATTGTATTTCATTTATGTATTTAATAATATCATCTTGTTTATGGGAGTATGATTGCATGTCCCTATAAGCCTAAGGTGGTTACGAAGACATTAAAGTCCGAGTAATCACTGGCGCCGTGGCATTCCCTCGTGTTATAAAAGGGGTGTTACAGTCAACACATCAGGTAGAAAATCGACATTTGGATTGCCATCCCCCACATAGAAAGACACCGATCTATTTGTCCTCACCTTGCAAAACATCAAGGGTGGATGTATAAAACAGTGAATTAAGAATTCAACCAGATAATATACGCGGTGTGAACTTTGTTTAGTCATCTTACCACTTATCTATAAGGCCTTTACGCTCTCTAAACTTGAGAAACCTCTTGGCATGTTTTGTTGATATGCTCTGCAACACAAAAAGGGAATATTAGAGAAGATTCCTCAATAGGTATAGATCAAAGATCAATTAAGAGTTTAAGACACTATACTAATCGATGTTCAAATTGGAAATCCTTCTTTACATCTGCCACCAAGTATTATGTGTACATTCAAATTATTTAGGAACTATAACCACTTACTAAATTACCCTTTGCCAAGATGGCATGGAAGTTCACAGTGATATAGTAAATTACCCTTTGCTCCATGTTCTCTTGAACTGTAATTGATATATGTTCTCTTTAGTTGATGCTTATCAATCTTTAGCTGATGTAGATGAACATGACCATTGATGAAGTCTTGAATTCCCGTAAGATTCCAGTGAGGAATCTGTCCAATATCTAGACGAGAGGCCTGAATTTTATGCGTGTTTGATCTTTTTTTTTCCAGTATTTAGTCTTATAGTCTTATCTTATCTCTATCTATCATTTGTATGGTGAAATTATATAGCTGATCACTTTCTTCTAGTCTCTCATCTGGATTATATAATTATCTCTAACATTTGTGTTCGATCTTTTGAACGTTAAGTTGTTTTGATTTCTATATCATGTTTGCACTTTGATGTTTGAATTTACATCTTTATAGATGGGGTGTCAAGTTTTATTATTTTTTTGAACTAAACCAAAATTGAATAGAATGAAGAAGCAAGCATAAATCAAGAATCAAACCATAGACTCCATTAGAGCTTATCACATATCCGAGTTTTACAACTCTCTCTTCTAACCAACTTTGGAGCTTATCACATATATGAGTTTTACATCTTATAGCCGAGATTAGCCCACTTGCTGAAAGGGCAAAATGACCAAAATACCCTTCTAACAAGACCTTGCTATAGTTAGCCATATGATCCCATAATTTGTATATTTTTTGTTTGATTGGTATATACTATCCAAATAACCAAGGTGCGTATTATGATAATGACAACACTTCATTAAGATTTGCAATTAATTTCATATGGATGTCGTGATAGTAAACAAGGTTATTAACAAGTGAAAATAAGTTGTCTATGTTAGGTCAATTTGGAATAATTGGACTCTCATGATAACACACGACTTTAAACGAGTACAATCATAAATAAATCATTGATGCTTCCGTTTCGCCTATTGATTACGATAGCGGTTTCGTGCATTAAGAGCGTTGACCGAATTAAATACGGCAACAGTTTCTTTTATTTAATATCGTAACGGTTTCTTTCATTTAATACTCGACTAGTATAAACAATAGAAGATAGACTCGGATTGAGGGAGAACAATGACTGACTTGAGCGTCGGAGGGTCCTCTGGGGGAGACAAGCCCCGCCCCGACCTCGTTTGTTCTTGCTTTGCAGGCTACGGTTCGGGTGAAGTTGGTGATCAAGATCGATCTCCTTCAACCACTGGGATCCAGATTTTATGCATCACAATTGGCGCCGTCCGTGGGGAATTCGATCGTAAAGCCATGTGATCGGATCTCCCAATCTAAAAAAAAAATCTCATCTTGTTCTTGATGCTTTGACGTTTTCCATGGCGGTGACTCCAAAGTCGTCTCCGTCGCGGAAGCGCAGCCCGCCGGTGTTGTCATTCATCTCCCCGAGGTTGCCGCCGGCCGACCTCGTCCACGCGCCTCGGATTGAGTGACTCGGCGAGATGCAAGGAAGAGATCGAGTTTCTAGAAGATGAAACGCAGTGCCAAAACGATGATAGATCCAAATCAACGGTGATCGCCTTGATCGGACTGGTTCGATACGTCGTGTGTTGTTCGGAGGTCCAACCCCGGATCCGGTTCGTTCAGACCCGCGTCGGCCGGCTAGACTTCGCTGACGCCTCCAATTCAACACCGCCGGTTGATCCTCAGACCGCACCAAGGACGTCGTGTCCGTTGCCGAGGGCCTAGTGGCGCACGGGAGTTCTTTCCTGTCAAATCGCTAGAAATTTGTCGATGGTGCGAATCAATTCCAAATCGGTAAGTGTAGGTATGAATCATTCAACCTTTCCCCTATGATTTGAAGGATCTAATTAATTTTCTAAAGAACTTGGTCGAATTGCAATTCAAAACATGCCGAGAGCATTGTCGCTCAAATCGATCGGTCTAGTGTGGTCGCCCAATTTGCTGTTTGTTTAAGAAGCTTGAAGAGATCTCCTTTGTGCTTCAGTTTAACGTTGAATTCTGCCATCTTGAATTGCTAATTGCGGCTCTTGGTATTGGGCTCCGATCTGGGTAACTTCTTTCTAGCTCACTCTATAATGATTACAGTAGCGTGGATCTCCCATCACCATGTTCGATCATGTGTGCACCGTCTATCTACGTTGTTCACATTTTTAGCCATGTTAAGGTACACTTCTTTGGATATTGAAGGGCTTGTTAATATTATATTCCTCAATAGATATTATCTTTTTGATAATAAGACAATCAATTGCAAAACTCAGTGCGTCATTTTGAGTTAGTTGTATGTGAGTGGTTGAATTGGTTGGTCATGTTCTACCTGTTTGTAAGAATTCAGCTTACGAAAGCTTGCCTTTAACCTGATTAGTATAAGGGTAGTATGTGATGATCGGCTTCGTATATAAGAGTTAATTTCTTGTTGAGATTGAAGATTAGTTTGTTGTACAATTAACAAGTGGCTAAGCGTACAATTCGGTTTTGTTAGGTTCGTGTTTCATGCCTAATTGCCTACTATTGCCTATTGATTGCTTTTGTCAAGTCTTTCTAACCTTATCTTGAACAACATGTTTCCTAGTTTCTTTTTACATGCTTGAGTGTGTCGTGACCTTGTTCCCATAGTCTCGATAGCCCTTGGTTTGTCTTGGTTTGCTCTGTCTATTATACAGTTTTGAATAGGAAATTATAGAAGGGATATGAGCAACAAGCATCGAGTGTACTCCCCGAGGGAAGCATGAATTCAAGTCTCACAATCGAATCAGGGCAAGATTCGATACTACAAAGTACGATGGGGCAACCAAAATGATTTGAGGCATCGGGAGTTATAAAGAGACAAAAAGCAAGTTAGAGGTTCAATATTTTACCCAAAGTAGAAAAATTTATTGAAAGATGAATATATAACTCTTGCAAGCTAGATTTTTAGCTTACTACATCTCCGCAAAAGGTATATAAATTATGTGTAGGGGCATATAACACGTTAGGGGCACTACACATCACAATACTAATCTTCTAATGACTTAATTGCTTTGAATTATGTAGAACTGCAATGTTTTTGACCAGGTCCAACGACTGTAGATGTCATGAAACGACGTCTTCAAAGCTGCAACAATTATTCAAAAAGGTGAAGAATCGCCACTTATGGCCAAGCAAATGCCTGTTAAGGCAGAAGACTCGCCACTTATGGCCAAGCAAATGCCTGTTAAGGCAAAAGACTCGCCACTTAAGGCCAAAGAAATCGCCACTTACGGCCAATCCGAATCGCCATTTATGGCCAACTATCGCCACTTATGGCCAATCCGAATCGCCACTTAAGGCCAACGAAATCGCCACTTACAGCCAATCCGAATCGCCACTTAAGGCCAAAGAAATCGCCACTTACGGCCAATCCGAATCGCCACTTAAGGCCAACGAAATCGCCACTTACGGCCAATTCGAATCGCCATTTATGGCCAACTATCGCCACTTACGGCCAAAGAATCTCCAATTGCGGCCAACGATGGCCATTTACGGCCAATAGCCAATTAAGGCCAACGATATCCATTTACGGCCAATAGTCAATTAAGGCCAACGATATCCACTTACAACTAATAGCCAACTACGGGCCTAGCGACTACCGTCTTCGACAAAATCGTCACTCACTCAACAAACTTAGCTGTGTACTTTTTTCGGCTTCCTTCATCATCGAGACATGAAGAAAACCCGAGGGGCAATTGAGATAGGGAAAATCCCGTCATCATAGCATAAGGGCGTTTTGGTCTTTTACCAATAAATTCGAGTATTCAATACGACATTGATGCTTCCGTTTCGCCTATTGATTACGATAGCGGTTTCGTGCATTAAGAGCGTTGACCGAATTAAATACGGCAACGGTTTCTTTTATTTAATATCGTAACGGTTTCTTTCATTTAATACTCGACTAGTATAAACAATAGAAGATAGACTCGGATTGAGGGAGAACAATGACTGACTTGAGCGCCGGAGGGTCCTACAGGGGAGACAAGCCCCGCCCCGACCTCGTTTGTTCTTGCTTTGCAGGCTACGGTTCGGGTGAAGTTGGTGATCAAGATCGATCTCCTTCAACCACTGGGATGCAGATTTTATGCATCACAATTATAAGGATAAGTTGGGTCTTGATCGATTGAGATCGAATTTGTCTATATTCGAATTCAGTTAGATATCGGGTCAAAATAAGTCGGGTTCAAGTTTAGATTCAACTTTCAAGTCCTGCATGACACTAGATTTTCAGATTTTGGTTAGATTTGGATTTGGGTGGGTCGGTTCACAAGTTTCCCGCTCTATCCTCTCCACTCTCCAGTCCATTCACGCCGAATGCATTGAATTAGTACAGTATTTTTTAATTTGAATTGGAGGTGGCAGGAACACAGAATTTGATATTGGGGAAAAGTACACCGAAAGGCAGTAAATGGCGGGAATTTTTAGCACCAAACCCTAAAAATTCGCTCCAAACATTTCAAATTGGCCGCTCCCTCTCACCTGTTTCTCTATCCATTTATACATCGCGAAGACGCGAACCCCCAAGTGGGTTTGGGGTGTGTTGTTGTATTCATTTGGTTGCGCGCACAAGGTGTTCGACGAAATTCCTCTGAGAGAGCGAGAGAGCAGAGGAAAGTGAGAGCTGAAGATGTATGTGGTGAAGAGAGACGGTCGCCATGAGGCGGTGCACTTCGACAAGATCACTGCCCGTTTGAAAAAGTTGAGCTATGGCCTCAGCACCGACCACTGTGACCCCGTCCTCGTCGCTCAGAAGGTTTGCGCTGGGGTTTACAAGGGTGTTACCACCAGCCAGCTTGATGAATTGGCCGCTGAGACAGCCGCTGCCTTGACTGCTAACCACCCCGATTATGCTTCCGTTAGTCTTTCTTCCCCCAATTCTGGATTTGTTCCTTTAAATTTTGATCTGGTTTGACGTTTGTAGTTATGGTTTTCAGTCTTAATTTGTGAATTTAGGAATCATGCTATGGACTAAGATTAGGGATTTTGAAATTTTCTTTTTTCTGGCAGTTGGCTGCACGAATTGTTGTCTCAAACCTGCACAAGAACACAAAGAAATCCTTTTCTGAAACGTGAGTCTCTCTGCTGATTTTGTTATTTATCTGTCTTCTGTGGTCTGTTGTTCTGCTGGTCTGCATATGATTGCGCTGCCATTGATTGCTTTCTTATTTACGTAGTATCAAGATCATGTACAACCACTTCAATGGTAGATCTGGATTGAAGGCCCCTCTGATTGCAGATGATGTTTATGAAATTATCATGAAGGTAATGATTCATGGATTGTACGATGTTATCTTTCCCCCCATGACTGTGTCCACGAACCTTGATGACCCGTTCTTATTTGTGTGTATGTATGTGTGTTTCAGAGTGCTGCCCGTCTTGATAGTGAGATCATCTATGACCGGGACTTTGATTATGATTATTTTGGTTTCAAAACACTCGAGAGATCATATCTGCTGAAGGTTAGTGGGAAAGTGGTTGAGAGGCCCCAACATATGATTATGAGGGTTGCTGTTGGAATCCACAAAGAAGATATTGAATCTGCTATCAGAACATATCACTTGATGTCACAGAGGTGGTTCACCCATGCTTCCCCAACCCTTTTCAATGCGGGAACACCAAGACCCCAAGTATGCATGATCGAGTCCTCTTTGAATTCAGTGTGATATCATGTGTTTATTTCGGTGGTTTTATATAAACTGATTGATGATCTATTGCAGTTGAGTAGCTGCTTCCTTGTTTGCATGAAAGAAGACAGTATTGAAGGAATATATGATACTCTTAAAGAGTGTGCTGTCATAAGCAAATCTGCTGGAGGAATTGGTGTTTCTGTTCATAATATCCGTGCTACAGGCAGTTATATACGGGGTACGAATGGGACTTCCAATGGTATTGTTCCAATGCTTAGGGTGTTTAACGACACTGCTCGCTATGTTGATCAAGGAGGCGGCAAAAGAAAAGGTGCTAAATTGTGCCACTAACCATTTTGTTGCTGATGATGCTTTTTCCTCTTTGAGGTTATTTATGATTTTTTTTTTATTATATCTGATATTGTATCTTATGGGCTGTCTTGCAGGTGCCTTTGCAGTATATCTTGAGCCATGGCATGCTGACATATTTGATTTTCTAGACCTAAGGAAGAATCATGGGAAGGTAATGTTTCTACTGAGTTTGGGGAAAACAGATTACAAACTGGATTTGTTTCCTTGCAAATTCTAATCAAATTGTGTTTTCTGGAATGCAGGAAGAACACCGTGCTCGTGATCTATTTTTTGCCCTTTGGGTTCCTGATCTGTTTATGGAGAGGGTCCAAAGTAATGGGGAATGGTCCCTATTTTGTCCCAGTGAGTCTCCTGGTTTGGCAGATTGCTGGGGGGAAGACTTCAACATGCTCTACACAAAGTATGAAAGAGAGGTAAATGCGTGATCTCAATCTTAGTACTATGGTCTTTACATGCAAATCTGTATGTTGTAGAGTGTCTGAAATCTGCATTGAATTGTTTGTATTTTGTAGGGCAAAGCAAAGAAGGTTGTTCAAGCTCAGAATTTGTGGTTTGAGATCCTGAAATCTCAGATTGAAACTGGGACCCCATATATGCTCTTCAAGGTTTGCATATATCTTCATTCTTCACAAGATTCTTTTCCATTTCATCATTTTTGTTATTTTGGTATATGCTTAAACATATTATGTTCCATCTGCTATATCAGGATAGCTGCAACAAGAAAAGCAACCAGCAAAATTTGGGTACAATCAAATCGTCCAACTTGTGCACAGAGATTATTGAGTACACTAGTCCTACTGAAACTGCAGTCTGCAACCTTGCTTCAATTGCACTGCCCCGATTTGTTAGGGAGAAAGTATGCTACCTCTTTTCTCCACTAAGTCCATGTACTTAGGTTTCCTCAACAATTGTTAGTTTGATGTGCTTATCAAATTGCACTATGTTATAGGGAGTTCCATCTGAGTCTCAACCATCCAAGCTTGTTGGGAGCAGCGGCTCAGCCAACCGCTTATTTGACTTTGACAAATTATCAGAGGTACATTTTGTGGATAGTTTCCTTTATGGTATTAAGCCTCAAATTTTCAAGTGGCAACTTGATAAGACTTTTTGTTGTTGAACAGGTTACTTCAATTGTCACTACAAACTTGAACAAGATAATTGATGTCAACTATTATCCTGTTGAAACTGCTGAAAGATCAAACTTCAGGCACAGGCCCATTGGTATTGGAGTCCAAGGCCTTGCAGATACTTTCATTTTGCTTGGAATGCCTTTTGATTCTGAAGAGGTAAAAGCCATTTGCAAATATTCTTGGGTTTTATTGGATGTAGAAGCATAACTCAATCTGATGACTTGTTTGTGTGCATTTCAGGCCCAGCAGTTGAACAAAGACATATTTGAGACAATTTACTACCATGCATTGAAAGCTTCATGTGAATTAGCAGCAAAAGAGGGTCCTTATGAGACCTACCAAGGGAGTCCTGTGAGCAAGGTATCAAACATTTTATCAAAAATTCCTTGCTTTTTGTAGAATTCCTAAATGAATCAATTGATCAGCATTCCTAATGTCATCAGTTTGTTTTCATTTGAAGCCTCTATTAGTGTCAATACATTAACTTGATTTTCATTCAACCAATTGCAGGGAATTCTTCAACCAGACATGTGGGGTGTTACCCCTTCAGACAGGTGGGATTGGGGCTCACTACGAAAGATGGTAGCAGAAAACGGTGTCAGGAATTCACTTCTTGTAGCCCCTATGCCAACTGCTTCAACAAGCCAAATTCTTGGAAACAATGAGTGCTTTGAGCCATACACTTCTAACATCTACAGTCGCAGAGTTCTAAGGTTTTTCTCTAATCTGCCCGAGATTGTTTCTTCTATGTCTTGATCATGCATCCTTACATAATTCAAATATTCTTGTGCTATTGCAGTGGTGAATTTGTAGTGGTTAACAAACACCTTCTCAATGACTTGACTGAAATGGGTCTCTGGAACCCTTCTCTGAAGAACCAGATCATTTATGACGGTGGATCCGTTCAGACAATACCTGAAATTCCTACAGACCTGAAATCAATTTACAGGTGCGCTTGTTCGGAGTAACTTGTTTTATTTTGTCCACCCTTTTTAAAAGAATGGATGCTTAGTTGCCATGCTTTCAATCAGGACGGTGTGGGAGATAAAGCAAAGGACCTTGGTTGATATGGCGGTTGATCGTGGGTGCTATATTGATCAAAGCCAGAGCCTAAACATACACATGGACCAACCAAACTTTGGAAAACTCACTTCATTGCACTTCTATGCCTGGAGCAAGGTATCCTATTGCAACATAACATCTGACCTGATTTCCTAATTTTGTCATTGGGCGTAAACTGATGGTGTGGTTCGTTGTCTTTATTGGATGAAGGGTTTGAAGACAGGGATGTATTACTTGAGGTCACGTGCAGCTGCTGATGCCATCCAGTTCACCGTTGATACCTCTTTGTTAAAGGTAAGTCCTTGGTGGAACGAAACGAATATTGACCTATTTTTACACCTTTTCCATTTTTTGATCCTTGTTTCATTTTTTTATGATGAACATTTGCAGGAGAAGACTGAGCCATTAGATGATAACACAAAAATAGCTCAGATGGTATGTTCTTTGACGAATAGGGAGGATTGCTTGGCCTGTGGAAGCTAGACCGATTCTGAGACCCACCTCTCGCCTATGGACTTATGATTGCTTCACATCCTCAGGCCGCCTAATGGCAATGCGGGCGTTGCTGCTGGTGGTATCCGGGCTCATATTATATGAACCTTGGATCTGGGTTAAAGCTCAGTAATATGTCAGATGTAAAGTTTAGATTTCCGTCCTATCATCTTTATGCGTATGTAAGGAACTCAAAGTTTCTTAATGCATCTTTTTAAGGATCCAGGTTTGAATCGCAGTGTCTTTGATTCAATCTGGTGCATGTATTTATGTCCTTATTATGGATTTACCCTGTGTTTCTTTGCCGAGCTTCATATTATATAGAAAGTTTTTAACATATTTTCTTAATTTTCTAAAAATTCCGAAGAGATGAAGTCACTAATGCTGCAATTAGATGTGTTCAAATTACGGCATTACCTAAATCCACTCAAGAAAGTCAGTTCTCGTTTTAGGGCTTGAGAATGCACCATGACACGCGCCCCCTTTCTCTCCTCTACCCCGTTCATCAAACCCCCAATCTGCACCAATTCCACCATCGTCCCCACCATATGCAAGGTTTCTCGCCACCAAATCGGCCTGTTCAAGCTGCCTACGTACGCTCCGGCTCCTATGGTGATTTGTCTTTTCTCTGTTCGCGGTCGGTGCTGCTGGTTGCGGTCGTCTTCTCTCTGTTCGGTGTGTGTGGCCTGTGGGAGGGTGATTTGTCTCCTCCCCGGCTCCTATGGTGATGTTCTGGTGGGATTGTCTTCTCCCCTCTTCACTTTTGTGGCTCTATTATCCTTATTCAGGTCACTCTACATCATCTCTAATCTAATTTTATCCAATTGCTTTGCCAAATCTAGTAAAATTACCGCTTGTTAGAGGCCTATGCCTCTTCACCCCCTACCCCCCGATTTTCGGGCCATGAAAAATATGAGGTTTTTGGAGCTGTCATTGCTTATTTCCTCAGTTCAAAGGATGTATTGGTTCTCATTGATTTGGGTCTTGCAAATCTGAACTTGGCTTTGGTTGTGGCTATTCTGCTATTAATCTATATTACTTGCATTTGTATTTTAGAAATCCTTCGCCTATGTTTTGTTAATTGCATTCTATTGTTCTGGTTTGTGGTTGTCACTACCCAGTGGTGGCTGAAAAACCCGGTGCTAGAGGGTTATGCCTCTTCACTACCTACCCCCCGAATTCCGGGCCTCGAAAAAACTGTGGTTACTAGAGCTTCGGTTCCTTTACCTAGTTCAACTAAAGATTTGTTTTTCATAAATACTGGCTCTGAAAATCTGTTCTTGGACGTGTTTGTGGCTGTTCGGCTTAGAGATAATGTTACTTGCACTTGCTATCTAATTACTCATTTCCCTGGTTGGGGTTATATTTATATCCACCCCTTCCCTCGAAAGGGATTTATAAAAATTCTAGGTAACATCCTTATGATGGGGTCCTTCCTCTCGGATGTTGCAAAGAAGCAATAGCACACAACTGTTGAGATCGGTAAGAGAAAATCTTTTCAATGCCAGTGTGTGAATCCAAAGTGTTTCCATATCTGTATGGCTCAAATCGGCTTCCTCTCTGCATCTATTTGGAGGCTGCATTTTACTACCTAATGTTTGTATTTGTATTATCATCTTATGGGTGCTATTATTGATAGAGGATTTTCAGTCGCCTTAAATCCTATCAAGTAAATCCGACTAACCTAACTAATATAGATTGACAAGTACGGGTCGATCCCACAAAGAGTCAACGATTTGTATGCAAATCAGAGTGTGTCAACAAGAACAAGAAACAAGGAGGGGGGATTGTGATGATTTAAACTAACTAATTAAGAAACAAAAGTAGACAAAAGTAACAAACGAAACAGATTGAGGAAATGAATATAAGAAAAATAGCTTAGGTCAACCAATCTCAGCAATCAGGCTTGTTTATTGATCATCGATCGAATAGATAACTTCCTCTAGAATACTTTGTTGTGGAAAGACTAGGTCTTTTGAATCCAATTCCTTATCGAATCTAGTTAACAGAACAACCAGACCCTGAAAACCCTAATTATCAAACAATCTTGAAACTATGATTCAATTCAATAATCGATGAAGCTTAAAGAAAATTCAACTAAGACAATTGACGCGCACAACCAATTATTCCATCAATTGAAAATTAATTCTTCATACAAATCCCTAAATCAACCAGTTTCAGAGATTTATACTTCGCTACTCAAGAATATAGATAATTCAACCAGAAATTACATATTTCTAGCTATAGATTATCATGAAAAGGCATCAGTTGATCAAGGTAATGAAAATTCACGAAAACCCTAAACATTCGATGCAAAGAATTGATAATATTGATAGAGGAGTATTAAAATAGAGAAATCTCACAATGAAATAGAAAACCTGAAGGCTTCGATTAATTTCCCCAAGCAAAGAAGTTTAGTTGCTCATGTTTGATGAGAAAACCATGAAAATCTCTATTCTACGTCTAACCATGTCTGATGTCCTCCTTCTCCAAACTTCCAACTCCCAACTTAACCTAATTTTCTCCTTCTAATAATAATAATAACATATTAATGAAATAACAAATCCAAAATAACCACTAAAGCCCAAAGCCCAACAAAAACGCAGCCCAACTCGTCCTTCCTTATGCTGAAAACTGCATAGATCGAATTTTGTTCAGTAGCCAGATTTGAAGTCCTGATAATGCTGTTTTCAAGGCCGAATTCAGAAAAGTCATAAACATGAAAGTTTTAGGTCTTCAAATCCTCTTTCCAAAAAGTATAAGTACGCCCCAATCCGATAACTACAGCCTTCGAACGACTTGTTTTAGTGCAGCGTCGCCAACCTGGACAGCTCCAATCCTTTGCACATATTCGGCCCCTCTCCTCGGCTCTAGTGTGCTTCTATTCTCGTCCAATCTTCCAAAATTGGCTCGAGCTTAGCTTCACCTCTTTACAATCACCTGAAATCATGCACAAAACTCGTAGATTCCGACTGTAATTGAAACATAATCAAAACATGAAAACTACTCTAACTCAAGCACTTTAATTATCATACCTAAATCTAACTAAATGCAATATGTTAACACTACTTAAATGCGTCTTATCAAACTCCCCCACACTTAAACCTTTCTTGTCCTCAAGAAACAAAACCAATCCAATCAAACATCACAACGGATACACTCTTCATGCATACACACCTTGTCAACAATAAAATCCAAAACCAAGTAGGAGACACAAGACAATAATCAACATCATCACATGTATTTGGGCAACTCAACAGCTTAGGCACATTTCAATCCAACCTCACCGGGTATATAAAGTGTTTCACTCTCACTCTTGTGTTTAGGCTAATTCAATTCTGCTCAAACTCAATCCAATACAACTAAGCTCCATGAAAATTGAAATCCATATACATCTCCACCGTGGATGACATTACAAGCAATAGTCATCATGAGGTCTTGTAAGGGTTGTAATGGGGCTCGGTGAGAAAATTAAGGTAGAGAATATTTTTGGCTTGTGGTGCTCATAATCCGGGAACTAAGCTCATAGTAACCAATTACAAGCTCAACCAAAACTTATCACAAACCATCAAACTCAACACTCAAGCACAACACAATACAAGAACTTTCTTTAGACCAAACAATACTCCCAAATCATTTCTAAAGGTGATGAAGGATGGTTCTTTTTATTTCAACTTCTTCTTCTTTTTTTTTTTCTTTCTTTCTCGACTTTTACTCCTAAGTGAATTTTATCATCCTTAGGCCCCGAGTATACATATATATACATAAATTCATAGAACGAATCCTCATAATAAGCGCCAAATGAATCAACACAATACACAATCTCATTCTCAAAGCACTCACTCAACCTCAAACCATCGTTTCACCAATTCTAATCGTAATTCCCGGATGGGTTAGGCTACAATTGGCTAAGGATAATTTTTGTGGAGCTACAAAGATAGGCTAATAGGCTCAGTTTGGCTTCAAACAATGGATGATATGCAAGGGAAGATATCAATCCCTTGACATAGATATGAATCCCAATTCTTAGAGGTAGTCACATTGGAGAGTATCACACACAAGAAGCAAAGAGGACATCCATAACGCATAGTCTGAAAAAGGTTAACAAAAACTCACAAGGTAAAATTTTGTTAGATTTCAATGCCACCTAAAATGTAAGAGTTATACATGCTCAATCAGTCCATTATCTCATGCTCCCATAGATCAAACAAACTAGACGAGGATCAACAATTAAATCATATCATGGGACTTATAGTTAGATTAAGAAGACAAGTGGTACAGATGAGGTTATCTGATAGACCCTAAATCTAGAATGTAATGCAGCTGATTTTTTTTCTTCTTTTTATATGATTTTTTTGTTTTTTGTTTTAAAATGCAAGACTAAGAATAATAACCATAAAATGAAAAAACAATAAAGAAATATATACAATGCAACCTAAATGCAAACATGTAAATGTTCCATCCCCCAAACTTAATTTACACATTGTCCTCAATGTGAAAGATAAAAGAGAAGGAAAGAAAACACATACAGAGTCATCTACATATGAGGCGGAGATGATGAATTCAAGCACAAGATCGAGTAAGGCGAGCCAACATTCTTTCTCTTCTCGACCTCAAGGAGACACCACAACTTAATCTCTACAAACAAGAGACAAGACAACACCAACAAAGAAATCTTTGCTGTCCAAGCAAGGAAAACGTACAATAACAATCAATGGTGTCAATCCACTCCCAATAACAATCAAGCATAACCACCATTCTCTCGAAATATTGCAAATTGTCAATCAATTAAGCATAAATTGATCAATACTACCTTCAATAAACTAAATCAGAAAACTCAAGAATCAAATGCCTAATATTCAATTCCCTTGTGTTTGGAATTTCACAATTAAGCACAAGAATCCCAAGCCAAGCCAAAAACTCTCGATCAATCTAAATTCACCAACAAATTCAATGCAAATAAGCTTTAATCTCATCCAAACAACTTCTAAATTCCACAAATTTAACAAATATGTAAAACCCTAGAATTTAGGGATTTTTGAAAACTCACCTCAACACCTACAATGGAGAAGAGAAAGAGGAGGAAGGGTTGACCGGCTGGTGGTTGGTGTGGGTGTCGGAGATGGCTGGCGAGGTCAGGAGAGGACGGCGCTGGCAGCTGTGAGAGAGAGAGAGGTGTAATGGGAACTCGGGTGGTTGCGGCTATGGAACTCGGGAGAGAGAGACGGGGTTCTTCAGATTTTCTTTCTCTGCTTTTTTTTTTCGGGACGCTAAAAACTCGGGTGTGGCATACATAACTCAGCTGAGTTATGTTATTTCCACCCGAGTTTTTTCTCGAGACCTGTTTGCAACTCGAGTTGGCCAAGAACTCCGCCGAGCTTCTTACCCGAGTAACTTACTGTAATTCTCTTGCTTTTTGGCCCTTTTTGACGAATTTTTTTTGGGTACTTGAAATTGAAAACTTAAACGGAAAAAAAATGAAAAAAGAAAATCTAAACTACTCACCTTGGGTCTCCTCCCAAGAAGCGCTTGATTATGGTCGTTAGCTCGACCCAATGCATGCTCACTCTTTGGATTCTGGCTCCCTAAGAGCCAACTCTTCAACGACTTCTTCACTAGTTCCCTTATGGTACAATTTCAAGCGTTGTCCATTGACTTTGAAAGTTTTGTGTGTGGCAACCTCATAAATCTCCACAACTCCACATGGAAACACTTGAGCAACCACATATGGACCAGACCAACGAGAGCGGAGCTTACCAGGAAAGAGGCGCATGTGCGATTGAAATAGGAGGACCTTATCCCCCACCTTGAATTCCTTCCTCAAAATTATGTTCATATCGTGCCAAGCTCTTGTCTTGTCCTTGTAGATTGATGCATTATCATAAGCCTCAAGACGGAGCTCCTCTAACTCTTGTAATTGTAGCTTCCGACCTTTGCCAGCTTCGTCAAAATCCATGTTGAAGCTCTTTACTGCCCAATTTGCTCGGTGCTCTAGCTCCACAGGAAGATGACATGCCTTCCCAAAAACTAACCGATACGGTGACATACCAATCGGTGTTTTATAGGCTGTTATGTAAGCCCATAATGCATCATCTAACCTCATACTGCAATCTTTTCTATTCAGAGCAATTGTCTTCTCAAGGATGGATTTGACCTCTTTGTTAGATACTTCCGCTTGGTCATTTGTTTGTGGATGATAAGCCGTGGACACCCGATGTGTGACATGATACTTTTTCAACAAAGCACTCATAGTTCGGTTACAGAAATGCGCTCCTCGATATCGGATATATCGGCGATATATCGAGGATATTTAGAATCTGATACGATATCGGCATATTGGGTGAAAGTATCGGTCAACTTGATATATCGGGTCAATATCGGCGATATATCGGGTCAACGCCGATATATCGGGTCAATATCGGTGATATATCGGGGATATTTAGAATTGCCAACTTTTATAAGACAACTTTAGCCCTTATGACCTGATATATCGATCGAGTCAATATCGGCGATATATCGGAGAAATTTAGAATTGCCAACTTTGATAAGGTAACTTTAGCCTTTATGAACGAAGTTGTTTTTATTTTGTGAAGTTTATTTGGTAATTTTGTATTTTAAATATTAATTTTTCATGTGTATTTTTATATTTTAAAGTATAAATATAATATTTATAATTAAAAATTAGCGAAATCGATAAATCCGACATATCTCTGATATATCCCCGATATATCATTTTTACTCCTAACCGATAAGATCCCGATACCCGATATTTAGAACCTTGCACACCCATAGACCCAATTCTCGAGCCTGAGCAATTTTTCCATCTTCAGCAAAGGCTTAGGAGGAGACTCATGTCGACATCCAACAATGGGAATGAGGGCCAGTTCACACCAGCACAGGAGCTTGAGAAACTCCGCCTACAGATAGATGAATTCACCGCTAGAGAAGCAGAACACGCCCAACGAGAGACGGAATATACACAGAACCAGCTGCGGTGGGAGGCAAGGGTAGATCGCGAGGAGGCAACTTGAGGAGCAGATGGGGCATATCCTAGCCAACACAAAGGAGTATCTGCATCCTACTCTGGAAGTTCCAAAATCGCCGATTGTTCTCCCTGCTATTAATTTTGAAATTCGTCATTCTTTTATTACTGAAATTAGGAGGAGTCAATGTACAGGAAGAATCAATGAATGTCCTTTAGAGCATGTCACAACTTTCATAGATCTATGTGAAGCTATTGCAGATGGTGCTAATTTGGAATATTTAAAACTAAAGGCCTTTTGTGGTCCCTTGCAGGAATAGCACAACATTGGCTGGAAGGATTGCCTGCACGATCAATTCGCACGTGGAATGAATTGTAGGACTTGTTCCTCAACAAGTTCTTTTCTTCTGCGAAGACAGCTGCTCTCAGACAACAGATCACGACTTTCAGACAAAAGCCAGGGTAAACACTCGCACAGGTCTGGGAGCGCTGCAAAAGGCTTCTGAAATCTTGTCCTACGCATGGACAACCGCCCTATGTCATCCAGGAGATTATCTTCAACTGCCTAGATGCGCCTACTAAGGATATGATCAACAACTACATTGCCTATGGGTATCTCGAGTACATTCCACGCCATGCTTGGGAAGTGTTTGAGACGCTGGCCAACTACGACAACACATATGTGACTTCTGCGGCCTCTTCTGACGAAAGGTATGAAAGGTCTGCCACATCTATGCCATTGTATGCGCCACAAAAGGAGGTTGATCCAGACGTTAGGGAGCAATTCCAGAATGACCAGGTACGCCGTCTTACCAAACAAGTCAAATTCTTGTCTAAAAATCAGCCTTGTTTGGAATGTGGGTTTGTGAGGCACAATAACACTGCGTGCCCACACGTCGATCAAGTATATCAAGCAGAAACCCCCGAAGAGGTAAGGTATGCTGGGGGACACTACTCAGGGCCACATCAGAACCAGAACTGGAGCTACTATCGCCAGCCCCAGCATCAGAATCCCCCTCCCTACAGAGCTCCTGGTCACCTTGACAGAGAAGGTAAGAAAGATGACCTGCAAACCATTCTTGAGGAGATGCGGAGGAATCATTCAGACACCAAGCAGTCTATCAATTCCATCCACACTCAGATGCATGGTGTCAACTCTAGGCTTGGGGAAATCGATATATGTCGGAAATCAATTGAAACCCAGATTGGTCAACTAGCTACATCCGTCCCTAAACAATCAGGTACGCTCCCTAGATCCTCTGAACCTAATCCTAAGACTAAATCTATAGGACATGTGGCTGCCATGAACCTAAGGAGTGGGCGACAGATGCAAACGCCCGAGCTAACGATGGAAGAGGAAGGAGTTGGAGACGAGTCGATATCGACCAGTCCCCACTCGATATCGACCAGAATGCAACGCCTGCCCAGAAATTGACAAGTCCAGCCGATATCGACCCGACGCTAGTCGATATTGACCATACACCAGTTGATATCGACCCCCTCCACTCGACATCAGCACCTCCGGCGAAGAAAAAGCTGCTATTCCAGACAAAATCTCAAAGGATCCAGCAGAGAAGAAGTTCCAGCATTTCATAAAGATGCTTCAAAGGCTCAATGTCACAATACCCTTCACATAAGCTCTTAAAGAGATGCCATCATATGTAAAGTTCCTCAAGGAGATCTTAAGCAAAGAGCGATCAATGGTTGAGATCGCAGAGGAGTGCAGCCAGATGGACGTGCTAGAGAAAAGGCCAGATCCAGTTAAGTTTGCTATAACCATTGGATTTGGTCAATATAAATTCAATGCTTTATGTGATTTGGGAGCCAGTGTGAGTATAATGCCTTTATCAATCTGGTCCAAAATTAAGATAAGTGCTCTAGAGCCTGTAGATGCAAAACTATATATGGAAAACAACACGGTGGTCATCCCAACAAGAATGGTGGATAATGTACCAGTGCAAGTAGGTAAGTTCTTTGTCCCTGCTGATTTATTAGTTATTGATATGGCAGAGGACCCTGCTTGTCCAATCATTCTAGGAAGGCCCTTCTTGGCGACGGTGGATGCCAATATAAGTGTAAGGAAGGGGGTGCTCACTTTCAACATCAGTGATGAGGTAATTGAGTATTCCTTTAATAAAACTAAAAGACATAAATGGTCTCATGGAAGAGGTCAAGTCAATATCAGCCAGGTACATCACTTGCGGGGAGCCTTAGGTAAGAAACATGACCCCCGAGGAGCTGGAAAAGAGGGATATGGAAGCACAGGTGGAGGAGATCATGGCTATCTTGAACGAAGAAAATCCACTCGACACCAACCAAGGTAAGTCGATATGGACTAACTATTTTTCGGATGCTTTGCCAGATCTTAAGTATGGGGTTGAAATCGACCAACATTCTGCAGCGGAGTCGATTGGGCCACAGAAGCAGTCGATATCGACCACTCCAGGTCGATATCGACCACCTCATATCGAGTCAACTCCACCTTCAGAAATCAAGTCAGCAGAAATCGAACAGAAGAACTCGATATCGACCACTCTTGGTCGATATCAACCTCCTCAAGTCGAGTCGATTTCACCTCCAGATACAAAGCCAACGGAAATCGAGCAGCATAGCTCGATATCGACCACCCTAAATCCACCCGTCTTCGTCTGCATCGACTGAAACAGCGCTAGAAAAGCAGCAGTCGATATCGAGTGAAATTGGTCGATATCGACCAGATCCTTAGAAGCTGAATGACACCGAATCTGCAAAGGTAAGCCAAGGTATGAATCTTTCTTCTCCTATTTCAATCAAAGATTTATCTATAGATGGGAGAGGTTTGCCTTGGTATGTGCGCTTATGCAGGGTTTCCAATGACGATCCTAAGGAATATGAAGTAGGAGACAAAGTCTATGTCTCCAAATCAAGTGATCATTGGTTTCCTAACAAGTTCAAAAAGAAAAAGATGGAACCTTTCATGGTGAACAAGATCCATTCAGGAGGACTGCAACCGATGGACAAGAATGGAGTTCTGTTTGAAGCCCAGACTACATGGGCTCTGCAGATGCCACCTTGAGCTAAACGGAGAAAGTCGGCCTAGAGACTATAAAGTCTAGAGCTTGTAAATAAAACACTTAGTTTTTTGAATTTTTGGACATTGTTGCTTTTGGTTTTTGGTTTTTGGGACATTATTTTTAAGTTTTTCTATTGTGGGTATTTCTTTTCTAACAATTTTTGCAGGTACGAAGAAGGAAGCAACAATAGTCGATATCGAGTAATAAAGGTCGGTATCGACCAGCTCACTCGAAATCGACCAAGCTCTGCAGCAACATTGCACTCGTTTTTCGACGATCAGCACACCTGTCGAGTGAGTTTCTTTCTTTACCCTTGTTTTTATACAATGAGGACACTGTAATGTTTAAGTATGGGGTGGGGGAAGGGCTTAGTTTATGCATATTTGATTTTAGTTGACAATATGTGTGCATATTTAGAGTTTATTTCTTGATACATGGCTACTTTGGAGTTCATGTTTTATCTATGTGCTTATATGCATGTTTTCCAAAGTTTGAAAAAAAATCACCCCCATTGAAATTTTTTGATAAGTGTCATGGAAGTTTTATTGAACTCGACGATGCAAAATTGGATTCATTACAGTTATATCCTTAGGAGGGTGATAATGCCTATATTCCCAAGAATTTGACGCGGGACGAATGTCGTTGACACTTTTGCCCTTTGTCAAATAGTAATAATATCCAAAATTAAACACATAACCAATAGGTTAGGCAATCAATCACTTGATAAACCAAACAACTACTAGTATAGCGATGAAGTCTGATGTCGAACCCACAGGGAGAAGCGATTTCCTATTCTTGAATTGGTAAATAAAGAGCGACCATTCCGGGGTTCAAAGCGATTACCTATTCAATAACTCTTAACAAGTACTCTCAAAGAAAATTAATAATCTTGGGCAAATAGCAAATATGTAAAAGTACCCAAATTGCAAATCACAACACAAATTGATATCAAGGTAGAAAGAACATTTCACCTGTAATTCTCTGACAATGGTTGGAATTCATGGTCCTTAGATCGATCTATTAATTATTCATATTCCTATGTCTACTTGACTAAAGTTGAGAGATCCGTAGAGATTCACTCATCTTATTCAATATCACTAAAGAGTAGCATTAAGAACTCATGTAATCAAGACCAATTGGCACATTGACTCTACACAATCAAGACAGATAGGCGCATAACGAACTCAATCCTAATCGCATATCCTCAACATAGATCAATTGAAATCATCCACTACAAAGACAAAGAGAGATCACTATCATCAATACCTTTGTTTGCTATCGAGAAAACAACAACGAATTCATAGCTAGAGATGCAATTCCTAACATGTTGATCAAGCATAGAAAGAAACACAAATATAAATTAAGAACAAGATGATAGAACATGAATAATCAAATAGAATCAAATCCTCACAATCCAAACAACCATGTCTTCAAATCACATGCGAAACTATGAGTTTAGAAACTTATAGGCCAATTCTCTCTCTCTCTCTCTCTCTCTCTCTCTCTCTCTAATGGTGTTCATCGTCTCACAATAGCCACACACCACAAAAATAAACTGAAAATAACCTTAAAAGGTCTCTCAAGGGTCGGCAAAACCCTAGAAGAGTTAATGGAAAATACTATAAAATAATAGTCTTCGGATCCAAAATCGTGTTTCCGGGATCTAGGCCAACGGCGGGCGCCGTGACAGGGGCGGCGGGCGCCGTTCCTGCAGTGCTCGACGTTCCTCAAATTCCTTTGACAAATTCCAATAGCGTGTCTCCTTGCTCCTCCTTAGCCTCCATTTGCTCCAAAACATGCTTCTTAAGCTCTTCCCAAAGTCCATCCAAGGTCGGAATGTAAATCTGTAGAGTAAATACTAAAAACACATAGATTCCGAACTCGAATACCCCATAAGTAATAAACGGAACTAGACTCAAAACATAACAAAACCAATACCTAAAAGCAATAAGAAACACCTATAATGCCTACATGAAATATGCATTATCGGAGGGCACCTAGAGCTTACCAAACAAGCTTATCCCACTAAGTGTTCTGATATCCAGCAAATTGCCAAGATTCCTTATGACGTTGCCGTAGGATCTGTGATATATGCCATGCTCTGTACCCGTCCTGCTCTAGCTTTCTCAATAAGTGTCCTTAGCAGGTTTATGTCTAATACCAGAATGGATCTCTAGAATGCTATGAAATACCTTCTTAGATACATCTCCGGTACTAGAAACACGTGTCTAGCCAACAAGCCCTATACTTCCCCTGATCATATATATGACTATTGAAGGTTCGATAATGTAAAACAATGTAATATAGAAATACTCTAGAAGGGGGGTTGAATAGAGTATGCCCGTTTTTTGCAGAAAGTCTCAAGACTTTTGGAGCTCGTATCAAACCCTTTGAGATAAACCTGAATCACAAAGTTAGACAATCGAACCAAGTGCGGAAATAAGGTAAAGCAATAGGTAAAGGACACGAGTAATTGTTTACGAGGTTCGGCACGAACTTGGCCTACGTCCCGCCTAGGGTTCTTCCAAAACCCTAGGATTCAAAAGGCTTTATTGATTCACTTAGCTTAGGATCCTAATAGCTCACCGAGAAGCCTCTCTCCTATACAATTTCAATCTAGTCAACTCACGTTCTCTTGGAGTCCTAGACCAATCTAGAAGAGCCCCACCTCTCTCAGCTATCTAGTACAATCCTCTTACTCTCACAAATCAATAGCCTAGTGCAACTTCCCGAGTTATAAACTCTCGAGTAACACTATAAATGAATATATCCTATAAGCTCACAGTGACTCTCAAAGGCTTTGAAATAAACAACAAACTCTTGAGCGCTTAGCAGAGAGACACTTTGGAAGACAGATCTTGCTTGAATGAATGAAAGCTCGTGTAGCACTTCTCTCTTCTGTCTTCTTCTTTCTTTCCTTTATATAGAAGTGGAATGGCGCCTAAGGATCTTCACCAACGGCTCTTTCAAATCAGGCTTGATCTTGAATCTTCTATTTATGGATACTCCGAAGCCATGATCCTCTTTGAATAGGATCTCCTCAATATGCGCCAAAGGAAAGATATAAACTCGAAATACTTCCTGAAAGATTAGTCATACATATATATATAATATAAAGGAAGTATATAATGAGATTAAATAATATTCGGACTAATAAGACAGGTTTTGTATTTCATCAACTGTTAATGCTCCAAGGCCTTTGACACAAACATCCTGTCAAAGCCTTTGAAACATTTATTCCGATTTTCATCAAGGGAGGGAGTTATTAATCTCCCCCTAGATGAAAGACAAAACCTGTGCATCCCTACAACTTAGTCAAGCATAGATAATAAAATAGAAATCGGACTAAGTACCTGCAAGGGTTAGACAAATGTTGGATGAAAATTTTAAAGCATGCAAAAACCATCCAACCGAAAACCATAAATAAAAAACCAAGGTCTTCCAAGACCTTTAAGAGCAGAGGTTTTCAAAGTCTAAGCAACACCACAGATCATCTCCCCCTTTTTGTCTTTCAACAAAGGGAGGAGGTAAAACAGTCACCAAAAAAGTTACCAAATGTTTTGAAAACGTTTCCAAAAACAAGCAATGTATCAAGTGGGTGGGATAAGATTGGGTAGGGTTTAGGCTTAGTCATCCAGAGCATCATCAGTAAGCCTCGTCCACAGTCCTTCCAGCATCTTGGAAATCCCGCTCATCTCCGTCATAATCTCCTTCTGCAGCTCCTTGATATCCAGGCGAACTTCCTCCAAGCCCAACTCTAGGTTGTCCATGCGTTCATCGAAAGCCGGAGCAGTGGGAAAGGCTTTTGAAGGAGTGGCAAGACTCAAGGTCCCTTGGGGAGACCGAGTGATGCCAATCTTTTCAAGGCCCTTAGAGTCAAACTTACCCGTATGACGCAACTGTTCTTCATTTTTGACATCAATTCCAGAAGCTTTGAAGAGAGGGGTCAAAAGGGTAGCAAAGGGGAGGGGAGAGCCTTTTCTAGCTTTTTTGGCATGAGCCATGGTTCCAAGGATAGTGTTGGCCAGATCAAGATCAAGGCCATTTAAGATGCGGTGGAGCGGGACATATCATTGTCGGTAAGGAGTGAGCCAGAGTTAAGGCGGGGTAAGAGGCATCGAACAATGATGTTGAAAATTATTTTTGCCTCAAGGGTTAGGGATGAGTGAGTTAGTTGCTTTGAGGTGCTGTTGGATGCTTCGGGTAAGAGATACTTGGCTCGGGCAAGGATGATGCAATTCTCTTTTGAGGGGTGTATTTCAGAGGGTGGAACTGGGGTAGGTAAGCCAAGGAAATCTGCAAAATCATTGGAGTTGAGAGAGTTGCTAACCCCTTTGACAACAGACTCCAAAGACCAACCATTGGTGTCGTTTTTGGCTTTTAGGTTAATGTAAAACAGACGGGTAAGCTGGGGGTAGTAGACAGTTTCAAGGTTAAGAAGGGTCCAGGCTAGGGATTTTTTGAGAAGCTCAATGCATGGTAACTTCAAAGCTTCGAAGAACTCAAAATCCAAAAAATCAGAACAGCTAATCTTACGAGTTCGAAACTCGTCTACCCACTTACCAGCAGTCTCAGCATCTTGAAACCAAGAGGAGGGCAAGGATTGATTTACTTGGATATAGGCCGGGGGGTCGGCATTCTTTCTGCGAGCAACTGTTGGAGCAGCTCTCTTGACAGGCGCTACAAAACTCTTGACAGTGTCCTTCCTGGTGCGCTTGGGAGATGGAGGCTTGACAGCAGCAGGGGCTTTCCGCTTCTTTGGAGACGGGGGAGGAGGAGAAGGAGAGGGAGATTCTTCCTCCTCTTCCCCAGACCCCGAGTCCTCACCGGACCCCGCTTCATCTCCTTCAGCTTCCTCGTCATCCCCAGAACCCTCTTGCTCTTCTTCTTCTTCCTCGGGCTCCTCCTCGGATGGAACCTCTTCGGCTTCGGCTTCCTTTCGAATCCGCTCAGCTTCCTCCTCTGCCAGTTTCCTAGCAAGCTCGGCCTCCTCATCAACCTTTTTCTTCTTCAAGGCTTCCTCCTCGGCTTCCTTGGCAGCATCTCTCTCCAGGGTGGCGTCTAGGTCATCTTCCTCCTCTTCCTCGTCCACTTCCTCAGCCAAAATCTTCCTCTTCCCTTTCTGTTTAGCACTGAGCGGCTTCTTGGCATAGCGCTTTTGAGAGCTCTTGGGAACAATGCCCGTGCTCTCAGCGATGGTGCTCTGGACGACAGTTGGGATAATTGCTTGAGGAGCGGGTTCAGGTGTGGGAGAGGTAGCAGTGGCCTGGCGTCCCTTGGGGGTGGCGCCAAGTCTTTTGGGTGTGATAGCTTTCTTGGTCTTGGGTGCCATGAAGGAAATCGGCTAGGGTTTTCTTAGAACAAATTGAGAAGTTGAAGAGGGAGAAGGTGAAGGGGTTTGGATTAGTTCTGAGTTTGTGATGTAATCGGGTACTGGATTGGGTTTAAGTAGAGGGAGTGATGGGACTGGTTTAGAGTTCCAAGGAAAGAAATCATCACATTGCCAATTTGAAAGATTTCCAATTCAAAATTCAAATGTTCCCATTAAAATCGGACTGAAAAACTGAAAGATTTAGTTCCAAATTTAAAAAATATCTTAACGGTTAAGAATAATTTTGAAATCCGAAAAAAATATAATTGATTAAATATCTAAAAAGATATTAACCAAAAATATATGATCCGATATATGTAATCCACCATTTAGTTCACACACCTTGTTATAGTTCTCAAGGGTCTTGACACTAAGTAGAATTTATCTTTCGTAAAGGGAATGCTCCCCCTACGAAAGTGCATCCTTGTTAAGTATCCCAATCTCTCGTCTTATGATAGTGAACCTGTCCTCTGCCAAAGGCTTAGTGAAAATGTCAGCCCATTGATAATCAGTTGAAATAAACGAAATGGACACATCACCTTTTTCAACATGATCTCTAATGAAATGATGCCTTACATCAATATGTTTGGTCCTTAAATGCTGAACAAGATTCTTAGTGATGGATATGGCACTTGTATTGTGACACTTAATTGGAATACCTTTGAGGTTGATGCCAAGATCTCGCATTTGTTGAGCTATCCAAAGGATTTGGGAGCAACAGGCTCCAACTGCAATGTATTCGGCTTCTGTTGTGAGCTGAATTTGTCATGTTTTACAGTAACATTTATATCGTTTTCTGCATACATTACATACATTTGGGTTAGATAGTACAGAATCTATGTAGTTTATGTTTATTTGCCAAATTATGGAATCTACACCAGTTTCTTTTTAAATCGCAGAATTCGAGACGTTTTACAGCAACTCTAAGGAAGGTCAGAAAAGCTCGGAAAACCACTACAGAAGTCCAAGGTCAAAGAAGCAGCGGGACCAGTCGAATCAAGTTGAGAGCCCAGGTTACTCGATCTCGAGTTGACCTTACTCGATCTAGACGAACATGTCCGAGCATAGGCCTTGTCGACTAGGAGCAGTGTCGAGAGCCAGATCAACCCAGCTCCGGGACCCTACTCGATCTCGAGGACCACTAGTCGAGATCGACGACACTGAGACGCCACACCCGGAGTCGATGAGAAGAGGAGCTGATCGAGAAGCCGAGGACGAAGGCGCTGAGCACCCCTACTCGATGTCGACAAGACCTTGTCGAGATCGACGAGCCACCTAGCGCCTGTCCGAGTCCGTACCGAGGAGGAGTCCTCGACATCACCAAAGAGCCATCCTCGACCACACCCCTACTCGATCTCGATGAGCCCTAGTCGAGATCGACGACGCCCAAGAGCCCAGATCCGAGCCATGCCGAGCAGAGTCACTCGAGAACACCAGTCGACGACGAAGCCTTGTCGATGTCGACGAGCCCTTGCCGATGTCGAGTAGACCAAGTCCTGGAAACGCGTCGCCGTGAGCAGTCCGAGTAGAATTGGGAATCCTTGGGGCCGAAGAAATCCGAGATTGCCGAGATACATCATCATCTATCCAATGGAAGGAAGATTTATCAACATGAAGAAACTTACCTAGTTTAGATTTATCTTTTCCATTTTAGATTTAATTCCATTATTGCTTTTATTTATCCTTAAGCATTTTAGATATAGTTTTAGATATAGATAGAAGATTCTCCTTGATTAGCAAGGAATAGAAGGCTATAAATAAAGCCCTAGGGGCTGGTTTTTCATGAATTCCAACACACAACACAATCTTAGGGAGAGAGAAGTTTTAGGAGTTCTAAAGTTTTTAGGGTTTTGGCATTCTGTGAAAGTTGATTGCCGGGATTGTAAAGGCTTTTGAATATAGTTTAATGCAAGTTTCTTTTTATACATCAATGTCTGCAATTGCGATGAGGCGTGAGTAGTCCACCCACTTCTGGGGCTGGGGTGAGCCCGACGGTGGCCATGTGAGATGATGCAGTAAATGTCAGATCTTTTTATGCAATTCGTCTTCTATCCCTCTGAGCATGATTCTTTTGCGAGAGTTGAAGGTAATCCTTGTTTGTATTATTGAAGCGAAAGTGATCTTAATGCAACTTGGATTAATTATGTGAAAAGGGTTAGTAACAATTAGGGTTTATGCGAAAGCCTCTATATGCCTATTTGTTAATAACGAAAGTTGTTTGATGGAAAGCATGATCTTTTATGCCTTTATGTGTTATTTTGCATGGTTATCGTTGTGGTGTTGATACCCTGGCCTTGGAAGTCTTTTATTATATTGATTTATTTCTGTCGAAAAGTTGAGTTTTGGTTCGAAATTTGCAATTTCAATTTTCTGAGTTTTCTAGTCGATACAGAGGAGCAGTTTGTCGATATCGAGTAGGACCTTAGTCGATATCGAGTTGGCTTTAGTCTATGTCGAGTTGAGTTTCTGCTTCTGTCATCGAGTTGAAAGTTTATGTTTTTACTGTTCCTTGTCAATCTCGAGTACCTGCTTGTCGAGATCGAGTAAAGTTGATGCCTTGCTTTGTTCATTACTTTCGTTTGCTTTTATTTTCTGTCTTTTCTGCTGCTTGTCTGTGAGAATCTGTTAAGAACTGCTGACGTGCTTCCTCGTGGATTCGATCCTGACAACCTTCTACTACAACGGGAGGAAGTCTTGTATTTATTTGCTGAGACAGGGAAGTCAGTCTGATCTTTATTTTATATTTATTTCATACTTGACCATCCTCCCGCAACAACAAATTGGCGCCGTTGCCGGGGAAGCAATCATTCGCGCCTTAGGTAGTTAAATCTCACGTCTACTTTGAGTTACTTTTCAAGTGTATGCGCCGTTCTGGTCTACCACTCGAGTTTGACAGCTTAGACGAACTAGAGCGTTACCTACACATCTACTCTAAACTCAAAAGGATCATGACGGCCGCTGAAACACAAGAACAACTGATTGCCTGGCTTACAAGGGAGCTAGCCGCAAAGGATACCACTATAGCCAATGAAAGGGCAGCGAGGGAACAAGAAGCTGAGCGCACAAGGCAAGCAGAAGCTGAGCTTGCCCAATATCCAACTACTGCTGAGGATTATATGCATCCAACCCTCGTCGTGCCTGAATCAGCGATTCTTATCCTTGAAAACTCTTTTGAAATTCGCACTCAATTTCTTATAGAGATATAAAATAATGCCTTTTTTGGTAGATTTAATGAGTGTCCTCTTGAACATATTATGAACTTTTCTGACATGTGCCGTACTCTTGCTGAAGGTACAACTTTGGAATATGTCAAGATGAAATCTTTCCGCTGGTCGCTGGCTGGACCTGCACTGAAGTGGCTTGAAGGGCTGAAACCAAGATCACTGACAACATGGGCCCAAGTAGAGCAAGAGTTTCTGAACAAATTCTTCCCACCCGCCAAAACAGCACATCTCCGCCAGAAAATCACCGCCTTCAAACAGAAGCAAGGGGAACCGCTAGCAAAGGCATGAGAGCGCTACAAAGAACTTCTGCGATCTTGCCCTACTCATGGACAGCCACCCTACGTCATTCAAGAGATCTTCTTCAACTCTCTTGATCAAGTCACTAAGGACAGAATCAACCATTATACTCGCTATGAGTATCTGGCAATGCCGCCAAGTGACGCATGGGGTCTGCTAGAGAAGCTCACCAACTACGACAACAAGTATGGGTCTACTGCAACTTATGAAGAAAACCCATACGCCAAGCCAGCACCTTCCATGCCCCTCTATGAGCCTCCTAAGGAAATTCATCCGGATGTAAGGGAACAGTACTACAGAGATCAGAACAAGAAGCTCCTTAAGCAAGTGAAATATCTTTTTGTCAACCAGCCTTGCATTGAATGCGGATCGCAACGGCACACCACTCCTGAGTGCCCACACACAGAGCAAGTCAGGTTGGCAGAGCACCACGAGGAGGTAGCTTACGCAGGGGGTCCCAATCGCTACATAGGGGACCAAAGGTTTCAGCAACCACAATGGAACCAAGGTGTCCCTAGGAACCCCCCTCCCTACAGAGCTCCAGGACATCCGGAAAGGGACCAGAAAAAGGATGATATACAGACAGTCCTGGAGGAAATACGGAGGAATCACTCAGAAACTAGGCATTCCTTCAACTCCGTCTACACTCAGATGCAACGGGTCAACTCTAGGCTTGGGGAGATTGATATATGGCAAAAATCAGTTGATACACAGATTGGTCAGCTGGCAGCAGGAATCCCCAGACATTCAGGTGCGCTCCCTGGGTCTTCTGAACCAAATCCTAAGGGAAAGACTGGGCACATCGCTGCTGTAAAACTCAGAAGCGGCCATCAACTGCAAGAGCCAGAGGTCGGAAAGCAGCAGAACAATGAAGAACAACAAGTCGACATCGACAACACTGTAGTCGACATCGAGGAGGGCCTAGTCGACGTAGAGGAGAAACTTCAGAAACCTTCGTCTGCACTACACAGCAACTCGACTGCACCCAATTTGGTCGAGATCGACAAGGGGCTACTCGACATCGACGACGGTCAACCCGAGATCGAGAAAGCTGCAGCACCTCCGACATCTGTTCTGGCTCCGAATCCGAAAAAGAAGCTGCCTTTCCCCACAAAATCTCCAAAGGACCCGGCAGAAAAGAAATTTCAGCGCTTCATCAAGATGCTTCAGAAACTCAACGTCACCATCCCCTTCACAGAAGCTCTCAATGAAATGCCATCTTATGTCAAGTTCCTGAAGGAGATTTTGAGCAAAAAGCGATCGATGGCTGAAATTACAGAGGAGTGCAGCCATTTGGACATACTGGAGAAGAGGCCAGATCCAGGTAAGTTTGCTATAACCATTGGATTTGGTCCATACAAAATTAATGCTTTATGTGATCTTGGAGCTAGTGTAAGTATAATGCCTTTAACAATACGGTCCAAGATTAAGATAGGTGCCCTAGAGCCTGTGGATGCTAGACTTTATATGGCCAACAACACGGTGGTCATTCCAACAGGCATGGTGGACAACGTGCCAGTACAAGTAGGTAAATTCTTTGTCCCTGCTGATTTCCTAGTTATTGATATGCAAGAAGATCCTGCTTGTCCAATTATTCTAGGGAGACCCTTCTTGGCGACGGTGGATGCCAACATAAGCGTAAGGAAAGGAGTGCTCACCTTCAACATCAGCGATGAGGTAATTGAGTATTCCTTTAATAAAACTGAAAGGCATACAGGTCCAATGGAAGAGGTAAAATCTATCTCAGCTGGCTACATCACTTGCGGGGAACCCAAGGTCAGGAATATGACCCCTGAGGAGCTGGAAAAAAGGGACATGGAGGCCCAGGTGGAGGAGATCATGGCAATCCTAAAGGAGGATGCAGAAAATCCAATCGACACAAATGATGGTACGTCGTTATGGATTAATTATTTTTTGGATGCCTTGACATGAACTAAGTATGGGGTCAAGATCGACCAAGACTCCTCTACATCGAGGACCCTAGTCGATCTCGACAAGACACAGAAGCCTCCACCAGCACCAGCGTCATCGGGCAGCAATACAGAAACTGAGGGCTACTCGACATCGAGTAAGCTACTCGACATCGACCACCACTCGGTTTCCTCGACTTCGCCTTCTTTAACGCTGACTCCGCCAGACGAACCAGGCTCATCGATCTCGACTAGGCTTGTCGAGATCGACCACCACCAGGCTCCCCCAGCTCCTGCTTCCTCGACGCTGCAGCCACCAGGAGCAGAACCCTACTCGACATCGAGTAGTCTACTCGATGTTGACAAGCCCTCGACTTCACCAGCTTCTGCATCCTCGAGCAGCCCACCACCAGAACCTGCAGACTCGTCGAAATCGACTAGCCCTAGTCGAAATCGACCAAACACAGTGGTCCCCGATTCCGTCGCTGCAAAGGTAAGCCAAGGTATGGATCTGTCTTCCCCTATTTCCATTAAAGATCTATCTATACATGGGAGAGGTTTGCCTTGGTATGTGCGCTTATGTAGGATATCCAATGATGAGCCCAAGGAGTATGAAGTTGGAGACAAGCTCTATGTCTCTAAATCAAAGGATCATTGGTTCCCTAACAAATTCAACAAGAAGCGGATGGGACCTTTCGTGGTGAACAAGATCCATTCAGGAGGATTACAGCTGATGGACAAGAATGGAGTCTTATTTGAGGCCCAAGCTACATGGGCTCTGCAAATGCCACCTTGAGCTAAATGGAAAGTCGGCCTAGCGACTATAAAATCTAGAGCTTGTACATAGACTTTTTAGGACTTTTTAGACTTTGTCTTTGTTTTTGGTTTGAAACACTTTTAGTTTTTCTATTGTGGGTATATGTCTTCTACACTTTTCAGGTCCATGGATAGAGACAAGCTATATCAATATTCACACTCGGCCCAGGCGATTCCTTCATTCAATATTAAGACGATCTGCACACCTGTCTAGTGAGTTTCTTTCTTTACCCTTGTTTTTATACAGTGAGGACACTGTAATGTTTAAGTATGGGGTGGGAGAAGGGCTTACATTATGCATATTTACTTTATTTGACATTATGTGTGCATGTTTAAAGTTTAGTTCTTTGAGTTGCTACATGGCTATTTTGGAATGCATTATTGATTTATGTGCTTATATGCATGTTTTCCAAAAATTTGAGAAAAATGACCCCCATTGAAAATTTTGATTAATGTCATGGAAGCTTTAATTGAACTCGACGATGCAAAATTGGATTCATTAGAGATATAGCATGAAATTGCCTAGTAAAGGGAAGTCATAATGAAGTGCATATTTTGATGAAAACCATGAAAGGAGGTAAAATTTGAAGTTGCTTTTGACATGTTGCATGATAAGATGATGGAGGACTTTATATTTCCATATAATGCTCATTGGTTGAAATCCTAGCCTTACCTATGCTTATGCATCACAAAAGCCATATTATGCCTTATTTCAATTATTGCTCCACGTAACCTAAATATTTGCCATTTTTTACCTTATCCGGGGATTATGTTGAGAATGATGTTACATTATGGAGATGTTATATGGTGTTTGTGATGGTTATCATATTTGGAGTTTGGAAGGAAATTGTTTGAAATATATGAAAAATTTAATGAGTGAAAGAAAATCCAATCACCTCAGGAGATAAAGGTAGATTGACCCTGCTCTCTGAGATAATAGTTTGGAGAGATGGGACACATTGTGAGGAGTCCAAGGCACTAAGTATCCGGGGCCATTCATGACACCCATGTTTGCGACTCGCGAGAAGGCAGTGCTGAGGTCAGAGAGGTAAAAGCATTATTATTGATAAAAGCATTATGAAAGGTGATGAATCTTATGAAGAGGAATGTGGAAATTCAATTTGGAAATACTCCATTTCCCCGGATCATTAGCACCACATTGCCAAAAATTGCCCACCTTTAGCCTTTTACCAAATCTACTCCTTATTTGAGCTTAAATTGAAGTCCTTTTGATTATTAATGCTTTGTCACTTATGAATGTTTTTTGCATAACCCTCCTTTTGTGAGTAGATGTTGCTCTTTAAATTGCACATGCATGAATTTGTGACACTAGTACCTTTTCGAGGATGGTAATTGACTGCTGGGTTATATAAGAATGAATCTGATATGTTGAGAGTTTTGATTTCTTCCCTTGAATGACAATTAAAGGTATTGCTTGAGGACAAGCAAGCTTAAGTATGGGGTGTTTGTTGTGAGCTGAATTTGTCATGTTTTACAGTAACATTTATATCATTTTCTGCATACATTACATACATTTGGGTTAGATAGTACAGAATCTATGTAGTTTATGTTTATTTGCCAAATTATGGAATCTACACCAGTTTCTGTTTAAATCGCAGAATTCGAGACGTTTTACAGCAACTCTAATGAAGGTCAGACGAATCAAGTTGAGAGCCCAGGTTACTCGATCTCGAGTTGACCTTACTCGATCTAGACGAACATGTCCGAGCACAGGCCTTGTCGACTAGGAGCAGTGTCGAGAGCCAGACCAACCCAGCTCCGGGACCCTACTCGATCTCGAGGACCACTAGTCGAGATCGACGACACTGAGACGCCACACCCGGAGTCGATGAGAAGAGGAGCTGATCGAGAAGCCGAGGACGAAGGCGCTGAGCACCCCTACTCGATGTCGACGAGACCTTGTCGAGATCGACGAGCCACCTAGCGCCTGTCCGAGTCCGTGCCGAGGAGGAGTCCTCGACATCACCAGAGAGCCATCCTCGACCACACCCCTACTCGATCTCGATGAGCCCTAGTCGAGATCGACGACGACCAGGAGCCCAGATCCGAGCCATGTCGAGCAGAGTCACCCGAGAACACCAGTCGACGACGAAGCCTTATCGATGTCGACGAGCCCTTGTCGATGTCGAGTAGACCAAGTCCTGGAAACGCGTCGCCGTGAGCAGTCCGAGTAGAATTGGGAATCCTTGGGGCCGAAGAAATCCGAGATTGCCGAGATACATCATCATCTATCCAATGGAAGGAAGATTTATCAACATGAAGAAACTTACCTAGTTTAGATTTATCTTTTCCATTTTAGATTTAATTCCATTATTGCTTTTATTTATCTTTAAGCATTTTAGATATAATTTTAGATATAGATAGAAGATTCTATCCTTGATTAGCAAGGAATAGAAGGCTATAAATAAAGCCCTAGGGGCTGGTTTTTCATGAATTCCAACACACAACACAATCTTAGGGAGAGAGAAGTTTTAGGAGTTCTAAAGTTTTTAGGGTTTTGGCATTCTGCGAAAGTTGATTGCCGGGATTGTAAAGGCTTTTGAATATAGTTTAATGCAAGTTTCTTTTTATACATTAATGTCTGCGATTGCGATGAGGCGTGAGTAGTCCACCCACTTCTGAGGCTGGGGTGAGCCCGACAGTGGCCATGTGAGATGATGCAGTAAAGGTCAGATCTTTTTATGCAATTCGTCTTCTATCCCTCTGAGCATGATTCTTTTGCGAGAGTTGAAGGTGATCCTTGTTTGTATTATTGAAGCGAAAGTGATCTTAATGCAACTTGGATTAATTATGTGAAAAGGGTTAGTAACAATTAGGGTTTATGCGAAAGCCTCTATATGCCTATTTGTTAATAACGAAAGTTGTTTGATGGAAAGCATGATCTTTTATGCCTTTATGTGTTATTTTGCATGGTTATCGTTGTGGTGTTGATACCCTGGCGTTGGAAGTCATTTATTATATTGATTTATTTCTGTCGAAAAGTTGAGTTTTGGTTCGAAATTTGCAATTTCAATTTTCTGAGTTTTCTAGTCGATACAGAGGAGCAGTTTGTCGATATCGAGTAGGACCTTAGTCGATATCGAGTTGGCTTTAGTCTATGTCGAGTTTAGTTTCTGCTTCTGTCGTCGAGTTGAAAGTTTCTGTTTTTACTGTTCCTTGTCGATATCGAGTACCTGCTTGTCGAGATCGAGTAAAGTTGCTGCCTTGCTTTGTTCTTTACTTTCGTTTGCTTTTATTTTCTGTATTTATTTGTTATTTTCTGCTTTTGTTTCTGTCTTTTCTGCTGCTTGTCTTTGAGAATCTGTTGCTACCTAAGAACTGCTGACGTGCTTCCTCGTGGATTCGATCCTGACAACCTTCTACTACAACGGGAGGAAGTCTTGTATTTATTTGCTGAGACAGGGAAGTCAGTCTGATCTTTATTTTATATTTATTTCATACTTGACCATCCTCCTGCAACAACAGCTTCTGCAGTGGATAGAGCAACTGAGTTTTGCTTCTTTGAGTGCCAACTGATCAAAGATGATCCTAAGAATTGGCAACATCCTGATGTGCTCTTCCTATCCACCTTATAGCCTGCAAAATCTGCATCAGAATATCCAATTAAAGTGAAATCCTTTTGCTTTGGGTACCATAGTCCAAGCTCCTAAGTGCCATTGAGATATCGAAAGATCCTCTTCACAGCCACGAGGTGAGATTCTTTAGGATCAGCTTGAAACCTAGCACACATGCAAACACTAAACATGATGTCAGGTCTACTAGCCGTGAGATATAATAAAGATCCAATCATTCCTCGATACTCCTTTTGATTGACACTTATTCCAGTCTTGTCTTGATCTAGAGACAATGTTGAGCTCATGGGAGTCTTGGCTGCTTTGGATTGATCCATCTTGAACTTCTTCAAGAGATCCTTAGTGTACTTGCTTTGGTTGACAAAGATCCCTTTCTTGGATTGATGAACTTGTAATCCCAAAAAGAAGTTGAGTTCACCCATCAAGCTCATCTCAAATTCACTGCACATGATATCAGAAAATTCCTTGCACAAAGATGTGTTAGTAGCACCAAATAATATATCATCAACATAAATTTGAATAACCAAACTGTCCTTTCCTTTGTTTTGATAAAAAGAGTCTTGTCGATCAACCCCCTTTTAAAATCATTTTCTAAAAGATATTTTGGCAAGCGCTCATACCAAGCTCTTGGGGCTTGTTTCAAACCATAATGCGCTTTGTAAAGTTTATAAACATGATTAGGAAATTCTGAACTTTCAAAACCTGGGGGTTGAGCTACATATACTTCCTCTTCTAAGAAACCATTAAGAAAAGCACACTTGACATCCATTTGATATAACTTTATGCTCATAAAAGATGAAAATGCTAATAAAATGCGAATGGCTTCAAGCCTGGCTACGGGAGAAAAGGTCTCCTCGTAGTCAATACCTTCCTCTTGATTGTAGCCTTGAGCAACAAGCCTTGCCTTGTTCCTCACAATCTTACCATTCTCATCTAGCTTGTTTTGAAATACCCATCGTGTGCCAATGACTGATTGATGCTTTGGCCTAGGCTTCAAGGTCCAGACTTTATTCCTTTCAAATTCGTTAAGCTCACTTTGCATATCAATGATCCAGTCTGGCTCCTGAAGTGCCTCATCTACCTTCTTTGGCTCAATAAGAGAAACAAACGCGTGAAAAGCACAAAGATCTTTAAGTTTAGAACGAGTTTGAACACTAGATGTAGGGTCAGAAATGATATCCTTTAATGAGTGTGATGAGGAGTATTTGAAGCTAGTCTCAGCTCCTTGATTCGTCACACTGGTAGGATTGACTTGTAGTACATCTGACTCCGTGGTCCTGTTAGGTTCAGTTACAGCAGTTTCTGACGTCTCAACACTGTTGGATTGGACACCAAGGGCTTTGGACGAATCTTCAACACCTTGGGCCAATTCTTCAGTGTTAAGAATCGGTTCCTGCATGTTCCTCTTCTCTGTGTTCTTGGTAGCAACATCATCACCTTCCTCGTTCTCTTCATGGATGTTAAGATCTATATCTGCAACACTTTCACTCAAAGCACCGTCATTGCATTGATAAAAAATAACATGTATACTTTCTTCAACTACCTGGGTCCTTTTTATTGAAGATTCTATAAGCTTTGCTACTCGTGGAGTAGCCAAGAAATATACCTTCATCACTACGCGCATCAAATTTCCCAAGGTTATCTTTTCCATTGTTATGAACAAAACAAGTACAGCCAAAGGGTTTAAAGTAAGATATAAGTGGTTTGCGGCCTTTGAAAAGTTCATAAGGAGTTTTCTTTAAGATGGAACGAATAAGACAACGATTCAAAATGTAGTTAGATGTGTTAACAGCTTCAGCCCAATAGGTTTTAGGTAATGCATTTTCTAAAAGCATAGTCCTGGCCATATCCTCTAAGGTGCGGTTCTTGCGTTCCACAACCCCGTTTTTTTGAGGTGTCCTAGGAGCAGAAAAGTTATGGGAGATGCCATATTTAGCACAAAACAAATCAAACTGAAGTTGATCAAACTCCCTACCACGATCACTCCGAATTGACACTATGGGCTCAGTTCTTAAAGTTTGCAACTCCTTACAAAGTTTTGAAAACTCAAATAAGGCCTCTGATTTTTCTTTTAAAAATGCAACCCAAGTATATCTTGAAAAATCATCGACAACAACTAGCATGTACTTTTTACCATTGGGAGATTTGACTCGCATAGGACCACATAAATCCATATGTAAAAGTTCAAGGGGTCTAGAAGAACTTACAACCTTGTTGGGTTTGAAAGAGCTACGTGTTTGTTTAGCTCGTGTGCATGCATTGCATATATCAATACCTTGGAAGTCCATCTCAGGTAACCCTCTTACAAGCCCTTTGGACACAAGCTTTTGTAGTGTATGTGGACTCACATGACCGAGTCTCCTGTGCCAGAGCTTTGGATCGTCCGTCAAAGCCTTTAGACATGTTAAGCTTCCTTGTGCCACTTGATCAGCATTTACGGCGTATATGTTGTTGTAACGATATGCAGTCAATATAACTTCACCTGTATCATCTCTGCACACTATACATCTTTTCTTGTTAAATCTAACATTGTTACCACTATCGCATAATTAAGAGACACTGAGCAAATTATACTTTAAACCATTAACAAGATAGACATTTTTAATAATATGGATGGAATCACTTCCAACACTACCAATACCAACGATGTCACATTTTCCTTTGTCACCAAGAGTGATTGTTCCCGTGGATTGCTCCTTTAGATCATGAAAGAGAGAGCTCTTCCCACTCATATGCCTCGAGCATCCACTATCAATAATCCATTTGTGATCTTTCACCTTGGTGATCTCCTGCAAGACAAACATCAACCTTTGTGGCTAGACCAATAAGCAAATTTGGATCCATTGTTGGGGTAAACCATATTTGGTAAAATAGTGCCTTTTGGAACCCAAACTTGTGTTATCCGTTCTTTTCTCAAATGAACAGGAAATGTATTGCGAATAATGTATGGATCCTTTTTTCTATAGGGGCAGGTCTCTTTTACATGTCCTTTTCTAGCACAATGGTGACATATAGGAGAGGTTCTGCTTCCTTTTTCCTTTACAAAAGTGGTAATGTGTTGCTTCTTTAAAAACTTTGGATTGTAACCAATACCACTTTTGTTTAGAGAGCTTTGTTGCTCACCCAACATCCTATCGAGAGTACCTTTGGATTTGGTAAAACTTATGAGGGCTGTCTGTTGGTCTTGAATCTTATTATTCAGGGAGATCTTCTCATTCTCTAAGTCATGATGCTCATTTCTTAGAGAGGAGAGATCTTGCTTGAGTTCAGATTTCTCTGAGTCAAGCGTCGTGACTTTAATGTCAAGACCTGAATAAGAGACTTGAAGACTTTTGACCCTCATAGACAGATCCTCAATAGTTCTTTCCTGGTCCACAGTTCTCTTAATAAGGATGTTAGTTTGGGCAATAAGCTTTTCTTCATTGGCAATCATATTGGAAAGGAATTCCGATAATACCTCTTTTGGACTTTCCATAAGTTCTCTTACAGTGGCTTCAAGCTTTTCATCGAGGAATCCATCTTCTAAGGCCATAAGACAAATGTTGAACTTCTCATCATCGGAGTCAGAGTCGGAATCACTCCAAGTTGCTACCATGGCTTTGTTCTTCCATTTGTCACCTTTCTTGGGCTGGCTCTTTGTCTTTTGAGAGCAGTCCTTCACAAGATGATCTGTTTCACCACATTCAAAACAAGACAACGGTTTAGTCTTCTTTTCATACTTGTTGTATTGAGGCTTACCTCGAAATTTTGAAGACTCTGATCCATCCTTGTTGTTGAATTGCTTCTTCATTTTGAGAATTCTAGCAAGGCCTCTTGTGATAAGAGCAAAAGGATCATATTCATCGTCATCCTCATCTTCGGAATCAGATCCATCCTTGGGCTCATCCTTCTTAGACTTGAGTGCCAAGTTCTTAGTGCTAGCTGGAAGTTCTCCATCGTCTTCATTAAGGATCATCTCATGCGTGATCAGCTTCCCAAGAAGGTCATCAAGGGGTAGAGTGGTGAGGTCCTGGGCTTGCTCTATAGCTGTTACTTTTGGACCCCATTTCTCCTTTGGAAGGCACCTCAGTATCTTCCTCACTTTCTCAACGTTGGTAAAGCTCTTGCCGAGAGAGTCAAGGTTGTTGGTGATTTCTGTGAATCGTGTGAACATGGCCTTGATTGACTCATCAGACTTCATCTTGAAGAGCTTATACTTTCGAAGGAAGATGCTGATCTTGGTGTCTTTCACTTGGCTTGTTCCTTCATAGGTGACGACCAATTTGTCCCAAATCTCTTTAGCTGACCTACAAGATGAAATACGGTTAAACTCATCAGTACTAAGACCACAATAGAGTAAGTTAATAGCCCTGTAGTTTTTGGAGATGGTTTCAAGATCTGCTTGGTTGTATTCAGACTCCTTCTTTGCAACTTTGGTATCATTTGGTCCATCTTTCTCTGGAATCTTCGGACCATTCTCTATAATGTTCCAAAGCTCTAGATCTTGGTCTATGATGAACATCTTCATCAAAGATCTCCAGTGGACAAAGTTGTTTCCTACAAAGAGTGGCGGTCTGCTTGTGGACCTTCCCTGTGCAAATCCTCCGCTTGCTTCACCAGACATGATCGAAACTCACAAGATTGTTAGATAAAAAACAGTGAGTAAAGCTCTGATACCAATTGAAGGTTCGATAATGTAAAACAATGTAATATAGAAATACTCTAGAAGGGGGGTTGAATAGAGTATGCCCGTTTTTCGCAAAAAGTCTCAAGACTTTTGGAGCTCGTATCAAACCCTTTGAGATAAACATGAATCACAAAGTTAGACAATCGAACCAAGTATGGAAATAAGGTAAAGCAATAGGTAAAGGACACGAGTAATTGTTTACGAGGTTCGACACGAACTTGGCCTACGTCCCCGCCTAGTGTTCTTCCAAAACCCTAGGATTCAAAAGGCTTTATTGATTCGCTTAGCTTAGGATCCTAATAGCTCACCGAGAAACCTCTCTCCTATACAATTGCAATCTAGTCAACTCACGTTCCCTTGGAGTCCTAGACCAATCTAGAAGAGCCCTACCTCTCTCAGCTATCTAGTACAATCCTCTTACTCTCACAAATCAATAGCCTAGTGCAACTTCCCGAGTTATAAACTCTCGAGTAACACTATAAATGAATATATCCTATAAGCTCACAGTGACTCTCAAAGGCTTTGAAATAAACAACAAACTCTTGAGCGCTTAGCAGAGAGACACTTTGGAAGACAGATCTTGCTTGAATGAATGAAAGCTCGTGTAGCACTTCTCTCTTCTGTCTCCTTCTTTCTTTCCTTTATATAGAAGTGGAATGGCGCCTAAGGATCTTCACCAACGGCTCTTTCGAATCAGGCTTGATCTTGAATCTTCTATTTATGGATACTCCGAAGCCATAATCCTCTTTGAATAGGATCTCCTCAATATGCGCCAAAGGAAAGATATAAACTCGAAATACTTCCTGAAAGATTAGTCAAACATATATATATATAATATAAAGGAAGTATATAATAAGATTAAATAATATTCGGACTAATAAGACAGGATTTGTATTTCATCAACTGTTAATGCTCCAAGGCCTTTGACACAAACATCCTGTCAAAGCCTTTGAAACATTTATTCCGATTTTCATCAAGGGAGGGAGTTATCAACTATGTAGATGCCGATTTTGCTAGTAACAAGGACAATAGAAAGTCTACCACAACTTACTACTTCACTTGGGATGGGAACTGTATCTCCTGGAAATCGCAGCAACAAACAGTTATAGCGTTATCCTCTACAGAGGCTGAATACATGGCTGCTACTGAAGCAGCTAAATAAGCCATTTGGTTAAAAGGTATTCTTGGGGAAATACTTGGGAAATGTTTTAAGCCTACTATCTTCACTGACAGTCAGAGTGCTCTATATGTAAGGACCCGATGTACCACGAGAGAACCAAGTATATAGATGTTAGGTTCTATTTCATTCGCGATAGAACAGAAGCCTCTGAGATAGATGCTAAGAAGATAAAAGAAGAAGAGAATCCAGTTGACTTTGGTACTAAAGTTTTACCGTCTAATAAGTTTTGCTTCTGCAGGGACTTTCTTCACATCGAAGAACCTTCTTCGTAACATAGGTAGTATAGAGTCGATGGCAGATAAGATGTTCACTCAGGACTGATCAAAATCCACTATGTTTTTATTACTAGGGATAAGTGTTCAGATTAGGAGGGAAAATTGTAAAGTCCATTCTTAATCTCGACACTATCCCGCTATAGATATTAGATGGAAAGTATTACTTTAGCATATAGTCTAAGTAAGGATAAGGAAACATAGTTAGGGTAATATAGAATATATTATAGACTTGAAGTATCAATCCGGAAACTTTGGGTTTCAGGTCATATACTCGTATATAATATATCCTATGTAAGACAACATGTTACACTTGTTAATACTTAAGTTAAAATTCGTACATGACATCATATACATACATATGTTGCATATTATCTTATTATTATGTTATATTGTATGTTGTCTGGTGGGCCGGACAAGCCCAGTTAGCTAGGCCCAGCTGCTTAGCTCTTCAGAGGAACGTCTCGTAAATGAAACGTTGCATTCCACTTGAAGCTCGTCTAATATAAGAGGAGCCCTCTAGGGTTTGCCTTCATACCGTCAGTTTGGAGCTCAAGAGGTAAGCCAAAAAGAGAGGGAGAGAGAGAGAGAGAGAGAGAGAGAGAGAGAGAGGGGGGGGGGGGGGGGGGGAGAAGTCTGAGCGCCGGGAGCTAGGGTTTCTCCGCGAAGGCTCTCCAACGACGATCCGCGACGAAGATCTCCGATCTAGAGCTTATCCTTCATCAAGGACTCTAGATTTGAGGTTGAAGACGACGACGAAGTTCAAGGCACCGAGTTCCTTGACCTTCTTGCAATTCCTGGCGATAGATCTGGCTTTCAACTACCGGATTTGAGGGAGTTCTTTGTTTCTTCTTTTCTAGATCGTTTCTTCTCTTGTTTGCGTCTTGTATCTGAATGTTATGCTTAAGTCTGTACTCTAGAGTATGTACATGCAACCATATATGTAATCGCCAAAAAGAACTAGTGTATTCCAGGCCCGAGTCTCTCATTCTTGAGACTCCGTGGAAGTATAGTTTTAACACTCGAACCGCGTAAACATCTTGTTTTGTTCTTTGGTTCTCTGGTTTCTGATTCTTTCCTTCACTCTAGCCGGCATCTGGATTTACAGTGTTCTTATTTCTTGTCATGAATGCTGGTGTTTTTCAGACAAGAGTGACTGGGAGATGCTTGTTGTTCTATGTGGTTAGAATATTTCTAATTTTTGTTGTCCTTGTAGACTGATCCAATCCCCCTTCCCCTATATTTTTTTGGATTGAAGTTTCAAGTTGTTAATTACCCGTAGATGTTTCTATATGTGTAGAACTTAATATCTCCTCTACATGAATGTTGATCAAATGCTTAAATTCTGTCTTAATTTTTTTAAATTCTATTAGCTCAAATGGTAGAGCGATGTGCTAATGCACAAAGAGGTGGTTTCACGTCCCACATAGGCAATCTTAACATAATATCAATACCGACAAGTTTCTAATTCTTGCCAACAGGAAATTTGATTCAACAACTTCAATTATCTTTAAATCATGAAGGGGATTTATCGTTGAGGCTTAATCTATATTGACGTTCCTGTTTAGCTGAATGATCCAACAAAGGTAAATATCTTGGAATGCTAATGAAGCGTGTGGAAGGATGGAATTAACTGTTTCCATTTCTTGAACATGGCACTTGCTTAATTTGACAAGGACCAATGAAGCTTTACTTGTTAATGGTTGAAGCTCCTCCTTTTATTTAAAAAGAAATTCTATGCTCAATATGTATAGATTTCATGTATTGATATAGATTGAATTTGATCTACATCTTATACACGAAGAAGGGAATAAATGTTATAAAACTAGCGAACAAGTTAGTGTTTTGAGGATTCATGGTACTACACTACTGCTACCACTAAGGCTACTACTACCAGTATCACTACTACAAACATTTGACACGCCAAACATTCAGTAAACTATCAATTTTTTTTAATAGCATTAAAGAATAACCACAAGTAATGCCCATTTGAAGCCATCAACATTGAGCTGATTGGCAGCTTAGTGAGAACATGGCAGATCTAGGAGCTAACAGTTCAACAGTTCCAATTTATTTTCTCAAATTCAATCAACAAAGTACTTAAATGGTTCAAGAATTCAATAAGCCTATGCGGGATTCGAAACCACGTATGCTCTCCATCTCATAGTAATACATGGAATCAAGTTTGTTATTATCTTTCTTTTGTCAGGCTCATTGGGAGAGGAACCAATGAGTACACATCCAACCAGGCTATGATTCTAATTCCATTTGTGTTTGCTTAAGCTATAAAAAAATCACTTTGCAACATCTAAAAGAGCACAAGAGAGCCTAGTAGAGAATATAGGAAAGGTATGAATACATGAATAAATATTTCACATAATTACTAGACTATTACAATTTTAAAAATAGACCGGGTCCAACTCTTTGTTACAAACTACAGACAGAATTGTGAGAGTTGAATCCATAAAGGCTTAATATTTCTTTCTTGCATAGTTTTAACTAGAAGAACTAGATATGAGCATATTCATATACATGGCAAGCAACTTTAAAGTTTAAACACTAACATCAAACAAGCAAACTCACAAATTCTATGTCCCTGCATGTTGTAAGCCTAATTTGCCATGTTTTATAGTTACTTTTATATTGTTTTCTGCATGCATTTCAGACATTTGGGCTAGAATAGTACAGAATCTATGTAGTTTATGCTTATTTGCCAAAGTATGGAATCTACACCAGTTTCTGTTTAATTTCGCAGAAATCGAAGCAATTTACAACAATTCTGAGAAAGGAGAAAAGCTCGAAGTCAACTACAGAAGTCCAAGGCCAAGGAGTAGCGGAACTAGGACAAATCGAGCTGGAAAGAAGAAAACCGAGTCAAAACACACAACTCGATATCGAGTACTGCAAGTCGATATCGAGTAAGGTCAAGTCGATTTCCACTGAGTTGACCAGAATCGAGCAGGCTGAGGAGAGTTGGTCGATATCGACTTCATCTAGTCGATATCGAGTAACCAAAATCGAGTCAACGCCCCGAAATCGAGTCAAGAAGCTGGACCTGGAACATGCAAGTTGATATCGAGGAACTCTACTCGACATCGAGTAAAAATCAAGTCGATGTGTCTTCCTGGAACTGAGATCGACGAAGAAGCTGAAGACGGAGAAATTCTGGTCGATATCGAGTAAAATGCTCGATATGTTGGATATCGAGTTGGACCCCAGAAGGCGAAATCGAATAGTCCGGGTCTTGTTAAGTTTCTATCCGAATCCGATGGAGATATTTTCGAGACTAAATTCCATCAAGATCTATCAAGTGCTATCAAGAGGAGAAGATATTTACTTACATTAGATATAAGTCCTAGTTGATTTATTTCCTTTATTTCCATGTTTTAAATCTTTAGATAAAAGATAGATAGATATAGATTTAGATATATTTTTCTTTCCTAATTAGAGAGGGAATGAAGGCTATAAATAATGCTTAGGGGCTGGATTTTATAAATTCAAATCTAGAGAATGAGAAGAGGTAGTAAGTAGAGAGAGAGAGAGAGAGAGAGAGAGTTTGTGGCGAGAGCAAGGTGGAAAGGCGAGAGCGGATTTGACTTGTTCGGTTGTAAACTTTCTTTTTAGTTTTATTTTAATGCAATTTAGTTATTTCCTGAAATCTTTGATGAGTTTATTCATGATGAAGAGCGAGTAGTCCACCCACTTCTAGGGTCGGGGTGAGCCTGACGGCAGCCATGTTAGGTGATACGGTAAAGGTACAAGCTTTTTATGCAATTCGTCTTCTATCCCTGTAAGCATGATTCTTTTGCGAAAGTTGAAGGTGATCCTTGTTTGTGTTATTAAAGCGAAAGTGATCTTAATACAACTTGGATTAATTATGTGAAAAAGAGTTAGTAACAATTAGGGTTTATGCGAAAGCCTCTATCTTTCTATTTGTTAATAACGAAAGTTATTTGATGAAAAACATGATCTTTTATGCCTTTATGTGTTATTTTGCATGGTTATCATTGTGGTTTTGATGCCCTGATCTTGGAAGTCTTTAGTTTATTAAGTTAATTTCGTGTTTACATTCGTTTTCGTTCGAAAAGTTGCAATTTTAGTTTCTGAGTTACTCGATCTCGAGGAATTTTGGTCGATCTCGAGGAATTTTGGTCAATCTAGAGGAAGGTTTGTCGTGGTCGAGTTACTTTGTTTGATTTTGGTTTCTGTCAGTCGATTTCGTGCACTGTTGGTCGATTTGCTTAGTCGATATCAATTAACAGTGGTCGATATCGACTAAAGTTGTTGTCTTTACTTTCTTTTCTGCTATTCTCTGTTATTTCTATCTGTCTGTGAGATTCCTCCGCTACCTGAGATCCGCTGACACGCTTCCTTGAGGATCGATCCTGAATTCCCACTGTTGCATTAGGAGGAGGTCTTGTAATCATTTGTGTGGGCACAAATCTGGATTGATCTATTTCATTATATTTTAAACTCGATTTTCTCCTACAATAAATTGGCGCCGTTGCCGGAGAGGCAATCATTCGCGCCTTAGGTAGTTAGATCTCACTTTTTTTATGTTTTTGATCTTGAAGTGTATGCGCCGTTGTGGGTCAACAACCTGAGTTTGACACCTTGAACGACCTGGAACGCCTTATACACGTCCACGCTAAATTGAAAAGAGCCATGGCGGCCGCAGAAACACAGGAACAACTGATAGAGAGGCTTAGGACAGAACTGGCCGCCAAGGATACTGCTCTCACCGTTGAGAGAGCACGCACTTCACAAGAAGCTGAGCGAAGGAGGCAGGTGGAAGCTGAGCTTGCCCAATACCCTACCACTGCACAGTATTATATGCACCCGACTCTCGTCGTTCCTGAATCGGTCATTCTAATCCCTGAAAATAATTTTGAAATTCGTACTCCTTTCCTGATTGAGATTAAAAATAATGCCTTCTATGGTAGATTTAATGAATGCCCTCTTGAACATATTACCAATTTTTCTGACATGTGCCATACTCTTGCTGAAGGTACTACGCTGGAATATGTCAAGATGAAAGCTTTTCGATGGTCTCTGGCCGGTCCAGCATTGAAGTGGCTTGAAGGTCTCCCCCCACGATCCCTAATGACATGGGGTGAAGTAAAGCAGGAATTTCTCAACAAATTCTTTCCTCCTGCCAAAACATCGTTCCTCTGCCAAAAGATTACAGCTTTCAAACAGAAGCCTAGGGAGCCGCTAGCAAAAGCATGGGAACGATATAAGGATCTACTGCGATCCTTCCCTACACATGGACAACCACCCTATGTCGTTAAGGAGATCTTCTTCAATTCTCTTGACCTGGCCGCTAAGGATAGGATCAACCAGTATACTCATTATGAGTATCTGACGATGCCACTAGTTGACGCATGGGCTACCCTCGACAAGCTTACCAACTACGACAACAAGTATGGGACTCCGATAAACTATGATGATAATGCCTATGCCAGACTAGCCCCATCCATGCCCCTCTATGAGCCTTCTAAGGAAATTGACCCAGATATCAAAGACCAAAACCACAGAGATCAGAATCGCAAGCTCCTCAAGCAAGTCAAGTATCTTTCTGTCAACCAGCCTTGCATCGAATGCGGATTATAGCGGCGAAACACTACTGAGTGCCTACACACAGAGCAAGTCAGGATGGCAGAAACCCACGAAGAGGTAGCTTACGCAGGGGGTCCCAATCGCTATATGGGGGACCAAAGGTTCTATCAACCACAATGGAACCAAGGTGCCCCTAGGAACCCCCCGCCATACCGAGCTCCAGGACATTCGAAAAGGGATCAGAAGAAGGATGACCTACATACCATCCTTGAGGAAATGCGGAGGAACCATTCGGACACCAATCAGTCCTTCAATTTCATCTACACTCAGATACATGATGTCAATGCTAGGCTTGGAGAAATCGATATCTAGGGAAAGTCGATTGACACACAGATTGGCCAGCTAGCAGCAGACGTCCCCAGACAGTCAGGTACGCTCCCTGGTTCTTCTGAACCCAATCCTAAGGGGAAAACCAAACACATCGCAGCTGTAAAACTCGGGAGCGGGTACCAACTACGTGAGCCAGAAGTCGGAAAGCAGCAGGACGAAGCTGAGAAACAGCTCGATATCGACCAGCAGCAAGTCGATGTCGACCAAAATTTTGTCGATGTCGAGCAACATCAAGGTGAAATCGAGCAACATCTTGGCCAAGATTCGTCTGCACAAGACTCCAACTCGACATCGAGGAAACTGGTCGATGTCGAGCAACATCAAGTTGACATCGAGGATGCTGCAACACCTCCGACATCTGTTCTGGCTCCAAACCAGAGAAAGAAGCTGACTTTCCCGACAAAATCTCTAAAGGATTTAGCAGAGAAGAAATTCCAGCGCTTCATCAAGATGCTTCAGAGGCTCAATGTCACCATACCCTTCACAGAAGCTCTTAATGAAATGCCATCATATGTCAAGTTCCTCAAGGAGATCCTAAGCAAAAAGCGGTCAATGGCTAAGATCGCAGAGGAGTGCAGCCATATGGACATACTTGAGAAAAGGCCAGATCCAGGTAAGTTTGCTATAACCATTGGATTTGGTCAATACAAATTTAATGCTTTATGTGATCTTGGAGCTAGTGTAAGTATAATGCCTCTATCAATATGGTCCAAGATTAAGATAGGTGCCCTAGAGCCTGTGGATGCTAAGCTTTATATGGCAAACAACACGGTGGTCATCCTAACAGGCATGGTGGACAATGTGTCAGTGCAAGTAGGTAAGTTCTTCGTCCCTGCTGATTTCTTAGTTATTGATATGGCGAAGGACCCTGCTTGTCCCTATTATTCTAGGAAGACCCTTCTTGGCGACGGTGGATGCCAATATATGCGTAAGGAAGGGAGTGCTCACTTTCAACATCAGCGATGAGGTAATTAAGTATTCCTTTAATAAAACTGGAAGGCATACAGGTCCCAAGGAAGAGGTAAAGTCTATATCAGCTGGTTACATTACTTGCGGGGAGCCTAAGGTAAGAAATATGACTCCCGAAGAGCTAGAAAAGAGGGATATGGAAGCCCAGGTGGAAAAGATCATGGCCATCCTGAACGAAGAAGATGAGAATCCACTCGACATAGACCCAGATAAGTCGATTTGGACTAACTATTTTTCGGATGCTTTGCCAGGTCTTAAGTATGGGGGCAATATCGACCAGGACAAGTCGATATCGACCAAGCCTGGTCAATATCGACCAACTTTTGCCGAGTCAATTCCCCCCGTCGAGCCACTACCAGCCGATTCTGAGAAGGATAACTCGATGTTGACCACCTCTGGTCGATATCGACCAACCCAAATTGACAAAACTTCCTCTATATCGACTGAGATTCCACCAGAAGAGTAGCTCAACTCGATATCGAGTAATCTTACTCGAAATCGACCAGACACTGAGGTCCCTGAATCTGATTATGCGAAGGTAAGCCAAGGTATGGATCTTTCTTCTCCTATTTCAATTAAAGATTTATCTATACATGGGAGAGGTTTGCCTTGGTATGTGAGATTATGCAGGATTTCCAATGATGAGCTTAATAAGTATGAAGTTGGAGACAAAGTCTATGTCGCCAAATCAAAGGATCATTAGTTTCCTAACAAATTCAACAAGAAGAAGATGGGCCCCTTCATGGTGAACAAGATCCATTCAGGCGGATTGCAGCTGATGGACAAGAATGGAGTCATGCTTGAAGCCCAAGCTACACGGGCCCTGCAAATGCCACCTTGAGCCTAAAAGAGAAGTCGGCCTAGCGACTATAAAATCTAGAGCTTGTAAATAGACATTTATTTTTGGGACTTTTGGACATTGTTACTTTTGTTTATTTTTGGTTTTGAACTTATAGTTTTTCTATTATGGGTATTTCTATTCTACATTTTTCAGGTCCATGGGGATAGAAGCAAGCTAAAATCGACCAGGACTACAGCATAGCACTCGATTTTTGGCATCCTGCACACCTGTCTAGTGAGTTTCTTTCTTTACCCTTGTTTTTATACAGTGAGGACACTGTAATGTTTAAGTATAGGGTGGGGGAAGGGCTTACTTTATGCATATTTGCTTTATATGACATATTTTTGGTTTATTTCTTGAATTGCTTATACATGGCTATTTTGGAATTCATTATTGATTTATGGGCTTATATGCATGTTTTCCAAAATTTATAAAAATGATCCCATTGAAAATTTTTGATTAATGTCATGGAAGATTTATTGAACTCGATGATGCAAAATTGGATTCATTAGAGATATAGCATGAAATTGCCTAGTAAAGGGAAGTCACAGTGAAGTGCATATTTTGATAAAAACCATGAAAGGAGGTAAAACTTGATGTTGATTTTGACATGTTGCATAATAAGAGGATGGAGGACTTTATATTTTACATATAATGCTCATATTGTTTATATCCTAGACTTACCTATCCTTATGCATCAAAAAGCCATAATATGCCTTATTTCATATTTGCTCCACATGATCCAAATATTGCCATTCTTTACCTTATTTCCTATCCAGAGATTATGTTGAGAATGATGTTACATTATGGAGATTATTATATGGTTGTTGTGATGTGGTTATAATTATTGGAGTTTGGCGAGGAAATTTTCAAAATTATGGAAAATTTAATGAGTGAAAAGAAAATCCGATCACCTCAGGAGATAAAGGTAGATCGACCCTGCTTACTGAGATAATAGTTTAGTGATATGGGACACACAAGTGAGGAGTCCAAAGCACTAAGTATCCGGGGCCATTCATGACACCCATGTTTGCGACTCGCGAGAAGGGAGTCCTGAGGTTAGAGAGGTAAAAACATTATTATTGAAAAAAAGCATTATGGAAGGTATTGATTCTTATGAAGAATGAATGTGGTATGAAAATTTGGAAAGTACTCCATTTCCCCGGATCGTTAGCACCACATTGCCGAAAATTGCCCACCTTTAGCCTTTTACCAATCTACTCCATATTGAGATTAAATTAAAGTCATCTTGATTATTAATGCTATGTCACGAATGGATGTTTTTGCATAAACCTCTTTTTGTGAATAGATGTTGCTTTTTATTTGCACATGCATGGATTTGTGGCACAAATACCTTTTGGATGATGGTAATTGATTGCATGGTTATATGAGAATGAATCTAAGATGTTGAGAGTTTGAATTCTTCCCCCGAATGACAATTAAAAGTATTGCTTGAGGACAAGCAAGCTTAAGTATGGAGTGTTTGTTGTGAGCCTGATTTGCCATGTTTCATAGTTACTTTTATATTGTTTTCTGCATGCATTTCAGACATTTGGGCTAGAATAGTACATAATCTATGTAGTTTATGCTTATTTGCCAAAGTATGGAATCTACACAAGTTTCTGTTTAATTTTGCAGAAATCGAAGCAATTTACAGCAGTTCTGAGAAAGGAGAAAAGCTCGAAGTCAACTATAGAAGTCCAAGGCCAAGGAGTAGCGGAACCAGGACAAATCAAACTGGAAAGAAGAAAACCGAGTCAAAGCACACAACTCGATATCGAGTACTGCAAGTCGATATCGAGTAAGGTCAAGTCGATTTCCACTGAGTTGACCAGAATCGAGCAAGGTGAGGAGAGTTGGTCGATATCGACTTCATCTAGTCGATATCGGGTAACCAACATCCAGTCAACGCCCCGAATCGAGTCAAGAAGCTGGAGCTGGAACATGTAAGTCGATATCGAGGAACTCTACTCGATATCGAGTAAAAACCAAGTCGATGTGTCTTCCTGGAACCGAGATCGACGAAGAAGCTGAAGATGGAGAAATTATGGTCGATATCGAGTAAACTGCTTGATATCGAGTTGGACCCTAGAAGCCGAAATCGAGTAGTCCGAGTCTTGTTAAGTTTCTATCCGAATCCGATGGAGATATTTTCGAGACCAAATTCCATCAAGATCTATCAAGTGCTATCAAGAGGAGAAGATATTTACCTACATTAGATATAAGTCCTAGTTGATTTATTTCTTTTATTTCCATGTTTTAAATCTTTAGATAAAAGATAGATAGATATAGATTTAGATATAGTTTTCTTTCCTAATTAGAGAGGGAATGAAGGTTATAAATAAAGCCTTAGGGGCTGGATTTTATATATTCAATTCTAGAGAAGGAGAAGAGGTAGTAAGTAGAGAGAGAGAGAGAGTTTGTGGCGAGAGCAAGGTGGAAAGGCGAGAGCGGATTTGACTTGTTCGGTTGTAAGCTTTCTTTTTAGTTTTATTTTAATGCAATTTATTTATTTTCTGAAATCTTTGATGAGTTTATTCATGATGAAGAGCGAGTAGTCCACCCACTTCTAGGGTCGAGGTGAGCCCTACGGCAGCCATGTGAGGTGATGCCGTAAAGGTACAAGCTTTTTATGCAATTCGTCTTCTATCCTTGAAAGCATGATTCTTTTGCGAAAGTTGAAGGTGATCCTTGTTTGTTTTATTGAAGCAAAAGTGATCTTAATACAACTTGGGTTAAATATGTGAAATAGAGTTAGTAACAATTAGGGTTTATGCGAAAGACTCTATCTTCCTATTTGTTAATAACGAAAGTTATTTGATGAAAAACATGATCTTTTATGCCTTTATGTGTTATTTTGCATGGTTATCGTTGTGGCGTTGATGCCCTGATCTTGGAAGTCTTTAGTTTATTAAGTTAATTTCGTGTTTACATTCGTTTTCGTTCGAAAAGTTGCAATTTTAGTTTCTGAGTTACTCGATCTCGAGGAATTTTGGTCGATCTCGAGGAAGGTTTGTCGAGGTCGATTTACTTTGTTTGATTTTGGTTTCTGTCAGTCGATTTCGTGCACTGTTGGTCGATTTGCTTTGTCGATATCGAGTAACAGTGGTCGATATCGACCAAAGTTGCTGTCTTTACTTTCTTTTCTGCTTTTCTATGTTATTTCTGTCTGTCTGTGAGATTCCTTCGGTACATGAGATTCGCTGACACGCTTCCTCGAGGATCGATCCTGACTTCCCACTACTAAATCAGGAGGAGGTCTTGTAATCATTTGCGTGGGCAGGAATCTGGTTTGATCTATTTCATTATACTTTAAACTCAATTTTCTCCTACAACACTGCACAGCGCTGCTACATCCTTTTTGTGAAAAAATCACTTTTAGAAAAACATCAAATGTACGTTCTAGACCATGATTTTGAAAATGAGATGCAGGATTTAACTATTATAAATCGTAATCTTGAGGAATTTATAGCAAGAAGATTTAACTAAGATTTGCTTGAATCTAAAGTCATGAACCTTGAATAGCCATTGATCTCAGCTATAAATTTACAAAACTTAGAATCCCTAGGTTTTGTTCATTTCCCCTGTATAAAATTTGAATTCATAGATAAAGTACAGGTAATCAATTCCAGAAGGCATAATTGACGAGAGGGTTTCTCCACCAAATAAATTTATAGTCAAGACCCCCGCTATAGTATAGTGCAGTCAGGTTCGTCATCAGGAGAGAAGTCATCAGTTCTAGGTTTAGTGTGTTTTGGGGTTCGAGGAATAGCGGGAAAAACTGAGGAGGTTGCTGTCGACGTCGGCTAAGACTTGGTCAATGTCGAGGGATGGTGAAGGAATGGTGGGTTGATGTCGAGGGGTTGCGCAAAAACTTTAAAATAACAAAAATGAAATAAATAAAGATGCAAACTTCCAAGGTTAGGGATCACCACAACAATAAACATATGTGTAGATTATAATCACATAAAGATGCATGTTTTATATCAAAGAATCGACTTTCGCAAATTCCAACAATTTAGGTGATAGAGGCTCTCGCATAAAAACCTAATTTGTTTCTACCTTTTCTTAATTAGGATTAGTCGGCTCTCTGAAATAAATCCTAATTACTATCCAAATTCATCATAAGATCACTTTCGCTTCAATATCATGAATAATAAATTTCCTCAACTATCGCAATGAATTAAGCACATTGGTAGATGATGATAAAGACATACAAATTCATGGATTTATAAATTAAACACACATATCTATTGTTCGGATCACCCCAACCCTAGAAGAAGGAAATTAGAAACAAACCATAATGAAAGAAATTAACTTTAACATAAAATTAACTAAAACTTACAATTGTTCGTCTCCTTCCTCCTCCTTCTCTCTCGCATCCTCCTCCCCCCCCCCCTCTCTCTCTCTCTCTCTCTCTCTCTCTCTCTCTCCTTGGGTCCGAAGACGGCTTTTCTTGAATGTCTGAAAATCAGCCCCCTTGGGTGTTATTTATAGGCTCCAATCCAAGCTATTCTAAGAAGGAACTATCTATCTATATCTAAATTTATCTATCTAAAGCTTAATGTTTAAATTTGGAAATAAAAGAAATAAATCCATAAAGGAAACTATATTTAAAGTGGATAGATCTCTCTTGGACTTGATAAATCTTCCATTGAATTGATAGAATATCTCTTGCTTCATGTGGAAGAAAGCCAGCTCAGAATGCGGACTTGAAATCGACTCGGAATCGACTCTGGTGGTCACTCGATATCGACCAAAAGTGGTCCATATCGACCTGTTCTTCTCAGCTCACTCAATCTCGGTCTCCGGAAGAGATATCGAACACTGTTGACTGTGGTCGATATCGACCTGTCCTGTATTGCTTCAAGTGTCTGGTCGATTTCTGGCATGACTGGTCGACGAGATCAACTCGATATCGACCAAAAGTGGTCGATATCGACCTACTCTGCAGTTTCCAGCATTCTGCATCTTTCTTGAAACGCACTTTCCCAAGTCCTCGTTCGTCCGATTGACGCATATGAGTATGCGTTGGAAAGCTCTTCTTGAGGTCTACAACTCTCATGAAGACATCAGAATTTGATTCAGAATGATGAATGGCGAAAAAGTGGGCTTTCCTCCAGTTGCACCATCCTTAATTAGCTTCTTCATGACTTTCCTTTAAGCTCCAAAGTGCGTCCGATTTCTGCGAAATATAACAAAAACTTGTGTAGACCTCCATATATTGCAAATAAACATAAACTACACAAATGATGTATTATTCTAACCCAAATGCATGAAATGTTTATAGAAATCGATATAAAAGATAGTATAAAACACGGCGAATTAGGTTCACAATAATAATGCATGAATGTACGTAATGCCCCTTCATCAAATTCCAGAAATTCAATTGGAGATATGAACAAATTCGAATTCGAATGAAAAAAACCCCTAATTTTGCCCTCAAATTCATTAGCAAAAAAACCCCTAAAGTCGAATGAAAAGAACCAACCTATATTTCACAAGAGGAATCATCCATACCTATTTATGGTAACCATCTTCAACTCTAGTCGTTGAGTCGAACACTTCTCTTCTCTTCTTCGTCTTCCACCCATAGAGCCTGCGTTCTCCACCTATCTTTGTGTTGAATGCGTAAGTTGAATGGTCGGACTCTCTCTCTCTCTCTCTCTCTCTCTCTCTCTCTCTCTCACTCTCTCTCTAGCTTCTTCCTCACTAGTGTCGCCTTCTCTTCTTCACTTGTCGGGATCACCTTCTCCACCCAGTCGGAATCACCTTTTCATCTCTGGTTCGCATATTCTGTGTTTTATTTTCCATTATTTTTAAAACAAACAAACGGAGCTGTTAAGTTTAATGTCGAAAGAGCACGACACCAAATATATTTAAAACTGAATAAGGGAAAGTCTTGTACACACCACAAATTAAGCCTTACCTCAAAAATATGTCGCATAATTTCTGTAAATTTAAATTTTCGTGGTTGATTACGCAAAAATGGAAGCATGCGCGCAAGTGACTTCGTGTTTAATCGAGGGGGCCGAAATCCACTATATCCGAATCAGTGTTCTAAAAATCGCGCATAGGCGGCACCTGGGCGCTAGGCGAGAGGTCACCTAGGAATTTTTACGCCTAAGTGGGCCTCTAGGCGGATTTCCGGCTAGGCACTGCCTTGTCCCGCCTAGGCACCGCCTAGAGCTCGTCTAGTCCTACCTAGGCCCCACCTAGCTCGACGTTTATTCAATTTTAGCTTCTAGACACGTGATTAGTTAACTTAGGGTATTTTTATCCCATAAGTCGGGATGTATTTGCTTTTCAGTCGAATCTATGGTTTTGGATTTTAGGAGGCTTAAAGTCGCTAGTCAGAGACCTATTTTTGTGTTTATTTACTTTAGTATTAGTTAAGTATCACAAATTTGGGTTCATAAGTGATATTATAGATTATTATTACATTATATGAATTATTGATATGTGTTATGTGTTATAATATAAAGAAATAATCACGTTTCTTCTAAGTTCGTCTAGGCACATGCCTAGCCGTCTAGGCGCTAGGCGGCCACTCATCGCCTAGCGCCTTTTAGAACAATGATCCGATTGTGTTGTGTAGTTCCTCGTACGTCAATTTTGAGTGACTAGATCCCCTATAAATATTAATGTAAATTTTCATTTTTACCTCTCATTTCCATCACTCGATCATATATCTTTATCCTTTCAATATATAATTTTTATGAATCTATAATAAAAAAAGATGAATGTCATTATCTAAAAATATTATTTATGCAATGATAATTCAAATATGTCAAATATTATAATCATATCGAAGAACTCTTGAATATATTTACAATACTATAACTTTTATTTTTAATTTAAATCATAACTATATAATATATAGATTTACAATTGTATTGTTTATAGATTTATATAAATATTATACAGCCACCACCACAATATCCGTGGCTAATAGCTACGATCTGACAATTCCGTGGCTATGTCCGTGGTCGGGTCATACCCGAGGAATTCGTGGCTATAGCCACGACATTAGCCACGGTCTGCTCGTGGCTGATGTTGTGGCCTCGCACGTGGGAGTCTCCATTGAAGCATAGCGACTGTTGTGGCTATGCCCGTGGCTAATGTCGTGGCTCGCATGTGGGTATGATCGTGGCTACAATATATGCCCGTAGCTATAGCCGTGGCTATTGTCTGTGTGGCTAATTGCCTGTGGGCTGTGGCTAATGTTGTTGCCACATCTCATTTAAATATAATATAATTATTTAATAATGATGGACACATAAATATATCAAGATAAAATACCATTTACATAATTTGTTCATTCTAAACACATCCAACAGACAACCACGAGTTCAACCAACCAAAACACAAGCATAAATACGACTATCCAAAACACAAACAAAACAATGATAGCTTCTTGTAGTATACCAACACATTTCCCATCTGCCCCACCTTCTTCCCTACAAACAACACAAAAAAATCCCAATATAATTAGCAAGGGACATAACAATATCTTTCTACAACATAACAATGCATTGTTTGATTTGAGATTTCTTTCTACAACCAAGTCTCAAATCAAACAGTGTATCAAATTCAATTTCAGCATCGACATTCTAAAACAAAATTGAATTTCAACATCAAATTAAAGTTGTAACAACCTAACAGGTTTAGGTTTTGGGGGAGTAATCGCCTCCCACGAGGGAAGGAGAACTCGCAACCAAAAGGGTTCATTTACATGGAGGCCAAAACATCACATTTTGTGTAAAAAACTCAAATCATATCACACAACAATGATAATGTAAAAAAAAAACATAGCAAAGCATATCCATATAGCTAAAGATCTTTTTGTGATAAAATAGTACCATAAAAGTGTTGACTTATTCTATTAGAAGAGTAAAATGAATGAATGATAGATCATAGATCTGATCTATTACAAGCGAGCTCTGAATTATTCAATATAGGTCCCAACTTTGGAATGCCAAACACAATTGCATAAGCACACAATTAAAGAGGTTTCACTACACACCTCTTATCATATATAGGTAATGCATAAAAGTATAATTCTTTCACTCTTCTTTGAATTAAAAAAAATTCAAACATTATAAATTTATAATTATATGTATTAGCATATCAAGAGAAAACCTTCTACATGATTCTCTAAGCAGTGTCGCCAAAGAAAACTCCAAGACAGTAACAAGCCCAGCTGTGAAGGCATTAGCAAGGTACTAGAACAATTAGAAATAAGAGCATAAAGAACTCTGCTTACTTTGTCAATCCTAAGCTTTGCAACTGTGTGCAATCTTTTGTCTATCCTAGAGACATGTGTATCATCATTAATTATGCAGAAGACGTTATTAGATATGTGAAATGTAAAAAAAAGAAAACAACAACAACTATTGACAAGTTACCAATTATTTGTTAACAGTGGATAGCAACAATGGTATCAACAATGGACAGCACCGATGGATAGCACTATCAATAATTAATTTAACAGCAACAATTGAGTTTTCTGTCTCTTGTAGAGATGAGTTCCCCATTCGACCTTAGTGCTTAATCCCAAATGGATTGTTCCAAACACATACCAAAACAAGTTAACAGCAACTCAACAATTAAGCATCCAAGAATAGGAGAGGGAGAACACATTTAACCGGCCTGCACTTACCGATTTTGGCGACCAGTGGAGGAGCCGCAACGGGGTTAGGAGCAGCCAGGTCGAGAGGAGGAGCCGCGTGACCAGTGGGGAGCAGCAGCAGAGGTTTTGGTGAACGACGACGAGTGGTGATGGAGAGGAAACCAGGGATGAGGAGGCGGTGGTAAGGCTTAGGGTTCCGACAGTGAAAGAGGGGAGACGGGTATCTGTGGGCAACAGAGGAGGCGGTGGGAGGATTGGTGGGGTGATTTGGCGGAGGGCTATCGCCGGCGAGAGGTGGTGCGAGGGCAAGAGGGCTAGCGGGATGAGGAAGAAGGTCGGCGATGGTGGTTTTGTTGGTGCGAGGGCAAGAGGGCTAGCGGGATGAGGAGGTGGTGGGAGGATTGGTGAGGAAGAAGCTCGGCGATGGTGATTTGGTAGAAGGCGGCGCTCCGTCCGGTGTGGTCTGTCCGCGTCGTTGGGGAGGACGAGAGATCTGAAATTTTTTGGAGAGAGAAGTCTGGAATGAAGGAGCGGCCAAAGGGAGATCTGAAATGAATTGAAGAGGAAGGCAAGGAGGCGGTGCCCAAAATCAATTAGGGTTGTTCTCAATTCCAAAGTGCGGGAAATTGACTGCTCAAAATTCATTTGGGCGGTAAAAAAAAATTCGACCTTACACATTAATTGCTTTTTTAATTTTCATTCACAATTTACATCTAGAAAATAAAATCATCAATACAAATAAAAATATAATATATTTTAATGAGTTTTCCTCAAAACATACTCTTATAGTATTTTAATAAGAATTTAGTAATCAATATAATGTGTTATTAAACATTTGTTCATTAGTTATAAGAGTTTTCTTAAAAAACTACTCTTATAGTATTCTAATAAGAATTTAGTAGTCAAAATAAGGTTTTGTTAAACATTTATTCGTTACTTATATTAGTTTTCCTCAAAACATACTCTTATATAGTATTATAATAAGAATTTATTAGTCAACATAAGGTTTTAATAAACATTTGTTCATTCCTTATATGAGATTTCCTCAAAACATACTCTTATTGTACTCGAATAAGAATTTATTAGTTAATATAAGGTTATATTAAGCATTTGTTCATTACTTTTATGAGTTTTCCTCAAAACATATTCTTATAGTATTCTATTAAGAATTTAGTAGTTAATATAAGGTTTTATTAAACATTTGATAGTTACTTATACGAGTTTTTCTCAAAGAATATTCTTATAGTATTCTAATAAGAATATAATAGTTAATACAAGGTTTTATTGAACATTTGTTAGTTACTTAAATGAGTTTTCCTCAAAACATACTCTTATAGTACTTTAATAAGAATTTAGTAATCAATATAATGTTTTATTAAACATTTGTTCATTAGTTATACGAGTTTTCTTAAAAAACTACTCTTATAGTATTCTAATAAGAATTTAGTAGTCAAAATAAGGTTTTATTAAACATTTATTCGTTACTTATATTAGTTTTCCTCAAAACATACTCTTATATAGTATTATAATAAGAATTTGTTAGTCAACCTAAGGTTTTATTAAACATTTGTTCATTTCTTATATGAGATTTCCTCAAAACATACTCTTATTGTACTCGAATAAGAATTTATTAGTTAATATAAGGTTATATTTAGCATTTGTTCATTACTTTTATGAGTTTTCTTCAAAACATACTTTTATAGTATTCTATTAAGAATTTAGTAGTTAATATAAGGTTTTATTAAATATTTGGTAGTTACTTATACGAGTTTTTCTCAAAGCATATTCTTATAGTATTCTAATAAGAATATAATAGTTAATACAAGGTTTTATTGAACATTTGTTAGTTACTTAAATGAGTTTTCCTCAAAACATACTCTTATAGTATTTTAATAAGAATTTAGTAATCAAAATAATGTTTTATTAAACATTTGTTCATTAGTTATACGAGTTTTCTTAAAAAAAACTACTCTTATAGTATTCTAATAAGAATTTAGTAGTCAAAATAAGGTTTTATTAAACATTTATTCGTTACTTATATTAGTTTTCCTCAAAACATACTCTTATAGTATTATAATAAGAATTTAGTAGTTAAAATAAGGTTTTATTAAACATTTATTCATTACTTTTATGAATTTTCCTCAAAACATACTCTTATAGTATTCTATTAAGAATTTAGTAGTTAATATAAGGTTTTATTAAACATTTGGTAGTTACTTATACGAGTTTTTCTCAATGCATATTCTTATAGTATTCTAATAAGAATATAATAGTTAATACAAGGTTTTATTAAACATTTGTTAGTTACTTAAATGAGTTTTCCTCAAAACATACTCTTATAGTATTTTAATAAGAATTTAGTAATCAATATAATGTTTTATTAAACATTTTTTCATTAGTTATACGAGTTTTCTTAAAAAAAAACTACTCTTATAGTATTCTAATAAGAATTTAGTAGTCAAAATAAGGTTTTATTAAACATTTATTCGTTACTTATATTAGTTTTCCTCAAAACATACTCTTATAGTATTATAATAAGAATTTAGTAGTTAAAATAAGGTTTTATTAAACATTGATTCCTTAATTATACGATTTTCCCTCAAAACACTCGCTTAGATTATTCGAATAAGAATTTATTGCATAATATAAAGTTCTATTCCACAATTATTAGCTACTTATATGATTTGTTTCTCAAGATAAACTCTCATAATATTCTCATATGAATTTATTAGTTAATATAAGGTTTTATTCAACGATTATTAGTTACTTATATGATTTTTTTTCCCTCAAAACACATTTTATTTAACAATTATTAGTTTTGTTTATATTCTAGTATTTATTTAGATATAAATACAAATACCATTAATGGGCCTATTGTCGAAAATTATAGCCGTATTTGGGCTCATAATAAATTAAAGCCCATTAGAAAATAAAGTGTGTCATTTGAGGTTAACTGTAAATAGCCACGGCATTAGCCACATATTTGACCGTGGCTATTAATTGGGCTTCTTAATACGTCGAGAGTTATTGATTGGGCTTACATATTCATTGGGCTTTGACTAATAGTAATGAGCTTGACCCTTTTTGGGCTTTAACTCTCTAAAATTGGGTTTGACCATCTATATAGGCCCTACCTTTTTTTTGGGTGAGATTTTGGGCTTAAAAATTGATTTTTTCTTTCAAATTAATTTGCTTTAATTTTTGAATTTCCTCAGTTCTGATACACCAAAGTGATAATGGGCGTCTCCATGTTAGCGTCGAATACAGCCACGGATAATCCAACAGTGGCTAAATTCGTGGCTGTTCACCTCCAACTCGGGTCATATATTGCTAATTGCCTCACATTCTTAGCCATGAGTACAACAACGGATATTATTCGTGGCTAAATTTGTGGCTACACTGGCATGTCGGGTAAGACACGCCAAAAATGGCGTCGAAATCGGCCACGGAAAAGGTGACTGTGGCCAAAGTCGTGGCTAATAGCCATGATATCAGCCACGTCACTTATATTCGTGGCTAAAAACCCCGAAATTTCGGACACGAAATTATTTCTCCATCCTTAGCCACGGGCTTTGCCACGAATATTTTCATTCGGCGCTATTATAGCTACGGCTTGTCAGGTCATAGCTATAGTCGTGGCTATTAGTCACGGATTTGGCAATGACTGTACGACGTGGCTAAAATTCCGTGGCTATTTCCTGTGTTTTTGGTAGTGGCGGCTTACGGAGCATTATATTACTCCATTAAATTATTACAGGAAAAATGAATTATAGTATAAATATAGAGGAAGAAGCGAGACACGATGAGGAGGTGATCGAAGGTCCATCCGATCCAAAGTCGAAACCTTAATTCCAAGGATAAGGCACCCGTTAATATATATTACACATAAAAGAGTGATCTGATCATCGAGCGAGATGGCTGAGGACGATGAGTGGAAGACCATGTTCGACTCCATTGTGGAGTCCGGCGACCTCGCCACCCTTGAGTACCTGCAGGAGTTGCTCCTGTCCAACAAGCACGAGTTGGATGCTCGGAACAACAGACGCTTGAAGGCCTGCAAGGTTGGCTCGAAGGTGGTTGTCGGGGTTATCGCAGCGCTGGAGTTGGGTCAGCCATGTCGATAATGCCAAATGGAGCAGGGACGATTTCGGATATCATGAAGCCGAGCGAGCGAGCGAGAGAGGTGAGGCATCAGTTGTTGGATAAGTACGCCAATAGGCCGAGTAGCCGCAGCGAGGTCTATGACCCGCTCATCCACAAGGTCTCCACGGCTATCAACAATCTCAAACCACGTTAATTACCTACCTAGCTTTCCCGCTCTAAACAAGTTGGTATTATTAAAACAAATGTTTTGTTTTGTGTGCTTGAATTGGATCCATTTTTAACAATCTTATCGTAAACATATGTATATGTTTTGTTATATATTACATTTATTCAAATATTAATTAATTCATTAACTATTAAGAATTATATTTCTAGTTACGTAAATAATAATAATATCTAAATTATATAATTCTATAGCATATCCCACTTGAACAGAAGATCTTTTTCCTCTAAAACTCCCAACACACGAGAATGTGTATATATGTTCAACCCGACAATGATATTTGCATAAAAATCTCGCTAGGGACTAGATCGAATCATCACGTTAGTTCTAAAATTGTGTTGCATCCCTAGGATTACGGAGAAACTAAATACACCGCAAATCACCACGTTCATTTGGATGTGGTGATTTGTGGTGTGCTAATCAATTAAAAAAGTGGGCTAATTATTTAAAAATAACTTCCATTGGAATGGACGTAGTTGTGAGAGAGAGATTTTCGGTGTATCTAACAACACTCCTAAGATTATCTTTCTTTGGACTAGTTGACACACAAAATAGAATCCTCTCGGTTCAGTTCAACTGTACGAAACTATATGATCTAGCAAATCCTATTTCCATCAACGATTAATCATAATTTCTTCCTTTCCATTGTCATACTTTCATATAAATGGTGACCACTTTTGCATAAGTGCCCCACATACACCGCGTCACTCATGGAGTACTTGTTAGAGCACACGTATTAGCGAGCCTTTAGGCCCTTATATGTGCCAACTGAGACCAAATTAAAAAAAAAGAAGAAGGAAAAAGGCATGAGTCCGGAGAGAAGAGCCATGGCAGGCGAGCCCCGGAAAAAGAGGCCCATAGCGTTACAACAGAGGACACATGAGGGGGCGTGTGCGCCTACGTTTGGAATTGAAATGAAATGACGGTGTTTCATGTATAAAAGAGACAAAAGTGTGGGTGCCGTAGATAAAATTTGGTATCTTCGTCAAATAGCCGTAGCATGAAAATTTATGATGGCTAAGCGATGGCTTAGTAACCCCTATGAAAGACATGACATATTTGCCACGACAAGCTGCCGCAGCTAAAGTGTGGGTGGAAAAATAAAAATAAAACCCTTGCTTTTTAGTCTGGATCCTTTAGACCCGGGCTAAAAAATCCAATATATTTTTTTTAAAATAAATAAATAACACACACAATTTACATATAATAAAATTTCAGAAACTTTTTGGTTATTAAAAAATAACAAGCAATGGACATATCATATCAAAATAATACACACAATTTACTGCTATACTTTCATAAACTTTTAGGTTATTAAAAAATAACAAGCAATGGATCAACAAAGAGCCCTGCATTGAGCACATACCCTTCATACTTTCTTCTCCTTCCGCCACTTTGATGATGTGTGTGAGAAAAATGGGGCATGTCGAAGGATATTGGTAAGTACAAAGAATCTTGCAACCAAGATCGGTCGCCACTGCCACAGGACAAGTGTCGAAAGTATTGGAGGATAATGAGAATTAGAAGAACCTTTTGCCTTAGTTTTTCGAAGCAGCAACTCCATGAACACCGAATAACAACTGTGTGCTCGATCTGCCAGCCTTAACTGTGGAATATCACCGTCTTCTAGAGCTTTCTCTTTTCCCTTCCTCATTAGTGGATTGAGCCACCAGAATGTCCGTTTGCTGAGAAGCTCTGCTTGGGCGCGTAAAATGAGTCATATTCTTCTCATCATAAACTTCACCTTCAATCATGTTCCGATCTTCCCCTTGCAATGGCTCATAGAGTGAACCATCTATTCCTCGCCCACGGAATACATCCCAAAAACTCTTACCCATCTTGGTAAGCGATTTTCATATCAAACTAGGCTTTTCCTTTTCGGTATTCTGGCTTTTGATAAAATTTCTAAACCTATAGAGGTCCATATCGGTCAGGCATGATTTTCTGTCAATAATACTTCACACTTGTAATAACGATTTTGTCATCACAGAGCCTTACAAAAAAAAAACGAAAAATTAGGTTTCCTCTACCTTTTGATGAGGCCTACGACCGAGGAGAATTTGGGATCTCCTTCTACATCCCTACCAATCTCCTTTGCTGGGTGTTTTGACAGATGAGCTGGTTGAGGAGGCAGATACTTCTTTAGCACCCATTCTTTGTTACACTTTTGCCATTCCTCTACTTGCTTCTCCTTGAACTTCCTTTTGCTGCAAGGTTACGAAAGCAGCCATACATAATCAGGAGAGACGTAACATGAATAAGTCTTAACATGATGCAGGGGTCATGAACTTCAATAATTTGAAATGATTAAATTCAGTTTAAGGCAAATAATATCTTGCATGATGGTCAGTTTGTTTTTACACCTGAATCTGACTGTCTTGAAGAGCTTGGAACCATTACTGAGTTTAAAGACAATAACATAAAAACCAGGTTCAAATCGCTCGATAACCTCTATTGAAGTGGATAAGAAAAGGACAAAACAAAAATCAACAACAAAATACTTTCACTTTGAAGTGGATTTTCTATTATCTGCAAATTGTGTACAATATAATAATAAGTAAAGCTTTTATTTGTACCTTTCTTTCTTTCATAAACAAATCCAGAAAGAGATTTAATAATTCAAGAATCTATTTTAAAAAGCTTCCTTTTTTTTATGGTCAGAAGTTGATACAATATTATAAGAATCTAGCTAGTGAAATATAGATAGTTCAGGTAAAAGATATCTAATGGCAAGATGAGTGATAAGAAAGTAGGTTGCAAGCAAACAATAGATGACAACCCTTGGTTTTCGTATTACATTGGGTAGTTTATTTATCTACAATATACGTTGACAAAATGTGGTACTTGTTGGGATTTGATACTTATCATTCCAAAAGTGCTAAGTTACAAAAGAGATAGTGAATCATATGTTGAGGATTATGTAGAAGCTACTGGGTTTTACTATTATGTACCACCATGAGACAAATAGAGTGCATAGGCATGAGCTGCATATCCTCTACATGCTCTTGATTAATGCAAAACATGCCAATTATGGAGGTATAATACTGACAAAAATAGTTGTGCTACTATGAGGACCCATTCGTAATATCTGTTGTAGAGTATGAGTCAGTTTCATTGGTAGAGCCCTATGTGTTGACTTATAGTGGTATACACCACATTCTCCCATATCACTTGGCGTGCAAAATTTGAGAGGAGCTAAATGCATGTGTTGCTACTAAGGGCAGTAACTTTATATATGGTCAACTAATGTTGGGAAAGGTTAGAGGAAAATCGATCCACCAAGGACTCTGCTGGAAGACAAGAGGAACTGGTGTGACGAGTGAGGAGTCTAATGACGACAACGGTGAAAATCCTTATTTGAAGTTGACCCGAGGTTTGGATGGTGGAAGCGAAGGTGAAAACTTGACAAAGGAAAAGTTCTGACAAAGAACTAGCAAGTTCTGACTTGGAACAGGGTAGATTTCGACCCGAAACAATGTGATTCCGACCCAGAATACATGATGGCGACAGGGGCTAAGACTGTCAACCTGAAATCATAGTGTACCGACCAGAAATGGTCTGATTCCAACTTGGAACAACGTGATTAAAACTAGGGCTTCGTGTGTGTGAGTGTGTTGGTTGATGTGTTTGAGTGATTACGAGGGATGGTGGTATCGAATTGTTTGAGATCGTGAGTAGATATGAGAGAATATAAGTATTAGGGTTTGGATTGAAATCGAAGAATATTACCCAAGGGTCTCCAATTCTACTCAATCTAATATTAAATGAATTACGTAAGTGTTTAAATAGACAATGAAATTAAAAGCCTAATTCTAGCTAATGTGGCTAGCCCATTGATGAAACCAGAAACTAAAAAGCTCATAGCCACGTCATTCAAACGGGGTGAATGGCCACGTGCGCTAGTTTGATTGGTCAGCAGTCTTACCTAGGATGCCCCCTTACACAACCGTGGGGGCACCTCCCTGGGCCACGGAGACCTTTAGTAGCTAACAGACTTACTTGGGATACCGCGTTCACGGACGATGGGGTAAATCTACCAGTGTCGCGTGGACCAGCGTAAGCCTAGTCCCCTTCCTAATTTCCTGCCTCATCAAGGCTTTTCAAAGAAGTGAGATCTATCACAACGGAGCTGACGGGTGTCTTGAGACGAAGTCAGTAGGAATTTGTACCTGCGATCCTTGATTAATAAATTACTTGGAGATTAGACCAATGTCCAACTTACCACGTTACAAAAAGGACCCTTAGGCACTCTTCCACTCGTGACCTCCTAATGTATGCTTAATTTTCCATGTTTTATACTGTCTTTTACATCAATTTTTGTACATAATTTATATTTCGAGGTTAGGATAGTGCAAAAATTGTGTAGTTTATGCTTATTTGTGAATTATGGAGATCTATACTAGTTCTTGTTTAATTTCGCGGAAATCGAGACGTTTTACAAGCAATTCGGAGAAGAGGAAGAGAATTGTCAAAGCACTTGATATCGACAAAACAACTCGATATTGAGTGGAGCTAAACACCGAAAATCAAGCGGAGCAAAGGCAGCAATTCGACTCAACACATGGAGTTGATATCGAGTCCAGACACTCGATATCGAGTGCATGCACACCGGGAATCGACCGAGCCATCCGAGAGCCACACTGAAGAGTCAATATCGAGTCCCCACACTCGATATTGAGTTGATTGCAGTCGACATGGGCATCATTGGAGTTGATTTCGAGTGAAGACGGACCGGAGCCGAAATCGAGTCGATATCGGCCGGCTTGGTCGATATCGAGTGGACCATAGAGGTCGAATTCGAGTTCGATTTCCGAGTGAGCTTTACTTGCCTTGGAAGAAAAAGATCTTTTATCAAGAGTTGGACATTTATCCCTTATGGTGAATTCCTAATTTACGTAGTGGGATTTTAATTGTTTTATTATTTTTATTTGGAACATTTTATCTTAAGTAAGTAGGATCTTTTATCTTAGGAATTAGATAGAGTTGTTCTATCCTAGATTAGCTAGGGTTGAGCACTATAAGTAAAGCCCCAGGGGGCTGAGTTTTATTCATGCCATTGCACAAGCAATTGTGCACTATAGAGATAGAAAGAAAGAGTTAAGGCCGAGTTAGGTTGGAGCAATGAGAGAAGTTTTTGCTTTGTTCAGTTGTAAACTTTCATTTATTTTAATGCAAGTAGTTATTTCCTTTATAAATTTGATGTTTGTTACTATGATGATGAGGCGCGAGTAGTCACCCTACTTCTAGGGTGAAGGTGAGCCCGACGGTAGCCATGTGAGTTTATGCATCAAAGGTATGATTTTTATGCGATTTCATATTCTATCCCTATTTGCATGATTCTTCTACGACAGTAGTAGGTAAATCCTTATTTGTATTATTGAAGCGAGAGTGATCTTAATATAAATTTGGATTAATTATCAAAAGGGAAGTAACAATTAAGGTTTACGCGAAAGCCTCTATATTCTTAATTGTTAATAATGAAAGTTATTTGATGAAAAGACATAATCTTTTATAAACTTGGCATAATTCTTACATGGTTATTGTTGTGGCATGAATCCTCGATCTTGGAAGTTTTTAGTTAATTGATTTTGTAAAACCCCAAATTTGTGATCTTTTCTTCTCATATATCTTCTTATCCATTCTTATATTCTTCGGATGCACTTTTCCGACATTATTTATTATTTTTCTGCACGTTTTACGATTACTAAACCAGTCGATTTTGACCCAAGACATGTCGATATCGAGTACTAAGGTCGATATCGAATGCCCTTCACTCGATTTCGATTCTACTTGTTTTTTGTTGTGCAGGTCTGACTAGAAATCAGCTAACACAGTCGATATCGACTCACTACGGTCGATATCGAGTGGTCTTTGAGTCAAAATCAGGGCAACTTTGGAACTGATAAGGCGAGCACTGACATGCTTCCTTGTGGATTCGATCCTGATTCCCTACCACTACAACGAGAGGGTTTCTTGTATTTTATTTGCTTGGACATTGGAGAACGGTTTGAGATTCATATTTCATATTTATTTCATAGACTTGAAATCCCTCCTAACACCTCCCCCTGTTCCGAGGTCATTCTCTCTATTCGTCAAAAAGCCCCTTCATTAGAGAGATTTTTTGGGTTTTACAACTCGGAGGTTGGTGCTTTCTGGGACACGTTCGTCTAGCCCCTGTTTCCATATGTCATGAGTGAATTGCCACTTGTCTTTCTAGTCATGACACGTGGATGAGGGGCATGTAGGACACCTCTTCTTGCTCTTCTGTGTTAGTCGTCCCCGGACTCTGAACAAGCGCATCATCCGCGGTTCGATTTTGTCTTCTCCTTTTTATAGTTTATTTCCTTTTTTAAGATATTGGGCATCGTCATAGCTCCTAAGCCCGTGGTGTGTGCCAATGGATGTGTCGTGGACTAACTTTCTCCGGGAACGACTGCCCTTGTTGTTTTTATCAAGAGGGTTCCCTCTTGGGCCCATCATGGGCCTAGTTGGGCCATCTCTGGATAGGCTCACCTAAGTGATTGATGGGTGTCGAGGGTTAGACACGTGCATTAATTGTGGGGGAGGCGAAGCGCCGGTCAAAAGCCTATAAAAAGAGTCTTTTCCCCTCTTTTTTTTTTTTTATCATGTTTCTCTTTTTACCGTCTCCTCCTCTTGTCGTCGCGGTCTCAAAGTCCTCATTCTTACTCATGTAACTTTTCTTTGTTTAACTACTTTTAATTATTTTCCACGTTTGACGTATTTTTGAAAATCTAGCTTCTCTTGCTTGATTTCTGTTTGCGCTCTTGAAGAGGGTCCTTAATATTACTTCCTTATTATCCTCTTTAGGTTTTTAGTAGTGTGTTTTTTATTTGAAATTGACTGCTCATGGCAAGTTCTCAAGAATTTTCCGGTAGTGTCCGGGTAATGTTAGGAGGAAAATCAAGTATGAAATATAAATTTCAAATTCGACTCCCTGTTCTCCGCAAATTAATTACAAGACTTCCTCCCGCTGTAGTAGAAGGTAGTCAGGATCGATCCACGAGGAAGCGTGTCAGCGCCCGCCTTTTCAGTTCTAAATCTCAGAAGAAAATCAACCAGACAAACAGAAATAATAGAGAAAAGCAGATAACAAAACAATGTCAGAAACTTGGTCGATATCGACCTTGGTTACTCGATATCGATTAGAAAAATTGACCGCAGTAACTCGAAATCGACTTTGACAGAAACTTAAAAGATCAGGGTTTCAACACCACAATGATAACCATGTAAAATAACACATAAATGCATAAAAGATCATGCTTTTCATCAAATAACTTTCGTTATTAACAAATAGGAATATAGAGGCTTTCGCATAAACCCTAATTGTTACTAACCCTTTTTCACATAATTGACATGCGTGAGGGGAGATCGATGTCTATCCTCACTCCAATCAAATAAATTTATGCTCGAATCCCTCTATAGTATAGTGGAAATCAAGGTCGATCCAAGGGAGTATGTCAACGGTTCTATCCTAGTTGTTTTTATGGTTGAAAATAGGAAAAATAAGGCAAAAGAAGCGGCTGTAAATGGTGGTAAATTCACGCAAATCGGCTCAAGTAGCAATCAAATAACACGAATGCAATATATGAGAAAGAACTTCCAAGATTAGGGCTTACCACAACAATAAACACATGTATAAATCAATTAATCATATGAGAAATCATGTTTTTATCTTAAAGAGATAGTTTTCACATACTCAACAAATAGATGATAGAGGTGATCAGATAAAACCTATTTGTTTCTACCTTTCTTAATTAGATCCCTTTTACTTTCGTCAAAGATCTCTAATTACTATCAATGTTAACAATCTCATCTTTCAATTCAATTGCAACAATGAATTCCCTTAAACTTTCATCAAAGGGTTAAGCACATGGGTAGAATAAGATAAAAACATCAAATAAACATAGATTCATTGATCCACACACACGCTCATTGTTGGGTTCACCCCAACCCTAGAAGATGGGGGGACTACTCACTCATTGCAAAGAAAAACACAAAAACAATGGAAGAAATCATAATCTCAAATTGCATAAAACCAAACATTAAATTAACGTCAATATTCTTCAACCAAAAGCTACAAAGCGTACGTTCCTTCTGCTGTAAATTCAGCCGTCTGTGATGTCCCTAATTAGCCTCTAATTGGTTTTATTTAAAGATAGAAAATTAAGACATAATATCCAAGGAAAGAGATTTTATCTTAGGAAAATAATATAATCTATCTAAGGAGGGATAAAATATCCCAAGTTTATCTAACTAAAAGATCCTAAAAGAGATTTAGAAGAAAACCCTAATTAAAAAGCCCATTAAGCAATTAAATCAGCCCGTAAAATCTTCTCCTAGTGCGCAGGGTATCGGCGCCGATGGTCTGTTCGCTTACAGTGCTATTGGAATCCGCTGGGTGTCAGCCACGAGGGTCAAGGTGTCGATACCGAGGTTCTGTTTGAACGCAGTAGGCTCTGTTTTACTCTAGCTTTTCGACTCTGACTTCAATTGCACTTTTTTGAGTCCTCGTTCATCCGATTGACGCATATGAATATGTGTTGGAAAGATCTTTTCAAGGACTACAACTCTCATGAAAGCTCCAGAACATGAATCGAAGTGTTCAATGGCGAAAATAAGGGTTTTCTACGGCTGCACCACTTTTTCCTTTTTGCTTGGCTCCTCTATGGCTTTATGATTTTTCCTTAAGCTCTAAAGTGCGTCGAAACTCTTCCAAATCAGCTCCAAAACCTATAAAATCACACCAAAGTTTGTGTAGACTCCATATCTTGCAATATTAAGCATAACTACACATTTTCCTTACTTTCCCAACACAAAAGCTAATAAAATGACTTAAACGAGATGAAAACATGATGTAAAATAAGACTAAATATGCGGACATCAAAATACCCCATACTTAGACTTGCTTATCCTCAAGCAATAACCAAACAATAACCACTACCTAAAACACTCCTTCAAGTGTTTACCTTAGCCAAAAAGCAACATCATAAACGCAAGTGGTGTAAAAGAATCAAGCAATCAAACTTCATCACACATATATAAGAAACTCTAAGCAAAAGCAATCGAAATCCAACCTCGCAAGGATATATGTGTTTTGCTCAACTCTCAATGTGTTTAGGCTTTGAATAACATCTCTCAACTCAATCCTTAATGCAAAAAGCTACATAGACTTTGTTATTTATATCACCAATCTCTCCACCGGAGATGTCAAAGCAATCAAAATTATCAAGAAGACTTATGGCTCAATGAAAGACTTCAAAGAAGACTTCATTCGGCCGGGTTGTAATGTGGTTTGGTGAGAAATAAAAGGTATGGAATTATTTAGGCAAAGTGGTGTTAAAAATCTGGGAATCAAGACTCCTAAACTTCCAACTCAACTCAACCAAACAACTCATCTCAAAATTCCGCACATAATCAATGCTCATCAACAATTAAGATCATCAACCCATGAAAATACTTCTAAACCAACAATTTCATCCAACTCTCACATATAATAAACTAGGCTCTTAATAAACACTTTTTTTTTTCTTCATTTCTTTTTTTTTTCTTTTTTTTTTCTACTGATATTTTTTTTCATTCTTTTTTCGGCAAAAATACATATATATATAAATTTTCGAAGCCTCTAAAATATAAGAACAATATGAGGAATAATGTACAACCTTACATAATTTCACTCAAAGCATCTCAACAAAGCTCGACAAATTAGCTTCTTCTCCATCAAACTCAACTCAATCAATCTCCAACCAACTCTAAATCCTAATTCCCGGATAAAAGGTCAAGGTTATAATCGGCTAGCAATCAATTTTGTGGAGCTAACAAAGAGTAGGCTAAGGCTCAATGGGATTCAAGTAAAGATAATATGCAAGGTAGGTAAATGAATTGATAAAATATGGCTAAGAAAATATAAGTCCTCCATCATCTAATTTTAATAAGCAATGAACTAGTATCTCATAATCGGTCTCAAGAAATAGATAACCACGTCAATGTCAAGAGGTAATCACATAAGGAGAGTAAATCACACATAAAAAAACGGAGGGAAATATTTAAATGTGAAGAACATTCCCTATAAGGCCAAAGATATCTCACTAGGACATAGATTAGGATTTCAATCACCTCTACTTAAAATCATATGTGCTCAATTATAATCGCAAGTCAAATTACCACATAAAAACCAAACTTTTCAGGAGACTTAGGCTAAACCATCCAAACATATCATAGGTTTTACATGATCGAGTCGATTATTAGGCATCATCATAGGACATCTAAGTTAGGTGTTTAGAACTAAACTAAAAACTAAAATAAAGACTAAAACAATAAATAAACGTGCATTTTTTTTTCTATTTTTTTTCGACATTTTTTTTGACTTAATATGCAAAAATAAAAAATAATGCAAAACAACACCACCAAAAACAAACCTCAAACCATAAGCATATAGTAAGTTGTTACCCCCACCCCATACTTAAAAAATTACTTTGTCCCCAAAGTATAAGCTCAAAAATAGGAGATGAGTGTAAACGAAAACTTACAAGATAGAATTGGAGCTCATTCCGACTGAAAATAGGTGCCATCATTGTTGCCCAGTAGTCGACATCGACATGAAGTGGTTTATATCGACAGGCTTCTCTTCTCCAAGGTTGTCCTTTCGTCATGCTTAGCACCTACCACTTCATTAACAACCAAATCCAAAACCTCCAAAAACAATGTTTAAAGCAAAACCAAAACATAATTCAAAATCAAAACCAACAAAAATAAAATCGTAAATAAGCATAGGTCTATGTACAAGCTCTAGACTTTTAAGTTGTTAGGCCGACTTCTTCACTGACGGTCATGTGGGCATTCGCAAGGCCCATGTGGCACGGGCCTCCTCCTCCTCCGGACTCTCTAGTTCGACCTTGCATATGACTCCTTCATTGTCCTTTACCTCCATTGTACCAGGTCGAATCTTGTGAATTTCGAATGGACCAACCTTCTTCTCTTTGAATTTGCTAGGGAACCATTGATTCTTGGCCTTGGAGATATACACCGTATCTCCTACCTCATAAGCTTTTGGATCCTCATTGTATCCCCTACATAATCTCACAAACCAAGGCATACCTCTTCCATTCGTAATAGATAGGTTTTTATTGGAAATAGGGGAAGAGAAATTCATACCTTGACTTACCTTGTTGGGACCGGGATGGGGGTCTTCAGCCCAACTCTTTCCTTTCTCATCAACTCTTCCTTCCATGGTAGCGCAACCATCTTCTTCACGTTGTCCTGCTGTTGGAGGTGTCGATGCCGAGGCTGAAGGTGTCGGCGCCGAGGCATCTGTAGCTTTTTCAGCCTTCTGCAGAACCATTATATCCTCCAGGGGGTCGACGTCGACGCTGAGGGTGTCGACGCCGAGGGGTCAGCAGTGTCCTTTGTACTTTCATCGCTCTCATCCTCTTGAAGGGTGGCCAAAAGCTCCTCAATGATGCTCTCTTCTTCTTCTGTAGGTGGTGTGCGAGTGAGCTCCTCATGAGTCAAGGTCCTCTCCATGTCCGTGTAAACCATTTTGACCTCCGTTTTTCTGACCTTCTTTAGATTCGGGTCAAATTGAAATTCAACAAGCTCATCCCCAATTTTGAAAGTTAGGAGACCCTTTCTCACATTGATGACCGCATCTGTCGTGGCTAAGAAAGGGCGCCCTAGGATAATAGGCACAACGGGATCTATAGGCATATCAAGTACTATGAAATCGGTGGGAGCATAGAACTTACCTACCCTTACCGGTACATCATCCATCACACCGGTAGGTTCCACCGAGGAGTTGTCTTCCATATAGAGTCGCATGTTGACGAGTACTAAGGGTCCCATGTTAATTTTAGACCATATGGAGAGTGGCATAAGACTTACACTAGCACCAAGATCACACAAGGCCTTAAAGCGATGATTTCCAAGCCCAATTGAGATGACAAACTTTCCGGGATCAACATTCTTTCCAGGGAAATCCATCTTGTTGCATTCCTCCGCAATATCCGCTAAAGACCTCTTGTTGCTCAATATTTCCTTTAAGAACTTCACATAGGCGGGCATCTCTCGAAGTGCGTCGGTGAAGGGGATAGTCACATTTAAGCCTTGGAGAATCTTCACAAATCTCCTAAACTTCCTTTCGGTGGGATCCTTGAGAGCTCTTGAGGGATAAGGGAGCTTGGGTTTGGCATTTGGAGTGGTTAACACATCGGGTATGGGTGCGGATTGGTCTGCAGAGGTATCGGTGCCGAGGGTAGAGGGGTTGGCATCGAGGGTCTGTTCAGGAGCTTTCTTAGAGGTGTCGGCGCCGAAGTCAGGGGTGTCGGCGTCGAGGGCCTATTCGAATGCAGTAGGTTTGTTCACTGTCAAGGTGTCGGCGCCGAGGGTAGAGGTGTCGGCGTCGAGGCCTGTGTTGGGTTGGCCGATTTTTTCTCTCCTCTCCTTGGCTTCCTTTTCCGGTAAAACCTTCCCACTCCTTGTTTGAATGGCTGCGATATGTTGGGATTTTGGGTTGGCTTCATTTTGTCCGGGTAGCTGGCCACATGGCTTTGTAATTTGAGCCGCTAATTGACCCAATTGGGTCTCAACGTTCTTCCTCCAAATATCAATGTCCCCGAACCTTACATTCATGCCTCGCGGCTGTGTATTGATCTCCAAACTGAACTGTCTAGCATCCGCCTTGGCCTCAACTTGGCCTTTCCTTAGCTCTTCCAAAATAGATCTCATATCATCCCTAGGTTGCTCACGATCCACATGGACTGGAGGTCTATACGGGGGCCGTTGATCATGTTGAGGAGGATGGTTACCCCAAGAGGAGTGCCCATCATTCATTTGGTAGTAATTGCCTTAGCCCCTATAAGGACCTCTCATGTAGTTTGCTCCTCCATATGATTCAGCGGATTACACTTGTTCGACATGTGGGCAAGCGGTGGTAATGTGGGAAGTGGACCCACACTCTATGCACAGTTTGTTGTTGGAGAGAAACCTTACTTGCTTCTTCAATTTTCTATTCTCATCCTCCATAAATTGTTGCCACACATTAGGGTCAATCTCATCGGAAGGTTGATAAAGTGGCATCGATGGAGAGGGCCTCGCATCAATGTTCATGGGGGTCCCATAAGTAGTGTCAAACTCCGTGAGCTTGTCAAGTGCATCCCACGCCTCTTGAGGAAGCATCTCAATGTATCTATAGGATGTGTGGATGTTGATCCGATCCTTAGTAGCCGAATTGATGCCGTTGAAGAAGATCTCTTGCAAAACATAAGGTGGTTGCCCATGAGTAGGGCATTGGCGAATCAACTCCTTGAACCTCTCCCAAGTTTTGGCGAGAGTTTCATTCCTTAATTGCTTGAAGGATGTGATCTTTTTGCGCAGCTCTGTCGTCTTCATAGGTGGAAAGAACTTGCTCATGAATAGATCATGAAGCTCCTCCCATGTGTTGATGGATCGCGGCGGCAAGCTTTCGAGCCAATGAAGGGCTTTTCCCACTAAGGACCAGCGGAAAGCCTTCAAGCGAACATACTCCTTCATGTGCTCCATAGGACACTCGTTGGGTTTTCCTTCAAAAGGAGTCCGCTTCACCATGGTAAGGAAGCTTGTCTTGATCTCAAAGTTGATATTGGGGAGAACGATGGCCGACTTTGGCACCCGCAGCGTAGGGTGCATGTATTGACGAGCATTGGTTGGAATTCTCTCCAACTCTCCCTTAAGATTGTCGGCCTCCTCCCTTGCTACCGTAGCGGCATCAGTCTCTCTTTGACGAGCTTGATTAGCAGCGACTTCCCGCTGCGCAACCCCTTGATTCTCCTTGCGAAGCCTTTCTAGCTCTGCACAAAGTGTTTCCATTTTCGACATCTTTCGCCTAAGCCTTTCCTTTAAACGTTGGTGTAGAACACTTTCGGGCTCGGTGAATGGCTCGTATAGAGGACGGTCACTACTTCGCATAAACCTTCAAACAAAAACAAAGAAAACAAAATTAAAAAGAAAGATGGGGATGGGCTATTCCCAACCCTAAAAAAACTAGACTAGGCGCGATTGATAACTCCCCGGCAACTGCGCCAATTTGACGTGCGTGACGGGAGATCTATGCCTATGCTCACTCCAAACAAATAAATTTATGCTCGAATCCCTCTATAGTATAGTGGAAATCAAGGTCGATCCAAGGGAATATGTCAGCGGTTCTATCCTAGTTGTTTTTATGGTTGAAAATAGGAAAAATAAGGCAAAAGAAGCGGCTGTAAATGGTGGTAAATTCACGCAAATCGGCTCAAGTAGAAATCAAATAACACGAATGCAATATATGAGAAAGAACTTCCAAGATTAGGGCTTACCACAACAACAAACACATGTATAAATCAATGAATCATATGAGAAATCATGCTTTTATCTTAAAGAGATAGTTTTCACATACTCAACAAATTAATAGATAATAGAGGTGATCACATAAAACCTATTTGTTTCTACCTTTCTTAATTAGATCCCTTTTACTTTCGTCAAAGATCTCTAATTACTATCAATGTTAACAATATCCTCTTTCAATTTAATTGCAACAATGAATTCCCTCAAACTTTCATCAAAGGGTTCACCCCAACCCTAGAAGATGGGGGGACTACTCACTCATTGCAAAGAAAAACACAAAAACATTGGAAGAAATCATAATCTCAAATTGCATAAAACCAAACCTTAAATTAACGTCAATATTCTTTAACCAAAAACTCCAAAGCGTACGTTCCTTCTGCTGTAAATTCAGCCGTTTGTGATGTCCCTAATTAGCCTCTAATTGGCTTTATTTAAAGATAGAAAATTAAGACTTAATCTCCAAGGAAAGAGATTTTATCTTTGGAAAATGATATAATCTATCTAAGGAGGGATAAAATATCCCAAGTCTATCTAACTAAAAGATCCTAAAAGAGATTTAGAAGAAAACCCTAATTAAAAAGCCCATTAAACAATTAAATCAGCCCGCAAAATCTTCTCCTGGTGCACAGGGTATCGGTGCCGAGGGTCTGGGTTTCGGCGCCGAGGGTCTGTTTGCTTACAGTGCCACTGGAATCCGCTGGGTGTCGGCCCCGAGGGTCAAGGTGTCGACGCCGAGGCTCTGTTTAAACGCAGTAGGCTCTGTTTTACTCCAGCTTTTCGACTCTGACTTCAATCTCACTTTTCCAAGTCCTCGTTCATCTGATTGACGCATATGAATATGCTTTGGAAAGATCTTTTCAAGAACTACAACTCTCATGAAAGCTCCAGAACATGAATCGAAGTGTTGAATGGCGAAAATAAGGCTTTTCTCTGGTTGCACCACTTTTTCCTTTTTGATTGGCTCCTCTATGGCTTTATGATTTTTCCTTAAGCTCTAAAGTGCGTCGAAACTCTTCCAAATCAGCTCCAAAACCTATAAAATCACACCAAAGCTTGTGTAGACTCCATATCTTGCAATATTAAGCATAGCTACACATTTTCCTTACTTTTCCAACACAAAAGCTAATAAAATGACTTAAACGAGATGAAAACATGATGTAAAATAAGACTAAATATGCGGACATCAATAATTAATCCAAGTTGTATTAAGATCACTTTCGCTTTAATAACACAAACAAGGATCACCTTCAATTTTCGCAAAAGAATCATGCTGATAGGGATAGAAGACGAATTGCATCCCAAGATCGTACCTTTACCGCATCATCTCGAGTGGATTGGCTGTCCTTAGGATCTGGGGAGGAATCGGGTCGATTTCGATCTGTGGTGGGTTGATATTGACTAGGGACTGGTCGATATTGATTGGCTTGGTCGATATTGAATGGTCTCTAGTCCCCGTTTCCTCCGTCGTTTGCTCAAGCGTTTTCATCTGTCGCCTACTCCTTAGGTTCATAGTAGCTACCTGTCCAGTAGATTTACCCTTAGGGTTAGGTTCAGAGGTTGCAGGGAGCGCACCTGACTGTTTGGGGACGGATGTTGCCAGCTGACCAATCTGTGTGTCAATTGATTCCTCCAGATATCGATTTCCCCAAGCCTAGAGTTGACACCATGCAGCTGAGTATGGATGGTGTAGATTCCATAATTGGCAAAATATATTGATTGACTGCCTCCATTATGTTGTATAAACATAAACTACATAGATTCTGAACTATTCTAGCCCGAATGTATGAAACGTATGTAGAAAATGATATAAAAGTAAGTATAAAACATCGCGAAATAGGCTCACAACAAGTAACATGTGATCCCACTTTGTTTGAGGGGTCTAAAGGTACGATTCTTATGGGGGGTATTGAGGTCTCGGAGAACGTGTCTATCGGTCATTTGAAGGCCCCAACAGACCCAACTTTTTACTCTTCCCCTACTCGCGTTCACGAGGATCCCTCTTCATCCGCGGATGCAACGTTAGCGCCTTCTGACAAGGAAACATTGACTTCTAAGACCAACTCTATCTTAGAGTCTCCCGAGTCTAGGTACTCTTATAAGTTGTGGGTCAAACATACCGAGCTACCTAAAGGCGAGGTCTTAATCCCTGATAAGCATCGCTCATCCATGGTCTTGGGGGAATTCTAGCATGTCCTTTACGACGAGATCGTTCTTCAAACTTTTTCCTTCAGGAGAGGCTACAATCCCTAGTCTACTGGCCTGGTCCCCGCGGTCTTTGATAATGCATATTTCATATAGGCATTATATGTATTTCTTATTGCATTTAGATAGGAGTTTTGCATATGTTTGAGTCTAGTTTCGTATATTGCTTGTGAAGTGTTCGAGTTCGGAATCTACGCCTTTTTAGTGTTTATTCTACAGAATTATATTCTGACCTTGGAGGGATCTTAGAAGAGCTTAAGAGACATGTTTTAGAGCATATGGAGGCTGCGGAAGAGAATAGAGAGGAGCAAGGAAGCACAACATTGAAGACAATCGAAGAAATAGAGGGAATCCCGTCACTTAGATGGCGGTGCCCGCCGTATCTTGCATGGCGCCCGCCGTGGGCCGATTTTCAGCGTTCACGATTATGGATCCGAAGATTCTATTTCCTATTATTTTACTACTATTATTCTAGGGTTTTGCCGACTCTTTGAGAGACTTTATTAGGTTATTTTCCATTAGTTTAAGAGAGAAGAGAGTGGCAATTGTGAGACTATGACACAATTAGAGGGAGAGAGAGATATTTGGCCTATGAGTTGCTAAACTCATAGTTTCGCCTGTAATTCGAAGACATGGTTGTTTGGATTGTAAGGATTGTTTCTATTAGTTATTTATAATCCTATTTATCATTTTGTGCTTATTGTTGATATTTTTGTTCCTTTCTATGATTGATCACCATGTTAGGAATTGCAAATTAGCTATGAATTCGTTGTTGTGTTCTTGATAGCAAACTAAGGTATCGAAGTAGTGATATTTCTTTGTCTTTGTAATGGATGATTTCAATTGATCTATGTTGTGGATGTGTCAATTAGGGCTGATTAGGGTTGTTCCAGTTTTTCTTAATTGCATTGAATCAATATGTCAATTGGTCTAATTACTTGAGCCCTTAATGTTATTCTTTAGTGATATTGAATAAGATAATTGTATCCCAGCGGGTCTCTCAACTTTAGTCAAGTAGACATATGTTTATGGGTAATTAATAGAACAATCCTAGCACCATGAATCTCAACCATTGTTACAGAATTACAGGTGAAATATTTTCTCTTCCTTATTATCAATTTACTTTGCAATCATAAAGTTGGTTACTTTACATCTTGGTTATTTTTCCTAAATCATTATTTGGTCATAAGAGTTCGTGTTAAGAGTTATTGAATAGTGAATCGCGTCTCCCTGTGGGTTCGACACCAGACTTAATGGTTATCCTATTAGTTTATTGGTTGATCAAGTGATTGATTTGCTAATCTATTGGTTTTGTGTTTGAGTTTAGATTTTATTACTATTTGGTAAAGGGAGAAAGTGCCAACGACGTCTCTGAACAGTCTCGCCGAAATGAGTGATACCCATTGCGTCTCTGAATAGTCAGGAGCACGGTGGGAAATCTTTTATGACTTTAGAGGATGTTGGGGTTATGGCGCGAGTCTTCCCCTGGCCAGAGGGCGTAGAGTTATGCTTGCCCGTGGATGGAGGTGAGAGCTTGGACACTTAACCTGGGTGATTGGTGGTGTATGTATAGAGCTTAGTTCAGAGATTCCAGCTTCCCCTCCGCAACCTCTTCCGACGATACTTAAAGGAGTGAAGCCTTAGTCCCGCTCAGTTGGCGCCTAATAGCTAGTTGTTCCTTACTACTTTTGTCATGCGTTTCCTAGAAATCGGAGTCGATCCTTCTCTGAATCTTTTATCCAATATGGTCATCTTGGGTCATCAGGGAACCCACAAAAATTTCTTCCAAGCGAAGTTGAGCGCTCTGGTGGTCGACCGTCAGTCCAGTAAGCCGGAGTGGAAAGACAAATGGTTCTTGGTTCGAGAACCTTTCCAACAAATCTTGAATTTCCACACAAAGCCACGATTATATCTTCGAGTAGAGAAAAGGGTCACGAGGAATTTGAATTGAGATAGATTGAGAAAGATTTGTCTTTGTCAAAGAAAGCTTTTTGGAGATGACTGGTTTGAGTTTTCCTCATCCACGGATAGGTTGTGTAGTTCACAGAGCTTTCTTGTGTGCGTACCGAGTTATTAGTTCTATAGTTTGACTCATCTTTTTTTTTTTTTTATTGTAGGTGCCTCGGAATTGAAAACCATGGTGAACGAAGCGAAGGGCTCCACTCCTCAGCTGACTTCGACTTAAAGAAAAATGTCTTCCAACGTGATGAAAGCTCTTAAATGCCCCAAAACGTTCGCGTCAAAGGTTAAGCCCAAGAATGTCCAGAAGGAAAAAACTCCATCCCCTGCCCCCCTTCCCTCTTCAACGAGGCCCGAGGTTTCTTCTCATGCCGTGGTGGCGAGCGTGGCTCCTATTGATGAGAACCCGCCACTCGATGCATGCAGCGACACCTTCCATTCAAAAAGTTATGTCTGCCGAGGCTGAGTCATCTAGGTCAAGGCCAAAACGTAAAGGCAAATGGCCTTTTCCTACTTGGAAGGACGCTGACTGGGATGCTCCTGTTTTCCATTTGGATGAGAGGAAATAATCGGTTTATAGAATGCCAGGCTTTAGCCGTGAAGAACTTAGCAAACGTGCCTTCCTACCCGAGTTGGGGGTGCGCGAACAACAGTTCCTGGACCATCTTATCGACGATCAGTTTGTCATGGTGCAAGACCGTTGATGTCATTGGGTAAGGATGTTCATTTTGTCCCTTCCTCTCCTTTATGTGGACGAAGTTTTTTGAACGGTTTCCTTTAAACATGGACGGGTGCTTGTTGTGAGCTGAATTTGCCATATTTTACAGTAACTTTAATATCGTTTTTCTGCATACTTTACATACATTTGGGTTAGCTAGTACAGAATCTATGTAGTTTATGTTCATTTGCCGAATTATGGAATCTACACCAGTTTCTGTTTAAATTTGCAGAATTAGAGACGTTTTACAGCAACTTTAAGGAAGGTCAGAAAAGTTCGGAAAACCACTACAGAAGTCCAAGGTCAAAGAAGCAGCGGAACTAGTCGAATCAAGCTGAGAGCCCAGGCTACTTGATCTCGAGTAGGCCTTACTCGATCTAGACGAGCATGTCCGAGCACAGGCCTTGTCGACTAGGAGCCAGACCAACTCAGCTCCGGAGCCCTACTCGATCTCGACAAGCCCTAGTCGAGATCGACGACGCCTCAGCGCACACCCGGAGTCGACGAGGAGAGGAGGCAAGCCGAGGACGAAGACGACCAGGCAGCACTCGCTGCCAGCGACCCGACTCGCTGCAGCGGACCGTTCGCTGCCGCGGAAATCTTCGCTGCCAGCGGGATGCACCAAGACGAAGCTCGCCAACTCGCACCTGCGGAAGGGACGGACTCGCTGCAGCGGAAGAAGCGACTCGCTGCAGTGGAAGAAGCCACGTCGAGGACCTGCTAGCCGAGACGACAAGCCAGCCCAGTCGACGACTTTCCTACTCGACATCGAGGGCGCCGTACTCGACATCGACGATGAATCCAGAAGCCGTTGACGTGGCTTGACGAATCCTACTCGGAGTTGGGATCCTTGGAAGCCGAGAAGACGAGAATCTATCCAATTCTATCAACATCTACCATGAAGAAGAGAGTTTTATCCACTTGAAACAATTTAGATATATTTAGATTTAATTTCTTTATCGCTTTTATTTATCGTTAAGCATTTTAGATATAGATATAGATATTCTATCCTTGAGTAGCAAGGATTAGAAGGCTATAAATAAAGCCCATGGGGCTCAGTTTTATGGAATTAAAAAAATTCAGAGAGAAGTAAGTAGGAAGTAGAGGGAGAAAGTGAGGCCGAGTGGAGCAAAGGAGCGAGAGCAAGTTGGCTTTGTTCGGTTGTACTTTCTTAAGTTTAGTTAATGCAAGTTGTTATTTCCTTTCAATCAATGTCTGAGTTTGCGATGAGGCGTGAGTAGTCCACCCACTTCTAGGGTTGGGGCGAGCCCAGCGATAGCCATGCGCGTTTGAGGTAAAGATCTGACCTTTATCATGTTTTGAGCATTTTCCTACTTGTTTATGTGTTTATTACCCGTCTAATGGAGATCCATGTTAACAACTTGGATTATAAACATAAAATTGGTAGAGACAATTAGGGTTTCTTGAGAGAGTTGTCTAATTGTTGGAAAAGGCGAAAGCTTAGTCCTTTGATGCGATTTACATGATAATTTGTTTGATTCTGCCTTATACATGCTTGGTTATCGTTGTTGCAAACCCCAATCTTGGAAGTCCTTTTAAATTAAGTTTAGTTCGAAATCCCAAAGCCTTTGCATTTATTTTATTTCGTTTTAATCTCTGTCTTACTCGAGATCGAATAGCACTCGTCGATCTCGACTACTGATCTTCGACCAAGGTCGCCGTAGCTTCTGTGTGCAGGTACTCGACGAGACGAAGCGTAGTCGACGAGGACTGTACTAGACATCGAGTAGATCCTCATCGATATCGACGAGCCTCTACCTGCGACTGCTGCGCTGTGTTCGACTGTCCGATTTTCTGTCGACTAACCCTAAGTCGAGGTCGAGTACCACTGTTGTCGACGTTCGTGAGATTCCACCGCTGCCTAGGATCCGCTGACACGCTTCCTCGTGGATCGATCCTGACTTCCCGCTGCTGCATCAGGAGGAAGTCTTGTAATTATTTGCAAGGGACGGAATCTGGTTTGCTGTGATTTATTTCTATTTTATTATTGCAATCTCGATTTCCTCCTAACAACAAATTGGCGCCGTTGCCGGGGAGGCTATCATTCGCGCCTTAGGTAGCTGAATCTCACATCTGCTTTGAGTTATTATACAGGTGTATGCGCCGTTCTGGTCTACCATCTGAGTTTGACGCCTTAGACGAACCAGAGCGTTACCTACACATCCACTCTAAACTCAAAAGGATCATGGCGGCCGCTGAGACACAAGAGCAACTGATCGAAAGGCTTACAAGGGAACTAGCCGCTAAAGATGCTGCTATCGCCACTGAGAAAGCAGCAAGGGAGCAAGCAGAAGCTGAGCTTTCTCAATATCCAACTACTGCAGAGGATTATATACATCCAGCTCTCGTCGTGCCTGAATCGGCGATTCTAATCCCTGATAACTCTTTTGAAATTCGCACTCAATTCTTGATAGAGCTTAAAAATAATGCTTTTTATGAAAAATTTAATGAGTGCCCTCTTGAACATATTACTAACTTTCATGATATGTGTCGTACTCTTGCAGAAGGTACAACTCTGGAATATGTCAAGATGAAATCTTTTCGCTGGTCGCTTGCTGGACCTGCACTGAAATGGCTTGAAGGGCTGAAGCCGAGATCTCTCACCACCTAGGCCCAAGTAGAGCAAGAGTTCCTGAACAAATACTTCCCACCCGCCAAAACAGCACTTCTCCGTCAGAAAATCACCGCCTTCAAACAAAAGCAAGGAGAACCGCTAGCAAAGGCATGAGAACGCTACAAAGAACTACTGCGATCTTGCCCTACTCATGGACAGCCACCCTACGTCATCCAGGAGATCTTCTTCAACTCTCTAGATCAAATCACTAAGGATAGGATCAACCATTATACTCGCTATGAGTATCTGACGATGCCACCAAGCGACGCATGGGGTGTGCTAGAAAAGCTCACTAACTACGACAACAAATATGGGGCTCCTACAAACTATGAGGAGAACTCTTACGCTAGGCCAGCACCATCAATGCCACTATATGAGCCAGCAAAGGAGATTGACCCAGATGTCAAGGAGCAGTTCTACAGAGACCAGAATCGCAAGCTCCTCAAGCAAGTCAAATATCTATCTGTCAACCAGCCTTGCATTAAATGCGGATCACAGAGGCACACCACTACTGAGTGCCCACACACCGAGCAAGTCAGGATGGCAGAAACACATGAGCAGGCAGCCTACGCTGGGGGTCCAAATCGCTACATGGGAGACCAACGATCCTACCAAACACAGTGGAACCAAGGTCCCCCTAGGAATCCCCCACCTTACAGAGCTCCAGGACATCTAGAAAGGGATCAAAAGAAGGATGATCTGCAGCTGATCCTTGAGGAGATGCGTCGGAATCAGGGCACCATCAACAACCAATTCCAGAATATCACTACAAAGTTTGGGGAATTGGACATCTGGAAAAGGGGAATAGAGACGCAGATGGGTCAAATCGCTGCACAGATCCCACGACCGTCCGAACAACTCCCTGGGCAAACTGAACCAAATCTTAAGGGGAAAACCGGACACGTCGCAGCTATCGAACTCAGGAGTGGACATCAATTACACGAGCCAGAGGTTGAAAACCATCAAAGCAAGGCAGAGCAGCAACTCGACATAGAGCACAGCCAACTCGATCTCGAGGAAGGTGTACTCGACATCGACGAGCCGCTACTCGACAAAGACCAGAAGCTGAGCTCGGACTCCGCTGTGCAGACCAGCAACCCCAGGTCGACCACTGTACTCGATGTCGACGAGCCCGTTGTCGAGATCGACGAGCAGCGTAAAGCCGACGTCGACGACTCTACAGCACCTCCGCTGGCTGATCAGGCCCCAAAACTGAAAAAGCCACTGCCTTTCCCTTCAAAGGCACAGAAAGATCCCACTACAGGTAGGTTTACCAGATTTGTTAATATGCTGCAAGAACTGAATGTTTCTATTCCTTTTACAGAAGCCCTGCAAGAGATGCCTGGATATGTCAAATTTCTCAAGGAAATCCTAAGCAAGAAGCGATCCATCTCAGAGATCACAGGCGAATGCAAAGTACTCCACTTCCCTGAAAAGAGACCTGACCCTGGTAAGTTTTCGGTTACTGTGGGTTTTGGTCAATATAAATATGATTCTCTATGCGATTTAGGGGAAAGTGTGAGCATCATGCCTTTATCAATCTGGCGGAAAGTAAAGATAGGATGCATAGAACCTATGGATGCTAAGCTATACATGGAAAACAATACAGTAGTCATCCCTACAGGTATAGTTGAGAACGTCCTTGTCCAGGTTGGTAAATTCTTTATTCCAGCTGATTTCCTTATCATTGACTGTGCTGAAGACCCTACTAGCCCTATTATTCTTGGTAGACCATTCTTAGCTACTGCAGATGCCAAAATAAGTGTCAAGAATAGATCGCTCACCTTCACCATAGGCGATGAGGTTTTGGATTTCTCTTTTGGCCCTGCAAAAGAGGAAATTGCATGGCTGGAGGTGAAAAGCATCAGCAACCACGGGACCAAGCAAACAGAGGAGGAAGGTGCTGACACTGTACTCGAGATCGACAAGACCAACTCGATCTCGGCAAGGGACCTACTCGACTTCGAGAAGCCTTCGTCGATGTCGACAAACACTGCAGAGCCAGAAACTTGCCAGGAGCCTAAGTATGGGGTCCATGTACTCGAGGTCGACAAGCCTTCATCAATGTCGACTAGCCCCAAGCCCAAAGATTCTTGTTTTGGGTCCGAAAAGGCAAGTTCAGGTATAAATCCTACTCCTCCTCAGTCCATAAAGAAAACTTTAAATGATTTAAGGGGAGATAAGATACCGTGGCAAGAGAATCTGCGAAAACTGAGAGCTGGAGGGAAGAGGAAGGAAGAGAGAGGAGAGGATGCAAGCAACAACCTGTCAGCTGAGCTTGCATACTACCATCAGGACCTAGATGACCCAGGAGAAGGGCCAAGCATGAGCGGGCCCCACAATAATGGTCCTTGAGCGCAAAAGAAGAAGTCGGCCTAGCGACTCTAAAATCTAGAGCATGTATATAAAACTTTATGATTTTGGGACTTTTGAACTTTTTGTTTTGTTTTTGGTTTTTGTTTTAGGATTTTATGTCGTTTAGAATGTTTTATGTGGATAGTTTTGTTTTCTGTGTGCTATCTAACACTTTTAGGTCGGCGAAGCATAAAAGGATCGCGAAAAGTAGAATAAGAAGTCCCTGAAAAACAGTCAAAATCGACGAAGGCCAAGTCGACGGCGACAAGGAGGAGCAGCCTAGACAGTACTCGATCTCAAGTAGGCTAACTCGACATCGACAAGCATCAGACGCTCCTCGATTTCAGAAAACCACTAGACGCAGACGAGGCTCCTCGAGATCGACTACCCAGTACTCGAGATCGACTAACCAATACTCGAGATCGACAAGCCTACCTCTACTCGACATGCACTAATCTGCCTTCCTCGATGATTTATCTTGTGAGTTCCTTCCTTTACTCTTGTTTCTATTTGATTTTATACAGTGAGGACACTGTAAATTTTAAGTATGGGGTGGGGGAAGGGCTTACTTCATGCATATTTGACTTTATATGTGCATTATTTTCTTTGAATTGCTATATGGCTATTTTGGAATACATTATTGATTTATGTGCTTATATGCATGATTTCCAAAAAGTTTGAGAAAAATGACCCCCATTGAAAATTTTGAATAATGTCATGGAAGCTTATATTGAACACGAGGATGTAAAATTGGATTCATTAGAGATATAGCATGAAATTGCCTAGTAAAGGAAGTCACAATGAAGTGCATATTTTGTGAAAACTATGAAAGGAGGTAAAATTTGAAGTTGCTTTTGACATGTTGCATGATAAGATGATGGAGGACTTTAAATTTCCATATAATGCTCATTGTTTGAAATCCTAGCCATACCTATGCCTATGCATCACAAAAGTCATAATATGCCTTATTTCAAATATTGCTCCACATGATCTAAATATCTTCCATTCTTTACCTTATCCGGGGATTATGTTGAGAATAATGTTACATTATGGAGATTATCATATGGTGTTTGTGATTATTGTCATTTATTGGAGTTTGGAAGGAAATTGATTGAAATATATGAAAAATTTAATGAGTGAAAGAAAATCCAATCACCTCAGGAGATAAAGGTAGATTGACCCTACTCTCTGAGATAATAGTTTGGAGAGATGGGACACATTGTGAGGAGTCCAAAGTACTAAGTATTCGGGGCCATTCATGACACCCATGTTTGCGACTCGCGAGAAGGCAGTGCTGAGGTCAGAGAGGTAAAAACATTATTTTTGATAAAAGCATTATGAAAGGTGACGAATGTTATGGAAAAAGAATGTGGAAATTCAATTTGGAAATACTCCATTTCCCCGGATCATTAGCACCACATTGCCAGAAATTGCCCACCTTTTAGCCTTTTACCAAATCTACTCCTTATTTGAGCTTAAATTGAAGTCCTCTTGATTATCAAAGTTTTGTCACTAATGAATGTTTTTTTTTTCTTAATCCTCCTTTTGTGAGTAGATGTTGCTCTTTAAATTGCACATGCATGGATTTGTGGCACTAGTACCTTTTCAAGGATGGTAATTGACTGCTGGGTTATATAAGAATGAATCTGATATGTTGAGAGTTTTGATTTCTTCCCCTGAATGACAGATAAAAGTATTGCTTGAGGACAAGCAAGCTTAAGTATGGGGTGTTTGTTGTGAGCTGAATTTGCCATATTTTACAGTAACTTTAATATCGTTTTTCTGCATACTTTACATACATTTGGGTTAGCTAGTACATAATCTATGTAGTTTATGTTCATTTGCCGAATTATGGAATCTACACTAGTTTTTGTTTAAATTTGCAGAATTCGAGACCTTTTACAGCAACTCTAAGGAAGGTCAGAAAAGTTCGGAAAACCACTACAGAAGTCCAAGGTCAAAGAAGCAGCGGAACCAGTCGAATCAAGCTGAGAGCCCAGGCTACTCGATCTCGAGTAGGCCTTACTCGATCAAGACGAGCATGTCCGAGCACAGGCCTTGTCGACTAGGAGCCAGACCAACTCAGCTCCGGAGCCCTACTCGATCTCGACAAGCCCTAGTCGAGATCGACGACGCCTCAGCGCACACCCGGAGTCGACGAGGAGAGGAGGCAAGCCGAGGACGAAGACGACCAGGCAGCACTCGTTGCCAGCGACCCGACTCGCTGCAGTGGACCGTTCGCTGCCGCGGAAATCTTCGCTGCCAGCGGGATGCACCAAGACGAAGCTCGCCAACTTGCACCTGCGGAAGGGACGGACTCGCTGCAGCGGAAGAAGCGACTCGCTGCAGCGGAAGAAGCCACGTCGAGGACCTGCTAGCCGAGACGACAAGCCAGCCCAGTCGACGACTTTCCTACTCGACATCGAGGGCGCCGTACTCGACATTGACGATGAATCCAGAAGTCGTTGACGTGGCTTGACGAATCCTACTCGGAGTTGGGATCCTTGGAAGCCGAGACGACGAGAATCTATCCAATTCTATCAACATCTACCATGAAGAAGAGAGTTTTATCCACTTGAAACAATTTAGATATATTTAGATTTAATTTCTTTATCGCTTTTATTTATCGTTAAGCATTTTAGATATAGATATAGATATTCTATCCTTGAGTAGCAAGGATTAGAAGGCTATAAATAAAGCCCATGGGGCTCAGTTTTATGGAATTAAAAAAATTCAGAGAGAAGTAAGTAGGAAGTAGAGGGAGAAAGTGAGGCCGAGTGGAGCAAAGGAGCGAGAGCAAGTTGGCTTTGTTCGATTGTACTTTCTTAAGTTTAGTTAATGCAAGTTGTTATTTCCTTTCAATCAATGTCTGAGTTTGCGATGAGGCGTGAGTAGTCCACCCACTTCTAGGGTTGGGGCGAGCCCAGCGATAGCCATGCGCGTTTGAGGTAAAGATCTGACCTTTATCATGTTTTGAGCATTTTCCTACTTGTTTATGTGTTTATTACCCGTCTAATGGAGATCCATGTTAACAACTTGGATTATAAACATAAAATTGGTAGAGACAATTAGGGTTTCTTGAGAGAGTTGTCTAATTGTTGGAAAAGGCGAAAGCTTAGTCCTTTGATGCGATTTACATGATAATTTGTTTGATTCTGCCTTATACATGCTTGGTTATCGTTGTTGCAAACCCCAATATTGGAAGTCCTTTTAAATTAAGTTTAGTTCGAAATCCCAAAGCCTTTGCATTTATTTTATTTCGTTTTAATCTCTGTCTTACTCGAGATCGAATAGCACTCGTCGATCTCGACTACTGATCTTCGACCAAGGTCGCCGTAGCTTCTGTGTGCAGGTACTCGACGAGACGAAGCGTAGTCGACGAGGACTGTACTCGACATCGAGTAGACCCTCATCGATATCGACGAGCCTCTGCCTGCGATTGCTGCGCTGTGTTCGACTGTCCGATAGTCTGTCGACTAACCTTAGTCGAGGTCAAGTACCACTGTTGTCGATGTTCGTGAGATTCCACCGCTGCCTAGGATCCGCTGACACGCTTCCTCGTGGATCGATCCTGACTTCCTGCTGCTGCATCAGGAGGAAGTCTTGTAATTATTTGCAAGGGACGGAATCTGGTTTGCTGTGATTTATTTCTATTTTATTATTGCAATCTCGATTTCCTCCTAACAACAGTGCTTCAGCAAAACGGCTGGGGAAGGCATCTGCGATTGTTTCGTCATGCGGTGGACCTCGAGGACGACATTCGGTAGCTGAGATTAAGACTTGTGGAAGTTAGGGCTCCTTAGAAGGAGGTGGGGGAGCTTCGACAGTGTTTGGAGAAGTCGGACCTAAAATTTCTGTAAGTTGGGACTCCTCATGATGGTTCTTAAACTTTTTCTGGTGGAGCCTGTGGTGGTTATCAAACTTGGCATAATAAATCGCTTATTTCTTATGGTGGTGTTTTTTGAATGCTTTTTAGCAGATTTTTGCAAACTCGTTTATGACGGTTGTGCCAGCCGCGGTTGTGGTCGGCCTTTTGGAAGTGTTAACATTAGCATGGTTAGGAAGTTTTGCAGGTTCCTTGTTTCAACATAGAAACTAAAAATTACAACAAAGGCAACAGGATTAGAGCATAAACTTGGTTTCTTCTTTTTGGCTTTCACAGGGAATCGTCGCCGCTCCCACCATCTGGTGGTATGATGAGCACGTGGGAACACGAGCTTCCCAAGTACATAAACACTATGGCGATTCCTATTCTGGCGTTGTGGGGTTGCACAAAGTGGTTCCACCCTTGTCCAAACTAGAGAGTGCCATCGTTATCACATTTGTTGATCAGGGTTAATCGTTCGGAAGCCACCGACCCGTACTCCTCCCATATCCGGACGGTAAAAGCCACGATTACAAAGTTTACCCCTTATTCGTTTTAATCAAAATTTGACATTCTGTGTGAAAGGGAACTTACCATCCGATCCATGTCTACGATACTTTTCCGATGATTCGATAGAACGGCCTTGGTCCGTTTCTTGTCGCCATTATTTTGTTCTTTTTCTTTAGGGTGCCTCTTTTTTGGGTCTTTTGGATTGAATTTATAGCCGAGAGGTTTGGTCCTTCAGTGAGGGGTCTTTTCACGACTTGCCTTTTCCCAAGGAGGGACTTTTAATGTTATGTCTTTTTCGTAATCTTGGATTCCCCATGCCTCGGGAATGAAAAAAAACCCTGAGTGCGCTTTTTGATGCATGGTTTAACCAGAATTTCATTTTACCAAGAAATTAGAAGCCCAGTGATAGGACACATTTAGATGATCATAATAGGTTGCATTTACCATAGTTAAGATGCATTTCATGCATGGTTTTAGTACAATTTGCATATTTAATCTCTATTTTGGTGGAGTCGGAATCTACACGCTTTTATTGATTATTTCAGGTAGTCGGGATCCGATGATGAGACATGGGTTGATGAAGCATTGGATGAGATTGTCTAGTTGATAGAAGAAGCTTACATAAAGATCTAAAGAGGTTCTAAGAAGAAGAAGCAAGCCTAAACGAAGAACAAGTATGCAGACGTTATCGCCAGACATGCTGAACTTGTTTTGCACTTTTTGGAGGACTTGGTAGTCCGATTGACAATTATGACCATGCGTTAGAAAACTCTTTCCGAGAGCTACAAATTTCTTGTTGACTTCAAGAGCTGATTCGATCTGCATAAAACGTCACTGACAGATGCAGCGACCACCGCATCCCGAGGTCAGTTTTCTAATTTAGGTATTTCAATTCCTAGTTAACTAGTTTTCTTTTCAATAAATTAAGTTTTCCATTAGGTATTAGATAGTTGCTTTTATTTTTTGGATAGACAAAGCTTTTAGGAAAGGTCTCACAAAAAGAGAGCTGCATTAGACGTCTGAAAAAACGGGCAGTTACTGCATAGTGCGGTGGGCGCCGCCATAGGCCGTGGCGGCAGCCCCACGAGCCCGCAGCAAAAGAATGAAGCAACTTATCTGCATGTTATTTGTTCATGGGTCTACTCTTCCACCACATTGTGAGTATTTCATCTATCTCTCCCTCTATATATTTATTATTTTTGTTATCTTTTTTGTTTCATTGAGGACAATGAAAGGTTTAAGTGTGGGGGAGAAATTGCATTGCATATAGATAGAGTTTGCATATCATGTTTAGTTATGTTATGATGTCTATGTTTTATGCCATGTTTTTATGCTTATTTCAGCTCCTTATTCTATCGTCATATGTATTATGGGATGGGAATATAGAAAATTTGTGTAGTTTATGCTTATTTGCAGGAAATAGAGGTCTACATAAGTTTTGGTTTAATATTGCAGAATTTGGAGCCATTCCGGGACGAAACCAAAAGAAGAAGACGAAGGTTGGATTCTCCTCGATCTCGAGTAAGTTACTCGACATCGACTACCGCTGAGAGCAGAACCAAGTTGAGAAACGAAGACGAAGAGAACTCTAGAGTGGACTTTCCTCGATGTCGACCAAGACCCAGAAGAATACCCAAGCTCGAGGAAGAGAACCAGGTCGAGGAGCTGTGAAGAGAAGGTGAGATCGAAAACGTTACTCCACGTCGACCAACCTTTGTCGACGTCGACCAAACCTTTCTTGGGCCGCGAGTCCGTTGGGCCAATCCGAGCATATGTGGATTACTTGGGCACGAAGCAAGGCCGGATCCATCATATTCTATCAAGATCTATCTATGGAGAGAAGGATTTACCTACCACATGATGATATTTAGATATTGTAGATATTTCCCTTTTAGATAAATGTTCCTTTTATTAAAGTTTTATCTTTAGATATAGATAGAATTTTCTTCCTTGATTAGCAAGTGATAACTCCACTCCCTTGATGAAAATCGGAATATGTTTCAAAGGCCTTGACAGTCTGTTTGTGTCAAAGGTCTTGAAGCTTTAGCAGTGTTGATGAAACACAAAACCTGTTCTGTATGATATTATGTTCGAATATAATTTTATGTTATTGTATGCTTCCATTATATTATTATATATTCACTAATCTTTCAGGAAGCATTTTCGAATATTATTTCCTTTCTTATGGTGTAAATTGAGAAGATTCAAATTGTGATCATGGCTTCCGAAGTTTCCAAAGATAGAAGATTGTGCTCAAGCCATGATCCTCTCTTAGCCGTTGGTGAAGATACTTAGGCGCCGATTTGTCTTCTTCGTGTGCTCAAGCCCTCAAGCGAGATATGTCTTCTACGTGTACTCTCTACTAGTCCTTAAGAGTTTGTTATTTCATTTTAAAGCATTTAAGAGTTACTCAGTGAGCTTATAGGATATATTTCGTGATAGTGTTATACTCGAGAGTTTGTAACTCAGGAAGTGAACTCTATGCGATTGATTCACTAAGTGTAAGATGATTGTACTAGATAGCTGAGAGATCTAGGGCTCTTCTAGATTGGTCTAGGACTCCAAGGGAACGTGAGTTGACTAGATTGCAATTGTATAGGAGAGAGGCTTCTCGAGGAGCTACTAGGATCCTAAGTCTTGTGAATCAATAAAAGCTGGTTGAATCCTAGGGTTGTTGAAGAACCCTAGGTGGGGACATAGGCCAAGTTTGTGTCGAACCTCGTAAACAATTCATCGAGTCCTTTAGTTACTGCTTTACCTTATTTCCGCACTTGGTTCAAATTGTTTAACTTTGTGATTCAGGTTTTCAGAGAAAAGACTAAGTCTAATCTCAAAGTGTTTTGTACGAGCTTCAAAAGTCTTAAGACTATCTGCGAAAAACCGGCATACTCTATTCAGCCCCCTTCTAGAATATCTTTACATTACTTTGTTTTACTTTATCGAACCTTTAATTGGTATCAGAGCTTTACTCACTGCTTTTGATCTAATAATCTTGTGAGTTTTCGATCATGTCTTGTGAAGCAAGCAGAGGATTTGCACAGGGAAGGTCTACCAGCAGTCCACCACTCTTTGTAGGAAACAACTTTGTCCACTGGAGATCATTGATGAAGATGTTCATTATAGATCAAGATCTGGAACTTTGGAACATTATAGAGAATGGTCCGAAGATTCCAGAGAAAGACGGACCAAATGGAACCAAAGTCGCAAAGAAGGATTCTTAATACATCTAAGCGGATCTTGAACTCGTCTCCGAAATCTACAGGGCTATTCGCTTACTTTATAGTGGTCTTAGCACTGATGAGTTTTACCATATTTCATCTTGTAGGTCAGCTAAAGAGATTTGGGACAAGCTGGTCGTCACCTATAAAGGAACAAGCCAAGTTAAAGACACCAAGATCAGTATCTACCTTCGAAAGTATGAGCTTTTCAAAATGAAGTCTGATGAGTCTATCAAGGTCATGTTCACATGATTAACGGAAATCACCAACAACCTTGACTCTCTCGGCAAGAGCTTTAAGAACGTTGAGAAAGTGAGGAAGATATTGAGGTGCCTCCCAAAAGAAAAATGGGGTCCTAAAGTAACAGCCATAAAGGAAGCACATGACCTCACCACTCTGCCCCTTGATGACTTGCTTGGGAAGCTGATCACACACGAGATGATCCTTAATGAAGATGATGGAGAACTTCCAACAAGCACCAAGAACTTGGCACTCAAATCTAGAAAGGATGAGCCTAAAGATGGATCTGATTCCGAAGATGAGGATGACGATGAGGATAATCCTTTTGCTCTTATCACAAGAGGCCTTGCTCGAATCCTCAAAATGAAGAAACAATTCAAGAACAAGGATGGATCAGAGTCTTCTAAATTTTGAGGTAAGTCTCAATACAACAAATATGATAAAAAGACTAAACCTTTTTCTTGCTTTGAATGTGGTGAAACAGATCATCTTGTGAAGGATTGCCCTCAAAAGACAAAGAGCCAGTCCAAGAAGGGTGATAAATGGAAAAAGAAAGTCATGGTGGCAACCTGGAGTGATTCTGACTCTGACTCCGATAATGAGAAGGCCAATGTTTGTCTTATGGCCTCAGGAGATGAATCCCACGATGAGAAGCTTGAGGTAACTGTAAGAGAACTTATGGCAAGTCCAAAAGAGGTATTATCGGAATTCTTTTCTAATATGATTGGCAATGAAGAGAAACTTATTGCCCAGACCAACACTCTTATTAAGAGAATTGTGGACTAGGAAAGAACTATTGAGGATCTGTCTATGAGGGTCAAATCTCTTGAAGCTTCTTATTCAGGTCTTGACATTAAAGTCAAGACTCTTGACTCAGAGAAATATGAACTCAAGCAAGATCTATCGTCTCTGAGAAGTGAACATCATGACTTAGAGAACGAGAAGATCTCCTTGAATAATAAGATTCAAGACTAACAGACAGCCCTCATAAGTTTTACCAAATCCAAAGGCACTCTTGATAGGATGTTGGGTGAGCAACAAAGTTCACTAAACAAAAGTGGTATTGGTTACAATCCAAGGTTTTTAAAGAAGCAGCACATTACCACATTTGTAAAGGCAAAAGGAAACAGAACCTCTCCTATATGTCACCATTGTGCTCGAAAGGGACATGTAAAAGAGACCTGCCCTTATAGAAGAAAGGATCCACATATCATTCACAATACATTTCCTGTTCATTTGAGAAAAGAACGAATAACACAAGTTTGGGTCCCCAAAGGCACTATTTTACCAAATATGGTTTATCCCAATAATGGATCCAAATTTGCTTATTGGTCTAGCCACAAAGGTTTATGTTTGTTTTGCAGGAGCTCACCAAGGTGAAAGAGCACAAATGGATTATTGATAGTGGATGCTCGAGACATATGAGTGGGAAGAGTTCTCTCTTTCATGATCTAAGGGAGAAATCCACAAGAACAATCACTCTTGGTGACAAAGGAAAGTGTGACATCGTTGGTATTGGTAGCGTTGGGAGTGATTCCAACCATAGTATTAAAAATGTCTATCTTGTGAATGGTTTAAAGTATAATTTGCTTAGTGTTTCTCAATTATGTGATAGTGGCAATAATGTCAAATTTAACAAGAAAAGATGTCTAGTGTGCAGAGAAGATACAGGTGAAGTTATACTGACCATAGTGTCAATTCGGAGTGATCATGGTAGGGAGTTTGATCAACTTCAGTTTGATTTGTTTTGTGATAAATATGGCATCTCCCATAACTTTTCTGCTCCTAGGACACCTCAACAAAATGGGGTTGTGAAACGAAAGAACCGCACCCTTGAGGATATGGCCAACACTATGCTTTTAGAAAATGCATTACCTAAAACCTATTGAGCTGAAGCTGTTAACACAACTAACTATATTGTGAATCGTTGTCTTATTCGTTCCATCTTAAAGAAAACTCCTTATGAACTTTTCAAAGGCCGCAAACAACTTATATCTTATTTTAAACCCTTTGGCTTTACTTGTTTTGTTCATAACAATGGAAAAGATAACCTTGGGAAATTTGATGCGCGTAGTGATGAAGGTATATTTCTTGGCTACTCCACAAGTAGCAAAGCTTATAGAATCTTCAATAAAAGGACCCAGTTAGTTGAAGAAAGTATACATGTTATATTTGATGAATGCAATGACGGTTCTTTGAGTGAAAGTGTTGCATATATAGATCTTAACATCCATGCAGAGAACGAGGAAGGTGATGATGCTACTACCAAGAACACAGAGAAGAGGAACATGCAGGAACGGATTCTCAACACTGAAGAATTGGCCCAAGGTGTTGATGATTCGTCCAAGGCCCTTGGTGTCCAATCGAACAGTGTTGAAACGTCAAAAACTGCTGAAACTGAACCTAACAGGACCACGGAGTCAGATGTACCACAAATCAATCATGCTGGTGTGACGAATCAAGGAGCTGAGACTAGCAAAAGGAAATTCAAATACTCCTCATCACACTCATTAAAGGATATCATTTTTGACCCTACATCTAGTGTTCAAACTCGTTCTAAACTTACAGATCTTTGCGCTTTTCACGCGTTTATTTCTCTTATTGAACCAAAGAAGGTAGATGAGGCCATTCAAGAGCCAGACTGGATCATTGCTATGCAAAGTGAGCATAACGAATTTGAAAGGAACAAAGTTGGACCTTGAAGCCTAGGCCAAAGCATCAATCAGTCATTGGCACACGATGGGTATTTCGAAACAAGCTAGATGAGAATGGTTAGATCGTGAGGAACAAAGCAAGGCTTGTTTCTCAAGGCTACAATCAAGAGGAAGATTTTGCAGGCTATAAGGTGGACAGGAAGAGTACATCAGGATGTTTCCAACTCTTAGGAGCATCGTTGATCAGTTCGCATTCTAAGAAACAAAACTCAGTTGCCCTATCACTGCAGAAGCCGAATACATAGCAGCTGGAGCATGCTGCTCCCAAATCCTTTGGATAGCTCAACAAATGCGAGATCTTGGCATCAACCTCAAAGGCATTCCCATTAAGTGTGACAGTACAAGTGCCATATCCATTACAAAGAATCATGTTCAACATTCAGAGACCAAACATATTGATGTAAGACATCACTTCATTAGAGACCATGTGGAAAAAAGTGATGTGTCCATTTCTTGTATTTCAACTGATTATCAATGGGTTGACATTTTTACTAAGCCATTGGCAGAGGACAGGTTCACCTTCATTAGACGAGAGATTGGGATGCTTAACAAGGATGCACTTTCGTAGGGGGAGCTTTCCCTTTACGAAAGATAAATTCTACTCAGTGTCAAGACCCTTGAGTTTTATGTCAATGTTTGTGAACTGAATGGTAGAAAACAGATATCGGATCGTACATATTTGGTTAATATCTTTTTACACATTTGATCAAGTATTATTTTTATCGGATTTCAAAATAATTTATTTATGTCACATATTTTATCCGTTGAGATATTTTTGGAACAAAATATTTTCGGTTATTTTCCTCCTATTTTAAAATGGTTAAGAGAAGATTTGAATTTTGAACTGAAATATTTTTTAAATTGGCAATGTTATCATTACATATATTGGAACCCTAAAACTCGTCCCATCACTCAAATCTCTCCTATTTAAAACCCAAACCTCACTCGATTACCTCATAACCTCATAACTACCCAAAACTCTTCCAATTCTCTTTCTTCAACCTCTCAAACTGTTTTGAAACCCTAGTTGATTACCTCCATGGCTCCCAAGGGACGCCACCCCTAAGGGACCCCTAAGGGACGCCAGGTCACTGCTACTTCCCCTACACCTGAACCCACTCCTCAAGCTATCGTGCATGTTGTTGTCCAGAGCACAATCGTTGAGAGCACGACTACAGTAACCAAGGGCTCTAAAAAACGCTCAGCGAAGAAGCCTCTCAATGCAAAGCAGAAAGGGAAAAAGAAAATCATCGCTGAGGAGGTGGATGATGAGGAGGAAGAGGAGGATCTCGATGCTATTCTAGAACGGGATGCCGCCAAGGAAGCTGAAGAAGAAGCTTTAAGGAAGAAAAAGGCCGAGGAAGAGGACGAGCTGGCAAGGAAATTGGCCGAGGAGGAGGCCGAGAGAATTCGAAAAGAGGCTGAGAAGGAGGTTCCCACTAAGGAGGAACCAGATGAAGAAGAAGAGGAGGATGATGAGACCGGTGATGACGAGGAAGCTGAAGGAGACAACGATGATGGGTCCGCTGAGGACTCAGGGTCTGAGGACGAGGAGGAAGAGGAGCCAGAACCTGTTGCCTCTCCTTCTCTTTCTGCTCCTCCCCCGTCTCCAAAGAAGCGGAAAGCCCCAGTAGCTGTCAAGCCTCCATCTCCAAAGCGTACCAGGAAGGGTACCCTCAGAGGCCTTGAGGCGCCTGCCAAGAGGACTACTCCAACACAGGCTCGAAGGAAGAATACTGATCCACCTGCCTACATCCAGGTAAACCAATCCTTACCCTCTTCATGGTTTGAAAATGCTGAAACGGCTGGAAAGTGGGTAGATGAGTTTCGAACTCGTAGGATCTGTTGTTCTGATTTTTTGGATATTGCGTTCTTTGAAGCTTTGAATTTACAATGCATTGCTCTCCTTAAAAAATCCCCAGCCTGGACCCTACTCAACCTTGAATCTATCTACTATCACCAACTTACCCGCCTGTTCTACATAAACCTAAAAGCCAAAAACAATGTCGACGGTTGGTCTTTGGAATCCATCGACAAAGAGGTTAGAATCTCTTTCAAATCCATTGACTTTGTTGATTTCCTTGGCCTACCTAGACCTTGTCCACCCTCTCCCGAGAACCCCACAAAAGAACAGTGCCTAGCCCTTGCCCGATCCAAATATCTCCTTCCCGAAGCATCTAACAGCACTTCAAAGCAGCTTACCCACTCATCCCTTACCCTAGAGGCAAAGATTATTTTTAACATCATTGTGCGCTGCCTCTTACCCCGTCTTAACTCTGGCTCGCTCCTTGCCGATAATGCCATGGTCCTACTTTACCGAATCCTCAATGGCATTGATCTTGATCTGGCCAACACCATTTTAGGATCCATGGCTCACACCAGAAAAGCCAGGAAAGGAACTCCCCTCCCCTTTGCCACCCTTTTGACCCATATCTTCAAAGCTTCTGGAATCAATTTAAAAAATGAAGAACAACAGCGTCATATGGGTAAGTTCGACTCCAAGAGCCTTGAAAAGATTGACATCACTCGGTCCCCCCCAAGGGACTTGGAGTCTTGCCTCTCCTTCAAAAGCTCTTCCCACTGCGCCAGCCGTTGATGAACGCATGGACAACCTGGAGTTGGGCTTGGAGGAAGTTCGCCTGGATATCAAGGAGCTGCACAAGGAGTTTATGACGGAGATGAGCGGGGTAACCAAGCTGTTGCAAGATCTGAGGTCGCTGCTCACTGATGATGCTCCGGACGTTGAAGCTTACCCTTACCCTACCCTACCCTAACCCCAAATCTGAAACATTGCTGGTTTTTGGAAATTGTTTCAAAACTTTTGGTGACTGTTTTACCTCCTCCCTTTGTTGAAAGACAAAAAGGGGGAGATGATCTGTGGCGTTAGACTTTTTAAAACTGTTGTGATTAAAAGGACTTGGAAGATCTTGGTTTTGTTTTGGTTGGATAATTTCTTGTTTTACAACTATGATCCAACATTTGTCTAACCCATGCAAGTACTTAGTCCGATTTTACTTATATTATATATGCTTGACTAAGTTGCAGGGATGCACATGTTTTGTCTTTCATCAAGGGGGAGATTGATAACTCCACTCCCTTGATGAAAATCGGAATATGTTTCAAAGGCCTTGACAGTCTGTTTGTGTCAAAGGTCTTGAAGCTTTAGTAGTGTTGATGAAACACAAAACCTGTTCTGTATGATATTATGTTCGAATATTATTTTATGTTATTATATGCTTACATTATATTATTATATATTCACTAACCTTCGAGGAAGCATTTTCGAATATTATTTCCTTCCTTATGGTGTAAATTGAGAAGATTCAAATCGTGATCATGGCTTCCGAAGTTTCCAAAGATAGAAGATTGCACTCAAGCCATGATCATCTCTTAGCCGTTGGTGAAGATCCTTAGGCGCCGATTTGTTTCAATATAAAGAAAAGGAAGAAGAAGACAACGACACATTCGTTGAACACTAGCTTTCATACACTCAAGCCCTCAAGCGAGATCTGTCTTCTTCGTGTGCTCTCTGCTAGTCCCTAAGAGTCTGTTATTTCATTTCAAAGCATTTGAGAGTTACTCAGTGAGCTTATAGGATATATTTCGTGATAGTGTTATACTCGAGAGTTTGTAACTCAGGAAGGGAATACTAGGCGATTGATTTACTAAGTGTAAGAGGATTGTACTAGATAGCTGAGAGAGGTGGGGCTCTTCTAGATTGGTCTAGGACTCCAAGGGAACGTGAGTTGACTAGAATGCAATTGTATAGGAGAGAGGCTTCTCGGGGAGCTACTAGGATCCTAAGTCTTGTGAATCAATAAAAGCCGGCTGAATCCTAGGGTTATGGAAGAACCCTAGGCGGGGACGTAGGCCAAGTTCGTGCCGAACCTCGTAAACAATTCATCGATTCCTTTAGTTACTGCTTTACCTTATTTCCGCACTTGGTTCGAATTGTTTAACTTTGTGATTCAGGTTTTTAGAGAAAAGACTAAGTCTAATCTCAAAGGGTTTTGCACGAGCTTTCGAAAGTCTTGAGGCTATCTGCGAAAAACCGGCATACTCTATTCAACCCCCCCTTCTAGAGTATCTTTACATTACTTTGTTTTACTTTATCGAACCTTCAACAAGGATTGGAAGCCTATAAATAAATCCTATAGGGATGATTTTTATTCATTCAATTCTAGAGAAGAGAAGTAGTGAGTAGAGAGAGAGAGAGAGAGTGGAGGCCGAGTGAAGTTGTGAAGCGAGAGCGGAATTGGCTGCGTTCGGTGGTAAGCTTTTATTTAATTTATTAATGCAAAGTTATTTCCTTTTATTATTGATGTCTTTTCTTGCGATGGAGAGCGAGTAGTCCACCCACTTCTAGGGTCGGGGCGAGCCCGACGATAGCCATGCGTGGTTGAGGTAAAGATTCGACTTTTATTATGCTTTGATCATCCACTACCTTTTATATGTTTATTACCTATTTACTAGAGATCCATTTTAACAATTTGGATTATAAATATAAAATTGGTAGATACAATTAGGGTTTCTTGAAAGAGTTGTCTAATTGTTGGAAAAGGCGAAAGCTTGGTCCTTCGATGAGATTGCATGATTATTCTTCTTTATCTTTCCCTATGCATGTTAGGTTATCGTTGTTGCAAACCCCGATCTTGGAAGTTCTTTTTCATACATAGTTTATTTCGAAATTTGCCTTCGTTTAGTTTCTGTCCTTCTCCTCGATTTCGACCAAATCTGGTCGACGTCGGCTACTGATTCTCGATCGAGCAAGATCGATGTTGCTTCTGTCTCTATAGGTTACTCGATATTGAAGAAGCTTCCTCGACTACGACCAGTTTTCCTCGACGTCGAGCAGTTTCCTCGAGATCGACCAACACTTGTGTCTTCTGCTTTCTCGAATTCGATTGTGCTTGACTGCCTGTCGACTACTCTTAGTCGAGGTCGAGTACCCTGAAGTCGTGTTCTGTCTGTGAGATCCTTCCGCTACCTGAGATCCGCTGACCAACTTCCTCGAGGATCGATCCTGACTTCCTGTTGCTACATCGGGAGGGAGTCTTGAACATTATTTGCTGAGAACTGAATCGGTTTACTTTACTTTATTTAGATTCAATGTGCAATGTCGATTTCCTCCTACAACATGTTATCATGTTTATTTATGTCTTCATGTTTATTCTTATTCATAAATTGCATTTGAAAAAAAAAATCCAAAAATCATGCATTGCATATATATATATATATATATATACTTATTCATAAATTGCATTCGAATACCCACCTTAGTTAGCAAAACTCTACATTCTTATGACATGAACTTGTAAATCCTACGATGAATTTGAATTGCTTAGCCTAATCACCTTAAAATGTTATCTTATGATACATGATAATGTGATGTAATTGAGCATGTATGATTGAATTTAAGTATGATTGAAACCCTACAAAACATGACCATTTTGAGAATGTCTTAGCCTTATTGGATTCATTTATAATCTTTTTGCTTAAATGTGTGATTTACTCTCCTTATGTCTCCACCTCTTGATTATGACTTCATTATCTATTGTCAAGACCGACTCACATGTTTGTTGCTTGCGGAGTTTATGCTTTTATGTTTAGTATTTGGCTTTATTTATTTATTGAAAGTTTTTAAATGAAATAAGGTGGCAATGGTTGATGCACTTTGTAACCGAGTCTACGCATGACACCCATGGGTATAATTCGCGTAAAACGGTGTTGAAAACTGTCCATTAAGAAAGGAAGCTTGATCATTGAGTAACCAGATTCATTCATGACACCCATGGTTGCAACTCACGTCAAAAGATGTTCTAGTGAACTTTATTCAAGTAAGTTGAGGTGTTGATAGACAGGGGCCATTCATGACACCCATGTTTGCGACTCGTGTAAGGAATACACCAAAGCTGAAAGAAAGCAAGAAAGGAAAAAAAGAAAAAAGAAAAAAAAGAAAAGAAACGACGAAGAAAAAAAAAGAATTTATAGAGCCAAATTGCTTATTTTATTTATTGTCTTCCGCAAGTAATGGCATTTTGGTGGAGATCTGATGATATTGTTGTCAATTTCTATGAGTTTAGTGCATTTCGGAAAGCCTAAACACATCAGAGCATGAGCGAAACACATATTCCTTGTGAGGTTGGATGATTTCTACTTCTATGCTTTGATCGCTAAATACATGGTATGATGTTTATTCACTAGGTCTTGTGTTCATTTAAAATTGGTGTTGTTTTTGATTTGGGCTAATACATGAAGAAGGAAAGCATAGGTATAGGTTGCTTTTATATTGTTCGCTCGAGGACTAGTGAAGCTTAAGTGTGGGGAAGTTTAATAGGACGCATTTAGATGGTCATAATAGGTTGCATTTAGCTTAGTTAAGATGCATTTCATGCATGGTTTATGTACAATTTTCATATTTACTCTCTATTTTGGTTGAGTCGGAATCTACGCGCTTTTATTGATTATTTAATGTAATCATGGATCCGAGGATGAGACATGGGTTGAGGACGCATTGGATGATATTGTCTGGTTGATCGAAAAAGTTTACATGAAGATCTAAAGAGGTCATGAGAAAAAGAAGGGAGCCTAAACGAAGAACAAGTTTGTAGAAGTTGTCGCTAGACATGCTGAATTTGTTTTACACTTTCTGGAGATCTAGATTGTCCGATTGACTATTATGACCATGCGTTGGAAAGCTCTTTCAGAGATCTACAACTTTCTTGTTGATGTTGAGAGCTGATTCAACCTGCATAAAACATCACTGACAGATGCAGCGAACGCCATATAATTGCCATAGAAATGGGTTGCAGCACTCGCCGCATTTATGCACCAGTCGTTGCATTTGCCCAGAGCGACGCGTTTTGAGTTCGGCGAAAACTTTTTTCTACCAAAACCCTATTTATCTATCTAATTGTCTTTTGGCCGACCCTTGGACATGGAATTGGCACGACATTAGAGAGGGCTTAACCCCAAGTTTTCATTAATTCATTCATTAGGTTAGGATTCGAGACAATTTGGTTTAGATTGAGAGGGATGTTCGCCATGGGCAACTAAGTTCTCTTCGTTCTAGTTGCAATTTGAAGCTTTGTTTGAATTGAGTTGTGAGTTTCTGAATCTTGTTCCTTAAGTCCTATATTGAATGTTTTGACTTCTTTGTGCTTGATTGTTTTATTCTATCTAGACCGCGTAACTAGTTAGAATCAATTCAATTACTAGGGTTTTGTAGATTTTTGACTGTGAACCTTAAACCAAGTAGCAAACTTATCCATTTATGGATGATTGAACTAATTGGATGAGTAAGAAGTTGGATATGTTGTTAAATCCCTATTTAGGGACTGCAAGTACCTTAGTTAATCTCTAAACTTAAAACTATCGATTGGGCTAAATCCTTTTTCGAGGGACTGCTCTTAATATACAGGTTTCTAGGACTGCTTGGACTAGTATCAATATTTGGCCAGTACAAGGACATCAATAGGAAGACTAAAAGGACTAGAGGAAGTTAAAACATCAACTTGACCAAATAAAGTGGATAGTTATAAGTAGAGTGATCTTCTCTAAACTGTTTTGCATCAACTTTGTTAATTTATAGTTTATTTTGTTTTCTTTCTATTTAAATCAACCAAAAACCCCCATTTCACTAATTGGTAAATACACACTGCATTGAAATACTTGATTCTATGTGTGATCGACCTCTTACTTGCATGGTATACTAGTTTGTAGATCTGAGTTTTACTTTTGATAGGAGACACAATGATTTCCTCCCATCACGCAACACTTTTATTGGTCTTCTTTTCTGTTTTGGGGCACTCTGTGGCATTACATATAGACCTAATGGAAATATGAGGAGGCCCCGAGATGCCTATGCCTAGTCGTAACCGTTACAATGCTTTAATCGCTACTACATTTGCGTAAGTTGTTCAATCGTGGGTGTTCCTATCGTTTGTATTGGATTCGCGATCAGGGTTCATCACGTGTACCTCGAAATGGGAATCCCCTTCGTAGATGAATAGCAAGGCATAACCGACGTGGATCCGGTTGGACAAGACGAATTCCGGCCACCCTTCTGTGTACCAGTACGTATTGTTGAGGCTCCTCTCCACGTCTACCTTGAAATTCTAGGATGAGTTATACCATAGATAAATGAGTTCCAGGACGTTTTCATCCATCCGCTCATACAACCGGGGGAGTTCCAATCTTTAAAGCTGCTCTTCCTTCGTAAAGAATCTATACAAAGTCTGTGGAGGATCGCTCAAGCGCATGGCGGGCTGATTAAAACGGGGTGATTATTACGACGCCGCATAGGCTTTATTTTATAGTGCTTTGGTGAAGTGTCCCGCCTTGCACGTGATCATTCATCAGACGTGTTTGGTTATGCGGACGAGCTTTCTTATCCACGTTTGTGTGGGTGTCAGGTTCGTGAGCCGCGAGTCGAGCTTGTCTTGTGCTCTCAACTTATCACCTTTTAACGGATCAATTTTGATGCTTCACATAAAAAAAATGGCAAGATTATCACGAGGCATTTGTCCTTCATCAAAGGTGATTTTTATTAATGGTGACCTCTTGGTCGTTATTGTAGAATGGACACGTTTTAGGTACACGACCTTCTTAAAAAGTTGTTACATTAGTAAGAACTTTCACGACTAAGAAGTTCCCTTAGATTAACTATTATCTTACGCATTTCTCATCATGCTATCGTAGTCATGGTCTGGGTTGACTACAAATACCTTGAACCGGGAATTTCCTCTGCTTGTGAAGGTTAGGATGGCTCTCGCACGTAGCCGATTGGATGTAGCAAATTCCAGTCATCCCTCCGTCAGCCAGTATATCCCATCCTGATGTTGATCAACCTTGACCTCATGTTCGCGGCCCAATCGTGATTCGAGGAGGACCCAACCTTGGACGTCGTCCCTGAATAACATGTAAGTGAGGGGGAGTTGAAGCCTCTGGAGTTGATTCTCCCAGAGGATGACCCTGTTAAAGACTCTTGAGGGTGCGCCTAGCTTCACGAGAGGTGATGGTCTGACTTTTCCTTTTTTAGGATGTTTTTAGAAGATACCTTTCGTTGTCTCTTTCGAGGTAATTCATGATCACGGGTCGTCAATCATCCCTTTTGGTCAGACAAAGATTCGAGCTTTGAATAGACAGGTCCTTAAGTCCCGTGCTTTCTTAGGGCCCAATCACTCAGAGAGGTTGGGAAGAGTCGCCACCCTGCCCTTGACTTAGTGGCTTAAACACGTGTCTCCTATGCCATGCCTAGGGTAGTACTCCGCTCATCCTATCACTTCACAAGGGTACCTTGTTGTTAGTCCAATCTGAGTGAGTGCATGCGTTTTTTAAAAAAACTTCTGGCACGGGACAATTAGGCTCCGATCTTTCGTTCTTTGGCGCCCTCAAATAGAAGAACCCTCTTCGTTTCTCTTCTACTTCTCTGCCTTTGATGTATTATGTCTGCCCTCAATCGAAACCCTTGGGTGTTCTTCCAGTCTATTGACTTCGAAGAGCAGATGCATCGCCAGCTCAGTCTTCATCTTTTTTGTAACTTTTACTTTTTAGCGACTTTGGTCACTCCCATCCCTTTTATTTGATATTTCATAATGTGGTCTACACAGCTTTTTCCCATGCGCTTCGAGGACGAGCACGACTCTGCCATTCCCGAGCGCATTCTATTGTCGTCTCGTATCCTTCGACACTTTCCGGTCAACGTTTCTCGGGGCGACTACGATTTTTTTTGGGCTTAGCCATGGTTGAAATGACTTTGCATGTTCTCATGGTCTTGATATCGGTTCAACCATGACTTTCGTTCATGAGGGGGATACCCGATTTGAAGTTCGGATGATGGATTATGACGGTAATGAAGTGGACCATGAATGGGTCGAGCCTCACCTGGAGGGACCCCTACCGAATGGGTCTCGATTAGGTTAAGTTTATCATACTACTTTTGTTTTGAAATTATGCCCTAATAATCTTTTTAGGACCGTTTAGTATGTAACCTTGCACTTTTTTGGGATACTTCCGTTTCACAACATTCCTAATGGTACTTCTTCGTTGAATGTGGTCTTTTTTCTTGGGATCCCTGGTGCGGGACGAACGTCGTTGGCACTTTCTCCCTTTGCCAAATAGTAATAATATCCAAACTTAAACACACAACCAATATATTAGGCAACCAAGCACTTGATAAAGCAAATAACTACTAGTATAGCGATGAAGTCCGGTGTCGAACCGACAGGGAGAAGCGATTTCCTATTCAATAACTCTAAACAAACACCTTTATAGAAAATCAATGATTCGTGACAAATAACAAATATGTAAAAGTAACCAGATTGCAACTCACAAAGCAAATGGATATCGAAGTAGAATGAACATTTCACCTGCAAATCTCTGACAATGGTTGGAATTCATTGTCCTCGGATTGATCTATCAATTATTCATATTCCTAGGTCTACTTGACTAAAGTTGAGAGATCCGCAAAGATTTACTCATCTTATTCAATATCACTAAAGAATAGCATTAAAAACTCAAGTAATCAAGACCAATTGGCACATTGACTCTACACAATTAAGACTAATAGGCGCATACCGAACTAAATCCTAATCGAATATCCTCAACATAGATCAATTGAAACCATCCACTACAAAGAGAAAGAGACATCACTATAATCAATACCTTTGTTTGCTATCGAGAAAACAACAACGAATTCATAGCTAAAGATGCAATCCAACATGTTGACCAAGCATAGAAAGGAACACAAATATAAATTAAGCACAAGATGATAACTAAGAACATGAATAATCAAATAGAATCAGATCCTCACAATCCAAACAACCATGTCTTCGATTCACAGGCGAAACTATGAGTTTAGCAACTCATAGGCCAATTATCTCTTTCTCTAATTGAGTTCATAGTCTCTCTCAAAACAACAGTGTCCTTCTCAAAAGAACTGAAAAACAACTAATAAAGCATTTCAAAGGTCAGCCAACAACCCTAGTAGGAAATAATAGAAAATAATATAAAATAGTGGTCTTCGGATCCAAAACTGCGTTTTTAGAATCTGGGGTCACGTCGGGTGCCATGCAAGGGGCGGGGAGCGCCGTCTCTGCAGTGTCCGACATTCTTCAATTTCCTTCAACGGATTCCAATGTCATGCCTGGTTGCTCTTCCTTAGCTCCCCCTTAGCCTCTATATGCTCCAAAACATGCTTCTTAAGCTCTTCCCAAGGTCCCATCAAGGTTAGAATATAATTCTGTAGAATAAACACTAAAAACACATAGATTTCGAACTTGAATACTTCACAAGTAATATACGGAACTAGACTCAAAACATAACAAAACCATTACCTAATAGCAATAAGAAACACCTATAATGCCTATATGAAATATGTATTTTCAAACCCCCCTACACTTAACTCTTGCTTGTCCTCTAGCAACCATAAGGAAAAACATCATCTACGCATCCCACATGAAATCTTTCATAACTTTACTCATCAAAAGCAACATCATCAATAGTGAAAATATAACCAAACATATAAACGTCATAACATGTATATATGGGATCAAGTTGCTTGCATGCTCAAAAATCAACCTTACCAAGGATAAAATGTGTATCTCTCACTCTCATGTGTTTAGGCTTTAAGCATACACTCACCTTAATTCAATATACAAGCATCAACTCAAATATTGACTTTTATATCACAAAATCTCCACCGGATACGTCAATGCAAAAATAAGGACATCAAGAGGACTTTTGCTCAATGGAAACCTTCATAGAAGATTCCATTTGGCAGTGTTGTAATGGGGTTTGGTAGAAACATAAGGGAAAGGAATTGTATTTGGTCATGTGATCCTACAAATTCCGGGATAACAAGATTCCAAAACTCCCAGCATAACACAAACCAACTCAATAAATCAAGCTCACAAATGCAGAACATCTCTCAATATCATCAAAATAGCTCCAAAAATCATCTCATCTCAAATCAAATCATCTCACATATCATGAAATCTCAACACACCCAACCAATATATCTCATAACCAACATAAATCCTAATTCTTCCTCATGATGCAAACTTAAGATAAATTGCTCTTTTATTCTCTTTTTTTTTTGGATTTTTTTTCTTTTTTTTTTCTTTTTGAGCCAAAATACATGAAAATTAAATGCATAAGAACGAGGGACTAAATAAGCACATAACATTACATCTTCTTAAAACCAAAAACCATAAAATCACACTTTAGCTTCATTCTCTTCAATCTCCAAAATAGATTCCATAACCCACTCAAAATCTCAATTCCCCCGGAATAAGGGTAAGGCTAATCATAGGATAGTAATAATAAATTTTGGAGCTAACAATAAAAAGGCTAAAGGCTCAAATTGGCTTCAAAGCAAAAGATATAACATAAGGTAGACATGGATAATTATGTGGCTAAAAGGTTGCATCTATCATTGGAACTTATCAAGCATTGAACATGTATATAACCGGCCTTGAAAATAGATAACCATGTCAATACTCAATGATAAATGCATAGGAAGAGTATATCACACAAGAAAAGCAAAAGGAATAAAGATGAGTATCCCTTATAAGGCCAAAAATATCTCATTGGGACAAATTTTTGTTGACTTTCAAGCATACTCCCAAACTTAGATCATACATGCTCAATTATATATGCCCAATCATATTTCACATAAAAACCAATTTACAGGATAAGATCAAATTATTCTAGAATTCCATGAGATTTATAAGATCATGCCAGGACAAACTCAAACTGGATGGAAATATTTGATAACACAATGTGCAAAACAACAAACAAAACAAGATTCACTTTTTTTCCATATTTTTCGACATTTTTCAATTTTTTTTATTTTTGACATTTTCTATAACATAAAAGAAATAACATAAAGGAAATAACAAAGAAACAAAAACAAAAATTCAAAAACAAAAATTTAAAAACAAAAATTCAAACATGGACTAACCTAATTAACTCACTTCATTCTCCCCCTCCTCCCCACCCCCCACACTTACATGTTGCATTGTCCTCAATGCATAGAAATACAAAAAGGAACAATGAAAATATAAAAATAAAGGGTTTGAAAGAAGCAAATGCCTGACCAATTACTATGAAGGCGGGGTCTGGGGTCGAGACCGCTGATTGATGTCTAGGGAAATATGCGCCCAGGGCTTACGAAGACATGCTTCTATCTTGTCGATCTTGTTCTCTAGAATCAACCGACGCTCTAAAGTCTACAAAAACTTCCCAGTTGTTAATCTTCCATTCTAGTCAAGCGACTATCAATAATAGTCATAAGCTCAAACAAAGAACTACTCTCAGTGGCGATATCATGATCATCATCGGCCTCATCTCCCAAAAGAATTCTGCTTGAAGAGAACGGGTCCACAACCATCCCAGTAGGTGCTTGAACATGACGAATACAAAAAGCAGACAAAGTAGGTCAACAGGTATATGCGTAGGAAGATAAAGGTGGTGCTCACCCTTCTCACCGGATAGCCAACAGAAACACTGGCAACTCTCAAAGCGGCAAATCTTTCAATCAAACGAGTGCTCAATAGGACTATCATGTCAAAATAGTAGGACGCTGACAAGGGTTGCAAGGAGCTCAAATCCATACCCAAATAGCGTGCTATCAGGGTAATCATCCCACCAAAAGTAACAATATGGGCATTCATATCATCTTTCCTTCGGAGTGTGTCTGCACAAGCAGCCAGAAACAATTGTATCCAATCTGGTACATACTCGGCCTCCGGGGTCAAAAATTGTAACCACATCCACATCCTCTTGGGAATAACTGTCGGATGAGCAGAACCATGGAAGGCAGGTGTCAACACTGTGTGACAAAGTCTAAGGCCAGGGTGCGTAATCGAATAGTCATGAAACTATCTGGCAAATCAGCATGGTCTGACACAATACCCCAAGTCTCAGTAGGTGTAGTAGTAGATAAGCTCCGACGTAAAGGACTAGCCCAAGGTATGTGCATTCCCAAAGTATGAGATAACAATCGCTTCTAAATTGAGCATTCAGTACCCAGTAATATGAAGCGTATGTCCTTATCAGAACGCACATCCAGAGTTGACAGGAACTCGCGCACCAAAACAGGATAAAAGAATCGCGTCGACGGATAACTCACATTCCTTAATTGAAACCACCGCTCCTTCTCAATCCTAGACAAATAGGTTGGAGCATTCTTAGGAGCACGAGACATAATGCACATAATATAGGAAGAAAACCACAAAAATGACCAAAAGACGGGTTTGCTATAGTGGCGGTGGGCGCCGTGGATGGGGTGGTGGGCACCGTGTACGCAGAACCACGAATCCGGGTGAAAACGTTGGAAAATCGACGTCCACTCTCCAAACTTCAAACTTTCTTAAACAACTTGGTTTCAAACGGTTCTTTTATGTTAGGTAAGGGAATGTAATAAGAAAAGATTGAATTTGTGGATATACGGTGATGGCGGAAAGTGTTTTGGCAGATAGAATCGATTGAAACGCAAGGCTTTAGGCAGCTACAATCGATTCTAGTAGGCTTTTGGTTTTCTTGTAGATTCCTTGAGCAAGCTTGATTGATCCAAAAATAGGGAGAACAATATATGGTAAATTGGAGGGGAAAATCTATCAAAAAAAAGACAAAAGGAAAATGTTACATCTAGATATAATAAAGATAGAACTCTAATCCTAAGAAAATAAGAAAACTAATCCTAAAAAGAAAAATCTAACCCTAAAAAAAATAGAAAATAAGTAAGAGATAAAATACTAACCTAAGATAGATAGAAAACAATCTAACCTAAAATAAATAGAAAATAATCTAATCCTGAAAATATATAGAAATAAACTAACCTAAACCGGAAAATAAGTAAAAATAAAAAGATAGAAACTTCCCTTCAAAGTTTACCAAAATTCTGACTCATCAAGCAGACACACAGGCGGCGGGCACCGTAGCTGGGGCTGCGGGTGTCGTGTCCACAGAACGTGGCTCCTTTCTTCCAAATCAATCAAAAATCAATCCCAACATATGTTTCACTTACTGTAACTTCCGAAATCCGGTGACACGATTGATCCTACTTTAATGAATTGAAAACTAAATGCAAAAAAATGGAAATACTACCTAACTACCTTTGGTTGCCTCCCAAGAAGCGCCTTTGTTTCACGTCTTTGGCTCGATGTGATGCACTCTTGATCAAGTTATTCCGCCAAGATCCCCCACACTTGTCCTTTTAAAAACAAGAGGTGAAACATTAGGAACTTCTCCGACATATCCATCAATTGCATCCACCGATTCCTTCTTGAAATGAATTACACCTGGAGGTTGTCCTGCAAATTGCAAAAACCTAAACATTGTTAGGAATAAATTTATCATAAGAAAAAATATCAATATAATCATTTGAATGAGACACATTTTCATGCGACTTACACAAATTCTCAAATTTCCTTTCAATGTCATCTTTCCCTACACCAATTTCATATTTGTTAAAAAACTCAAGATTCATATATTCAGTTTCAGCAGAAGAATCTAACAAACCATTTGATTCTTTCCTGTGATTAGTTTCATTAGAGTCAAGAACATCTACGGAATCATTGACAGAAGAAACAATTGGCTCAAATAGAGAAAACTTAATCTTTCTACCATCAAACTCCATAGTTAGTGAACCTTCAAAACAATCAATCTTAGTCCTGGCCATTCGCAAAAATGGCCTTCCCAAGATAATCGGGGTTTCAAGCGTACCTTATTCCATGTCTAGAATGAAGAAATCAGCTGGAAATATTAAATCATTTACCTTTACCAAAACATCTTCAACAACTTCTCTAGGCTTAATACTAGATCGATCAGCAAGTTTTATAGTAACACCAGTTTCAAACAATGAATTGAGACCCAAAAACATGTACAAGTTATAAGACATAACATTGATTGAAGCACTATTGTAGGAGGAAATTGAGACTTGCAATTAAAATATCAATAAATCAAAGCAAACCAGATTTCGTCCGTTGCAAATGATTACAAGAATCTCTCCCGATGCAGCAGTGGGAAGTCAGGATCGATCCACGAGGAAGCACATCAGCGGATCCTAGGCAGCGGAGGAATCTCACGACAGAAGTCGACCACAAATGCTCGATCTCGACTAGGGTTAGTCGACAGAAGATCAGGCAAGTCGAACAGCGCAGCAGCAACTCTCGGTGGTTGGTCGATATCGAGGAGAAGTTACTCGATATGGAGTAAAGCCTTCGTCGATCTCAGGTACCTGCACACCAGAAGCTACGACAATCTTGTGGATCGAAGGTCAGAAGTCGATGTCGACCAGTTTTTGGTCGATATCGAGTAGAGAAGAAACTAAAACGAATGCAAAAACTTTAAATCGGAATTAACTCAATAAACTAGAAGACTTCCAAGATCAGGGTTTCAACACCACAACGATAACCATGTAGAAGCACATCAGCATAAAAGATTATGCTTTCCATCAAATAACTTTCGTTATTAACAAATAGGAATATAGAGGCTTTTGCATAAACCCTAATTGTAACTAACCCTTTTCACATAATTAACCCAAGTTGTATTAAGATCACTTTCGCTTCAATAATACAAACAAGGATCACCTTCAACTCTCGCAAAAGAATCATAATCATAGGGATAGAAGACGAATTGCATAAAAAGATCGTACCTTTATCGCATCACCTTACATGGTTACCATCGGGCTCACCCCGACCCTAGATGTTGGGTGGACTACTCGTTCTTCATCGTAATCGCATACATCTTTGATGAAAAAGAACTAACTTGCATTAATAAACGAAACCAAACATACAACCTCTTCTCTCTCTCTTTCTATGTGACTAATTGTCTCTGAAACTGAATGACTAAAATTCAGCCCCTAGGGCTTTATTTATAGGGTTCCAATCCTTGCTAATCAAGGAAGGAAATATCTATCTATATCTATATTTATTTATCTACTTACTTAAAGATTAAATAATGGAATAAAAGAATTAAATTCAAAAAGGAAATATATCTAAAGTAGGTAAATCCTTCATGGAGTTGATAGATCTTGATAAATCTTGATAGATGTGAATAGACTCGGACTCCTTCGCTCCCAAGCAAGCCCAACTCGACTCGGACAGCCCACCGCGTAATGCGGCCCAGAAAAGCTTTCCTCGATGTCGATTAATTTACTCGATATCGACCAGGCACTGCTCGGACTTCTTTGGTCGATATCGAGTAAAGGTACTCGATATCGAGTAACACTTGTCTTCAGCTCGATTTGTACTGGTTCTATCGCTCTTTGACGTTGGACTTCTGTAGTTGACTTCCGAGCTTTTCTTCCTTTCTCAATACTGCTTTAAATTGCTTCGAATTATGCGAATTTAAACAGAAACTAGTGTAAATTCCATAATTTGGCAAATAAGCATAAACTTCATAGATTCTGTACTATTCTAGCCCAAATGGATGAAATGTATGCAGAAAACGATATAAAAGTAAGTATAAAACATGGCAGATTCAGCTCACAACAATACCCCCATACTTAAGTTTGCTTGCCCTCAAGCAATACTTTTATTTGTCATTCAGGGGAAGAAATCAAAACTCTCAACACATAAGATTCATTCTCATATGTCCCTGCAATCAATTACCATCCTCGAAAAGGTACTAGTATCACAAATCCATGTATGTTTAATTAAAAAGCAACATCTACTCACAAAAGGAGGGTTATGTAAAAATAATCCATATGTGACAAAGCATTAATAATCAAGAGGACTTTAATTAAGCTCAATAAGGAGTAGATTGGTAAAAGGCTAAAGGTGGGCAATTTTTGGCAATATGGTGCTAATAATCCGAGGGAAATGGAGTATTTCCAAACTCTCTTTACCATATCCCTTCTTCATATGATTCATCACCTTTCATAATGCTTTTATCAATAATAATGCTTTTACCTCTCTAACCTCAGCACTGCCTTCTCGCGAGTCGCAAACATTGGTGTCATGAATGGCCCCAGATACTTAGTGCTTTGGACTCCTCACATGTGTGTCCCATCTTACTGAACTATTTTCTCAGCGAGCAGGGTCGATCTACCTTTATCTCATGAGGTGATCGGATTTTCTTTCACTCATTAAATTTTCCATATATTTTTCAAACAATTTCCCGCCAAACTCCAATAATGATAACAACAACAACACAAACACCATATTATAATCTCCATAATGTAACATCATTCTCAACATAATCCCCGGATTGAAATAAGGTAAAGAATGGAAAATATTTTGGATAATGTGGAGCAATATGAAAATAAGGCATATTATGGCTTTTGTGATGCATAAGCATAGGTAAAGGCTAGGATATAACAATATGAGCATTATATGGAAATATAAAGTCCTCCATCCTCTTATCATGCAAAATGTCAAAAGCAATATCAAATTTTACCTCCTTTCATGGTTTTCAAGAAAATATACACTTCATTGTGACTTCCCTTTACTAGGCAATTTCATGCAACATCTCTAATGAATCCAATTTTGCATCGTCGAGTTCAATTTAAGCTTCCATGACATTATTAAAAAAATTCAATTTTCAATGGGGGGCATTTTTATAAACTTTGGAAAACATGCATGTAAGCACATAAATCAGTAATGAATTCCAAAATAGCCATGTATAAGCAATTCAAGAAATAAACTTTAAATATGCACACATAATGTCGAATAAAATCAAATATGCATAAAGTAAGCCCTTCCCCCACCCCATACTTAAACATTACAGTGTCCTCACTGTATAAAAAATAAGGGTAAAGAAAGAAACTCACTAGACAGGTGTGCAGGGCTTCATAATATCGAGTGTAAGTGCTTAGGCCTAGTCCGAATTTAGCTTGCTTCTATCCCCATGGACCTGAAAAATGTAGAAGAGAAATACCCATAATAGAAAAACTAAAAGTTCAAAACCAAAAACAAAAGCAACAATGTCCAAAAATCCCAAAAATAAATGTCTATTTACAAGCTCTAGATTTTATAGTCGCTAGGCCGACTTTTTCCATTAAGCTCAAGGTGGCATTTGCAGGGCCTATGTAGCCTGGGCTTCAAATAGAACTCCAATCTTGTCCATCAGCTGCAGTCCTCCAGAATGGATCTTGTTACCCACGAAGGGCCCCATCATCTTCTTGTCCATAGCCTGGGCTTCCATATCCCTCTTTTTCAGCTTTTTAGGACTCATATTGCTTACCTTAGGCTCCCCACAAGTAAGTTAACCAGCTGATATAGACATTACCTCTTCCATGGGACTTGTATGCCTTTCAGTTTTATTAAAAGAATACTCAATTACCTCATCGCTGATGTTGAAAGTGAGTACTCCCTTTCTTACGCTTATGTTGGCATCCACCATCGCCAAGAAGGGCCTTCCTAGAATAATTGGATAAGCAGGGTCCTCCGCCATATCAATAACTAAGAAATCAGCAAGGACAAAGAACTTACCTACTTGCACTGGCACATTGTCCACCATGCATGTTGGAATGACCACCGTGTTGTTGGCCATATAAAGCTTAGCATCCACAGGCTCTAGGGCACCTATCTTAATCTTGGACCATATTGTTAAAGGCATTATACTCACACTAGCTCCAAGATCACATAAAGCATTAAATTTATATTGATCAAATCCAATGGTTATAGCAAACTTACCTGGATCTGGCCTTTTCTCAAGTATGTGCATATGGCTGCACTCCTCTGTAATCTCAACCATTGACCGCTTCTTGCTTAGGATCTCTTTGAGGAATTTGACATAGGATGTCATTTCATTAAGAGCCTATGTGAAAGGTATGGTGACATTGAGCTTCTGAAGCATCTTGATGAAGCGCTGAAACTTCTTTTCTGCTGGATCCTTTGGAGATTTGGTTGGGAAAGACAACTTCTTTTTCTGGTTCGGAGCCAGAATAGATGTCGGAGGTGTTGCAGCTTTCTCGACGTCGACTTGGTTCTCCTCGACATGGACCAGATTTTCCTCGATATCGACTACTTTCCTCGATGTCGAGTTGCTGTGCAGTGCAGACGAAGGGTGGTCCAATCTGTCCTCGACGTCGAGTTGGCCCTCCTCGATATCGACCAAAGTTTGGTCAACATCGACTTGCTGCTCGTCGATATCGAGTTGCTGTTCAGCTCTTTCGTCCTGCTGCTTTCTGACCTCTGGCTCGCGTAGTTGTTTCCCGCCTCTAAGTTTTACAGCAGCGATGTGTCCGGTCTTCCCTTTGGGGTTTGGTTCTGAAGATCCAGGGAGCGAACCTGACTGTTTGGGGATGCCTGCTGCTAGCTGGCCAATCTGTGTCTATATAGATTTCCGTCATATATCAATCTCCCCAAGCCTAGAGTTGACACCTTGTATCTGAGAGTAGACTGAGTTGAAGGATTGCTTGGTGTCTGAATGGTTCCTCCGCATTTCCTCTAGGATGTTTTGTAGGTCATCCTTTTTCTGGTCCCTTTCCGGATGTCTTTGAGCTCTATATGGCAGGGGGTTCCTAGGGGCACCTTGGTTCCATTGTGGTTGCTGAAACCTTTGGTCCCCCATATAGAGATTAGGACCCCCTGCGCAAGCTGCCTCTTCGTGGTAATTTGCCAGCATGACTTTGTTGTGAGCCTAATTTGCCGTGTTTAACAGTAACTTTTATATCGTTTTCTGCATATATTGCATACATTTGGGTTAGATAGTACAGAATCTATGTAGTTTATGTTTATTTGCCAAATAATGGAATCTACACCTATTTCTGTTTAAATTCGCAGAATTTGAGGCATTTTTACAGCAATTTTAAGGAAGGTCAGAAAAGCTCGGAAAACAACTATAGAAGTCCAGAATCCGAGAGTACAGAACCAGGACAAACCGAGCTGAAGCCAGAGCTACTCTATGTCGAGTACACCTTACTCGATCTCGAGTAGAGAGCCCGAGCAGACTTGGTCGACAAAGCCTGGTCGAGGAAACCAAGTCCGAGGCAACCCAACTCCCGGGACCCTACTCGATCTCGAGGACCACCTAGTCGAGATCGACGACACTGAGAGGCCATGTCCGGAGTCGAGAAGAGGAGCTGATCGAGAAGCCGAGGACGAAGGCGCTGAGCAACCCTACTCGATCTCGAGGAGGCCTTGTCGAGATCGAGGAGCCACCATGCCCTATTCCGAGTCCATACCGAGGAGGAGTCCTCAACATCACCAGAGAGCCGTCTTCGAGTACACCCCTACTCGATCTCGAGGAAGATTAGTCGAGATCGACGACGCCCAGGAGCCCAGATCCGAGCTTGTCGAGCGGAGTCACCCGAGAAGAACAGTCGACGACGAATCCTAGTCGATGTCGACGAGCCCTTGTCGATGTCGAGTAGACCAGCTTCTCGAAACGCGTCGCCGTGAGCAGTCCGAGTCGAGTTGGAGTTACTTGGAGCCGAAGGAAGTCGAGTAGGCCGAGAAATATCAAGTTCTATCCATGGAAGGGAGATCTATCAACATGAAGAGACTTACCTAGTTTAGATTTATCTTTCCCTATTTTAGATTTAATTTCATTATAGCTTTTATTTATCATTAAGCCTTTTAGATATAATTTTAGATATAGATAGAAGATTCTATCCTTGATTAGCAAGGAATAGAAGGCTATAAATAAAGCCCTAGGGGCTGGTTTTTCAGACATTCAGAAACACAATCAATTCCATTCAGTAAGTAGGAGTAGAGAGAGAGTTTGTAATGAGCAAGGTGGAAAGGCGAAAGCGAATTTGTCTTGTGGGTTGTAAGCTTTGTTTATTTAATTCAATGCAAGTTAGTTCCTTTTGTTATTTGATGTCTTTCTTCATAATGAAGAGCGAGTAGTTCACCCACTTCTGGGGCTGGGGTGAGCCCGACGCTGGCCATGTGAGATGATGCAGTAAAGGTCAGATCTTTTTTTGCAATTCGTCTTCTATCCTTATGAGCATGATTCTTTTGCGAGAGTTGAAGGTGATCCTTGTTTGTGTTATTGAAGCGAAAGTGATCTTAATGCAACTTGGGTTAATTATGTAAAAAGGGTTTGTAACAATTAGGGTTTATGTGAAAGCCTCTATATGCCTATTTGTTAGTAACGAAAGTTATTTTGATGGAAAGCATGATCTTTTATGCCTTTATGTGTTACTTTGCATGGTTATCGTTGCGGTGTTGATACCCTGGCCTTGGAAGTCTTTTATTATATTGATTTATTTCTGTCGAAAAGTTGAGTTTTGGTTCGAAATTTGCAATTTAAGTTTCTGTCTTTCTAGTCGATACAGAGGAGAGTCTCGTCGAGATCGAGTAGGCTGTAGTCGATCTCGAGTACGGTTTTGGTCTATGTCGAGTTGAGTTTCTGTTTCTGTTTTCGATTCTGAAATTTCTGTTTTTACTGTCTCTTGTCAATCTCGAGTAGCATCTTGTCGAGATCGAGTATTGTGTTGTCTGAGTCGAGTTTCTGTCGTCGATTAGAAGTTTCTGTCTTTTACTGTTGTTTGTCGATCTCGAGTACAGCTTGTCGAGATCGAGTTAGTTGCTGTCTTTATTTTATTTCTTGCTTTCGTTTGTTATTTCTGTCTTTCTTTCTTTGTTCCTTTGTTTCTGTCTTCTGTTTGCTTGTCTGTGAGATCTGTTGCTACCTAAGAACTGCTGACGTGCTTCCTCGTGGATTCGATCCTGACAACCTTCTACTACAACAGGAGGAAGTCTTGTATTTATTTGCTGAGAAAGGGAAGTCAGTCTGATCTTTACTTTATATTTATTTCATACTTGACCATCCTCCTGCAACAACAAATTGGCGTCGTTGCCGGGGAAGCTATCATTCGCGCCTTAGGTAGTTGAATCTCACGTCTACTTTGAGCTACTTTTCAGGTGTATGCGCCGTTCTGGTCTACCACCCAAGTTTGACAGCTTAGACGAACCAGAGCGTTACCTACACATCCACTCTAAACTCAAAAGGATCATGGCGGCCGCTGAAACACAAGAACAGCTGATTGCCAGGCTTACAAGGGAGCTAGTCGCAAAGGATACCACTATAGCCAATGAAAGGGCAACGAGGGAACAAGAAGCTGAGCGCGCAAGGCAAGCAGAAGTTGAGCTTGCCCAATACCCGACCACGGCAGAGGACTATATGCACCCAACTCTCGTCGTGCCTGAATCGGCGATTCTTATCCCTGAAAACTCTTTTGAAATTCGCACTCAATTTCTTATAGAGCTTAAAAATAATGCCTTTTTTGGTAGATTTAATGAGTATCCTCTTGAACATATTACGAACTTTTCTGACATGTGCCGTACTCTTGCTGAAGGTACAACTTTGGAATATGTCAAGATGAAGTCTTTCCGCTGGTCTCTAGCTGGACCTGCACTGAAGTGGCTTGAAGGGCTGAAACCAAGATCCCTGACAACATGGGCCCAAGTAGAGCAAGAGTTTCTAAACAAATTCTTCCCACCCGCCAAAACAGCACATCTCCGCCAGAAAATCACCGCCTTCAAACAGAAGCAAGGGGAACCGCTGGAAAAGGCATGGGAGCGCTACAAGGAACTTTTGCGATCTTGCCCTACTCATGGACAACCACCCTACGTCATTCAAGAGATTTTCTTCAACTCTCTTGATCAAGTCACTAAGGACAGAATCAACCATTATACACGCTATGAGTATCTGACAATGCCGTCAAGTGACGCATGGGGTGTGCTAGAGAAGCTCACCAACTTCGACAACAAGTATGGGTCTACTGCAACTTATGAAGAGAACCCATACGCCAGGCTAGCACCTTCCATGCCCCTCTATTAGCCTCCTAAGGAAATTGATCCGGATGTAAGGGAACAGTACTACAGAGATCAGAACAAGAAGCTCCTTAAGCAAGTGAAGTATCTTTCTATCAACCAGCCTTGCATTGAATGCGGATCGCAACGGCACACCACTCCCGAGTGCCCACACACAGAGCAAGTCAGGATGGCAGAACACCACGAGGAGGTAGCTTACGCATGGGGTCCCAATCGCTACATGGGGGACCAAAGGTTTCAGCAACCACAATGGAACCAAGGTGTCCCTAGGAACCCCCCGCCCTACAGAGTTCCAGGACATCCGGAAAGGGACCAGAAAAAGGATGATATACAGACAGTCCTGGAGGAAATACGGAGGAATCACTCAGAAACTAGGCATTCCTTCCACTCCGTCTACACTCAGATGCAAGGTGCCAACTCTAGGCTTGAGGAGATTGATATATGGCGAAAATCAGTTGATACACAGATTGGTCAGCTGACAGCAAGAATCCCCAGACAGTCAGGTGCGCTCCCTGGGTCTTCAGAACCAAATCCTAAGGGAAAGACTGGGCACATCGCTGCTGTAAAACTCAGAAGCGGACATCAACTGCAAGAGCCAGAGGTCGGAAAGCAGCAGAACAATGAAGAACAGCAAGTTGACATCGACAACACTGTAGTCGATCTCCAGAAGGGCCTCGTCGATCTCGAGGAGAAACTTCAGAAACCTTCGTCTGCACTGCACAACAACTCGACTACACCCAATTTGGTCGAGATCAACAAGGGGCTACTCGACATCGACGACGGTCAACCCGAGATCGAGAAGACTACAGCACCTCCGACATCTGTTCTGGCTCCGAATCCGAAAAAGAAGCTGTCTTTCCACACAAAATCTCCAAAGGACCCGGCAGAAAAGAAATTTCAGCGCTTCATCAAGATGCTTCAGAAACTCAACGTCACCATCCCCTTCATAGAAGCTCTCAATGAAATGCCATCCTATGTCAAGTTCCTAAAGGAGATACTGAGCAAAAAGCGATCGATGGCTGAAATTACAGAGGAATGCAGCCATTTGGACATACTGGAGAAGAGGCCAGATCCAGGTAAGTTTGCTATAACCATTGGATTTGGTCCATACAAAATCAATGCTTTATGTGATCTTGGAGCTAGTGTGAGTATAATGCCTTTAACAATTTGGTCCAAGATTAAGATAGGTGCCCTATAGCCTATGGATGCTAGACTATATATGGCCAACAACACTGTGGTCATCCCAACAGGCATGGTGGACAATGTGCCAGTACAAGTAGGTAAATTCTTTGTCCATGCTGACTTCCTAGTTATTGATATGCAAGAAGATCCTGCTTGTCCAATTATTCTAGGGAGACCCTTCTTGGCGACGGTGGATGCCAACATAAGCGTAAGGAAAGGAGTGCTCACCTTCAACATCAGCGATGAGGTAATTGAGTATTCCTTTAATAAAACTGAAAGGCATACAGGTCCAATGGAAGAGGTCAAATCTATCTCAGCTGGCTACATCACCTGCGGGGAACCCAAGGTCAGAAATATGACCCCTGAGGAGCTGAAAAAGAGGGACATGGAGGCCCAGGTGAAGGAGATCATGGCAATCCTAAAGGAGGACGCAGAGAATCCAATCGATACGAATGAAGGTACGTCGTTATGGATTAATTATTTTTCGGATGCCTTGACAGGAACTAAGTATGGGGTCAAGATCGACCAAGACTCCTCGACATCGAGGACCCTAGTCGATCTCGATAAGACACAGAAGCCTCCACCAACACCAGCGTCATCGAGCAGCAATACAGAAGCTGAGGGCTACTCGACATCGAGTAAGCTACTCGAGATCGACCACCACTCGGCTTCCTCCACTTCGCCTTCTTCGACGCTGACTCCACCAAACGAACCAGGCTCCTCGATCTCGACCAGGCTTGTCGAGATCGACCACCACCAGGCTCCACCAGCTCATGTTTCCTCGACGCTGCAGCCACTAGGAGCAGAAGACTACTCGAGATCGAGTAGTCTACTCGATGTCGACAAGCCCTCCTCTTCGTCGACTCCTGCATCCTCGAGCAGCCCACCACCAGAACCTGCAGACTCGTTGAGATCGACTAGCCCTAGTCGAGATCGACCAAACACTATGGTCCCCAATTCTGTCGCTGCAAAGGTAAGCCAAGGTATGGATCTTTCTTCTCCTATTTCCATTAAAGATTTATCTATACATGGGAGAGGTTTGCCTTGGTATGTGCGCTTATGTAGGATATCCAATGATGAGCCCAAAGAGTATGAAGTTGGAGACAAGCTCTATGTCTCTAAATCAAAGGATCATTGGTTCCCTAATAAATTCAACAAGAGGAGGATGGGACCTTTCATGGTGAACAAGATCCATTCTGGAGGATTGCAGCTGATGGACAAGAATGGAGTCTTATTTGAGGCCCAGGCTACATGGGCCCTGCAAATGCCACCTTGAGCTAAATGGAAAAGTCGGCCTAGCGACTATAAAATCTAGAGCTTGTACATAGACTTTTTAGGACTTTTGAGACTTTGTTTTTGGTTTGAAACACTTTTAGTTCTTCTATTGTGGGTATATGTCTTCTACACTTTTCAGGTCCATGGATAGAGGCAAGCTATATCAACATTCATACTCGGCCCAGGAGGTGCTTCCATTCGAAATTTGGAGGCCCTGCACACTAGTCTAGTGAGTTTCTTTCTCTACCTTTGTTTTTATACAGTGAGGACACTGTAATATTTAAGTATGGGGTGGGGGAAGAGCTTACTTTGTGCGTATTTGCCATATTTGACATTATTTGTGCATATTTAGAATTTATTTTTTTGGATTGCTACATGGCTATTTTGGAATGCATTATTGATTTATGTGCATATATGCATGTTTTCCAAAATTTGAGAAAAATGACCCCCATTGAATTTTTTTAAATAATGTCATGGAAGCTTATATTGAACTCGACGATGCAAAATTAGATTCATTAGAGATATAGCATGAAATTGCCTAGTAAAGGGAAGTCACAATGAAGTGCATATATTTTCTTGAACTGGCACATTGTCCACTATGCCTGTTGGAATGACCACCGTGTTGTTGGCCATATAAAGCTTAGCATCCACAGGCTCTAGGGCACCTATCTTAATCTTGGACCATATTGTTAAAGGCATTATACTCACACTAGCTCCAAGATCACATAAAGCATTAAATTTATATTGATCAAATCCAATGGTTATAGCAAACTTACCTAGATCTGGCCTTTTCTGAAGTATGTGCATATGGCTGCACTCCTCTGTAATCTCAACCATTGACCGCTTCTTGCTTAGGATCTCTTTGAGGAATTTGACATAGGATGTCATTTCATTAAGAGCCTATGTGAAAGGTATGGTGACATTGAGCTTCTGAAGCATCTTGATGAAGCGCTGAAACTTCTTTTCTGCTGGATCCTTTGGAGATTTGGTTGGGAAAGACAACTTCTTTTTCTGGTTCGGAGCCAGAATAGATGTCGGAGGTGTTGCAGCTTTCTCGACGTCGACTTGGTTCTCCTCGACATGGACCAGATTTTCCTCGATATCGACTACTTTCCTCGATGTCGAGTTGCTGTGCTGTGCAGACGAAGGGTGGTCCAATCTGTCCTCGACGTCGAGTTGGCCCTCCTCGATATCGACCAAAGTCTGGTCAACATCGACTTGCTGCTCGTCGATATCGAGTTGTTGTTCAGCTCTTTCGTCCTGCTGCTTTCTGACCTCTGGCTCGCGTAGTTGTTTCCCGCTTCTAAGTTTTACAGCAGCGATGTGTCCGGTCTTCCCTTTGGGGTTTGGTTCTGAAGATCCAGGGAGCGAACCTGACTGTTTGGGGACGCCTGCTGCTAGCTGGCCAATCTGTGTCTATATTGATTTCCGCCATATATCAATCTCCCCAAGCCTAGAGTTGACACCTTGTATCTGAGTGTAGACTGAGTTGAAGGATTGCTTGGTGTTTGAATGGTTCCTCCGCATTTCCTCTAGGATGTTCTGTAGGTCATCCCTTTTCTGGTCCTTTTCCGGATGTCTTTGAGATCTATATGGCAGGGGGTTCCTAGGGGCACCTTTGTTCCATTGTGGTTGCTAAAACCTTTGGTCCCCCATATAGCGATTAGGACCCTCTGCGCAAGCTGCCTCTTCGTGGTATTTAACCAGCATGACTTTGTTGTGAGCCTAATTTTCCATGTTTAACAGTAACTTTTATATCGTTTTCTGCATACATTGCATACGTTTGGGTTAGATAGTACATAATCTATGTAGTTTATGTTTATTTGCCAAATTATGGAATCTACACTAGTTTCTGTTTAAATTCGCAGAATTCGAGGCATTTTTACAGCAATTTTAAGGAAGGTCAGAAAAGCTCGGAAAACAACTACAGAAGTCCAGAATCCGAGAGTACAGAACCAGGACAAACCGAGCTGAAGCCAGAGCTACTCTATGTCGAGTACACCTTACTCGATCTCGAGTAGAGAGCCCGAGCAGACTTGGTCGACAAAGCCTGGTCGAGGAAACCAAGTCCGAGGCAACCCAACTCTCGGGACCCTACTCGATCTCGAGGACCACCTAGTCGAGATCGACGACACTGAGAGGCCATGTCCGGAGTCGAGAAGAGGAGCTGATCGAGAAGCCGAGGACGAAGGCGCTGAGCAACCCTACTCGATCTCGAGGAGGCCTTGTCGAGATCGAGGAGCCACCATGCCCTAGTCCGAGTCCATACCGAGGAGGAGTCCTCGACATCACCAGAGAGTCATCTTCGAGTACACCCCTACTCAATCTCGAGGAAGATTAGTCGAGATCGACGACGCCCAGGAGCCCAGATCCGAGCTTGTCGAGTGGAGTCACCCGAGAAGATCAGTCGACGACGAATCCTAGTCGATGTCGACGAGCCCTTGTCGATGTCGAGTAGACCAGCTTCTGGAAACGTGTCGCCGTGAGCAGTCCGAGTCGAGTTGGAGTTACTTGGAGCCGAAGGAAGTCGAGTAGGCCGAGATCTATCATGTTCTATCCATGGAAGGGAGATCTATCAACATGAAGAGACTTACCTAGTTTAGATTTATCTTTCCCTATTTTAGATTTAATTTCATTATAGCTTTTATTTATCATTAAGCCTTTTAGATATAATTTTAGATATAGATAGAAGATTCTATCCTTGATTAGCAAGGAATAGAAGGCTATAAATAAAGCCCTAGGGGCTGGTTTTTCAGACATTCAGAAACACAATCAATTCCATTCAGTAAGTAGGAGTAGAGAGAGAGTTTGTAACGAGCAAGGTGGAAAGGCGAAAGCGGATTTGTCTTGTGGGTTGTAAGCTTTGTTTATTTAATTCAATGCAAGTTAGTTCCTTTTGTTATTTGATGTCTTTTTTGATAATGAAGAGCGAGTAGTTCACCCACTTCTGGGGCTGGGGTGAGCCCGACGGTGGCCATGTGAGATGATGCAATAAAGGTCAGATCTTTTTATGCAATTCGTCTTCTATCCTTATGAGCATGATTCTTTTGCGAGAGTTGAAGGTGATCCTTGTTTGTGTTATTGAAGCGAAAGTGATCTTAATGCAACTTGGGTTAATTATGTGAAAAGGGTTACTAACAATTAGGATTTATGCGAAAGCCTCTCTATGCCTATTTGTAAGTAACGAAAGTTATTTTGATGGAAAGCATGATCTTTTATGCCTTTATGTGTTACTTTGCATGGTTATCGTTGTGGTGTTGATACCCTGGCCTTGGAAGTCTTTTATTATATTGATTTATTTCTGTCGAAAAGTTGAGTTTTGGTTCGAAATTTGCAATTTAAGTTTCTGTCTTTCTAGTCGATATAGAGGAGAGTCTCGTCGAGATCGAGTAGGCTGTAGTCGATCTCGAGTACGGTTTTGGTCTATGTCGAGTTGAGTTTCTGTTTCTGTTTTCGATTATGAAATTTCTGTTTTTACTGTCTCTTGTCGATCTCGAGTAGCATCTTGTCGAGATCGAGTATTGTGTTGTCTGAGTCGAGTTTCTATCGCCGATTTGAAGTTTCTGTCTTTTACTGTTGTTTTTCGATCTCGAGTACAGCTTGTCGAGATCGAGTTAGTTGCTGTCTTTGTTTTATTTCTTGCTTTCGTTTGTTATTTCTGTCTTTCTTTCTTTGTTCCTTTGTTTTTGTCTTCTGTTTGCTTGTTTGTGAGATCTGTTGCTACCTAAGAACTGCTGACGTGCTTCCTCGTGGATTCGATCCTGACAACCTTCTACTACAACGGGAGGAAGTCTTGTATTTATTTGCTGAGACAGGGAAGTCAGTCTGATCTTTACTTTATATTTATTTCATACTTGACCATCCTTCTGCAACAACAGACTTGCTCCGTGTGTGGGCACTCAATAGTGGTGTGCCGTTGTGATCCGCATTCGATGCAGGGTTTGTTGACAGAAAGATACTGGACTTGCTTGAGGAGCTTGCGATTCTTATCTCTGTAGTATTGCTCTTTGACATCTGGGTCAATCTCCTTAGAAGGCTCATAGAGGGGCATGGATGGGGCTGGCCTGGCATAGGCATTCTCATTATAGTTTATTGGAGTCCCATACTTATTATCATAGTTGGTCAGTTTGTCGAGGGCAGCCCATGCGTCGGCCGGAGGCATTGTCAGATACTCATAATGAGTATATGTGTTGATCCTATCCTTAGCAGCAAGGTCAAGAGAATTGAAGAAGATCTCTTGAATGACGCAAGGTTGTTGTCCATGTGTGGAGCAGGATCGCAGTAGATCCTTATATCGTTCCCATGCCTTTACCAGCGGCTCCCTAGGTTTCTGTTTGAATGCTGTAATCTTTTGGCGAAGGAGCGCTGTCTTGGCAGGAGGAAAGAATTTGTTGAGAAATTCCTGCTTTACTTCAGCCCATGTCATGGGGGATCGTGGTTTCAGTCCTTCCAACCACTTCAATCCTGGACCAGCTAGGGACCAACGAAAAGCCTTCATCAAGATATATTCTAGAGTGGTACCTTCAGCAAGAGTACGACACATATCCGGTTCGTCTACGGTGTCAAACTCAGGTGTTTGACCAGAAAAACGCATATACCTACGAAGTAACTCAAAGCAAACGTGAGATTTAACTACCTAAGGCGCGAATGATTGCTTCCCCGGCAACGACGCTAATTTTTTGTAGGAGGAAATTGAGACTTGCAATTAAAATATCAATAAATCAAAGCAAACCAGATTTCGTCCCTTGCAAATGATTACAAGACTCCCTCCCGATGCAGTAGTGGGAAGTCAGGATCGATCCAAGAGGAAGCACGTCAGCGGATCCTAGGCAGCGGAGAAATCTCACGGCAGAAGTCGACCATAGATGCTCGCTCGATCTCGACTAGGGTTAGTCAACAGAAGATCAGGCAAGTCGAACAGAGCAGCAGCAGCTCTCAGTGGTTGGTCGATATCGAGGAGAAGTTACTCGATATCAAGTAAAGCCTTCGTTGATCTCGGGTACCTGCACACCAGAAGCTACGACAATCTTGTGGATCGAAGGTCAGAAGTCGATGTCTACCAGTTTTTGGTCAATATCGAGTAGAGCAGAAACTAAAACGAATGCAAAAACTTTGAGTCAGAATTAACTCAATAAACTAGAAGACTTCCAGGATCAGGGTTTTAAAACCACAACGATAACCATGTAAAATAACACATAAAGGCATAAAAGATCATGCTTTCCATCAAATAACTTTCGTTATTAACAAATAGGAATATAGAGGCTTTCGCATAAACCCTAATTGTTACTAACCCTTTTCACATAATTAACCCAAGTTGTATTAAGATCACTTTCGCTTCAATAATACAGAAAAGGATCATCTTCAACTCTCGCAAAAGAATCATGTTCATAGGGATAGAAGACAAATTGCATAAAAAGATCGTACCTTTACAGTATCACCTTACATGGTTACCATCGGGTTCACCCCGACCCTAGAAGTTGGGTGGACTACTCGCTCTTCATCGTAATCGCAGACATCTTTGATGAAAAAGAACTAACTTGCATTAATAAACTCAACCAAACTTACAACCTCTTCTCTCTCTCTTTCTATGTGAGTAATTGCTCTGTACTTGAATGACTAAAATTCAGCCCCTAGGGCTTTATTTATAGGCTTCCAATCCTTGCTAGTCATGGAAGGAAATATCTATCTATATCTATATCTATTTATCTACTTACTTAAAGATTAAATAATGGAATAAAATAATTAAATCCAAAAAGGAAATATCTATCTATATCTCGATCAGGTGCTGCTTCCTCGACTCCAGATGCGGTTTCAAGGCTTGGTCGATATCGAGTAGAGTCCTGGAGTCGGGTTGGCTTTGTCTTCAGTTCCTTGATCAGCTCCTCCTTGACCAGGCACTGCTCGGACTTCTTTGGCCGAGATCGAGTAACACTTGTCTTCAGCTCGATTTGTCCTGGTTCCGTCACTCTTTTACCTTGGACTTCTGTAGTTGACTTCCGAGCTTTTCATCCTTTCTCAAAAATGCTTTAAATTTCTTCGAATTCTGCGAATTTAAAAAGAAACTAGTGTAGATTCCATAATTTGGCAAATAAGCATAAACTACATAGATTCTGTACTATTCTAGCCCAAATGCATGAAATGTATGCAGAAAACAATATAAAAGTGAGTATAAAACATGGCAAATTCAGCTCACAACAAGCACCTAGGTCTAACATAGCTTTGGTGAAGGTAGCATTACCTATTGCACATGTTATAGTAAACATACATGGATCTCCGCACTTTTCAGGCAATCAATTTTGAAGCAAAGCAGAAACATTCTCACTTAAACTTACCTTTTTTTTTTTTTCTCATCCTTTGCTTGCGCTTCATCGCTTCATCATAAATGATTTGTTCATCTTCCCACTTACGATTGGATCTTAAGGCATGAGGGAAGGGTGGTGCAGGTCTTGAAACCTCTGAAGATCACACTTTAGAAGCTTTCTTCCGGGATTGAACAACATCAGAAGTCGGATCCGTCAATGGAGGTGGCGGTGGGCGCTATGGGGAGAGGCGGCGGGCGCCGTCTATGCAGTGTGTCTCCGATTCCGTCTCTTTCTCCTTATTTCCGAAATCAACTTCTTCCCTAGGCCTCTCTTTAGCATTCCTAGTGGGTATATTCACTTGTTTACCTCCTCTAAGGGTCATGGCACTAACATTCTCCTTCAGATTCACTACCACCTGCGATGGTAACTTACCCGAATATTTCGCTTTCAATTCACCAATCTCCTTAGCCATTTGACTCAGCAACTTCTCTTGAACACTCATCTTGTCCAACAACAACCTTAATGTCTCATATCTATCGTCTTGTTAAGTGTTTGTAGGACGATTCTAGAATTTTGCTCTCTGAAAAGGAACTTGTTGCTGCTGGCCTCTTTCGTTGAATCCACTTTGGTACTTCAAATTGTAGCCCTGATTGTAATTGTTACCAAAGTTGCGGCGAGGTCCATAATCCATATCATTCACTTAAGTGGTACCCTCCTGAATCAAGGGACACTTACCATTCTGATGAGTTGGATCTCTACAAACTCCACAAGGTCTAGGCTGATGGGGTTTATTCATTCGCATAGCCATCTTGTTCACTATATCCATAAGCCTATCGATATCATCATTGTGTCCATCTCTTGAACTATCCAACTTATGAACTTCTCTAACTCCTTGGTGTCTCCCATATTGTTGCGATGCATTAGCCAACCCTTCAAAAATCTGCATTGCTTCCTGAGGCGTTTTATCCAAAATATCTCCTTCGCCAGTAGCATTGATGAAACTCCTATCGGTATCAAGCTAGCATTCATAAAGATACATCATTAGATCATCCTCGGGTATACCATGTTGCGGACATTTACCCTTAAGCTTCTTGAACCGTTCAACATACTCATAAAGACTCTTCGTAGGTGATTGCTCAATACCAGATTTCTCCTTCTTAAGTTTGTTGAGGCGAGTCGCAGGAAAGTACTTTTGCATGAAAGCTTTATTCAATTGCACCCAAGTAGTAATGCTATCTGGGGGTAGGTAGTAAATCCAATTGCTTGCAACATCTTTCAAAGTAAAGGGGAACACTCTCAACATCAATTGGTCGTCAGAAAGGCCTTGGGGTCTCAGTCTATCACACACGCTCACAAAGGTTGCAAGGTGCTTGTTTGGTTCCTCCCCAAACAATCCATGAAAGTAGGGCCAAATAGATGACCAATTCAACTTGTACTCAAATCTTGAACCCTCAGGGAGATTAGGAAGACTAATTACAAGTGGTTGAGCACTCAAATCATGTTCCTTTAGGTTTCTCAGGGTCCTTCTTGGCGGAATAACAACAACGTTTGCTGCCATCTCTTCATCTACCTCAAACACAAACTTCCTCTTCAACATAAGAGATCTCTCAATCTCGGGATCAAAAGACAAAGGAGGTGAATTAGAAGATCTAGTTTGAACCATACAAAGACAAAACAGACCCAAAGTAAAGAGTAATTGAAAAAGTTAAAGAAATGCAAACTCCTTCCTTCTCCCCGACAACGTTTGCCCTTTGGTGTGGGACGAACATCATTGGCACTTTTGCCCTTTGTCAAATAGTAATAATATCCAAACTTAAACACACAACCAATAGATTAGGCAACCAATCACTTGATAACCAAATAACTACTAGTATAGCGATGAAGTCCGTTATCGAACCCACAGGGAGAAGCGATTTCCTATTCAATAAATCTAAACAAACACTCTTATCACAAAGAAATGATTCTTGACAAATAGCAAATATGTAAAAGTAACCAGATTGCAACTCACAAAGCAAATAGATATCAAAGTAGAAAGAACATTTCACCTGCATTTCTCTGACAATGGTTGGAATTCATAGTCCTTGGATTGATCTATCAATTATTTATATTCCTTGTTCTACTTGTCTAAAGTTAAGAAATCCGCAGAGATTCACTCATCTTATTCAATATCACTAAAGAATATCATTAAGAACTCAAGTAATCAAGACCAATTGGCACATGGACTCTACACAATTAAGAGTAATAGGCACATATCAAACTCAATCCTAATCGAATATCCTCAACATAGATCAATTGAAATCATCCACTATAAATACTAAGAGACATCACTATCATCAATACCTTAGTTTGCTATCGAGAAAACAACAACGAATTCAGAGCTAAAGATGCAATCCCTAACATGTGGATCAGGCACTGAAAGGAACACAAATATAAATTAAGCACAAGATGATAACTAAGAACATGAATAATTAAATAGAATCAAATCCTCACAATCCAAACAACTATGTCTTCGAATCACATGCGAAACTACAAGTTTAGCAACTCATAGGCCAATTCTCTCTTTCTCTAATTGAGTTCATAGTCTCTCTAAAAACAACCTCTCTCTCAAAACAACCGTCTCCTTCTCAAAAGAGCTGAAAAAAACTAATAAAGCATTTCAAAGGTCGGCCAAACCCTAGTAGGAAATAACGGAAAATAATATAAAATAGTGGTCTTCGGATCCAAAACCGCGTTTTCGGAATTTGGGGTGACGGCGGGCGCCGTGCAAGGGGCGGCGGGCGCCGTCTCAGCAGTGTCCGACATTCTTCAATTTCCTTCAACAGATTCCAATGTCATGTCTTCTTGCTCTTCTTTAGCTCCTCCTTAGACTCCATATGCTCCAAAACATGCTTCTTAAGCTCTTCCCAAGGTCCATTCAAAGTCGGAATGTAATTCTGTAAAATAAACACAAAAAATGCATAAATTCTGAACTCGAATACTTCACAAGTAATATACGAAACTAGACTCAAAACATAACAAAACCATTACCTAATAGCAATAAGAAATAGGGTTTGGCGGTGGTAAGAAAATTACCATACCAACCGATTACCAACTGTACCAACAGGACATTGGTACCAAGTAGTCGGTAATCAACTGAATCGGTAAACGAAATATCGGTACCGAGGCTAGTCGGTACGGTACACGGTATGGGCAACCCAAATACTGTGGTACCGTTGGTACCGAATATATATTTATTTTTTTTTAAAATAAAATATTGTGTAGGGCTATACAGATATTAATTAATTTAATTTTGATTTTGTTTCTTAAAAAAAATAGCGTCTCAGTACTTCAGTTTCAATGTTTCATTAGCCGTCTTCCCCTTCGTTCGGGTTCCAAGCCCTAATTTCAGATAACAAGCCTCAACCTCCCGTCCCGTCGTCCACCAGTCCTCGCCGACCGCTAGTTCTCACCCGGTCACCGTCCAAGGCCAATCCTCGCCCGGTCACCGTCCACGGCCAAGCCTCTCTGCCCTCTCAAGTCTCAGCTCGCTCTCGAATCGGTAAGTTTTCGAATGCTTCGTTTTCGATCTCCCTTCTCTCAAACAATCTGAGATTTCATTTCAATGATTCGATCTCGCTTCAAACTAGGTAGATGGTTCATACTCAAGCTCCGTTGGGAAGAATAATGGGCAGCGGAAGGGGTGCACGAGGAAGAGGTGCAAATGGATCTGGATCTGTTGGAGCCGGAGCTACTTGTGGAGCGACCGGATCCGGATCTGCTGGGGGGATTATACCCGTTGGTGAGTCCTTGAACTGTTTTGCCCTTTGTTTAAGAAATAAGAAATTGAATCTAGGTCATTGAAAGTTGAAATCTTGATTGGTTGAATTTTCAATTTTGTTCTAAGTTAGAAGCTGCTGAATTGATTTTGTTATTTGTATATTGATTTTGAAGCTTTTGGGAATTGATTTAGCTCCTCAATTGATGTTCTGACTTAGAAGCTACTGAATTTTAAATTATGTTGTATCAATTTTGTTCTAACTTAGAAGTTGCTGAATTGATGTTAAATTGTTATTTGTGTATTGATTTTGTTTTGTACTTCTGTTGGGAATTGATTTATGGTCAGCTGTTGGAACACAATGCCAAAGTTAGTCTAGCTCCTCTTCGTCTAACCCTTTGCCAAATGTAGTCAGGGAACAACCTACCCTACCTTCCGAAACTGAAAGTCAGCCTTCGACTCAGCCCTCCGAAACCGAAACTGAGCCTGCAATGGAGGTTGGACAAAAAAGAAAGGAGCCATCAAGCTCAAGATCATCAAGTGTGTTGTGGGACATCTTTACCAAATGCAAGCTCCCTAACTCAAATAAGATTGATGATTCGACCTGCACTTGCAACGTTTGTGGGGCAAGAGTTCCTTGTGATCCAAAGAGGAATGGTACAAGCTCAATGTGGAAACATGTCCATCAGAGATGTAGTGTACACTCGTTGCACACACTAGGACAAGGAGATCCCAAGCAAACAAAATTGAACACAGAAATTGTGACGGGGGGGAGACCTCACAAGTATAGCAAGAAGAGGTGTGATGACAAATGCATAGAGATGATTATTAGGGATGAGTTGCCTTTTAGGCATGTGGAGAAGGAGGATTTCAAAGCATTTGTTAAAGAGTTACAGCCGGAGTGGACTCCGTTGAATAGAAAGCAAGTTGTTCAAGGAGTTTTAGACAAGTTCAATTATGAGAAATGGTTATTGTTGAGTGGTTTGAAAGCCGTAGACGCAAGGATATCTATCACCACTAACACATGGACTTCTATTTAGAACATCAACTACATGGTTCTCACCGCTCATTTCTTAGATAGTAAGTGGATATTGCATAAAAGAATTTTATGCTTTTGTCCAATTGTGAGTCATAAGGGGGGTGACATTGGGAGCCATTTGGATCATTGTTTGCAACAATGGGAGATTACAAAAGTCTTCACAATCACCATGGATAATGCATCTTCTAATGATGTGGCGGTTCTGTACATGAAGAGAAGATGGAGATTGCAGAAGTCGTTGTTGTTTGGATGGAGATTATGTGCATCTTAGGTGTGGTTGTCACATCATTAATCTTGTAGTGAAGGATGGGTTGAAGGAGTTGGAGGATGGTATTAGTGCAATATAGAACTGTGTGAAGTATGTTAGGAGTTCATCTTCTAGACTTGACCAATTCAGAGAGTTCACTGTGATGGAGAAATGTGGGGCTGGTGTGAAAGAAAATGTTCCTTTAGATGTTGTGACAAGATGGAATAGCACTTACCTTATGCTGGAAGCTGCATTGAAGTACAAAGTTATATTCGCGAGGATGGCTGACGAAGATGTGAACTTTATGAGCTACTTTGAGAGTGATGAAAGGGTAGGACCTCCAGCTTTCGATGATTGGAGAAATGACGAGGCATTCTCTGTGTTTCTGAAAAAAATCTATGACGCTACATTGTGGCTTAGTGCATCGAAAACTGTTACAGAAAATGTACTCTTTGTGGAGATGATCACAATACAATGTGAGATTGACAAGGCCTGCTCTTCAGAGGATGTAGTTTTGCAGAAAGTTACGAAGTCAATGAAGACTAAATTTCAGAAGTATTGAGGCGATGTTGAATTGATGAACAAGGTTATCATGATAGCCAACGTCCTTGACCCAAGGTACAAGCTACAATGGGATAAAGCTGCGATGGTAAAGGTGAAGACAAATGTAGATGTGATCAACACCATAGAAGGTGACTTGAAGAAGTTGTTGTTGAAGTTGTACGATGAGTAGAAAGGAGATGATGAAGTGAACAGGGATGCCCTTGAAGGTGTTGACATAGAAGGTGTGGACATGGATGCCCTTGATGAAGTGAGCAGGGAGTTTGGAAGACATGAGATGGTCGAGCAATCACAATTCATTAAGAAAGAGGTTGATTAGTACTTGTCAGATAAACATATGAGCATCTTATGCAAGGGCTTCGAAGTTGTTCAGTGGTGGAAAGCTAATGAAGCTGCCTATCCAATTTTATCCAAGTTGGCTAGAGATGTTTTGGCCATTCCTTGCTCAACGGTTCCCTCATAAAATGATTTCAGTTTGGGTCAAGGATTGTTGATCCATTCAGAGCATGTTTGTCTACAAGGATAGCGGAGGCCTTGGTTTGCACTAGTGATTGGTTGCGGGCTGAGCCACCAAACTTCTACAAGGATCCAACAATCGATGAGCTTGAGTTCTATTATCAATGTGAAGAGCTTGAGAAGGTAATCTTTTATGTTTGCTTTTATGTTTTCTTACATAACTCCTAAGTGTTCTAAATTATGTTGGATGTTACTTTACTTCTGTCAATCAATTGATTTCTGACATTCTTTATATGCTTGTATTTGATATCAACTATCAAGGATGTGAACAAGAACAAGTTGATGTTATTGGTACTAGTGGAAGGAGTGGAAACACTAGCCAAACAACTAACTAAACCCACATTGTTTGGATTAAGTTGTAAGTATTTCACATTTGCCTATTTAGTTTTAGATTCCAGTTTTAATATATCTTGTTTTTAATGTTGAATGAGACTAATAAGTTGAAATGTGTTGACGGTTCAGGCATGTAAGTCAGTTGCAATGCAAGGTGTGGAGGTCCTAGAGGACTAGTAACAAGATATGGCTTTGAACACTTTTATAACAAGTATTGTATTTGGGTTTGTATTTTGTAAGACAAATAGACAATGGGTTGATTCCGTTTGAAACTTTGGTTTCTAATTTTGTTTTGGCATATAATGGCACTAAATTATCTTCGTTTAAGTATTTGTATTCTGGTTCAACGTTTCTTTAAACAGGTAAAACGTAAACAGGTATGAATCCAGAATTTATGAATGTGAATTATGTGATTGCTGTTCGTTTTCAAGCCTAATCTGTCATCGGTACCATCGGTACCAATGGTACCAAAATGTATAAAACGAAAATTCAAGAATGAAAATAGTGGCTTCGGTTACCACGATACCGACATTCGGTAACCGATAGTTTCGGTACCAATAGTTTCGGTACCGAAACTAGTCGGCTGGTACGTAGTACAGAAAATCCCATACCGAGGGGTATCGGTACGGTACGTGGTAATCGACAATTTACCATGGTAGCGTACGGTGCCAGCCCTAATAAGAAACACTTATAATGCCTATATGAAATATGCATTATCAATCCCTGAATGACGCATGCTTGATCTCGGGTTTACATGGAGTTCTACTGTCTAGCGCGGAGCAAGCCCCAGCGCCATAGACACTGACCAAAGTCTTTGACCCGGGAGGTTCGTGCTACGTTTGGATGCCCGAATCGGAGCACTCGTGCTACGACTGGATCCCCGAATCGGGAGGCTCGTGCACGCTTCAGCGTTATGGGACTTAATAAACTCTTCGATCCGGAAAACTCGTGCTACGCCTGGATGCCCGACGCGGAGCATGCTCCGGCACTCCAGTGTCACGGGTCTTAATAAAATCTTCGATCCGGGAGGCTCGCGCTACGATCGGATGTCTGTCGCTCAGCAAGCTCCAGCATCATATGTCTTAATTAAATCTCCGATCTGGGAGGCTCGTGCTACTACCAGATGTCGGACATGGAGCAAGCTCCAGCGTCATGGGTCTTAATAAAATCTTCGATCCGGAAGGCTCGTGCTACGACCGGATGCCTGAAGTGGATCAATCTCCAACATCATGGGACTTAATAAAATCTTTGATCTGAGAGGCTCGCTACGATAGGATGCCTGATGCGGAGCAAGCTCCTTCGTCACGGGACATAATAAAACCTTCGATTTGGGAGTCTCATGCTATGAACGGATGCCCAACGCGCAGTAAACTCCAGAGTCATAGGACTTAATAAAATCTTCGATTCGGGAGACTCGTGCTACGACTGGACGCCCGATGTGGAGAAAGCTGCAGCGTCATAGGACTTAATAAACTCTTCTGTACGGGAGGCATGCGCTACGACCGGATGGTCGACGCGGAGAAAGCTCCAACATCATGGGACTTAATAAAATCTTTGATTTGGGAGGCTCGCGCTATGACCGGATGCCCAATGCGGAGCAAGCTCCAGTGTCATGAGACTTATTAAAATCTTCGATCCGGGAGGCTCGCACTACGACCGGAAGCCCGACGCGGAGGAAGCTCCAGCATCATGGGACTTAATAAAATCAACGATCCGGGAGGCTCGTGATTCGAACGGATGCCCGACACGGAGCAATCTCCAGCTTCATGAGACTTAATAAACTCTTCGATCTGGGAGGCTCGTGCTACGACCAGATGCTCGACGCGGAGCAAGTTCGAACGTCATGGGACTTAATAAAATCTTCGATTCGGGAGGCTCGCGCTATGACAAAATGCCCGGTGCAGAGCAAGCGCCAGCGTTATGCGACTTAATAAAATCTTCGATTCGGGATGCTCGCGCTACGAACGAACGCTCGACGCGGAGCAAGCTCAAGCATCATGGAACTAAATAAAATCTTAGATCTGGGAGGGTCACGCTACGACTGGATGCCCTCGAAGAGCAGGCTTCTGCGTCATGGGACTTAATAGAATCTTCGATCCGGGAGGCTCGTGCTACGACCGGATGCCCGACGCGGAGCAAGCTCCAACGCCATGGGACCTAATACACTCTTTGATTCGGAAGGCTCGTGCTACTACCGGATGCTCGATGCAGAGCAAACTCTAGCGTCATAGGACTTAAAAAATCTTCGATCCGGACACTAGTACAAATTATGTAATTAACAGCGAAAATTTAAGAGCGCTTATTCAAAATCTCTATTAATGTATGGGAAGCATAACACTTTTTCTAAACAAGCGCTGATAATATATTTACTTTATTTTATATATATATATTTTCAAGCACAGCGCTTGTTTAAACACAAGCGCTGTTAATGTATGGGAAGCACAATATTTTTTTAGAAAAGCGCGATGCTTTTTTTTTTTTTTTATTGGGTAAGAATTCGGGAACCAAAGTTACCCGATAGCATCCTTGCGGATGAGGTCTGCTAGACCTGGATCAAGTTGGAAGCTTACTGTGGGGTTAACAAGCGCAAGGTGTGCAACCTTATCTGCTACAGTGTTACCACTACGAGTGACGTGGGAGAACGACACCTCGTAGAACCCCGATATGAGAGAGCTAATGTCGGACATGATTAAGTCAATTTCCCATGGGCATTTGACTTTTGATTTTAGATGGTTAATGATTATAAGTGAATCTCCTTCTATTATGATTCGCTATATGCCCTTTTGACGTGCTTTATGGATTCCTTCTCTTAATGCTAGTGCCTCGGTCATTAGTGGTGTATGTTTCCCAATCGATCTTCCTCCTATGTCCGTAACTTCACCTTTTTCATCCCTAATAATGTATCCTATAGAACTTTTCCTGTGTCCTGCTGCTGAACCATCAAAATTTAGTTTAGAAAATCCCGCATATGGCTTTTTCCATTTACTATTGTTTTTTAGTCTTTTTGTGCTTATGGTCCTACTTGTGTTTATGAGACTATTTTCATTTTCATTAAAACTATCAGCCTTTTCCCATTCGTTATAGTAAGAGTTAGCCATTTGACGTAATCCCTCCAAAGTTGGAAGTTTTTGTTGTTGGAATATAAATTTATTACGACATAGCCATGTAGTCCACCAGTGGAATGCCATTCTTGTCCGTTGTTGATTTTCCAGTAATCCTGTCGTGAAAGCCATTAATGATTCGATGTTTCTTGATTCTTGGATCTTTCCACGAATTTTGTTCCTTACATCAGTCTTTATATCTAGTCATAGCGCGTATTTACATTCAAATAGTATATGGGTAGTATCTTCCTCATGGTGTCCGCAAATTGTACAATATGGTGGAATGGCAATACCTCTGCTTGATAATCTGGCAGCTATAGGTAGTCCATTGTGGCAGACTTTCCATATTAAGTTTTTAATCTTTGGTGGGACTTTTAATTTCCATATCCATTCATTAATATCATATGGCAGTCCAATTGTATTTGTATTTAATTTGTATGCGCTTGACGTTGTAAACCATCCTTTCATGTCTGGCCACCAATACATTCTATCTTGTATTTGATTCATTTGTAAAGGGACGTCTATAATTTGCTGGGCTATATCAGGTTTTAATATTGATTCCAGTTTGGTCCGATTCCATACCCCATTTGTTATATACTGATCTACCGTCTCATTTTTTATAATGCTTGCCAGATCTCTACATCCAGATTTAATATCTATAATTGGTGCCCACTTATCTTGCCAAAATTTTATCGTCTTACCATCCCCGACTGACCAAGCCAGACCTTTTTTAAAGGGCTTAATTATTTTTCGAAGTTGTGTCCATTGCCATGATGCATTGCCTCTCCTATCGTAGTTCAAAATGAATTCTGATTTCAAGTATTTGTGATTAATAATTTTTACCCATTCATTATCTGGTTCCGCCATAATTTTCAAAATTAATTTCATTTGAAGTGCCTCATTCATTTCTTTTGCTTTCCGTAACCCCATTCCTCCATGGGCTTTTGGTTTGCACACTCTATCCCATCCTATTAGTGGTTTATATTGTAGATCTTTGTTCCAAAAAAATCTCCTATTAGCCTTGTCGAGTGTTGAAAGTATAGATTCCGGTAGCGTGAAGCTTTGCATTGCAAATAGTAGTTTGGCTGATAAGTTTGAATTGATAAGTACAGTCCTACCATGTTGTGACAGAGAGTCTGCCTTCCATTTTGAGAGTTGACAAGAAACTTTGCCAATTAACTCTTCGAAAGTGTCTTTATTAACCCTACCATTTATGATTGGGTAGCCAAGGTACTTGTCAAGTTTTACTTGTTTACCAATATTCAGGTATCTTTCAATTGTAGTTATTCTAGCAGAAGAAATCCCCGGCGAGGCCTGGAAGGCAGATTTATTGAAGTTTACTTTTTGTCCCGAGAGTTTACAGTAATCATTTATGGTCTTAACCACCATTTCACAAGCCGTTTGGTTTCCTTTAGAAAATATGAGAATATCATCTGCAAATGCCAAAAACGGGATTTTCGGTCCCGAGTTTCCGAACTTAAAGCCGATACCAGATTTGTTCTCATTGGATGCATTGTTAAGCTTTCTTGCTAAGATTTCTGCTCCAATTATAAAAAAAAGGGGATAAAGGGTCACCTTGTCTTAAACCCCGTGTCGGTTTAAATACTTCTGTGGGTCCATTATTTACAAGGACCGAGAAAGAGACGGTCGTAACACATTCCATGATTAGACTGATTACTTGATCACTAAATCCAAATTTCCTCATAAATGCCTCCGTGAATACCCAGTTTACTCTATCATAGGCTTTTTCCATATCTAATTTGATTGCTAACCAGCCCTCTGTTCCTTTCCTTGTTTTGAAAGAATGGAATATCTCATGTGCAATTAAAATATTGTCCTGAATGGCCCTATCTGATACAAATGCACCTTGGAAGGGGTGAATTAGTTTTCCTATTACACATTTAAGTCTTTCTGTAATGATTTTTGAGATTATTTTGTATACTGTTGAACATAAGCTAATTGGTCTATAATCAGTGGTTTTGGAGGGGTTATCACATTTTGGGAGTAGTGTAATAAAAGTGTGATTAATCTGTTTAAGTAATTTCCCTGAATGAAAAAATGCTTTGACAGCTCTAGTGACGTCGTAACCCACTATGTCCCAATATTCTCTATAAAATTCGGCTGTCATCCCATCTGGCCCAGGGGACTTGTTCTTTTCCAATGACCACACAACGCTCTTTATTTCACTGTTTGTTGGTTGCTGGGTAATAGCCTTGTTTTCTTCAACAGTGACCACTGGTTCTATTAGTTCAAGATACTCATGTAGAAGATTTCTGTCGATATTTTCTTTGGAAAATCTTTTCGCAAAATCATTTTTCAGCTCTTGCTTTATATTATCTTCTCCCTGGATCTGTGTTCCTGAAGCCGTTATAATGTTTCGGATTACCTTTCTATTTCTTCTTCCGGATGCTATTTTGTGGAAATAGCCCGTATTAGAGTCTGTTAGCTTGAGGTGCTTGGATTTCGCCCTCTGTCCCCAATATTCTTTCTGAAATTTTAGTAACTGCTCTTTCTTCTTAATCAGTTGCATTTCATTTATCACTTCTGCACTTCTAGGCGGGTGATTTTTAGTTTGTAGCCCAATCAATTCTTTTTCTACGGTTTGTATTTGGCGGAAGACATTTCCGAAAGAGTGTTTGTTCCAGTTTTTGGCTTTATCTTTAAGGCGTCTTGTCTTATATGTTAATCTAAACATTGCTGAGCCAGAGCAGTTAGTTCTCCGTATTTGCTTCACAATATTCCTAAAGTCCTTTCTATTTAACCACATATTTTCGAATTTAAATGGAGGCGGTGTAATTTTTTGTCCTGAATCTAAAGAAATAGAGATAGGGCAATGATCAGAACCTGAAAATGCACCATTGAAGGTGGCTAACTCTGGAAACACATTAAGGAATTCATGCTGAACAAGTACTCGGTCGAGTTTTTCCCAAATGTTATCTTCTCCTTCTTCTTTTTTTCGCTAGGTGAAATGATTTCCAGATGTTGGTATTTCAGCAAGCCTACACTGACATTTAAAGTGGTTTAGTCTTTCAAATCTTGAGATATTGTTCGGAACCCCGCCTTTTTTTTCATTACTACAACATATCTCATTCAGATCTCCAATAATTAGACATGGTAGGGGCTCATTTGTAATTATTTCGATCAGTTGTGACCAAAAGGCTTCTTTATCTTTTTCATGCGGGGGTGCATAGACGAAGAAAATCATTCCCACAAAGCTCATGTTATGACATTCATATCTAACTCTAATTCCTCTCGGGAGAATTACCTCTACCTTTATTGTTTCATTTGCAAGAAAATTTTCATTCCACATTAAACCGATTCCACCCTTTCGATCTTCCTCTAATGACCATACAACATTATTAAATCCCGTGGACTTCCACGTTTTCTCAGCTGGGATCGTATTTGTTCTAGTTTCCGCAACTGCCATTAGATTAATATGGTTATTTAACCTCATAGCTTTAAGATCTAGCCATATGTTTTTCCTACCAAGACCTCTAATATTCCAGTATCCGACTTTCATTTGATAACTGTTTTTTCTATTAGCGACCTGGGTTGTGGTTCAGCTAATAGCAAACTATTTACACATTTGTTTAATCGTAGCTTTTTGTTTACTTTGATAATCACAAGTCCTTTCACAATTGCTAATCTCAAAATAGTTTTAATCCTTACTGTTTTAGCCCCTAACTTAGCATACTTTGGATTAGATTTACTCCTTTTACTATTTTCTTTTATGACCATCCAAAGAAAGGAGAACTCCTTCTTTGCACCAGTTCTCATTCGAGTTTTCAACCATGCTTTCACTATAACACCATTTAACTTAGAAATTGGTCCCTGTTTCTTCAAGCATAACACATAAGATTGTAACAAAGTCCATAAGTATAATAATCCTACTAGCCAGATATGCATAATACTTATATCAGTTTCAAATACAACATAGGCATAGCGCCAATAATCAGTAATCCCAATACCAGCATTCGACATTGCTTGACTATTACAAACCACAGATGGATCAATAGTTATGACAGCATAGCAAATATAGATAAGCCCTACTACAAAATTTTCTACACAAAAGATGGAATACTTCAACCTACAACTTGACAAGGATTGTGGCATTATTATAGAGTTGGCTGAGAGATATTCATAGCCACACCTGAATACTCCCAATTGCCTTACTTGATAGGAGCTACTCATGTTTCCCCTTCCTGAAGCTGCCACCCATCAGAGTAATGGTGGTGCAAGCCGAGTCGCCATCCTCGATCTTCATCTTTCGTTTCCCAGACTCTGACTTGGATGTGCCACTAACAGCCTGAGCATCACCCAAGAGAGGGGATGCTGCAGGAGTTGCATACTGCTCTTGGAGGGACTGAGCAAGGCGCTCTGGAGTACTCAAATCAGGTAAATCAAACTCAATGGAAGGAGGGACATCCTTGAAAATTACCTCATAATCAGCTTGAGTAAGGCCCGGATCTGCTAATCCCTCAGTGTTAAAGCACTCTTCCATAAAATCATCTTCATCGAAATCGAAGTTGTCTTCATCGTCGGCATCGAAAGGGTGAAGACCTGGTTGCAACTCGGCTTGGACAGTGACTTGTTCATCATTTGGGGGCTCTTCAATTGGGGGAAACACAGTAACAGGAGCAGGAGCTAGAATCATCTTGGTACCCATAAAAGGGGTGCTCACCACCACTGGCAAAATGACACCAGTGGGAGCATGCTCAGTAGCAGTACAATGCACCGCCGAAGAGGAGTACCCAGCTGAGCCTTCAGATGACTTGGAAGATGATGAATCTGATGATAGGGTGACATTCTTACCAAAACTCTTCAGCAGCTCTTCTTTGGAATGACCAAAGGTAGGTGGATTGCGCACAATAGGCTTCTTGCTCACCACATGTACCCATTCATCCTCCTTGCCTGGGTTCTCTAGGACTGGAAATGCATCATTGGGTACCACAGGGGCCTGGCCAGTAGGGAACAAAGCAGGATTGCACATGTTCCGTAATGGACAGGCCTAAAAAACATGGCCCTCAGAACCACAACTACCACAACCTGAAGAAAAATCTTCAAACCACATGGGATATGATTCCACTTCCCCTAATTCATTGATCACGAAAATCTCCTTTCCAGCAATCTTAGTGACATCAACAGATACACACCCTCTAGGAAACCTGAATCTGGCACCCTTAGAGTTAAAAGCAGCAATCTTAATAATCTCTCCCAAGCTGTTGGCCTTGACAATGTCCCTAAGGATACTGTCATGAACATATTTAGCCGGGAGACCAGGGAACCTAATCCATATATCCAACAGAGATACAGATTCATGCTTGGGATCAAAATCCAACCTCTAGGGGCGGAGAAGGATGAGTTGACCCGTCACATGAAAGGGACGATTGTCCCAAACCCATGCACGGTCCTCAGAGTAATCAAACCTCAACTCAAACCAATTGTGAGCAACAGGAACGAGTTGGAACCCCCCTTTCAAGGATTTCCACACATACCTTAGCCTTTTCCGGATTTCTCTCGCCTCCATTGGATCCCCAATGATAGTGGCAAACAGAGATGACTGATTCAGCAGACTGATATTCTCCTGCACCTTTCTCTGCAAGGCCACAAGTTTCTCTATGTTCAGAGCCTTCCGCTTGAACTTCTTTTCGGATTTCTCATTTTGCACCATCTGGCACACATCATCGGATAGGGGTGCATCCTCAGCAAGTTTAGAGCCCTTCGGCTTAGGGTTTCCCTTGGGAAGTTTTGACCTTTTTGGAGCAGGATCATCTGCAACCATAGGGCTTTTGCCCTTATCCACCTTGGAAGGAGCCATCACAAACAAAAACCAAGAACACTCGTTATAAATTATCAGTTTTGAGAAGAAAAGGAGAAGAACAGAAAGAGAGGATGTGTGAGGAATCCACATCTCCCATACAACCAATTTATAGAAGCTGAGGAAATTGAAAATGGAAGGGGAAATACTGACACAATCACAAACGCAGTTACAGCCGAGAAGAAGATCGACGACCCCTTTCTTGCTGTAGAGCCCCAAGCCGATACCTGCTCCCTCAGACCCGCAAGAGCCAACCAAAATCGACCAGCAAACCTTCAATTTCAGGATCGTACACCCATCGTTAGGCCATGGAGGGGGACGATTGGACTTCACAAGCACCACCAAACCACTTCTAGATCCAGATCCACAATCGTGTGGATAATAGATCATCAGACAGGGATTAAGCATAATCCCATACGAAAACTCACAGATCTGAACTGCACATCGCTCCAATAGGAGCTCGCCATCACAATGCCTTCTTGGGACACCGGTTGTGAGTTGGAGACGGACAGTAGGATCATCATTGGGAGCTTGAGAGGAGAATAGGCAGTGGAGAGCGACGATGAATAGGGCATAGACTAGGTTTTCTGGCTCTTCGGATTTCTGATTTTGGGTTTTCTCCTTTAGAGTTTTTTTAGGTTTATGTTTTTCCAGATTGGGGCTCCGAGGGGCTTTTTCATCCGCGCGTGGGGCGCGTTCTTCACAAGGTAAGAGAGTCATTTTTTCTCTTACTAATTGGTTTGAGAATAAGCGCGATGCTTGTTCAAACAAGCACAACACTTTTAAAAAAAACGCTATTAAATTTAATAATAAAAAAATCAACAAAATCTGAATCTGATTGTTCATATATAGCACTTTCATTAGAATCATTTTCAAAAAAAAAAAGGAAAAAAAAGAGAAAATTAATGAATTAATAATAATATAATGCTTTGGAAAATAAACCCTAGTCTTCCAAGCCGACCTGCCGTTTCAATTCATTCCAAGTTCCCATTCTCTTCAAAGTTGAAATTAACCTCCCAAGTCCCACCTCCTTCAAATTAATCAACAATGGTGTTTTCAAATTCCCTAAAGACCAATCCCTCTCCTTCGATCTCCATCTTCAAGCCGACCCACTGAACCAGGCCGCTTCCGCTTCTGACCCCACCGAGCAAGGCAGCTTTCAGTGGGTTAAGCCGCTTCCGCTCCGACGCCGGCCACCAAGCAAGCCGCTTCCGGTAGAGTGAGCCGCCCAGGTTCATCTCCTTCAATCTCCTTCGCTTCCGCTTTAGACGCCGGCCGGCCACCCAAGTCCATCTCCTTCGATCTCTTTCGCCACTTCGCTTCCGCTTCTGATGCCGGCCACCAAGTCCATCTCCTTCAATCTCCTTCGCCACTTCGCTTCCGCTTCTTACGTCGGCTTGGGCGATCTCCTTCGCCACTTCGCTTCCGCTTTTGATGCCGGCTACCCGAAGTCCTTCTCCTGATTTTTCGAACTGTGTTTCGACCTCTAGGGTTTTTAAATAGTTGAGGGTTTTCTGGGTTTTTCGATCTGTGCTTAGATCTGTGTTTAGACATCATGTACTTCTCCTTCGCCACTTCAGTTTCTATGAGTTTTTTTTTTTAAATTTGTTGTTAGATTGCAAGGGTTTGAAAACATGAGAAGGATGAGCCACTGGGCGGCAAAACCATTGGCAGTTTGCTAGTGACCAGAGAAGGATAAGCCACTGGCCGGCAAAACCATTGGCAGTTTGCAGTGGTATTCATAAGATTTTTCTATTTTTTGTAAAAAAAATATTGCACAGCGGTTGTTTTAGAAAACTGCTGTGCATATGCAAAAATAAAAGACAAATAAAAGAAAAAAAGAAACACAACGCATTTTACAATTAAGCGCTTTCCGTGTGTTTTTCATGGCGCTTTTTTAAAAAACGCTCTTAAATATCTCACATCGCTTTAATTAACAGCACCCCAATAAGCGCTGTCCTTCCCTATAAAAAACCGCTCTTAATTAGCCGATTTGTACTAGTGGGAAGGCTCATGCTACGACCGGATGCCCGACGCGCTACAACCGGATGCCCGACGCGGAGCAAGCTCCAGCGTCATGGTACTTAATAAAATCTTCGATCCTAGAGGCTCGCACTACGATTAGATGCCCGGCGCATAGCAAGCTCCAGCGTCATGGGACTTAATAAAATCTTCGATCTTGGAGGCTCGCCCTACGATCGGATGCCCGACGTGGAGCAAGCTCCAGCGTCATGGGACTTGATAGAATCTTCGATCTAGAAGGCTGGTGCTATGACCAGATGCCCGAAGCGGTGCAAACTCCAGCATCATGGGACTTAATAAAATCTTTGATCCAGGAGGCTCGTGCTATGATAAAATGCCTGACGCGGAGCAACCTCTAGTGTCATGGGACTTAATAAACTCTTCGATTTGGGAGGCTCGTGCTACAACTAGATGCCCAACGCGGAGCGAGCTCCAGCGTCATTGGACTTAATAAAATCTTCGATTTGGGAGGCTCGTGTTATGACCAGATGCCCGATGCGGAGAAAGCTCCAACGTCATGGGTCTTAATATAATCTTCGAACAGGGAGGCTCGCTGTACGACCGGATGCCCGACGCGGAGCAAGCTCCAGAGTCATGGGACTTGATAATATTTGTTACATATGGACAAGAGTATTATTTAGAAAAGCACCCTCTAACCACTTATTTATTCTTTTAGCGGGGGTGACTTGATTAAAACACTCTTCATACACATCTTTGTTACATATAATATCTCTTGAGGTGATCCGCGTCCTAGGTCTTTTTGAGGACCACGTCCTCTTGTATCTGGATTTTGTATGTTGTGGTATGGACGCTCTCAATCACCACGTATCGGCCTTCCCACTTAGCGTCGAGCTTCCCACCTGTATGTGTCAGATGGAGCACGAGGTCCTCCTTCTCGAAACGACGTGGGCAAACGCGCTGGTTGCGGTATTTCTCAGTTCTTCTTTTGTACTCTCGTGCTTTGAGCGCAACCAACATTCGTCTTTCTTCTCGCAAGTGCATTTCCACCTTGACAACTTCGTTGTTGGCCTTTGGTTCGTAAGCTAGGATACGCGCCAAGGGAATAAGCCTTTCGACAGGGATAACCGCGTCCATCCCATACATTAGTGCGAACAGCATCTCCCCTTTAGGTGTTTTAGACGAAGTCTGGTATGACCAAAGAACCAACGGTAGCAGTTAATCCCACCGGCCCTTGGCCGTTTTCCTCGATTTTTTTTATTCCCTCTAAGATCTGTCGGTTAGTCATCTCAGCCTGCCTATTTGTCTGTGGATGTGCTACTGACGAGAACTCGATGGTGATGTTTAGACCAGTTCGGAAATCTTGGATGCTTTCACAATTGAACTGGGGCCCGTAGTCTGTAATAATGGCTTCGGGGACCCCGAAATGGCAGACCAAGTTTTTCCATAGGAACTTCTGGACCTTCTCCGTCGTTATCTGTCTCATGGCCTCCACTTCAACCCATTTTGTGAAATAGTCCACTACAACTAGGACATACTTTAGCTTCCCGGGTGCCGTGGGGAACGACCCCAAGATGTCCATTCCCCATAAAGCAAAAAGGCAGGCACCGTACACGCTCTGAAGGGGCTCAACTGGCTAAATTTTGGCATTTCCATGCCTTTGGTAGGCGTCACAGCTTCGCATGTAGCTTTGCACATCATCTTTCAGGGTGGCCAATAGTACCCTAACCTCAGGATCTTCGTTGTCAATGTTCTCCACCCCTGATGGTGTGCACACACTCATGAGTGTAATTCCTCAATGATCGTCCTTCCTTCATTGATTGAGACACATAGCAAATCCGGGAGGTCATACCCCCTTTTGTACAACCTTTCTTCGTGAATGGTGAAAGGGGCAGCTTGACTTGTCACTTTCTTGGCTTCCTCCTTATCTTGGGGGAGGAACCCTTTTCCCAGGTACACAGCGACTAGAGTTAACCAATATTCGTCTCCGTCGGTCTAAACGAAGTATACCTCTTGTATGAGCCTCCATTGTCCTCTCCTCTCTAATTCAATTTGGCGCCCGACCTCGGATAGCATGATTGTCCCAATCCGGGCCAACGTGTCCGCTTGCCGATTATCCTCCCTTATAGAGCTCCTCTTAAAGCCAAAACATTTCGTAAGTAATCAGGTAAGAGACTTGTTCTTGCCTCATATTCTTCCTCAATTTGCCGCGCCATGAAACCGGAATCCGTTTAGACTGATATAATTTGTGCACCGCATGCGAGGGCCAGCTCTAGTCCTGGTATCAATGCCTCGTACTCCGCCTCATTGTTGGTTGCTGGAAAATACAACTTATAAGTGAAGCACGATTGTTTTCCCTTTGGGGAGGTCAGCGTAATCCCAGCCCCACAACCATCATTGTTTGCCTCCCCATCGACTCTTAACACCCACCTGCTTTGCTCTCCATCCCCGATGTCTTCAAAGCGTGTTTCGCAGATGAAATCAGTGAAGACTTGGGACAAACCTGTCCTGCGAGGAGCGTATATGACTTCGAACTTGGAGAGTTCTACTGACCACTTGGTCATTCGCCCAGAACGGCTTGTTGAGTGGAGTATTTGTCTCAGTGGGAGATCTGTTAAATTTTTTGAATTAGAGTCATGAAAGCTTAAATTGAACTCGACGATGCAAAATTGGATTAATTAGAGATATAGCATGAAATTGCCTAGTAAAAGAAAGTCACAATTAAGTGCATTATTTTGATGAAAACCATGAAAGGGGGTAAAATTTGATATTGCTTTTGACATGTTGCATAATAAGAGGATGGAGGACTTTATATTTTCCATATAATGCTCATATTGTTATAATCCTAGCCTTACCTATGCTTATGCATCATAAATTCCATATTGAGCCTTATTTCATATTATTGCTCCACATGTTCTAAATATTATCCATTCCTTACCTTATTGCGTCTCGCGAGAAGGCAGTGCTGAGGTTAGAGAGGTAAAAGCATATAAGTGAAAAAATCGAAGAGTGAATTATGAGAGGATGAGTGATGCGGAATATCATATGAAAGGAGAAAATGCATCAAAGCAAAGAAAGCCATGTTTGAAGAATTCTCCCCGGATTTAGCACGACATTGGCAAAAAATGGCCCCCCACTTTGCCTTTTACCTTTTCTTCACCATGCGCATAAAAGTCCTCTTGATTATCAAATGCTATATTACATATGAATTGTTTTTGCATAACCCTTCTCTTATGTGCGAAGTTGCTTTTATTCACATGCATGGATTTTGTGGCATTAGTACCTTTTCGAGAATGGTAATTGATTGCAGGGTTATATAAGAATGAATCTATGATGTTGAGAGTTTTATTTCTTCCCCTGAATGACCATTAAAAGTATTGCTTGAGGACAAGCAAGCTTAAGTATGAGGTGTTTTTTGTAAAGTCACCAGCGGTGGAGAGCTAGAACACTGGTGCAAGACTATTGTAGCTAAGCTTTTGAAGATTGAGTTTTGAGCATAAACATTTAACTCTAAACACTTGAGCGAGAGTGAAACACATATTTTCTATGAGGTCTAGAATGGATATGGTTGCCTAATTTCATTGATTATTGCAATTATGTGCTATGATGTTGTTAATCTATTGTTTTTGCTAGTTTTTCATGCACTTAAAGATTATTGAGGTGTATACATGAATTGCTATTCTGTGGGGCTACAGAGTTGAGTTTTCTATTGCTTGAGGACATGCAAAGGTTGAAGTGTGGGGGAAATTGATAGAGCATGTTTAGTATTGCATTATAGATTATATTTAGCATATTTTAGTTGTGAATAGTGCATATTTTAGTTACAATTACATGTTTACCGGTGGTGTTGGAAGAGTCGGAATCTATGCAATTTTATGGTTAATTTCAGGTAAATGTGGATCCGACGAGGAATGAGGAGACTCTTGGATGAAGGAAGATTAAAGTTGAGGAAGAAAAGTGAATAGCACGGGAGCGGAGTCGAATTTCGAGAGCCTTAATGAATAACAAGTCAGCAAAAGTTGTCGCCAGACATGCTGAACTTGTTTCGCACTTTCCGGAGGCCTTGGTAGTCCAATTGACTATTATAACCATGCGTTGGAAATCTCTCTTCGAGATTTACAAATTTCATGGTGACATCAAGACCAAATTCGAAGAGGAAAAATCGTTGTGAGCAGTAAGGCCGCCCCGCGGCCAAGCTAGCCGCCCCGCGGCTCGAAGCTCTGACGAATGATTTCGCTGATCGATGGCCGCCCCGCGGCCTCGGTCGGCTGCGCCGCGGCCCTCGCAGAAAGGCACCGTTCAGACTTGGACTTTAGTTAGGGTTTTATGTTATTTTCTTGGCCGACTTTCTAAAGCCTTTTAAGAGACTTTTTAGGTTACTCTTTAACAAACCTTTTGCACTTTATTCAATTGTTGAGAGCGCCGTTGAGCATGAGCAACTAAACTCTCAAGGTTTCGCCTATGATTTGGATCTTTGATTGTTGAATTGTGAGTTTCTTAATCTAGTTCTTATTCCTATTCCATTGTTTTGACTTCTTTGCGCTTAATTCCTTAAATGTGTTTTAATCTCTCTGGCCTGATCAACTAGTTAGAGTAGTGACGGAGGGAAACCTGTCGTTGATCCGTCAAAGAAAACTCAAACCTATAACTAGTATAGCAATAAGCAAGAAGTCGATCCCACAGGGAAATTTGCTATTCAAGTGTGATTTAGATGTCAATCAAGTAACCAAAAAGGGGGGTTTTGAGTGTGAAAGTTTCGCCTTTTATCAAAGCAAATTGAAGCAAACAAAAGTATATGACTTTAATTCAGACAATTAGGAGAAGCAATTCTACCTACAATTTTCCACTTTATTTGGTTGAAACGATCCTTGTAACTTCTTCTCGTCCTATTAAGTTTCCTATGAATGTCCTTGTCCCGACCTAATATAGTTACTAGTCCAATCAGTCCTAGAAACCCCTATCAATCGAACAATCCCTAAAGAATGATTTAACCCCATTGTTAGCTTTAAGTTCAGAGATTAGCCAAGGTATTTGCAATCCCTAAAGAGGGATTTAACAACACATCCAACTTCCTACTTGTTCAATTAGTTCAATCAGCCCTAAAGGAACAAGTTTGCCACTTAGGTTAAGGTTCACAATCAAGAATCTACAAAACCTTAGCAATTGAATTGATCTAACAAGTTGGCCAGAAAAGATAGAACAAAACAATAAACAATCAAGCACAAAGAAGTTGAAGCATTCAAATATAGGAAATAAGGAACGAGAATTAAAAACTCATAATCAATCCAAATAAAGCTTCAAATTGCAAGCAGAATAGATGAGTTTAGTTCCTCATGAAAGACATCGCTCAAAATATCTAAAGTGTCTCATAGAACGTGGAATAGAATAGAAGTTGTGAAAATGACATAAAACTCGGCCTTATAAAAGTCTAGCTGGCCAGACAAAAGGAAAAGACAAAACTAGGATTTTTAATTAAAACGATGTCGTGCTGGCAACACGTGCGGCGGCCGCGGCATAGATGTTGCGGCCGCAACATCTTCACTGGCGGCGGCCGCAACACATATGATGCGGCCGCTGCATTGGTCTTTTACGAAAAAACCGTCTCAAATTTGCTCTTCTTGTTAACATGAAAGTTGTAGCTCTTTGAAAGAGCTTTCCAACGCATGGTCATAATAATCAATCGGACAACGGAGAGCTCCAGAAATTGCAAAACAAGTTCAGCATGTCTGACGACAACTTTTGCAGACTTGTTCTTCGTTTAGGTTCGCTTCTTCTTCTCAGGACCTCTTGAGATCTTCATGTAAGCTTCTTCGATCAACTAGAAATTCTCATCTAATGCGTTACCAACCCATGTCTCCTCCTCGGATCCACGGTTACCTGAAATAATCAATGAAAGCATGTAGATTCCGACTCCACCCACACAGAGAACAAATATGCAAATTATACTTAAACCATGCATGATATGCATCATAACTAAGCTAAATGCAACCTATTATAACTCTCTAAATGTATACTATCAAACTCCCCAACACTTAAGCTTTTGCTTGTCCTCAAGCAATAAAAAAAAAATATAGAATTGATCATCCCACAAATATGATCTTCATGCTATAGTTTTAGAAAAGCAACATCAAGCAATATGAGACATGAATAAGAGAACAAATATCCTAGAAAGTATATGAGCAATCAAATAGTCAAGGCAAATTTAATCCAACCTCACGGGGATAACGTGTTTCACTCAAACTCTCAAGTGTTTAGGCTTTAAAGTCCAACTCTCAACTCAATCCAAAATGCTCTGTACACCGTGAAAGTTATCACTTGCAAACAACATCATGAGGACTTTTATAAGGTTGTAATGGGGCTTTGGTAGGAACATAAGACATGAGAAACATTTAGGCTTGTGGTGCTAAAAATCCGGGAAAAATGAACAACAACCAACCAGAACAACACCAAAACTTCCATACTTCGCAAAACATTCCAATAACATAAACTCCATTACATAACAATAAACTCTTCGATTTCAATATCCATATAACTCGTGCATATTTTTTCATTATGAAGACTTCGTTTCTTTTCTTTTATGCTTACTTTTGCCCCTAGGTGAATTTTATCCTCCCTAGGTCCAAGCTTACTAGACTTTTACTCCTAAGTGAATTTTATCCTCCTTAGGCCCCTAGTAACAAGTCATCTCTATTATGCAAGAAGGGTTACCTTATTTTGGCTATGCCTCTCGCAATGCACAACCATACATATATCATCTCCACTCAAAGCAACTCCAACATAAAGATTTTTCACCAATTCTCCTCCTAATTCCCGGATAGGATCAGGCTAATCATTGGCTATGATATATTTTTGTGGAGCTATAAAAAAGAATAGGCTTAAGGCTCAGATGGGCTTCAAGCAAAGGATAATGCAAATGGTAGATAAGGTATAATACGACTAAGGAAAACATGCCTCAATCATTTGAAATTCACAAGCAACAAACATGTGCAATACGGTATTGAAATAAGAAGCATAAGGAGAGTATAATCACACAATAAAAGCAAGAGGAAATAATATGTAAAGTCCCTATAAGGCCAAAACAAACTCACAAAGGGTTATGTTTTTTTCTAGATTTCAATTAAACCTGAACTATGAACCATACTTGCTCAATTATATTCTAAAATCATGCTCCAAAAATCATTTTTAAGCAATTCAATCAAATTATGGGATTTATGCAATGAGATCATAAAAATGAATTAGAGGACAAACTAAACCAAGATGGGTATCTTTAATAATACCTAAATGCAATGCATGATATTTTTGGATTTTTTTTTTCAAATGCAGTATATGAATAAAAATAAATATGACAACATAAATAAACATGATAACATAAGTAAACATGATATGGAAACTCTATCTATATGCAATGCAATCCCTCCCCCACATTAAACCTTTCATTGTCCTCAATGAAACATAAAAGACAACAAAACATAAAAACATAGATGAAGAGATGAATGAAATACTCACAATGTGGTGGATGGGTCTCTATAGGTCGGATCCGAGGATTTTGATGGGCTTTCCTGAAAGCTTAGTCTATCCCAAACCAAAAAGAACTATCTAATGCCTAATGGGAAACCTAATTTATTGAAAAGAAAACTAGCTAACTAGGAATTGAAATAGCTAAATTAGAAAACTTACCTCGGGTTGCCTCCCGAGAAGCGCCCTTGTTTCAAGTCGTTGGCTCGATGTTTTGCTTAAGCTTACGAAACTAATCAGACATAGTCAAAGCCCTCAGCAACTTGTCAAACGCTTGTGCACAACTAACAAACAAGCATGCGCTACATACAAATAAATTGAAACTAAAAAATAATTCATTTAAGAACCGTTTAGACTTATTGTATTCAGGAGCTTGACTACCCACAAAGGGTATATAATACCACTAATTCAGTTCTACTGGTGGCTTGTCAAAGTAGAAGTCAAATGGATCAATGTATTCACCAATATTCTCTCGAGTGCAGGAGACAACCTTTACCTGCTCTGTAGCCTCAGCAATAGGCTTTGAACCTGATTCATCAATGGGTGAGCTGGGGATGATCTCATCAGATGGAATGTCTTCTTCCTCAATCTTCTCAATGTGATTTTCCACAATGACTTCAAGAGGTGCAATAGAAGTCTCAACGATTTGAGATACTGGAGAAAGTGATTCGTTCTGCGCACATTGATTATCCATGTAGCAGAAAAATTCTCACATCTCCGAGAGTCCCATATCTAATAAACCTCCATCACTCAGGCGCTCGGCAAGACTTCGTGTCTCAACAGTCATCGCATAGAAGCACTTCCCTTATTCTAGCTTGATATCCCCATGAATAAACATCGTTAATGTACTCCTGCAGTCTGATAAAGTATTGATGAAAATTCTCTCCAGGTAACTGCAATAACCTCACCATCAATATATGGTATTAGCAATAGTGCAAACCATGTAAGTGGTCCACACCAAAAATCAGCACTAAAAACACACAAGAATTAATAAATTTCCCCGGCAACGGCGCCAAATTTGACAGAGGGAAAACCTGTCGTTGATCCGTCAAAGAAAACTCAAACCTATAACTAGTATAGAAATAAGCAAGAGGTCGATCCCACAGGGAAATTTGCTATTCAAGTGTGATTTGGATGCCAATCAAGTAACCAAAAAGGGGGGTTTTGAGTGTGAAAGTTCCGCCTTTTATCAAAGCGGATTGAAGCAAACAAAAGTAAATGACTTTAATTCAGACAATCAGAAGAAGCAATTCTACTTACAATTTTCCACTTTATTTGGTTGAAACGATCCTTGTAACTTCTTCTCGTCCTATTAAGTTTCCTATGAATGCCCTTGTCCCGACCTAATATATTTACTAGTCCAATCAGTCCTAGAAACCCTTATCAATCGAACAGTCCCTAAAGAAGGATTTAACCCAATTGATAGCTTTAAGTTCAGAGATTAGCCAAGGTATTTACAGTCCCTAAAGAGGGATTTAACAACACATCCAACTTCCTACTTGTTCAATTAGTTCAATCAGCCTTAAAGGAACAAGTTTTCCACTTAGGTCAAGTTTCACAATCAGGAATCTACAAAACCTTAGCAATTGAATTGATCTAACAAGTTGGCCAGACAAAATAGAACAAAACAATAAACAATCAAGCACAAAGAAGTTGAAGTATTCAAATATAGGAAATAAGGAACGAGAATTAGAAACTCACAATCAATCCAAATAAAGCTTCAAATTGCAGGCAGAATAGATGAGTTTAGTTCCTCATGAAAGACATCGCTCAAAATATCTAAAGTGTCTCATAGAACATGGAATAGAATAGAAGTTGTGAAAATAACATAAAACTCGGCCTTATAAAAGTCTAGGCGGCCACACAAAAGGAATACACAAAACTAGGGTTTTTAATTAATACGGCGTCGCGCTGGAAACACGTGCGGCGGCCGCGACATAGATGTTGCGGCCGCAACATCTTCACTGGCGGCGGCCGCAACACACATGATGCGGCCGCTGCATTGGTCTTTTACGAAAAATCCGTCTCGAATTTGCTCTTCTTGTCAACAGAAAAGTTGTAGATCTTTGAAAGAGCTTTCCAACGCATGGTCATAGTAGTCAATCGAACAACCGAGGCCTCCAGAAAGTGCAAAACAAGTTTAGCATGTCTGACTACAATTTTTGCAGACTTGTTCTTCGTTTAGGTTCGCTTCTTCTTCTCGGGACCTCTTGAGATCGTCATGTAAGATTCTTCGATCAACTAGAAATTCTCATCTAATGCATTATCAACCCATGTCTCCTCCTCGGATCCACGATTACCTAAAATAATCAATGAAAGCATGTAGATTCCGACTCCAACCACACAGAGAACAAATATGCAAATTATACTTCAACCATGCATGATATGCATCATAACTAAGCTAAATGTAACCTATTATAACTCTCTAAATGCATACTATCAAGTAGATTCATTCAATTGCTAGGGTTTTGCAGATTTCTCGTAGCGAACCTTAACCCAAGTGGCAATCATATCCCTTTAGGACTCGTAGGACTAATTGGATGTGTATGAAGTTGAATACATGTTGAATATCGACTCGTAGCTTGATATTATGTGTACCTTGGTTAATTCATACTCTTAATGCTATCTCTGGGTTGAATCTTAACTTTGTTAGGGTTATTTAGAGATAATGGTTGCTAGGACTCGTAGGACTAGTAATCTACCTAAGATCTGGACAAGGACATTGATAAGAAAAGACAAGAACTAGAGGCTAAAACAACGATCAAATTCATCAATCGAAGTGATAAATTGTAGTTGAACCTATTTCTTGTGTTTTTTTATCGCTAACTTTTGTATATATTTACATTTAACCCCGTCGTAGATCTATCTTACGGTTCACGACACCTTATTGCTAATATTTCTGGATGTTGAAGTTATGGTAGATTCAAGGAGAGTATTTTCACAATTACCTCACAAGAGTACAAAATTTATTTGACATCCGTTATTCACGGGGTTTTCGAGATAGTTTACGAGATGTGGTTCTTTGCGTTTTTGAGGGCATGACTCCTGAGACCCGAGAACTTGCCAGATCTATAAATAATGGAAGCTTTGCTGGTTTAGGAGTTTCGGGACTATGGGATCTTTTCTGCTACATGGGTGGCCAATCAGCAGAGGGCGAATCCTACACTTCGATGTTTAAACCAATGGAGTTCTTCGACCCGTCCATGGAGGATTCAACCATTGTCTTGATGGAGAAAATAGGGCAATTACATGAGATGGTGAATCAAAATAGGGAAGCAATTATCCGACTCTCTCAAACATTAAAGGAGTTGGCAGTTCAACAATGTTCTTTTCCTCGAATTGATGAAAGCCATGATGCAAGTAACGATGAATTCTCCGATAATAAAGAAGAGCATCTAGTGGTTAGCGACACGAAATCTCAGGAGACGTCCTTAGAGATTGAGTATGTGTCGATGCTCCCTCCATTCGTAGAGATCATCCCCAACTCGCCTATCAAGGAGCAAAGTCTAGAACTAATTTCTGTGGTTCTCGAAAAAGAAACTGGTACTTTTTGCAAATTGGGAGATTTTGGTGAATATGTCGATCCATGGAGCCACTACTTCAACAAAGCACCAGTAGAGCTGTGTTGGTGGTCCTACATACCCTCGAGGGAGAATCAAGCTCGAATGAAGGGTAAGTTGGTAATTGTTCTCATTGCTATATTTTCAATTACCAATTGTTTCATCTTTAGTGTGCATTCGAATATCGGTTGGGCACGAGAGTTTGATTTGCTTTTGAGGGCGTTGTCGATGTCTGCTTGAGTCTTGAATGAGTAGATGAATAAATTGTCGAGCCAATTACAGTAAACAAAGGCGCTACTTGGGAGGCAACCCAAGGTAAGTTTTCTGTTTTCCTTTGTGTCTTTTGTTTTATCAGACTAGTTTTGGTTCTATTCAGTTATAGGAAGCTAACACCGCAGGGAGAAAAGGCGTTCAAGAGCTGAATTTCGCAGGCCACCCCACGGCCTCTGATAGGACTGAAATGTTCCCTTTCCCCACTTTCCACCACCGCAGTGAACAAGTCAGTTTTTCTTTCTTTCCTTCATATTTTTATCTTTTGTTGTCTTTTATGTCATTGAGGACAATGCCTGATTTAAGTGTGGGGGGAAGAATCGCATGGTATGATAGGATTGCATGTTTATTTTTAGTTTGCACTTTTATTTTTGTTTTTAGTTTATATTGCATATCAGCATGCCATGCCAGTCTTTATAAAAAAATCCCAAAAATAAAAATAAAAATTAGTTATTTATATATTGCATTGTTAGGATTGGGTCTTATTTCCCTATATGGATACCGTTTCTCCTCTATTCTATCTATTTGAGATTTATGCCCTATGATGTGCTTGGAATGTTAAAACCTTCGATATGTGATTTTTACACTATTTGGTGAACATGATTGGTTAATGATTGAGCACTTAAGATCTTGGAATTTTGGGTGATCTTGATGTTCTAGACATTACCTGGTAAGCTTATTTTGGCCTATTCAAGACTGCACTTGATCTAGTCATCTTGCTTGTTGAGTGTACTCTCTTCATTTGCTTCCTCTTTGGCTTGCATTGAGATATCTTTTTCAAGGCTGCATATTATGATTTTTGCACATGACTTAAACATGATTGAGACACATTTATTAGCCCTATTTGACTCTATTCTCGCCTTACATATTATCCTATGCTTGAAGCCAGTTTGAGCCTAATTGCCTATTCCTTTGTAGCTCCACAAAATGTTTCCATAGCCAATAATAGCCTGACCCCATTTGGGAATTAGGAACGGTTGGTAAATATTTATATTGTGGATGATGGTTTTTAGTGGTGGATTGTATGTTTGAGGTACCTTTATGAGATGTTTGATTCTTGCTAGCATATTCATTACTTGGGACCTAAGGAAGATAAAATTCACTTAGGGTCAAAAGTCAAAGAAAATCATTTGATATAGCATGGATGAAAAGAAAAAAAAAAGAAAAAGAAAAAAAAAGAAAGAAAAAAAAAGAGATTGGTGTTGTTTGGCATTATAGAGATATGGTATGAGGAGTTTATGAGTGGTTTTATGATTTGGTTGCTTCCTTAGTTCCCGAATTATGAGCACCACATGACCTAAATTGTTCCATACCTTATATTTTCTACCTTGGTCCAATTTCAACCCAATTGAAAGACCACATGATTTTTGTTGTGTGTAGAGTCACCAATGATGTAGATCTAGAACATTGGTGCAAGACTATTGTAGCTAAGCTTTTGAAGATTGAGTTTTGAGCGTAAACATTTAACCATAAACACTTGAGCGAGAGTGAAACACATATTCCATGTGAGGTCTAGAATGGATATGGTTGCCTGATTTAATTGATTATTGCAATTATGTGCTATGATGTTGTTAATCTATTGTGTTTGCTAGTTTTTCATGCATTTAAAGATTATTGAGGTGGGTACATGAATTGCTATTCTGTGGTGGGTACATTATTGAGTTTTCTATTACTTAAGGACATGCAAAGGTTCAAGTGTGGGGGAAATTGATAGAGCATGTTTAGTATTGCATTATAGATTACATTTAGCATAGTTTAGTTGTGAATAGTGCATATTTTAGTTACAATTACATGTTTACCGGTGGTGTTGGAAGAGTCGGAATCTATGCAATTTTATGGTTAATTTTGGGTAAATGTGGATCCGACGAGGAATGAGGAGACTCTTGGATGAAGGAAGATTCAAGTTGAGGAAGAAAAGTGAAGAGCACGGGAGTGGAGTCGAATTTCGAGAGCCTAAGTGAATAACAAATCAGCAAAAGTTGTCGCCAGACATGCTGAACTCGTTTCGCACTTTCTGGAGGCCTCGGTGGTCCGACTGACTATTATAACCATGTGTTGGAAAACTCTCTTTGAGATCTACAACTTTCATGTTGCATCGAGACCAAATTCGAAGAGGAAAAATCGATGTGAACAGTAAGGCCGCCCCGCGGCTCCAAGAAGAAGGAGAACTACCAATTGAAAGATGTCCGTATTTAAGCAACCGACGATTTTGAGCAATCGATGTTCGTATTTAAGTATGGGGTCGCATGGATGTGGCACAAGGCTCCACAGGATGAGGAGGAAATACCTCTTCCCGCTCCACCGTTATGATGTGGTGGAGACACACAACCAAATCAACCAATGAAGTGGAAAAGATATGATAATGAGGTATGTAGGTCTTCTTTATATCTTCCTTTATGCATGCTAGCTAGAGTCAGGGAAGATGAATGGGTGGAGTCATGGAGCGTTCACTCGGGGAGATTCAAACTTCTTCATACGATGCCTCCAAATGACATCCCACGCTTTCCACCACCGGAGGAACCACCAGATCCTCTTATACCTCCGGACAAAGATGATACAGGCTAAGGCGTAGGTCGAGCTAGAGAGTTAAAATTTAGCGCTTACGGGAGGCAACCAACTATTATTTTTCTTCTTTAATGAATTTGTTTTTCTTTTTATTTTCTTTACTTCGTGCAAGGTTTTTTCCCCTTTGATGACTTTAGGTAATTCAGAGAACTAGAAGCCTACTCGAAGACCACTTTTGCAGTACACTTCAACACGTGATTCCGAGCTTCTGCACATATGTCTAGTAAGTTTCTTTCTTTACCCTTATTTTTATACAGTGAGGACACTGTAATATTTAAGTATGGGGTGAGGAAAGGCTTACTTTTGTGCATATTATGTTTACTTCTCAAATTGCTCATGCATGGTTACTTTGGATTTTTTATTCATCTATTGTGCTTACATGTTGTTTTCCAAAGTTGGTTTTTTATCAAACCCATTAATTTTTTTTAATTAGTGTCATGGAAGCTTAAATTGAACTCAACGATGCAAAATTGGAATAATTAGAGATATAGCATAGAATTGCCTATTAAAGAGAAGTCACAATGAAGTGCATTATTTTTATGAAAACCATGAAAGGAGGTAAAATTTGATATGGCTTTTGACATGTTGCATAAGAAGAGGATGGAGGACTTTATATTTTCCATATAATGCTCATATTGTTATAATCCTAGACTTATTTCATATTATTGCTCCACATGTTCTAAATATTACCTATTCTTTACCTTATTTTCTATCCGGGGATTATGTTGAGAATGGAAATACATTATGGAGATTATTATATAGTTGTTGTGTTATTATCATTATTGGAGTTTGGCAGGAGAATCATCATATATTATGGAAAATTTAATGAAGTGAAAGAAAATCCGGTCACCTCAAGAGATAAAGGTAGATCGACCCCGTCTGCCTTGAGATGTTAGTTCCGCAGGATGGGACACCAAGGTGAGGAGTCCGAAGCACTAAGTATCCGGGGTCATTCATGACACCCATGTTTGCGACTCATGAGAAGGCAGTGCTGAGGTTAGAGAGGTAAAAGGATATAAGTGAAAAAAGCAAAAAGTGAATTATGAGAGATGAGTGATGTGGAATACCAATGAAGGGAGAAAGTGCATCAAAGCAAAGAAACCCAAGTTTGAAGAATTCTCCCGGGATTTACCACCACATTGCCTAAAAATGGCCCACCACTTTGCCTTTTACCTTTTCTTCACCATGCGCATAAAAGTCCTCTTGATTATCAAATGCTATGTTACATATGAATTGTTTTTGCATAACCCTTCTTTTATGTGCGAAATTGCTTTTATTCACAGGCATGGATTTTGTGGCATTAGTACCTTTTCGAGGATGGTAATTGATTGTAGGGTTATATAAGAATGAATCTATGATGTTGAGAGTTTTATTTCTTCCCCTGTATGACCATTAAAAGTATTGCTTGAGGACAAGCAAGCTTAAGTATGGGGTGTTTGTTGTGAGCCTAATTTTCCATGTTTTACACTAACTTTTATATCGATTTATGTATGCATTTCATACATTTGGGTTAGAATACTACGAAATCTATGTATTTTATGCTTATTTGCCAATTATGGAGGTCTACACTAGTTTCTGTTTAATTTCGCAGAAATCGGTTGCACTTTGGAGCTTAAAGGAAAGTCATGAAGAAGCTAAGGATGGTGCAGCTGGATAAAAACCCACTTTTCTCCATTCATCATATTGAATCAAGTTCTGGTGTCTAAATTAGAGTTGTAGCCCTAGAAAAGAGCTTTCCAATGCATACTCATATGTTTCAATCCGACAAATGAGGACTCGGGAAAGTGCGTTTCAAGAATGGAGTAGAATGCTGAAAGCTGACGGGACTAGTCAACGTCGACCACTCTGGTCGAAGTCGAGTACTATCCAGTCGACAATAGCTCCAGATTACGAGATCAAGCAGCAAGATCACCTGAGAGCAGAACTCTACTCGACTTCGAGTAAACTACTCGAAGTCGAGTACCCATGTCGAGTACAAAAGGTAGCCGAGCTCGAGTGCAATCTGAGGAGTCACAACACTACTCGATGTCGAGTACTTTACTCGAAGTCGAGTACTATCTAGAAGCAATCCGAGCCAAGATCGAGTGGAGTCCGAGCTATGTGGATTACTTGCAAGTAAAGGCATGTGGAATTATATAAATTCACATGAAGATCTATCAAGAGAAGGAAGATTTATCCACTTTAGATATATTTCCTTTAGAAATTTATTTGTTTATTTCCAAATTTTATCATAAAGCATTAGATAGACAGTTTTACATATAGATAGAGTATTCAAGCAAAGTCGTCTTCGGGCGCAAAAAGAGAGGAGGCGAGAGAGGAGGAACGTTTGGAAAGTTTTGTAAGTTTAAGTTTTATTTTTAATATTAAAATTTGTTTCTTTTATTATGGTTTGTTCCTAATTTCTTTCTTCTAGGGTTGGGGTGATCCCAATAATAGATATGTGTGTTTAATTTATAAATCTATGAATTTGTATGTATTTATCATCATCATCTATATGCTTAATCTTTTGCAAGAGTTGAGGAAATTCCTTATTCATGATATTGAAGCGAAAGTGATCTTATTATGAATTTCGATAGTAATTAGGGTTTATTTGCGAAAGTCGACTAATCCTAATTAAGAAAAGGTAGAAACAATTAGGTTTTTATGCAACAGCCTCTATTACCTAAATTTTTGGAATTTGCGAAAGTCGATGCTTTGATATAAAGCATGCATCTTTAGATGATTTATAATCTACACATATGTTTATTGTTGCAGTGATCCCTAACCTAGGAAGTTTGCACCTTTATTATTCTATTTTCGTTATTTTGAAGTTTCTGCACAGATTCCACTCGACACCAACCACCATTCCTTCTCCATCCCTCGACATCGACCAAGTCTTAGTCGACATCGACAACAACCTCTCACTTTTTCCCGCTATCCATGAACCCCGAAACCAACTAAACCTAGAACCGCTGACTTCTCTCCTAAGGACGAACCTGACTCCACTATCCTATAGCGGGGTCTTGACTATAAATTTATTTGGTTGAGAAACCCTCTCGTCTCTCCCTCAGCCAAATTCCCCATTAAGATGATGATGGAAGACTCATGACTGAAGTTAGGGATCTGCACCACCACACTCATGAACCGTGAAAAGAGATGCCCCAGCATATCGTTTGGCCCTTGTCTTATGGAATTCAAGTTCAGCATCGTCTTCTTTCTTGACCGCGAACTTCTGAACTGCGACTTAAACACCTGGAAGAGTTGTGAAGAACTCGCAATCGAGTTCTGCGGTAGGTTGGTAAACCAGGTCACAACAGTCTTCGTCGGTGTTGAAGGGAATGTGTGACATAGCATCGCATCGTTGTGCTCGTTTATTCCCATGGCGGTCACAAGGTGGCACATATGGTCCTCTAGATCGGTAGTGCCATCATACTTCATGAGATTCACATCTCTCCACCATTTGGGAACATGAGATCTACAGATGTCGTCGGTGAAGACCGATGGTATTAGGTCCTGACCTTCCACCATTGTAGGGGGCAGATCCGTTCTGGTTGAGGTGGATACATCCAAAGACCGCTCTCCACGGTGATGCTTGTTGTGTACGTGGTGGCCTTCGAAAGAAGGCGACTGGTTTGGGGGTACAAAGCCCCTTGATGATAGTAGTTGTAGTGAGTTTCGCCATATGCATTTTAGGGAAAACCCGGGTATGGATTCCCCTACTGATAGGCCTGGTAACCGTCGTGCCCATAGAAGAAAGCATGATCCTGGTCCAAATGATGCCTCCTGTTGTCCGTATATCGGTTGGCCATACGGTGAAAACCACTAGGTAGGTGGAGTGCTGGTAGGGTGGCTCATCCGGGTCGACCCGATCCGACCCGAACATTCCGGGTGGAGGTCAACCCGAAGGCCCGCAATTTTTAAAAATGCGACCCGCCACCCGACCCGAACCCGATATTTGTAATTCCGAGTTTTCCGGGTCGGGTGACTGGTTCACCCGAAAACCCGAGTTTTAAAATTTTGTTAATTACAAAATTACAATATTTAAATTTTGTTAGTTGTTAAAATATTACAATTTTGTTAGTTGTTACCACTTTTCAGGCTAGTGCACTATGAAGTACTAAGTCTACTGACTAGTGACTTAGTGAGTGCACAAGCTCACAAGTGGCCCCAATCTGCACAAGTGCAAACCTTAACCATACACATAACACATGCACTTAATGCATACATTCAATAATAACATTAGATAACATTAACAATCCTAAGTTTCTTCCTAATTACATTGGATATTATATTACGATTTAGGATATAGTTTGACAAAAAATGACATGTTTGTTGAGGAATCAACAACAATGCTTAGCTTCCAAAATGATGATGGATATTATCGATCGATAATATCCATCATCATTAGCTTCCAAAATGGAACACCAAGTCTAGTTTATATATAAGTACATCACCGACACGTGACAACAACACCCTCCGTAGGGACTTTCAAAATATCATGTACTCTAAAAAAGATGACTTCCCATAAACAACCTTCTTAGCCATAACACAACACCCTCTCCGGTCTTCAATCTGTAGGAATCAGTAACATTCTACAAAAGCTAAATAACTCATATATGGTGCTAGATAAGAAGGTGCAGTAATGGTCCAAAAAACAAATTACCTCGTTATGGTTATCAAGCACCAACATATAACACGCCTTCATTTAGTTCAGGGGGGGTCTCAAAATCTGAATCAACATATACACCAATTACCAACTACTCAGATTCGCGTTGATAATTATAAAATATATAAAGTCATTGATTTATTCATACCTTCGCTATCTTCTAGGCTCTCCTCCTCGGTAACTTTTCCATGACCACGCAACCAATCTTGAGTGCAAATTAGTGGTTGTACCACCTAAAAAAAAGCACAATGGTATTAATCAACTAAGTTCATTTCAATCACTAAGCAGCTGAATATAACACTAAAGTAATCTATAATTATCTATTTTAGTATTTAACTAAAGTTTAAAAGAAACAAATAAGTACATCTGGAGATAAGTTGCTTCTGTAATATGAAATTGTACGCTTTCCAATGCTAAACGCTGACTCGGATGGAACAGTAGAGATCGGAATGGCTAAATCATCACGGGCCATGCGTGCAAGGATGGGATATCGAGGAGAATTCAACTTCCACCAATGCAAAACATCTTTTGCCGCCTTTGAATCAGTCACTTCAATGAGATAGTTATCAAATTCAGATCTCGTACTGTCATCACAATCTGCCTCACCCTCTTGAAACTCATCAAGCCAACTTGTATTTGCATCCGCTTCTGTAGATCTACGCGATTGTGACCCTTGACCATCATCTCGAGAATACACAAATTTGTAGTCATCATACATCTCATAAGCAGTATCTCTAACCTTCTTCAAGTTTTTCTCAAGGTCAATTGATCCAAACATGGAGCGAAGAACAGCCGTAACTCCACGCATCTTCATAGAAGGATCATGAATAGCAGCCACAAACATCAAAAGATTCAAATTCCCAAAAGAACCCCAATACTTGTCACATTTTTCCTTCATATTAACTGCCATCAAAACATTATCACAAGATTCAGACGATTCACAAATGTCCAACAACCCCAACTGATTATTCAATTCGGCTATCAGCTTATAAGCCTTAGCAATATGAAGCATCATAAAGTTGCTTGTTACAAAGGATGATCCGGACACACGAAGAGTCAACTCATAAAACTTCTTCAAGAAATGAGCAAGTGCTTCTACTTTACTCCAATCTGAAGAAGTCATTGATCCCAAATCTGATGATTCCAAAGACGGAAACTCCATTCTTTCAAACACCTCTCTATATGGCAATGCACGGCTCAACATCAAATAAGTGGAGTTCCATCTAGTTTTCACATCATAAACAAATTTCTTCTTGCACTCAATCTTGCATTGAGCCACTAAGTCACGAAAAATACGTGTTCTAACTGGAGAACCCCTAACATGATTAACCATGTGACGAACTTTATCAACATGAGCACCACCCGCTTTCAAACCAGCTTGAACAACAATATTGATAATGTGGGCTAGGCATCGAAATTGCAAATACTTGCGACCCATAATGCACCCATGTTCTGTACCCCTTCTCATAAGATGATCACAAGCAACATCATTTGTAGACGCATTGTTGTTGTGAGGAGGAAATTAAGTATGAAATACAACAAAATAGATCAAACCAGATTTAGGCCCACGCAAATAATTACAAGACTCCTCCAATGCAGTAAGAGAAAGTCAGGATCGAATCCATGAGGAAGCGTGTCAGGGGATCCTAGGTAGCTATAAATTTCACAGAAAAGCAACAGAAGACAGAAACAAAGAAACAAAGAAAGAAAGACAGAAAATAGCAAACGAAAGCAAGAAATAAAATAAACACAAAAGCTAACTCGATCTCAACTAGATGCAACTCGAGATCGACTACCAGTAGCAAAAGACAGAAACTAAGAATCGAAGACAGAAATTCGACTCAGACAACACAGTACTCGATCTCGACAAGATGCTACTCGAGATCGACTAGAAATAATAAAAACAAAAATTTCGGAATCGAAAACAGAAAAAGAAACTCAACTTGACATAGACAAGAGACAACTCGAGATCGACTAAGGTCCTACTCGATCTCGACAAGCCCCTCCTCTATATCGACTAAACTCTACTCTGTATCGACTAAAACACATAAAGTTGTAAATTTGCAGATTCGAACACAGAACTCATAAATTCGACAAAAATAAACTCAATATAATAAAGAACTTCCAAAGCCAGGGTATCGACACCACAACGATAACCATGCAAAGTAATACATAAAGGCATAAAAGATCATGCTTTCCATCAAAATAACTTTCGTTACTAACAAATAGGCATATAGAGGCTTTCGCATAAACCCTAATTGTTACTAACCCTTTTCACATAATTAATCCAAGTTGCATTAAGATCACTTTCGCTTCAATAATACAAACAAGGATCACCTTCAACTCTCGCAAAAGAATCATGCTCATAGGGATAGAAGATGAATTGCATAACAAGATCTGACCTTTACCGCATCACCTTACATGCCCACCGTCGGGCTCACCCCAGCCCCAGAAGTGTGTGGACTACTCGCTCTTCATCACAATAATAGACATTGATGTATAAAAAGAAACTTGCATTAAACTATATTCAAAGCCTTTACAATCCCGGCAATCAACTTTCGCGGAATGCCAAAACCCTAAAACCTTTGAACTCCTAAAACTTCTCTGTGGAACTACTTCTCTCTGACTAAAATTGAATGAATAGAAATCAGCCCCATGGGCTTTATTTATAAGCTTCTAAACCTTGCTACCCAAGGATAGAAACATCTATCTATATCTAAAATTATATCTAAAACTTTAAAAGATAAATAAAAGCAATTTAGGAATTAAATCTAAAAATAAATCTAAAATAGGTAAGATGTCTTCATGTTGATAGATCTTGACTTTTATGGATAGAACTTGATGTATCTCGGCAATCTCGGATTCCTTCGGCCCCAAGGACTCCCAACTCGACACGGACAGCTCAAGGCGCGTGACGCGGTTTCGGACACGGCGCTCGTCGATCTCGAGTAGGGCTCCTCGACATCGAGTAGGATTGGCTCGTCGACTGGGGCTGGCTGGGCTTCTCGGGCGGCTCTGCTCGACAGGCTCGGATCTGGGCTCCGGGCTCCTCGATCTCGACTAGCTGTACTCAAGATCGAGTAGAGTCGGCTCGGCTTCTCCGTCTTCGGCTTCTCGACTTGGCACAGCTCGTCGACTCTGGACATGGCGTCGAAGTGTGGTCGATCTCAACAAGGCCTCCTCGAGATCGAGTAGGGTTCCGGGAGTCGGGTTGTCTCTGACTCAGTGTCCTCGATCAGCTCTGCTCGACCAGGTGTGCTCGGACAGCCTTTGTCGAGATCGAGTAAGTGTACTCGAGATCGAGTACAATTTTCTCAGCTTTCTTCTCTGTTCTTGAAACGCACATTCCCGAGTACTCATTCGTTGGATTGACGCATATGACCATGCGTTGGAAAGCTCTTTCCGAGGGCTACGACTCTCATGAAGACATCAAGGCTTGATTCAGAATGATGAATACCGAAAAATGGCCTTTTCTCGGGCTGCACCATTCTTAGCTTCTCCATGAGTTTCCTTTAAGCTCCAAAGTGCGTCCAATTTCTGCGAAATATAACCAAAACTTGTGTAGACCTCCATATATTGCAAATAAGTGTAAACTACACAGATTCTGTATTATTTAACCCAAATGCATGCAAGGTATGCAGAAATCGATATAAAAGTAGATGTAAAACATGGCAAATTAGGCTCACAACAATTGTCAACCGTCACCACTAGAAGCTTACTAGACAAACCCCAAAAATTCAAGCAATCCTCAATTGCCCTACCGATATATTCTCCTTTATGGCTAGTAATGTAACAAAAGTTAATAATGCTCTTCTGCAATTTCCACTTGTCATCAATGAAATGGGCAGTGATAACCATATAATTATGCTCTCCTGAAGTCCATGTATCTGTAGTGATGCACACACTTTGACAAGAAACTCTAAAAACCTCCTTCAACTTTTCTCTTTCCGACAGGTACATTTGTGTGCAATCACGTTGAATAGTACTACGAGAAGGCATGCGAAAAAAAGGACAAGCTCTATGAAATGCTTCTCTAAGACCATCCCTTTCTACATCTCTAAATGGCAGCTCATCTTTAACTATCATCTCAACCACACCTTCTCTAACATTCTTTTCATCATACAACCAATTTTTCAAAGCATTCACACTACCATTATCCACACTTTGAAAGGCAAGTTGAGTTTGTTTACCTTTGCTTGCATTAGCTGAATTTTTCTTGCAACTATTATAATGATTCCTCACATTTTTGTTGCCACATGCGGTTGAATGACAAGCGTAATTAGCTCCACAGAATTTTCATTTTGCTCTTCGATTTTTGTCCTTGTCGTCATACTGAATGAAGGAATCCCAATAGACGGCTTTCTGTGCTTTCCTTCTTTTCACAATTCATATTCCATCCTCTACAAGCTCTACATCTGGGTCCCCATCAATGTGATCAGAAGGCTCATAGGGATGCTCAATTTCAATTTCATGAACTTCTTTAGTATCCTTATCCATCTATTAAAATGATAAAATAACAAATATTATTTGTCAACACAAATTTCTCAAATATAAGAAAATCAAGATTTATAATAACCACTCCAACTTACATTGCATGGTAGTTTCGAAGATATTTCCGTAGATATTGATTTACTCATAATTCTGTTTGCAAAATCAACAAAATTTGTTCCAAGTTCCAACATTAGCCAAAATTGTCTTCATCAACCGTTCAGACGAAGAGCATTAGCCAAAATTGCCTTCATTCCAACATTAGGCAACATTTTCTTCCACATCCTTAACCAAAATTTCATTCCAACACTATTATAAAAAAATTATAAAATTTATGTAAACAATGAATCAAGTCAATCAACAATGCTCAGTTGAAGTCTTGAAGAGTTATTCAAATTTGGTAATTTATGCAACTTAAGTAATGATCTAAACCCTGAAGGAGGACATCAATAACCTCAATATCTCAAGTTTCTAACAACTCAAACAAATTAAAGTAATATTAGAGATTTAGAGGAAGATGGTGGGTTGTGATTGACTCACAAATTCACAATCTCATCAGCGAGAGTCGAGACAGAGAATCGTGAACCAGACTAACAGAGAGAGAGAGAGAGGACGGACCTGCGCTGCGCTACCGGCTCCACCAGTGACGACGGGCGATCCACCGGCGAGTCAGGCAGTCGGTGACGGCAAGGTGCCAAGCTACGAGTCGGGCAGTCGGCGACGACGGGCGATCCACTAGTAGACTCCGGCGATTTGGCGATTTAGGGTTTTTGTTTTTTGGAGCGTTCTTCGATTTAGGGAAATATAGTGCATGGTAGTATGTCTGGGAGAGCGTTCTTCAATAGAGTAGTAGTACACATCCACACACACAACAACAATTTTTTTAAAAAAAAAAAAAAAAAAAACCGGGTCAACGGGTCAAACCCCGAGACCCATCGGGTCTGACCCCGATCCGCCCGTTGACCCGGGATTTCCTAAAATGAGACCCGAGACCCGACCCTTGGGGGTCTCGGGTCGACCCCGACCCCGTGTTTTCCAGGTCGGGTTCATTTTGAGCCACCCTAAGTGCTGGGTGGGTGCATCGACATGTTTTGCATGCTAGACTCGGCAAACTCCTCCACGATGTTCTGACTTATCATGTTGGAAGCATCATCCATATACTCACTCATTTTCCTGCGATTATAGATGCAAAAATCTTGTAAGTGAAAAAACCTTAGACAATGAGGTCTCGCTACTATACCTAGGAACCCCTTAGTGCGAGAGGGTTCCCACAAATGGCACAAGTGATGAAACCAGAAACTAAAAAGCCCCCAGCCACGTCATCTGGGTGGGGTGAATGTCCACGTGCGCTAGTTTTATTGGTCAACGGTCTTACCTTAGATGTCCCCTTACACAACTGTGGGGGCACATCTACTAGGGTCGCGGAGACCTTTTGTAGCGATGAACTTACCTAGGATACCCCATTCACGGACGACGGGGTAAATCTACCAGTGCCGTGTGGACGAGCGCAAGCCAGTCCACTTTCTAATTTCTTGCCTTGTCAAGGCTCTTAAAAGAAGTGAGATTTATTACAGCAGAGCTGGTGGGTGTCTTGAAACGAAGTCAGTGGGAATTTGTACATGCGATCCTTGATTAATAAATTACTTGGAGATTAGCCCAATGTCCGACTTGCTATGTTACGAAAAATACCCTTACACACTCTTCCACTCGTGACCTCCCCCCTGTTCCGAGAATCCTTCTCTTTATTCGTCAAAAAAACCCTTCATTAGAGAGATTTTTGGGGTTTATAGCTCGGAGATTGGTGCTTGTTGGGACACGTCCGTCTGCCCTCCGTCGCCAGCTATGATTAGTGAATTACCACGTGTCTTTCTAGTCATGACGCCTGGATGGGGGGCACGTAGGACACCTCTTCTTGATCTTCTGTGTTAGTCGTCCACGGACTCTAAACTAGCGCATCATCCACGGTTCGATTTTGTCTTCTCTTTTTTATAGTTTATTTCCCTTTTTAAGATATTGAGCATCGTCACCCATAGGGATAGATATTGGGCATCGTCACCCATATGGATTGTTTGGCGAGGGCGACGGCGAAAGTAGAGAGGTCCTGGTGGCGTTGATGCCACCTGTAGAGGTCTGACCTTCGGCGATAGCATGTGTGGGTGGATTTGGTGTTAGATTTGGCTCTGTATTTGATCCTGTTTGGCATGTGGTTGATGGTTTTCCATGGATTCAAATTAGACCTGTCAATTGGGTCATTTGGACCGGGTTCGGGTCATTCGGGTCCCTGGTAAATCGGGTTCCGGATCAATCGGGTTACCGTTCATTTCGGATCGAGCCAAACCAGGTTGTTCCAGGGTTCGGGTCGACCCACGGGGTTAAAAAACTTGAACTTTTTGAATATTTTTTTTAAATATTAAAATAAAATCAAAATGAAATTGTAATATAAATATGTCAAATTAAACTAAATAATAATATTATAATTAAATTTATAAATATCATTATAATAATATTATTATATTAATATTTTATGCATAAAAATCATATTTATACAAATAAGTGTTCTAAACATACTATAATTATAAAATATATAAGATATTTACTTTATGAGAGACCTTAACGAATACAGTTGCATGACGAGTCTGTGTGGGGTCAATCTGGTGCCTTTGTGGCATCTAAATAGTGTTGACTCACCGGGTCGATTTTTACCCAACGGGTTACCGGGTCTTGACCCTAAAAATCCCGTGTAATGCGGGCTCGGGACGATTTCGGGTCCTGGGTCAAGAACACCGAGTATAAACCCGTAAAAATTATCGGGCGTACGGATCGGGTCATGTTTTGACTGGTCTAATTCTAATGCATTAATTGATGATTTATCCTTTGTTTAATCTCAACTTCAAAACCGATTAGCTAGATGAATAGAGATTGCGGAGATAGCAACCTTAGCATCTACAGCACTGACTTTTAGTGGGGTTTGAACTCCAAAAATTATATTTTATTGGAGAGAGGGTGGGTTGAAATTAAGAAATGATTTAGATCATGGTTGGGATAGAAACAATCCTAAAACCTCACTATTCATAGTTTTTAGTAGAAGTGGGGACTACACACTCACAAGGGACATTTATTTGCATGAAATGGGTCCATCAAATGCCAAAAATTTAGCATGTGAGTTCACATGCATACATGCTCCACTATCATACGTTGTTTTATTGCATGTGTATTCGGCCACAAAATTAAAAAAAATCATAAAACTTATTTTGTTTTATATAAACAAAGACCCAATATTTTGAAGAGGGAAACAAACACCCAATATCATATATGTTAATCTGGCACACGCTCCACAACTTCATCCATCTCCACCATCTTCATCAATCTTCGCCATCTCCATCATTACACCACTCTTCCTATTTGAGATGGATCCAAATGATCCACAATATCCCTACAATTTTCAGGATTTTTTGCCAAACATTAATCAATCTCCAAACCCAAATCCTGAATATTTTTCATCTCCTCAAAATTACTCACGTGATCCAAACTTTTCAAATTTTCAAGACAACTTAAATGTTCATCATCCGTCTTTAGCTCAAATGTACCCATACCCTCTAATGTCTTCATCACAATCTCCCATTACCCCGGGATCTCATGGGAGTTCTTCCCGGATGAATACATTGAGCTAAGGCAAAGAAGTTCCAAGTCTCGAAGAGATTCAAGTTCCATCCCAACATGTTACTCAAGCGAGAGCCAATCGTGGGAGATGCACTCGTGGAATAGGCAATCTTGGGAGAGCCACAACTGAAAGGGTAGCACGAGTCAAGTGGAATAAAGCTGAAGATTTGTTACTCATTAGTGGTTGGATTAACACCACCACTGATTGTATAACAAATACTCAACAAACGGTGGAGGCTTTTTGGGAGAGGGTTGTCGAGTATTAAGCCACCAATAAGGAGGAAAACTGGCCTAAGAGGATGCTCTCTACTATTAAACTAAGATGGCAAAACATTTCATCCGCTTTGTCCAAATTCGTGGGAGCTTACACGAGTGCCAAAAATCGCCAAGGTAGTGGGGAAAATGATTGTGATGTCATGAGGAACGCACACTCTATTTACAAAGGCGATCATGACCATGACTTTCACTTTGAGCATGCATGGCATGAACTCAGGACTGAACCAAAATTCCACACGTGGGTTGCATCAAATATTGCATCTTTTGGAGGAGGCTCGAAGAGGACCAAGGTTAATGAATTTGGAGCTTACACATTCAGCGAAGGGTCAGGCACCCAGTCGAGTGCTTCTGGAAGTAAAAGTGCTCCAGTGAGGCCCGAAGACATAAAGACAGCAAAAAGAAAGGGCAGACAACTTGATGGGAGTTCAAGTGATCAAGCCACCAAAGATGTTGCAGAGGCAATGCCATTCTTTTTTCGAGCAAACCGGTGAAAGGAACAAGGAGTCAGATGTAGATAAGACGAAAGCCGCTCGTGATAACATGGTTGCACAGAAGGTTATGTTGCTTAATAAGCTGATTATGGAGCATAACCTCGAATAGTACTACGGGAAGGCATGCGAAAAAATGGACAAGCTCAATGAAATGCTTCTCTAAGACCATCCCTCTCTACAGCTCTAAATGGCAGCTCATCTTTAACTATCATCTCAACCACACCTTCTCTAACATTCTTTTCATCATACGACCAATTTTTCAAAGCATTCACACTACCACTATCCACACTTTGAAAGGCAAGTTGAGTTTGTTTACCTTTGCTTGCATTAGCTGGATTTTTCTTGCAACTATTATAATGATTCCTCACATTTTTGTTGCCGCATGAGGTTGAATGACAAGTGTAATTAGCTCCACAGAATTTTCATTTTGCTCTTCGATTGTTGTCCTTGTCATCATACTGAATGAAGGAATCCCAATAGACGGCTTTCTGTGCTTTCCTTCTTATCACAATTCGTATTCCATCCTATACAAGCTCTACATCTAGGTCCCCATCAATGTGATCAGAAGGCTCATGGGGATGCTCAATTTCAATTTCATGAACTTCTTTAGTATCCTTATCCATCTATTAAAATGATAAAATAACAAATATTATTTGTCAACACAAATTTCTCAAATATAAGAAATCAAGATTTATAATAACCACTCCAACTTACATTGCATGATAGTTTCGAAGATATTTCCGTAGATATTGATTTACTCATAATTCTGTTTGCAAAATCAACAAAGTTTGTTCCAAGTTCCAACATTAGCCAAAATTGTCTTCATCAACCTTCCACGCGAAGAGCATTAGCCAAAATTGCCTTCATTCCAACATTAGGCAACATTTTCTTCCACATCCTTAACCAAAATTTCATTCCAACACTATTATAAAAAAATTATAAAATTTATCTAAGCAACGAATCAAGTCAATCAACAGTGCTCGGTTGAAGTCTTGAAGAGTTATTCAAATTTAGTAATTTATGCAACATAAGTAATGATCTAAACCCTAAAGGAGGACATCAATAACCTCAATATCTCAAGTTTCTCAAAACTCAAACAAATTAAAGTAATATTAGAGATTTAGAGGAAGATGGTGGGTTGTGAATGACTCACAAATTCACAATCTCATCAGCGAGAGTTGAGACAGAGATTCGTGAAACAGACTAACAGAGAGAGAGAGAGAGAGAGAGGACGGACCTGCGCTGCGCTACCGGCTCCACCAGTGACGACGGGCAATCCACCGGCGAGTCAGGCAGTCGGCGACGGCAAGGTGCCAAGCTACGAGTCAGGCAGTCGGCGAAGACGGGCGATCGACTAGTAGACTCCGGCGATTTGGCGATTTAGGGTTTTTTTTTTTTGGAGTGTTCTTCGATTTAGGGAAATATAGTGCATGGGGGTATGTCTGGGAGAGCGTTCTTCAATAGAGTAGTAGTACACATCCACACACACAATAAATTTTTTAAAAAAAAAAAAAAATTAAAAAAAACCGGGTAAACGGGTCAAACCCCGAGACCCGTCGGGTCTGACCCCGACCCGCCCGTTGACCCGGGATTTCCTAAAATGAGACCCGAGACCCGACCCTTGGGGGTCTCGGGTCGACCCCGACCCCGTGTTTTCCGGGTCGGGTCGAGTGAGGTTTCCGGGTCGGGTTCATTTTGAGCCACCCTAAGTGCTGGGTGGGTGCATCGACATGTTTTGCGATGTTTTGACTTATCATTTTGAGCCACCCTAAGTGCTGGGTGGGTGCATCGGCATGCTAGACTCGGCAAACTCCTCCGCGATGTTCTGACTTATCATGTTGGAAGCATCATCCATATACTCACTCATTTTCCTGCGATTATCGATGCAAAAATCTTGTAAGTGAAAAAACCTTAGACAATGAGGTCTCGCTACTATACCTAGGAACCCCTTAGTGCGAGAGGGTTCCCACAAACGGCACTAGTGATGAAACCAGAAACTAAAAAGCCCCCAACCACGTCATCCGGGTGGGGTGAATGGCCACGTGCGCTAGTTTCATTGGTCAACGGTCTTACCTTGGATGTCCCCTTACACAACCGTGGGGGCACATCTACCTGGGTTGCGGAGACCTTTTGTAGCCGATGGACTTACCTAGGATACCCCATTCATGGACGACGGGGTAAATCTACCAGTTCCGTGTGGACGAGCGCAAGCCAGTCCACTTTCTAATTTCCTGCCTCGTCAAGGCTCTTAAAAGAAGTGAGATTTATCACAGCGGAGCTGGTGAGTGTCTTGACACGAAGTCAGTGGGAATTTGTACCTGCGATCCTTGATTAATAAATTACTTGGAGATTAGCCCAATTTTCGACTTGCTACGTTACAAAAAATACCCTTACACACTCTTCCACTCGTGACCACCCCCCTGTTTCGAGAATCCTTCTCTCTATTCGTCAAAAAAACCCTTCATTAAAGAGATTTTTGGGAATTATAGCTCGGAGATTGGTGCTTGTTGGGACACGTCCGTCTCGCCTCCGTCGCCATCTATCATTAGTGAATTGGCACGTGTCTTTCTAGTCATGACGCGTGGATGGAGGGCATGTAGGACACCTCTTCTTGCTCTTCTGTGTTAGTCATCCGCGGACTCTAAACTAGCGCATCATCCACGGTTCGATTTTGTCTTCTCCTTTTTATAGTTTATTTCCCTTTTTAAGATATTGAGCATCGTCACCCATAGGGATAGATATTGGGCATCGTTACCCATATGGATTGTTTGGCGGCGGCGACGGCGAAAGTAGAGAGGTCCTGGTGGCGTTGTCTGGTGGCGTTGATGCCACCTATAGAGGTCTGACCTTTTGCGATAGCATATGTGGGTGGATTTGGTGTTAGATTTGGCTATGTGTTTGATTGAGCCAAACCAGGTTGTTCCCGGGTTCGGGTCGACCCACCGGGTCAAAAAACTTGAACTTTTTGAATATTTTTTTTGAATATTAAAATAAAATCAAAATGAAATTGTAATATAAATATGTCAAATTAAACTAAATAATAATATTATAAATAAATTTATAAATATCATTATAATAATATTTTTATATTAATATTTTATGCATAAAAAATCATATTTATACAAATAAGTGTTCTAAACATACTATAATTATAAAATATATAAGTTATTTAATTTATGAGAGACCTTAACGAATACAAATGCATGACGAGTCTGTGTGGGGTCAATCTGGTGCCTTTGTGGCATCTAAATAGTGTTGACTCACCAGGTCGATTTTGACCCAACGGGTTACCGGGTCTTGACCCTAAAAATCCCGTGTGATGCGGGTTCGGGACGATTTCGGGTACTGGGTCAAAAACACCGGGTATAAACTCGTAAAAATTATCGGGCGTACGGGTCGGGTCATGTTTTGACAGGTCTAATTCTGATGCATTGATTGATGATTTTTCCTTTGTTTAATCTCAACTTCAAAACCAGTTAGGTGGATGAACTCCAAAAATTATATTTTATTGGAGAGAGGGTGGGTTGAAATTAAGAAATGATTTAGATCATGGTTGGGATAGAAACACTCCTAAAACCTCACTATTCATAGTTTTTTAGTAGAAGTGGGGACTACACACTCACAAGGGACATTTATTTGCATGAAATGGGTCCATAAAATGCAAAAAATTTAGCATGTGAATTCATATGCATACATGCTCCACTATCATACGTTGTTTTATTGCATGTGTATTCGGCCACAAAATTAAAACAAAAATTATAAAACTTATTTTGTTTTATATAAACAAAGACCCAATATTTTGAAGAGGGAAACAAACACCCAATATCATATATGTTAATCTGGCACACGCTCCACAACTTCATCCATCTCCACCATCTTCATCAATCTTCGCCATCTCCATCATTACACCACTCTTCCTCTTTGAGATGGATCCAAATGATCCAAAATATCCCTACAATTTTCAGGATTTTTTACTAAACATTAATCAATCTCCAAACCCAAATCCTGAATATTTTTCATCTCCTCAAAATTACACACGTGATCCAAACTTTCCAAATTTTCAAGACAACTTAAATGTTCATCATCCGTCTTCAGCTCAAATGTACCCATACCCTCTAATGTCTTCATCACAATCTTCCATTACCCCGGGATCTCATGGGAATTCTTCCCGAATGAATACATTGAGCTAAGGCAAAGAAGTTCCAAGTCTCGGAGAGATTCAAGTTCCATCCCAACATGTTACTCAAGCGAGAGCCAATCGTGGGAGACGCACTCGTGGAATAGGCAATCGTGGGAGAGCCACAACTGAAAGGGTAGCACGAGTCAAGTGGAATAAAGCTTAAGATTTGTTACTCATTAGTGGTTGGATTAACACCACCACTGATTGTATAACAAACACTCAACAAACGGTGGAGGCTTTTTGGGAGAGGGTTGAAGAGTATTAAGCCACCAATAAGGAGGAAAACTGGCCTAAGAGGATTCTCTCCACGATTAAACTAAGATGGCAAAACATTTCATCCGCTTTGTCCAAATTCGTGGGAGCTTACACGAGTGCCAAAAATTGCCAAGGTAGTGGGGAAAATGATTGTGATGTCATGACGAAAGCACACTCTATTTACAAAGGCAATCATGACCATGACTTTCACTTTGAGCATGCATGGCATGAACTCAGGACTGAACCAAAATTCCACACGTGGGTTGCATCAAATATTGCATCTGTTGGAGGAGGCTCGAAGAGGACCGAGGTTAATGAATTTGGAGCTTACACATCCAGTGTAGGGTCAGGCCCCCAGTCGAGTGCTTCTGGAAGTAAAAGTGCTCCAGTGAGGCCCGAAGGCATAAAGACAGCAAAAAGAAAGGGCAAACAACTAGATGGGTGTTCAAGTGATCAAGCCACGAAAGATGTTGCAGAGGCAATGCCATTCTTTTTGCGAGCAAACCGGTGAAAGGAACAAGGAGTCAAATGTAGATAAGGTGAAAGCCGCTCGTGATAACATGGTTGCACAGAAGGTTATGTTGCTTAATAAGCTGATTATGGAGCATAACCTCGAAGACTGGCAAATCAAATGCAGGGACAGCCTCATAAAAGAGTTGTTCCCGGACAACGATAACTAGATAAGTAAGATTTGTATGTTTGTTATTGTGGGTGCATGTGTTAAATTTCCTTAAGTGAAGCGTCGCTTCACATTGTGGTATGTTTGTTGTTATCATTTCATGTCTTTTCCCCTCAATTGAAGACTAACTCCACATTATTCCAATTATGTTATCTATGTTTGACGAAACCAACAATAAAAACATCTAGATAAATATGAAAATAGAGGAAAAAAAGGAAAAATAAATTTATCACAGAAGCAACCGCGGATCGAATCAAAACCTCCATCTGCATAGTCACACCATTCGCGGACAGAAGAAGGGGGTACGTGTCCAACATGCCCTCATCCCACGAGTTACACACATGTCAGACAAGAAACCCCACGTGGCGACTATCTGGAGATCACTCGTCACCTATAAAGGGGAAGAAAGAAATACATGAGAGGGACGTTTGGAAGGCAGGAGAAAGAATAAATGAGCAGACATAGCACAGTATCCTAAGAAGAGTAAAATTCAGAAAGAAAAGGGGAGAAAGGGAAAGAAAGTAGAATGCTCAAGAACTTTTTTATCAGGATAAGGAACCGCTCTGCGGACAAGTGTCAAGACCATCCGCGGGTAGCCATTTGGACTCTTCCTTGCTATTTGGAAGTCTGAAGTGAGAATCAAGAATTTGTAACTGTTAAACCCTAAGCCAGCGAACGGTGACAGGTAAATGATTGATTCCCATTTCGTTGAGGAAACCTCGATGAGGGGATAATATCTCTAAGCGCTTAAGATTGTTGACGCGGCACAGGTTGGGCCGTATCATTTATTTCGATACGGGTCAGGTAAACCCGTTGGGAATATTGAAGGCCCCACTGGGTCTATTCCCGGGTCCCACTAAAAATGGAGACCTTTTTTAGTTCGAGGTTCGTCATTGGCACCGTCTGTGGGAACCCCCTCACGCTAAGGGGTTCCTATGAAAGCTTTTATTTTGAAAATTAAGTAAAGACCCCCAGATCCTGGAAGGGATGGGGGGTCCGCGTCTATGTATAAAAAATAAAGATCCATGAGTCTTTGACTTACCGGAATTATGACATTGACAAAATGAGTGATAATCAAAACAACGCGACCCAGGACATGAGCCAGGGGATCCACCGCGATCAAGAGGCCTCAACTATGTATGTCCCGTTGATACCTCAACCCGATCCAGATGGTGAAACAGGAGGTCAGCCCCACGATACCCCTCTACATCACTATTATAATCATCATGGAGCAGAAGGAGAACATATACATCAGAGTTTCTGGTATTATGAAGTTAATCTTGAGCAGCCTAATCCTCTACATCAAGAATAAGCACAGTATTACTATTATGATCACTGGGGACAGAACTCGCGTCAACAAGGGACTGCCCACCATGGTGAACAGCATGGAAATTTTGATAGATGTTATACTGCGTACAACAACCGGGCGATGCATTCGGCAACATGAACTATGGCTTTCAAGGTCAGGCAATGCCATACCAACCATGGCAGAATGATCAGCGGCAACATGAGAACAAACACCGACGCGGAGAGCGATCCACGGACGTTTCCACCTCCACCAAATCTGATTCAGTAGATAAAAGAACGGAAGGGCCGACGGTCCTCCCATCTGTTTTCACCAGAGAAATCTGCTCCGCGATAGTACCAAAAAGATGGCGAGATGTGGGCCTTATGAGTATGATGGAACGACTGATCTTGAGGATCATCTCTGCCATTTTACAACCACGATGGGTATAAATGAATACAATGATGCCATTTCATGCCGAACTTTCCCCTCGACCCTGACAAAAATCGCCCTCACGTGGTTTACTTACCTGCCAAAAAACTCAATCATGCCAGGAGTTAGGGAAACACTAGGACAGTTTTTTACTTAATTCACAAGTGTGGTAGTGCAAATCCCCAACTTTAATCATGAAGCAGCAATCATCATTCTCATTGGGAATTTGGCAGAAGGAGATTTCAAGACGTATTTGTTTCGGAAAAAGCCGGCCAGTTACGATGATTTAAGGGATCGAGTGTCAAGACAAATCGAAGCCGAGAAGGTGGCCGCATCCAGCTCAAGAGCAAACACAGGCAATCAGGACTTTTTTGGGAAGCTTGCCGGAAAATTCAAAAAAGAGAAGACTATCCGCGGACCTATCATCCTAGAGAGAACCTTTATAGAAATCAAGAACTGAGATTTCCGCCGCAGAGAGAAGATCGGCACAATCAGACACCTGATTGGGAAGTTCCTGAACCTAGACCTGACGATCCCCACCATCGACAGAACCGATACCAAGGACAACAAGATCAGCATAGAGATGCCCCATTTTTCAATCGAGGAAGTGGTAGAGGACGAAGATGGCACGGAGGTAGACACAACTACGCACCCAATATGCAAAGATCTATTAATCAGGAAGGAGCCCGAAGACTTGGAGAGGGCCACATACCAGAGCCCGAGGGTTTTATAAATACCCTTGCTGGAGGATACTCCATGAAATGATTAAGTAGACAAGAAAAGAGGAACTACGAGCGAGAGGGAAAACAACCACCGTCCGCGTCAAGCAGAAACATCTCTCTGTCACAACATGAAGAGATAACTTTTTCCCCAAAAGACACTGAGGAAGTAAGAATGCCGCACTCTGACCCTTTGGTCATCCATGCTCAGATAGCTTCCATGACAGTCAAAAGGGTCTTCATTGATACTGGTTCATCCATTGATATATTATCATGGGATGCTTTCTCTCAGATGGGGATCTCCGTGGCATCATTGAAGTCGTATGCGGGCACTTTGATTACGTTCTTGGGAGGTGAAGTGCAGGTGGCAGGAACGATCGAATTGACAGTAGTCTTACGGACAACCCCAAAAAGGTAAATGGAGAAAGTTGTGTTCACAGTAGTAAAAGTGCCAATCGTGTACAATGCTTTGTTGGGACGCATCTCGCTCTATAAACTTCAGATGATAGTATCAATCTATCACTTTGTCGGAAAATTCCCTTTTACCAGGGGGAGGAGTAGGTGAAGTTCGCGGCCAACAACCTGAAAGCAGGAGCTGTTATTTAACTTCTATCAAGAGAAAGAAAGAAATAATGTGCATCAGTGAGAAATTTGAATCCATGGTGGGAGACAGCAACCCATCAGAACCTTAGGAAGCTGAACTTGAAGTTAGACTGACAGAGGCAAGGATACCAACCGCTGATGAAAGGATTGTTTACACACCTTTTCCGAACCCCGAAGAGAAGATTTATATGGGACAAGTGTTAGAGCCAGAGGAAAAAGATCGGGTCTTGGAGATCATAGTAAGGTCAAGGGATGTTTTTGCATGGACTCCGCGAGACCTTTTAGGAGTCTCGTCCATGACTGCATATCACACTTTGAGGATCCGTCCAGGAACAAAGCCCATAGTACAGAAGAAAAGAAAAATGGCCCCCGAAAAGGCAGCTGCGGCAAAGGAAGAAACTGATAAACTGTTAGAAGCAGGATTTATAGAGAAAGTGGAAGATTCAGATTGGCTCTCAAATGTGGTTCTAGTGAAAAAGTCTAGTGAAAAGTGGAGGATGTGCATTGATTTCACCGATCTCAATAAGTCCTGCCCCAAAGACAATTACCCATTACCATCCATAGACGAACTCGTTGACGGAACTGCGTGTAACAAAGTCCTCAGCTTTCTTGATGCTTATTCTGGGTATAATCAAATATGCCTGGACCCACAAGACAAAAAGGTAACTGCTTTCATCACCAACCAGGGAGTATTTTGCTACCGCGTCAGGCCTTTTGGACTCAGAAATGCCGGAGCTACGTTTCAGAGAACTGTAGATCGAATTTTTCGCAGACAGATTGGGAGGAATGTGTCGATATATGTGGATGATATTGTGGTTAAGAGCAAAAGAGTAGAAGATCACGCGGCAGACCTACAAGAGACATTTGATTCCCTTATGAAGGTTCGATAAAGTAAAACAAGTTAATATAGAAATACTCTAGAAGGGGGGGTTGAATAGAGTATGCTGGTTTTTCGCAGATAATCTCAAGACTTTTGAAGCTTTTGCAAAACCCTTTGAGATTAGACGTAATACTTCTTCTGGCAAACCTGAATCACAAAGTTAAACAATTCGAACCAAGTGCAGAAATAAGGTAAAGCAGTAAGTAAAGGACTCAATGAATTGTTTACGAGGTTCAGCACGAACTTGTCCTACGTCCCCGCCTATGGTTCTTCCACAACCCTAGGATTCAACCGGCTTTTATTGATTCACAAGACTTATGATCCTATACAATTGCAGTCTAGTCAACTCACGTTTCCTTGGAGTCCTAGACAAATCTAGAAGAGCCCCACCTCTCTCAGCTATCTAGTACGATCCTCTTACACTTCGTGAATCAATCGCCTAGTGTCCACTTCCTGAGTTACAAAAACTCTCGAGTATAACACTCACTCGAAATATATCCTATAAGCTCACTGTGTAACTCTCAAATGCTTTGAAATTAAATAACAGACTCTTAAGAACTAGCAGAGAGCACACGAAGAAGACAGATTTCACTTGAAGGCTTGAGTGCGAATGAGAGCTTGTGTTCAACGAATGTATCTCTATCTTCTCTTCTTCCTTTCCTTTATAGAGAACAAATTGGCGCCTCCAACAAAAAAGAATCTTCTCTTCAACGGCTAGGCTGGTCATGGTTATCTTCGAGATCTTCTATACTTTAAGAAACTTTGAAGCCATGATCTCCGATTGTGTCCTTCTCAACTTCAAGCTTTAAGAAAGGAGATGATATTTGAAAAGCTTCCTGAAATGTTAGAATATAATATCTGGAAGCATATATTAATATAAAATAATATTCGAGCATAATATCATATAGAACAGGTTTTGTGTTTATCAACACAGTTGTAGCTTCAAGACCTTTGACACAAACTGACAATCAAAGCCTTTGAAACTTTTTCCGATTTTCATCAAGGGAGAGGAGTTATCAATCTCCCCCTTGATGAAAGATAAAACATGTGTATCCCTGCAACTAAGTCAAACATATATAGTATAAGGAAAATCGGACTAAGTACCTGCATTGGTTAGACGAATGTTGGATTATAATTTTAAAACATGAAATACATCCAACTGAAAACAAAACAAGGTCTTCCAAGACCTTTGGTTTACATCAATTAAAAAGTTTCAAAGTCTAAACCACAATAGATCATCTCCCCCCTTTTGTATTTCAACAAAAGGAGGAGGTAAAATAGTCACCAAAAGTATTGAAACAGTTTCCAAAAACCAGCAATATTTCAGACTCAGGGTTAGGGTAGGGTAGGATAAGGTTAAGCTTCATTGTCCGGAGCATCATCCGTGAGCAGCGACCTCAGACCTTGCAACAGCTTGGACACCCCGCTCATCTCCGTCATAAACTCCTTGTGCAGATCCTTGATATCCAGGCGAACTTCCTCCAAGCCCAACTCCAGGTTGTCCATGTGCTCATCAATGGCAGAGGCAGTGGGAAGAGTCTTTGAGGGAGAGGCAAGACTCCAAGTCCCTTGGGGGGACTGAGTGATGCCAATCTTCTCAAAGCTCTTGGAGTCGAACTTACCCATATGACAATGTTGTTCTTCATTTTTTAAATCAATTCCAGAAGCTTTGAATATATGGGTCAAAAGGGTGGCAAAGGGGAGGGGAGTTCCTTTTCTGGCTTTTCGAGTGTGAGCCATGGATCCTAGAATGGTATTGGCCAGATCAAGATCAAGGTCATTCAAGATGCGGTATAAAAGGACCATGGCATTATCGGTTAGTAGGGAGCCATAGTTTAAACGGGGTAGGAGGCAACACACAATGATGTTGAAAATAATTTTTGCCTCGAGGGTAAAGGATGAGTGGGTAAGCTGTCTTGAGGTGCTGTTGGATGCTTCGGCTAAGAGATATTTGGATCTGGTAAGGGCAATGCACTGTTCTTTAGTGGGGTTTTTAGGAGTGGGTGGACAAGGTCTAGGTAGGCCAAGGAAATCAGCAAAGTCAATGGAGTTGAAACAGATTCTAACTCCCTTGACGACATATTCCAAAGACCAACCATCGGCATTGCTTTTGGCTTTTATATTTATGTAGAACAGGGAGGTAAGTTGGGGATAATAGACAGCTTCAAGGTTGAGAAGGGTCCAGGCAGGGGATTTTTTGAGTAGAGAGATGCATGCCAGATTCAAAGCTTCAAAGAATGCAAGATCTAAAAAATCAGAACAACAAATCTTAAGAGTTCGAAACTCATCTACCCACTTTCCAGCCATCTCAGCATTTCCAAACCATGAAGAGGGCAAGGATTGGTTACCTGGATGAGAGCAGGTGGATCAACATTCTTCCTGCGAACCTGTGTGGGAGCAGTCCTCTTGGCAGACGCCTCAAGGCTTTTGAGAGTGCCCTTCCTGATGCGCTTGGGAGATGAAGGCTTTGTTGCCGGGGCTTTCCGCTTCTTTGGAGACGGGGGAGGAGGAGGAGGAGAAGGAGAGGGAACAGGTTCTGGCTCCTCATCCTCTTCATCCTTAGACCCCGAGTCCTCAGCGGACCCTTCAGCGTCGTCTCCTTCAGCATCCTCGTCGTCTCCGGTCTCGTCTTCCTCCTCTTCTTTTTCCTCTGGTTCCTCCTCAGTGGGAACCTCCTTCTCAGCCTCTTTTTGAACTCTCTCGGCCTTCTCCTCGGCCAATTTCCTCGCCAGCTCGGCCTCTTCCTCGGCCTTTCTCTTTCTCAGAGCTTCTTCCTCGGCTTCATTGGCAGCATCTCATTCCAAAATCGCATCTAGATCCTCCTCTTCCTCCTCTTCGTCCACCTCCTTAGCAATGATTTTCTTTTTCCCTTTTTGCTTAGCACTGAGAGGTTTCTTCATTAAGCGCTTCATAGAACGCTTGGTTTCTGTAGTCATGCTCTTAGAGATGGTGCTCTGGAAAGTAGCTGGGACGATTGCTTCTGGAGTGGGTTCAGGTTGAGGGGAAGTAGGAGTGGCATGGCGTCCCTTGGGGGTGGCGCTAAGACGTTTGGGAGTGAAGGTTTTCTTTGATTTGGGAGCCATGGAGATATTCGGCTAGGGTTTCAGAACAGGTTGAGAGATTGAAGAAGAAGAAGAATTGGAAAGGTTTTAGGTAAATCTGAAGTTGTGAGGTAATCGAGTGAGGTTTGGGGTTTAAAAGGGGAGAGAAGGTGAGGTGATGGGACGGGTTTAGAGTTCCAATGAGAGTAATCATAACATTGCCATTTTGAAAATATTTCAATTCAAAATTCAAACCTTCTTCTCACAATTTAAAATAGGAGGGAAGAAATCCGAAAATATCGTTTCCAAAAATAAAACACATACTCGGATAGAGAAATAAAATATGCGACATATATAAAGAAGTTTAAAATCCATTAAAAACTATATTTGATCAAATATCTAAAAAGATATTAACCAAATATATGATCCGATATCTGTTCTCTACCATTCAATTCACAAACCTTGACATAATTCTCAAAGGTCTTGACGGTGAGTAGAATTTATCTTTCGTAAAGGGAAAGCTCCCCCTACGAAAGTGCATCCTTGTTAAGCATCTCAATCTCACGTTTAATGAAGGTGAACCTGTCCTCTGCCAAAGGCTTAGTAAAAATGTCAGCCCATTGATAATGAGTAGAAATAAAGGATATGGACACATCACCTTTTTCGACATGATCCCTAATGAAAGGATGTCTCACATCAATATGTTTGGTCCTTGAATGCTGAACATGATTCTTTGTGATTGATATGGCACTTGTATTGTCACCCTTAATGGGAATACCTTTGAGGTTGATGCCAAGATCTCTCATTTGTTAAGCTATCCAAAGGATTTAGGAGCAACATGCTCCAGCTGCTATGTATTCGGCTTCAGCAGTGGATAGAGCAACTGAGTTTTGTTTCTTTGAATGCCAACTGATCAAGGATGCTCCTATGAATTGGAAACATCCTGAAGTGCTCTTTCTATCCACCTTATAGCCTGCAAAATCTGCATCAGAATACCCGATTAATGTAAAATCTTTTTGCTTTGGGTACCACAAGCCAAGCTCCTTAGTGCCATTGAGATATCGAAAGATCCTCTTCATAGCTACGAGGTGAGATTCTTTAGGATCAGCTTGAAACCTAGCACACATGCAAACACTAAACATGATGTCAGGTCTACTAGCTGTAAGATATAGTAAGGATCCAATCATTCCTCGATACTCCTTTTGATTGACGCTCTTCCCAGTCTTGTCTTGATCTAAAGATAATGTTGAGCTCATGGGTGTCTTGGCTGCTTTGGATCGATCCATCTTGAATTTCTTCAAGAGATCCTTAGTGTACTTGCTTTGGTTGACAAAGATCCCTTTCTTGGATTGATGAACTTGTAATCCCAAAAAGAAGTTGAGTTCACCCATCAAGCTCATCTCAAATTCACTGTACATGATGTCAGAAAATTCATTGCACAAAGATGTGTTAGTATCACCAAACAATATATCATCAACATATATTTGAATAACCAAAATGTCCTTTCCTTTGGTCTTGATAAAAAGAGTCTTGTCGATCAACCCCCTTTTAAAATCATTTTCTAAAAGATATTTTGATAAGCGCTCATACCAAGCTCTTGGGGCTTGTTTCAAACCATAAAGCGCTTTGTCTAGTTTATAAACATGATTAGGAAATTCCGTACTTTCAAAACCTGGGGGTTGAGCCACATAAACTTCTTCCTCTAGGAAACCATTAAGAAAAGCACACTTGACATCCATTTGATATAACTTGATGCTCATAAAAGATGCAAATGCTAATAAAATGTGATTGGCTTCACGCTTGGCTACGGGAGCAAAAGTCTCCTCGTAGTCAATACCTTCCTCTTGATTATAGCCTTGAGCAACAAGCCTTGCTTTGTTCCTCACGATCGTACCATTCTCATCTAGCTTATTTCGAAATACCCAACTTGTGCCAATGACTGATTGATGCTTTGGCCTAGGCTTCAAGGTCCAGACTTTGTTCCTTCCAAATTTGTTGAGCTCACTTTGCATAGCAATGGTCCAGTCTGACTCTTGAAGGGCCTCATCTACCTTCTTTGGTCCTATAAGAGAAACAAACGCATGAAAACCACAAAGATCTTTAAGTTTAGAACGAGTTTGAACACTAGATGTAGGGTCAGAAATGATATCCTTTAATGAGTGTGATGAAGAGTATTTGAATTTTCTTTTGCTAGTCTCAGCTCCTTGATTCGTCACACCAGCAGGATTGATTTGTGATACATCTGACTCCATGGATCTGTTAGGTTCAGTTACAACAGTTTATGACGTTTCAACATTGTTGGATTGGACACCAAGGGCTTTGGACGAATCTTCAACACCTTGGGCCAATTCTTCAGTGTTGAGAATCTGTTCCAGCATGTTCCTCTTCTCTGTGTTCTTGGTAGCAGCATCATCACCATCCTCGTTCTCTTTGAAGTCCATCTCAGGTAGCCCTCTTACAAGCCCTTTGGAAACAAGTTTCTGTAGTATATGTGGACTCACATGACCAAGTCTCCTGTGTCATAGCTTTGGATCGTCCGTCAAAGCCTTTACACAGGTTAAGCTTCCTTGTGCCACTTTCTCAGCATTTACAACATATATACTGTTGTAACGATATGCAGTCAGAACAACTTCACCTGCATCTTCTCTGCACACTAGACATCTTTTCTTGTTAAATATGACATCATTGCCACTACCACATAATTGAGAAACATGTTGTGAGCTGAATCTGCCATGTTTTACATTAACTTTTATATCGTTTTCTGCATACATTTCATGCATTTGGGCTAAGATAGTACAGAATCTATGTAATTTATGCTTATTTGCCAAATTATGGAATCTACACCAGTTTCTGTTTAATTTCGCAGAATTTAAGACAAATTACAACAGTTCTAAGAATGGTTGGAATTGGTTGGAAATCAACTACAGAAGTCTAAGGTCAAGAAGCAGTGGAACCAGGACAAATCAAACCGGAGCCCAGATGTACTCGATCTAGAGTTACTGTACTCGATCTCGACAAGGGTGTCCGAGCTGAGCCTGGTCGAGCAGAGCTGATCGAGAAACTGAGAGTCAGAGACAACCCGACTCCGGAAGCCTTACTCGATCTCGAGTAAACTAGTCGAGATCGACAAACCCCTGATGCCATGTCCGGAGTCGAGGAGCTGTGCCAAGTCGAGAAGCCGAGGACTAAAGATGCCAAGCACCACTCTACTTGATCTCGAGGACATTACTCGATCTCGACAACCACCACAACGCCAGTCCGAGCCAGAGTCGGGGAAGAGTCCTCGACCAAGACCAACAGAGCCGAAGTCGACGTCACCAGTACTCGATCTCGAGTAGAGCTACTCGATCTCGAGGAAACTGTGTCCGGGAACGCGTTACGCGGTTTTGCTATCCTACTCTGATTGGGATTGCTTGCAGCCGAAGAATGCCGAGATCTATCCACAACTATCTACATCTATCCATGGAGCGAAGGCCTATCAATACATGGAAGACTTACCTATTGTAGATAGAATTTCCTTTTAGATTTAATTCCTTAATTGCATTTATTTACCATTAAGCTTTTAGATATAGATTTAGATAAAGATAGAGATATTCTATCCTTGAATAGCAAGGAGTAGAAGGCTATAAATAAAGCCCATGGGGCTGATTTTAGGAATCATTCAATTCACAAGTTAGAGAAGTAGTTCCACAGAGAGGGTTTAGGAGTTCAAAGGTTTTAGGGTTTTGGCGTTCAACGAAAGTTGGAGTGCCGGGATTGTAAAGACTTTGAATTTAGTTTAATGTGATCCTTGTTTGTGTTATTGAAATGAAAGTGAGTAGTCCACCCACTTCTGGGGCTGGGGTGAGCCCGACGGTGGCCATGTAAGGTGATGCGGTAAAGGTACAGTCTTGTTATGCAATTCGTCTTCTATCCCTATGAGCATGATTCTTTTGCGAGAGTTGAAGGTGATCCTTGTTTCTGTTATTGAAGCGAAAGTGATCTTAATGCAACATGGGTTAATTATGTGAAAAGGGTTATTAACAATTAGGGTTTATGCGAAAGCCTCTATCTTCCTATTTGTTAATAACGAAAGTTATTTTGATGGAAAGCATGATCTTTTATGCCTTTATGTATTACTTTGCATGGTTATCGTTGTGGTGTTGATACCCTGGCTTTGGAAGTTCTTTATATATTGTGTTTATTTTGTCCGAAATCTGGGTTCTGTGTTCGAAGTTTGCAAATTTAAAGTTTCTGTCTTTTTAGTCGATCTAGAGTAGTTTTAGTCGATATAGAGTACTGTTTATTCGAGATCGAGTACGTTGTTGTCTAGATCGAGTTTCTATTTCGATTCTGAGTTTTCTGTCGTCGCTGTCTATTATCGATCTCGAGTACTGCTTTGTCGAGATCGACCAGCTTCTGTCTTTGCCTTTATTTCTGCTTTCGTTTGTTATTTCTGTCTTTGTTTTTGTCTTTCTATTTTCTTTTCTGTGAGATTTACAACTACCTAGGATCCGCTGACACGCTTCCTCGTGGATCGATCCTAACTTCCCACTACTACATAGGGAGGAGGTCTTGTAATTATTTGCTGGGGCATGAATCTGGTTTGAATTATTTTATTATATTTTGAACTTGATTTCCTCCGTACAACAAATTGGCGCCGTTGCCAGGGAAGCTATCATTCGCGCCTTAGGTAGTCAGATCTCACTTTTCTTTTAAGTTACTTCACAGGTGTATGCGCCTTTCTGGTCAACCACCTGAGTTTGACGGCTTAGACAATCCGGAATGCCTCTTACACATCCAAGCTAAGCTAAAAAGAGCCATGGCGGCCGCAGAAACACAGGAACAGCTGATTGCGAGGCTTACAAGGGAACTGGCCGCTAAAGATGCTGCTATCGCCGCTGAGAAAGCAGGAAGGGAACAAGCAAAAGCTGAGCTTGCCCTATACCCAACCACTACAGAAGATTATATGCACCCGATTCTCGTCGTGCCTGAATCGGCCATTCTAATCCCTGAAAACAACTATGAAATTCGCACTCAATTCCTTATTGAAATTAAAAATCATGCTTTTCATGGTAGATTTAATGAATGCCCTCTGTGTCATATTACCAACTTTACTAACATGTGTCATACTCTTGCTGAAGGTACCACCTTGGAGTACGTCCTGATGAAAGCTTTCCGTTGGTCTCTCGCTGGTCCTGCATTGAAATGGTTGGAAGGGATGAAACCACGATCTCTCACGACATGGGCTCAAGTGAAGCAGGAATTTCTAAATAAGTTCTTTCCTCCTGCTAAGACAACGCTCCTTCACCAGAAGATCACATCTTTCAAACATCAGCCTGGGGAGCCGCTGGCAAAGGCTTGGGAACGCTATAAGGATCTACTGCGATCCTGCCCTACACATGGACAGCAACCCTGCGTAGTTCAAGAGATCTTCTTCAATTCTCTGGACCTGGCTGCAAAGGACATAATCAACACATATACCCATTATGAGTATCTGACAATGCCGCCTGCTGACGCATGGGCTGCTCTCGACAAGCTGACCAACTATGACAACAAGTATGGGACTCCAGTCAACTATGAGGAGAACCCCTACGCTAGGCCAGCACCATCCATGCCCCTATATGAGCCCCCTAAGGAGATTGATCCAAATGTTAGGGAGCAGTACTACAGAGATCAGAATAGGAAGCTCCTCAAGCAAGTAAAGTATCTTTCTATCAACCAGCCTTGCATTGAATGCGGATCGCAGCGGCACACCACTACTGAGTGCCCACACACAGAGCAAGTCAGGCTGGCAAAACACCACGAAGAGGTAGCTTACAGAAGGGGTCCCAATCGCTATATGGGGGACCAAAGGTTTCAGCAACCACAATGGAACCAGGGTGCCCCTAGGAACCCCCCACCCTACAGAGTTCTAGGACATCCGAAAAGGGACCAGAAAAGGGATGATCTACAGACAATCCTTGACGAGATGCGGAAGAACCATTCAGACACCAGGCAATCCTTCAACTCAGTCTACACTCAGATACAAGGTGTCAACTCTAGGCTTAGGGAAATCGATGTCTGCAGAAAGTCAGTGGAAACACAGATGATCCAACTAGCAGCAGAAATCCCCCGACAGTCAGGAACCCTGTCAGGATCTTCAGAACCAAATCCCAAGGGGAAGACTGGTCACATCGCTGCTGTAAAACTCAGAAGAGGCCATCAACTGCAAGAGCCAGAGGTCGGAAAGAAGCAAGGCGGACAAGCTGAGAAATAACTCGACATCGACCAGCAACAAGTCGATATCGACAAGAATTTAGTCGATCTCGAGCAAGGGAAACTCCATCTCGAGGAACAACTGGGAAATCCTTCTTCTGCACTGCACAACAACTCGAAATCGACTACAGTAGTCGATATCGAGGAAGATCAAGTCGAGATCGAGAAGACTGCTACACCTCCGACATCTGTTCTGGCTCCGGATCAGAAAAAGAAGCTGCATTTCCCAATAAAATCTCCAAAGGACCAAGCAGAAAAGAAATTTCAGCGCTTCATCAAGATGCTTCAGAAACTCAATGTCACCATTCCCTTCATAGAAGCTCTTAACGAGATGCCATCCTATGTCAAGTTCCTGAAGGAGATTCTGAGCAAAAAGAGGTCAATGGCGGAATTTACAAAGGAGTGCAACCATTTGGACATACTTGAGAAGAGGCCAGATCCAGGTAAGTTTGCTATAACCATTGGATTTGGTCCATATAAAATTAATGCTTTATGTGACCTTGGAGCTAGTGTGAGTATAATGCCTCTAACAATTTGGTCCAAGATTAAGATAGGTGCCCTAGAGCCTGTGGATGCTAGACTTTACATGGCCAACAACACGGTGGTCATTCCAACAGGCATGGTGGACAATGTACCAGTGCAAATTGGTAAGTTTTCCGTCCCTTCTGATTTCTTAGTTATTGATATGGCGGAAGACCTTACTTGTCCTATTATTCTAGGAAGGCCCTTCTTGGCGACCATGGATGCCAACATAAGCGTACGGAAGGGAGTGCTCACTTTCAACATCAGCGATGAGGTAATTGAGTATTCCTTTAATAAAACTGAAAGGCATACAGGTCCAATGAAAGATCTCAAATCTATATCAGTTGGTTACATTATTTGTGGGGAGCCTAAGGTAAAAAATATGACTCCTGAAGAGCTGGAAAAGAGGGATATGGAGGCCCAGGTGGAGAAGATCATGGCCATCCTGAACGAGGAAACAGAGAATTCACTCAACACGGACCAAGGTACGTCGTTATGGACTAACTATTTTTCGGATGCCTTAACAGGATGCAAGTATGGGGTCGTAGTCGACCAGAATTCTTCGATATCGAGGACTATGGTCGACCTCGACCAAAACCAGAAGCCTCCACCAGCACCAGCGTCGTCGAGCAGCCAAACTGAAGATCAGAACTCCTCGAGATTGAGTATCCTACTCGAGATCGACCACAACCTCGCTGCCTCGACTTCGCCTTCCTCGACGCTGACTCCACCAGACGGACATGACTCGTCGAGATCGACCAAGTTGGTCGAGATCGAGCAAGCCCCACCTTCCTCGACTCCAACAATCACGAGCAGCAACAGTCCACCACCAGAACCTGAAGAGTTGTCGAGATCGAGTACTCCTACTCGAGATCGGCCAAACACCGTGGTCCCCGATTCCGTGTCTGCGAAGGTAAGCCAAGGTATGGATCTTTCTTCTCCTATTTCCATTACAGATTTATCTATACATGGGAGAGGTTCGCCTTGGTATGTGCGCATATGTAGGATATCCAATGATGAGCCTAAGGAGTATGAAGTTGGAGAAAAGCTCTATGTCTCTAAATCAAAAGATTAGTGGTTCCCTAACAAATTCAACAAGAAGAGGATGAGGCCTTTCGTGGTGAACAAGATCCATTCTGGAGGATTGCAGCTGATGGACAAGAATGGAGTCTTATATGAAGCCCAAGCTACATGGGCCCTACAAATGCCACCTTGAGCTTAATAGAGAAAGTCGGTCTAGCGACTATAAAATCTAGAGCTTGTACATAAGCATTTATTTTTGGGACTTTTTGGACATTGTTTTGTTTGTTTTTGGTTTTGAAAATTTTTAGTTTTTCTATTGTGGGTATATGTCTTCTATACTTTTCAGGTCCAAGCAAGCTATATTCAGACTCGGCCAGGCATTCTTTCATTCGATATTAAGAGGCCCTGCACACTTGTCTAGTGAGTTTCTTTCTTTACCCTTGTTTTTATACAGTGAGGACACTGTAATGTTTAAGTATGAGGTGGGGGAAGGGCTTACTCTATGCATTATTGATTTATTTGACCATATTCGTACATATTTAAAGCTTAATTCTTGAATTGCTTATACATGGCCATTTTGGAAATCATTATTGATTTATGTGCTTATATGCATGTTTTCCAAAGATTGTGAAAAATGACCCCCATTGAATTTTTTTGATAAATGTCATGGAAGCTTTAATTGAACTCGACGATGCAAAATTGGATTCATTAGAGATATAGCATGAAATTGCCTAGTAGAGGGAAGTCACAATGAAGTGCATTATTTTCTTGAAAACCATGAAAGGGGGCAAAATTTGAAGTTATTTTTGACATGTTGCATGATAGGAGGATGGAGGACTTTATATTTCCATATAATGCTCATTTTTTAAATCCTAGCCTTACCTATGCTTATGCATCACAAAAGCCATATTATGCCTTATTTCATATATTACTCCACATGATCTAAATATTGCCATTCTTTACCTTATTTCCTATCCGGGGATTATGTTGAGAATGATGTTCCACTATGGAAATGTTATATGGTGTTTGTGTTGTTGTTATCATATTTGGAGTTTGGCAGGAAATTGTTTGAAAAATATGGAAAATTTAATGAGTGAGAAAAAATCCAATCACCTCAGGAGATAAAGGTAGATTGACCCTGCTTGCTAAGATAATAGTTTGGCGAGATGGGACACATTGTGGGGAGTCCAAAGCACTAAGTATCCGGGGCTATTCATGACACCCATGTTTGTGACTCGCGAGAAGGCAGTGCTGAGGTTAGAGAGGTAAAAGCATTATTATTGATAAAAGCATTATGAAAGGTGATGAATCGTATGAAAAAAGAGTGTGGTATGAAAGGTTTTGAAATACTCCATTTCCCCGGATCATTAGCACCACATTGCCAAAAATTGCCCACCTTTAGCCTTTTACCAATCTACTCCTTATTTGATCTTAAATTAAAGTCCTCTTGATTATTGATGCTTTGTCACAAATGAATGTTTTTTGCATAACCCTCCTTTTCTGAGTAGATGTTGCTTTTTAATTGCACATGCATGGATTTGTGACATTAGTACCTTTTCGAGGATGGTAATTGACTGCAGGGACATATGAGAATGAATCTAATATGTTGAGAGTTTTGATTCCTTCCCCTGAATGACAAATAAAAGTATTGCTTGAGGACAAGCAATCTTAAGTATGGGGTGTTTGTTGTGAGCTGAATCTGCCATGTTTTACAGTAACTTTTATATCATTTTCTGCATACATTTCATGCATTTGGGCTAAGATAGTACATAATCTATGTAGTTTATGCTTATTTGCCAAATTATGGAATCTACATCAGTTTTTGTTTAATTTCGCAGAATTCGACACAAATTACAACAGTTCTAAGAAAGGATGGAAATGCTCGGAAATCAACTACAGAAGTCTAAGGTCAAGAAGCAGCGGAACTAGGACAAATCAAACCGGAGCCCAGATGTACTCGATCTAGAGTTACTGTACTCGATCTCGATAAGGGTGTCCGAGCTTAGCCTGGTCGAGCAGAGCTGATCGAGAAACTAAGAGTCAGAGACAACCCGACTCCGAAAGCCTTACTCGATCTCGAGTAAACTAGTTGAGATCGACAAACCCCGGATGCCATGTCCGGAGTCGAGGAGCTGTGCCAAGTCGAGAAGCCGAGGACTAGAGACGCCAAGCACCACTCTACTCGATCTCGAGGACATTACTCGATCTCGACAATCACCACAGCGCCAGTCCTAGCCAGAGTCGGGGAAGAGTCCTCGACCAAGACCAGCAGAGCCGAAGTCGACGTCACTAGTACTCGATCTCGAGTAGAGCTACTCGATCTCGAGGAAACCGTGTCCGGGAACGCGTTATGCGGTTTTGCTGTCCTACTCGGATTGGGATTGCTTGGAGCCGAAGAATGCCGAGATCTATCCACAACTATCTACATCTATCTATGGAGAGAAGACCTATCAACACATGGAAGACTTACCTATTTTAGATAGAATTTCCTTTTAGATTTAATTCCTCAATTGCATTTATTTATCATTAAGCTTTTAGATATAGATTTAGATAAAGATAGAGATATTCTATCCTTGAATAGCAAGGAGTAGAAGGCTATAAATAAAGCCCAGGGGGCTGATTTTAGGAATCATTCAATTCACAAGTTAGAGAAGTAGTTCTACAGAGACGGTTTAGGAGTTCAAAGGTTTTAGGGTTTTGGAGTTCAACGAAAGTTGGAGTGCCGGGATTGTAAAGACTTTGAATTTAGTTTAATGCAAGTTTCTTTTTATACATCAATGTCTGCTATTGCGATGAAGAGCGAGTAGTCCACCCACTTCTGGGGCTGGGGTGAGCCCGACGGTGGCCATGTAAGGTGATGCGGTAAAGGTACAATCTTGTTATGCAATTCGTCTTCTATCCCTATGAGCATGATTCTTTTGCGATAGTTGAAGGTGATCCTTGTTTGTGTTATTGAAGCGAAAGTGGTCTTAATGCATATTGGGTTAATTATGTGAAAAGGGTTAGTAACAATTAGGGTTTATGCGAAAGCCTCTATCTTCCTATTTGTTAATAATTCAAGTTATTTTGATGGAAAGCATGATCTTTTATGTCTTTATGTATTACTTTGCATGGTTATCGTTGTGGTGTTGATACCCTGGCTTTGGAAGTTCTTTATATACTGAGTTTATTTCGTCCAAAATCTGGGTTCCGTGTTCGAAGATTGCAAATTTAATGTTTCTGTCTTTTTAGTCGATCTAGAGTAGTTTTAGTCGATCTAGAGTACTGTTTACTCGAGATCGATTACGTTGTTATCTAGATCGAGTTTCTGTTTCGATTCCGAGTTTTCTATCGTCATTGTCTTTTGTCGATCTCGAGTACTACTTTGACGAGATCGACCAGCTTTTGTCTTTGCCTTTGTTTGTTATTTCTGTCTTTGTTTTTGTCTTTCTGTTCGCTTTTCGGTGAGATTTACAGCTACCTAGGATCCGCAGACACCCTTCCTCGTGGATCGATCCTGACTTCCTACTACTGCATAGGGAGGCGGTCTTGTAATTATTTGCTGGGGCACGAATTTGGTTTGGTTTATTTTATTATATTTTGAACTTGATTTCCTCCGTACAAAAAACACTAAGCAAATTATACTTCAAACCATTCTCAAGATAAACATTTTTAATACTATAGTTGGAATCACTCCCAACACTACCAATACCAACGATGTCACACTTTCCTTTGTCACCAAGAGTGATTGTTCCAGTTGATTGCTTCTTTAGATCATGAAAGAGAGAACTTCTTCCACCCATATGCCTCGAGCATCCACTATCAATAATCCATTTTTGCTCTTTCACCTTGGTGATCTTCTGCAAAACAAACATCAACCTTTGTCGCTAGACCAATAAGCAAATTTAGATCCATTATTGGGATAAACCATATTTGGTAAAATAGTGCCTTTGGGGACCCAAACTTGCGTTATACGTTCTTTTCTCAAATGAATACAAAATGTATTTCGAATGATATGTGGATCATTTCTTCTATAGGGGCGGGTGACATATAGGATAGGTTCTGCGTCCTTTTGCCTTTACAAAAGTGGTAATGTGCTTCTTCTTTAAAAATCTTGGATTGTAACCAATACCACTTTTGTTTAGAGAACTTTGTTGCTCACCCAACATCCTATCAAGAGTGCCTTTGGATTTGGTAAAAATTATGAGGGATGTCTGTTGGTCTTGAATCTTATTATTCAGGGAGATCTTCTCATTCTCCAAGTCATGATGTTCAGTTCTTACATAGGAGAGATCTTGCTTGAGTTTAGATTTCTCTGAGTCAAGAGTCTTGACTTTAATGTCAAGACTTGAATAAGAAGCTTCAAGACTTTTGACCCTCATAGACAGATCCTCAATAGTTCTTTCCTGGTCTACAGTTTTCTTAATAAGAGTGTTAGTCTGGGCAATAAGTTTCTCTTCATTGGCAATCATATTAGAAAGGATGTCTCTTGGTCTTGAATCTTATTATTCAGGGAGATCTTCTCATTCTCTAAGTCATGATGTTCACTTCTTAGAGAGGAGAGATCTTGCTTGAGTTCAGATTTCTCTGAGTCAAGAGTCTTGACTTTAATGTCAAGACCTGAATAAAAAGCTTCAAGACTTTTGACCCTCATAGACAGATCCTCAATAGTTCTTTCTTGGTCCACAGTTTTCTTAATAAGAGTATTAGTCTGGGAAATAAGTTTCTCTTCATTGGCAATCATATTAGAAAGGAATTCCGATAATACCTCTTTTGGACTTGCCATAAGTTCTCTTACAGTTACCTCAAGCTTCTCATCGTGGGATTCATCTCCCGAGGCCATAAGACATACATTGGCCTTCTCATCATGGGATTCTGAGTCAGAATCGCTCCAAGTTGCCACCATGGCTTTCTTTTTCCATCTATCACCTTTCTTGGACTGGCTCTTCGTCTTTTGAGGGCAATCTTTCACAAGATGGTCTGTTTCACCACATTCAAAACAAGACAAAGGTTTAGTCTTCTTTTCATATTTGTTGTATTGAAACTTACCTCGAAATTTAGAAGAATCTGATCCATCCTTGTTGTTGAATTGCTTCTTCATTTTGAGGATTTGAGAGAGGCCTCTTGTGATAAGAGCAAAAGGATCATCCTCATCGTCATCCTCATCTTTAGAATTAGACACATCTTTGGGCTCATCCTTCTTAGACTTGATCGCCAAGTTCTTGGTGCTTGCTGGAAGTTCTCCATCGTCTTCATTGAGAATCATCTCATGTGTGATCAGCTTCCCAAGCAAGTCATCAAGGGGCAGAGTGGTGAGATCTTGGGCTTCCTCTATGGCTGTTACTTTAGGACCCCATTTTTCCTTTGGGAGGCACCTCAATATCTTCCTCACTTTCTCAATGTTCTTAAAACTCTTGCCGAGAGAGTCAAGGTTGTTGGTGATTTCCGTGAACTGTGTGAACATGGCCTCGAAAGACTCATCAGGCTTCATTTTGAAAAGTTCATACTTTCGAAGGAAGATACTGATCTTGGTGTCCTTCACCTGGCTAGTTCCTTTGTAGGTGACAACCAGCTTGTCCCAAATCTCTTTAGCTGACCTACAAGATGAAATACGGTTAAACTCATCAGTGCTAAGACCACAATAAAGTAAGTTAATATCCCTGTAGTTTTTGGAGACGAGTTCAAGATCCGGTTGGATGTATTCAGCCTCAGTCTTTGCAATTTTGGTTCCATTTGGTCCGTCTTTCTCTGGAACCTTCGGACCATTCTCTATAATGTTCCAAAGTTCCAGATCTTGATCTATAATGAACATCTTCATCAATGATCTCCAATGGACAAAGTTGTTTCCAACAAAGAGTGGTGGTCTACTAGTAGACCTTCCCTGTGCAAATCCTCCGCTTGCTTCACCATACATGATAAAAAAACTCACAAGATTGTTAGATCGAAAGCAGTGAGTAAAACTCTGATACCAATTGAAGGTTCGATAAAGTAAAACTAGTTAATATAGAAATACTCTAGAAGGGGGGTTGAATAGAGTATGCAGGTTTTTCGCAGATAATCTCAATACTTTTGAAGCTTTTGTAGAACCTTTTGAGATTAGACGTAATACTTCTTCTGGAAAACCTGAATCACAAAGTTAAACAACTCGAACCATGTGCGGAAATAAGGTAAAGCAGTAAGTAAATGACTCAATGAATTGTTTACGAGTTTCGACACGAACTTGGCCTACGTCCCCGCCTAGGGTTCTTCCACAACCCTAGGATTCAACCAGCTTTTATTGATTCACAAGACTTAGGATCCTAATAGCTCACCGAGAAGCCTCTCTCCTATATAATTGCAATCTAGTCAACTCACGTTCCCTTGGAGTCCTAGACCAATCTAGAAGAGCCCCACCTCTCTCAGCTATCTAGTACAATCCTTTTACACTTCGTGAATCAATCGCCTAGTGTCCACTTCATTAGTTACAAAAACTCTCGAGTATAACACTCTATCGAAATATATCCTATAAGCTCACTGTGTAACTCTCAAATGCTTTGAAATGAAATGACAGACTCTTAAGAAATAGCAGAGAGCACACGAAGAAGACAGATTTCACTTGAAGGCTTGAGTGCGAATGAGAGCTTGTGTTCAACGAATGTATCTCTGTCTTCTCTTCTTCCTTTCCTTTAGAGAGAACAAATCGGCGCCTCCAACAAAGAAGAATCTTCTCTTCAACGGCTAGGCTGATCATGGCTATCTTCGAGATCTTCTATACTTGGAAACTTTGAAGCCATGATCTCCGATTATGTCCTTCTCAACTTCAAGCTTTAAGGAAGGGGATGATATTCGAAAAGCTTCCTGAATTGTTAGAATATAATATCTGGAAGTATATAATAATATAAAATAATATTCGAGCATAATATCATAGAGAACAGGTTTTGTGTTTCATCAACACAGTTGTAGCTTCAAGACCTTTGACACAAACTGACTGTCAAAGCCTTTGAAACTTATTCCGATTTTCATCAAGGGAGAGGAGGTATCCCCTTCGCGGAGGAGGATAGAACATGAACGCAAAAAAATGTGTCTTTGGAGTAGATTCTGGAAAGTTCCTTGGTTTTATGGTCAGTCATCGAGGAATTGATGTAAACCCTGAAAAAGGTCGTGGCAGTCCAGAATCTCCAACCACCGCGGACAATCAAAGAAATACAGTCCTTAAACGGAGCAGTAAACTACCTAAGCCAAATGTTCATGCCTGGCGGAAAAATCTTTACCTTTCTTCGCGTTACTCAAGAAAAAGGGCCCAATACACTGGACCCCAGAATTGCAGAAAGCTTTTGGGGAATTAAAAGTTTTCTTATCAACACTACCCACCCTACAACAACTAGAGAAACAGGAGGCTTTACACATGTACCTATCAGTAAAAAAACATTACCATCAGCGCGGTCTTAACACGAGAAGAGAAGTATCCCGTATACTACATCAGTCGTGTGCTGCAAGATGCTGAGACGTGGTATGAACCAGTGGAAAAGATGATTTTATGTCTGGTGTTCGCGGCAAGAAGATTGAGACCCTACTTCCAGGATCATGTCATCCGAGTAATGACCGACCAACCTTGGCAACAGATTCTACACTCCCCGTGCCTGTCAGGAAGGATGATGAAGTGGGCGGTTGAGTTGACAGAATTTGAAATTGAATACACCCCGCGACGGGCAATGTTGGCTCAGACACTGGCCAATTTCATCAGTGAAACAAGTTTTGAGCTAAGCGCTCAAACAGAAAAAAGCGAGTGGACACTCAAGGTAGATGGCGCGGCCAACAACGACGGATGCGGAGCTGGAGTTACTCTCCCTGCACCTGATGAGCAACAGCACAACTACGCTTACAAACTAAATTTTCAAGCCACGAACAATGAAGTTGAGTATGAGGCCCTGCTCGCGGGCCTAGAGATAGCTTTGATCAAGGGAGCCAGACAAGTATCCATTTACACCGACTTATAGGTTATCGCATGACAGATAAAAGAGGAGCAAGAAGCCATAACTGGGTTAATGTCTGACTATCAAAGAAAAGTACAAGCATTGTCAAAGGCGTTCTTGAGTTTTTGCTTGACAGTGATCTCCAGAAATGACAACCAACAGCCAGATGCATTGGCTCGAATGAGGGTAGTTATGCCCGAAAGAGTGGGGAAAGAGGTTTTCCTCGAAAGAATGAGTAGTCGCAGGCTTATCCAAGAAGTCTATCAAGTTCAAGGAAATGAGGAAGGAGACTGGAGGACACCTGTTGTGAGCCTAATTCGTCATGTTTTACATCTACTTTTATATCGATTTCTGCATGCATTTCATACATTTGGCATAGAATAATACAGAATATGTGTAGTTTATGTTTATTTGCAATATATGGAGGTCTACACAAGTTTTTGTTGTATTTGAAAGAAATCGGACGCACTTTGGAGCTTAAAGCAAAGTCATGAAGAAGCTGAAGTAAAGCCCACTTTTCGCCATTCATCATTGCAAATCAATCTTTGAAGTCTTCATAAGAGTTGTATCCCTTAGGAAACTCTTTCCAACGCATGGTCATATGCGTCAATCCGACAAACGAGGACTTGGAAAAGTGCATTTCAAGAACAGAGCAGAAAGCTGAGAGACTTAGTCGATATCGAGTTGTTTTACTCGATATCGAGTAAACCTGAAATTGAGCTGGAGACCAGAGTCAACAAGGAAGCTAGAGCTTGAACATTCAACTCGATATCGAGGACATCTACTCGATATCGAAGAAAAATCCAAGTCGACATGCATCCTGGAGCCGAGATCGACGAAAAAGCTGAAGACGGACCAAGCCTTGCTCGATATCGAGAAAATTTACTGGATGTCGAGTAAATGTCAAGTCGATATGCGTCCTGGGAGCCAACATCGAGTTATTGAGCGGAAGACGAAGAAAGTGCTACTCGATATCGAGGAATTCTACTCGATATCGAGGAAATCCCAAAAGCCGACGTCGAGTAATCTGAGTCTTGTTAAGTTTCTATCCAAAATCCAATGGAGATATTTTCGAGATCAAATTCCATCAAGATCTATCAACTCCATGGAGGATTTATCCACAATTAGATATAATTCCTTTTAGATATAATTAATTATTTCCATGTTTTATCTTTATGTTATTAGATAGATAGAATTAGATATAGATATAGTTTTCTTTCCTAGATTAGCTTGGAATAAAGGCTATAAATAAAGCCCTAGGGGGCTGAGTTTTATTCATTCAATTTCAGAGAGAACAAGTAAGTAGTTACATAGAGAGAGAAGAGGTTGTAAGTTTGAGTTTATTAATGCAAGTTAGTTCTTTTTCATCAAAGATGTCTGCTATTGCGATGAAGATCGAGTAGTCCACCCACTTCTAGGGCTGGGGTGAGCCCGACAGTAGCCATGTGAGGTGATGCGTTAAAGGTACAAGCTTTTTATGCAATTCGTCTTCTATCCCTATGAGCTTGATTCTTTTGCGGGAGTTGAAGGTGATCCTTGTTTGTGTTATTGAAGCGAAAGTGATCTTAATGCAACTTGGTTTAATTATGTGAAAAAGGGTTTGTAACAATTAGGGTTTATGTGAAAGCCTTTATCTTCCTATTTGTTAATAACGAAAGTTATTTGATGGAAAGAATGATCTTTTATGCCTTTATGTGTTATTTTGCATGGTTATCGTTGTGGTGTGGATACCCTGGATTTGGAAGTCTTTTAGTATATTGATTTATTTCGTTGGAAATCTGAGTTCTGTCTTCGAAGGTTTGCAATTTAAAGTTTTTGTTGTTTGTCGATCTCGGGGAGTTCTAGTCGATATCAAATAGCACTTTGTCGATATCGAGTAAAGTTTGTCGATATCGAGTTTCTGTGTCTGAATTTGCTTTCTGTCGTCACTGTGCTTTGTCGATATCGACCAGTTTCTGTGTTTGCTTTATTTTCTGCTTTCGTTTGTTATTTCTTTCTTTCTTTCTATCTTTCTGCTATTCTGTGAGATTTAAAGCTACCTGAGATCCGCTGACACGCTTCCTCGTGGATCGATCCTGACTTCCCACTACTGCATAGGGAGGGAGTCTTGTAATCATTTGCAAGGGACGAAATCTGGTTTGCTTTACTTATTTAATATTTTGAATTGCAAGTCTCGATTTTCTCCTACATCAAATTGGCGCCGTTGCCGGGGAGATATCAATCGCGCCTAGTTTAATTGTGTTTAAGGTTAAGAAAAGCCCATCCATTTTTCTTACCCTATCACATACCCTACCACCACCTACCTCACCGGTACCAACTGGGTACCAAGCTTTTGCTACTAATTTGTGTTCTTGATTGTGATTTCAAAGCTTAGGTACAAAGATGGAAGACTTTGTCGAAGGAAATGCTGCATGGGAAGAATGGTTTCAAGATTTGAGACGGAGAAATAGGATCGCAGTGGAGGAGTCACGATTAAGGGAAATAGCTCAGCTGGAAGACGAAATCCAAAGGCTTGAGGCTTCCATTCAGTCTGAAGGACCATGCCCTCCTCTCGACGAGCCAATTGACCCACTCGATCTCGACAGCCAGGTATTCCCTTCCTCGAATTTCATTCCTACTTTGCTACCTATTGTTGATGAATCATATGAAGGATTCCAAGGTGAAATAGCACTAGAAGAGACGAAGTTGGACATTGTTGACCAGGGCATTCCAAGATCGCTTTTACCTTACAAGGTGAAGGCTATCCCCGATGATTTTGAGCAACCGATGTTCATATTCAAGTATGGGGTCCTAGCAAAGTGGTATGAAGCTCCGCATGATGAGGTAGAAATATCTCTTCCCACTCCACCGTTTTGCTATGGTGGAGACGCGCAAACAAATCAACCAATAAAGCGGAAGAGGTATGATGATGAGGTATGTATAATTTCTTTATATCTTCCCTTATACATGCTAGCTCGAGCCCGGGAAGATGAATGGGTGGAGCCATGGAGCGTCCACTCGGGGAGGTTTAAGCTTCTTCATATGATGCCCCCGGATGACATCCCACGCTTCCCACCACTAGAGGAACCACCAAATCCACCTATACCTCCGGACAAAGATGATCCAGGCTAATGGTTAATGAAGAAGTCGGCCTAGCGACTATAAAATCTCGAGCTTGTAAATAGACAATTACTTTTTGGGACTTTTGGACATTGTTGCCTTTGTTTGATTTTGGTTTTTGAACTTTTAGTTTTTCTATTGTGGGTATTTGTCTTCTACATTTTTCAGGTCCATGGGGATAGAAGCAAGCTAAAATCGGACTAGGCCCAGCAGCATAGCACTCGATTCCGACGATTAGCACACTTGTCTAGCGAGTTTCTTTCTTTACCCTTATTTTTTATACAGTGAGGACACTGTAATGTTTAAGTATGAGGTGGGGGAAGGGCTTACTTTATTCATATGTGACCATATTTGACATTATGTGTGCACATTTAAATCTTAATTCGCGAATTGCTTATACATGGCTATTTTGGAATTCATTATTGATTTATGTGCTTATATGCATGTTTTTCAAAGTTTGAAAAATGACCCCCATTGAAAAAAAATCATAAGTGTCATGGAAGCTTAATATTGAACTCGACGATGCAAAGTTAGATTCATTAGAGATATAGCATGAAATTGCTTAGTAAAGGGAAGTCACAATGAAGTGCATTATTTCTTGAAAACCATGAAAGGAGGTAAAATTTTATTTTGCTTTTGACATGTTGCATGATAAGAGGATAGGGGACTTTATATTTCCATATATTGCTCATATTGTTTATATCCTAGCCTTACCTATGCTTATGCATCACAAAAGCCATATTATGCCTTATTTCATATTTTGCTCCACATGTTCCAAATATTGCTCATTCTTTACCTTATTTTCTATCCGGGGGATTATGTTGAGAATGATGTTACATTATGGAGATGTTATATGGTGTTTGTGTTGTTGTTATCATTATTGGAGTTTGGCAGGAAATTTTTTGAAATATATGGAAAATTTAATGAGTGAAAGAAAATCCGATCACCTCAGGAGATAAAGGTAGATCGACCCTGCTCGCTGACATAATAGTTTGGCGAGATGGGACACCAATGTGAGGAGTCCAAAGCACTAAGTATCCGGGGCCATTCATGACACCCATGTTTGCGACTCGTGAGAAGGCAGTGCTGACGTTGGAGAGGTAAAAGCATTATTATTGAGAAAAAAAAGCATTATGGAAGGTGAGAGATCAAAGGAAGAAGGAATGTGGTAGGAAAGTTGGAAAGTACTCCATTTCCCCGGATCATTAGCACCACATTGCCAAAAATTGCCCACCTTCAACCTTTTACCAATTTACTCCTTATTTGAGCTTAAATTAAAGTCGTCTTGATTATTAATGCTTTGTCACTTATGAATTGTTTTGCATAACCCTCCTTTTGTAAGTAGATGTTATTTTTTATTGCGCATGCATGGATTTGTGACACTAGTACCTTTTCGAAGATGGTAATTGATTGCAGGGTTATATGAGAATGAATCTAATATGTTGAGAATTTGATTTCTTCCCCTGAATGACGATTAAAAGTTTTGCTTGAGGACAAGCAAGCTTAAGTATGGGGTGTTTGTTGTGTGCCTAATTCGCCATGTTTTACATCTACTTTTATATCGATTTATGCATGCATTTCATACATTTGGGATAGAATAATACAGAATCTGTGTAGTTTATGTTTATTTGCAATATATGGAGGTCTACACAAGTTTTTGTTATATTTGACAGAAATCGGACGCACTTTGGAGCTTAAAGGAATGTCATGAAGAAGCTAAGGATGGTGCACAGGAAAGTCATGAAGAAGCTGTAGGAAAGCCCACTTTTCGTCATTCCTCATTCCAAATCAAGCTATGAAGTCTTCGTGAGAGTTGTAGCCCTTGAAAAGAGCTTTCCAACGCATGGTCATACGCGTCAATCCGACGAACGAGGACTCAAGAAAGTGCGTTTCAAGAACAGAGCAGAAAGCTGAGAGACTTAGTCGATATCGAGTTTTTTTACTCGATATCGAGTAAACTTGAAATTGAGATGGGGACCAGAGTCGACAAGGAAGCTAGAGCTGGAACATTCAACTCGATATCGAGGAAAAATCCAAGTCGACATGCATCCTGGAGCCGAGATCGACGAAAAAGCTGAAGACGGACCAAGCCTTGCTCGATATCGAGAAAATTTACTCGATGTCGAATAAATTTCAAGTCGACATGCGTCCTGTGAGCCAACCATCGAGTTTCTGACTGGAAGACGAAGAAAGTGCTACTCGATATCGAGGAATTCTACTCGATATCGAGGAAATCCCAGAAGCCAACGTCGACTAATCCGAGTCTTGTTAAGTTTCTATCCAAAATCCAATGGAGATATTTTCGAGATAAAATTACATCAAGATCTATCAACTCCATGGAGGATTTATCCACAATTAGATATAATTCCTTTTAGATATGATTATTTATTTCCATGTTTTATCTTTATGTTATTAGATAGATAGAATTAGATATAGATATAGTTTTCTTTCCTAGATTAGCTTGGAATGAAGGCTATAAATAAAGCCCTAGGGGGCTGATTTTCATTCATTCATGTCAAGTCGTCTTAGGGCGCAAGGAGTGCAAGGAGAGAGGAGAGAGAGAAGGAAAAGGAAGGAGACGAACGGTTGTAAGTTTTAGTTTATTTTATGTTAAAGTTAATTTCTTTTATTATGGGTTGTTTCTAATTTCCTTCTTCTAGGGTTGGGGTGATCCCAACATAGATATGTGTGTTTGATTTATAAATCCATGAATTTATATGTCTTTATCATCATCTACCTATGTGCTTAATCCTTTGCGAGAGTTGATGAAATTCCTTATGCATGATATTGAAGCGAAAGTGATCTTATTATGAATTGGATAGTAATTAGGGTTTATTTGCGAGGGCCGACTAATCCTAATTAAGAAAAGGTAGAAACAAATTAGGTTTTTATGCGAGAGCCTCTATCACCTAAATTGTTGGAATTTGCAAAAGTCGATTCTTTGATATAAAGCATGCATCTTTATGTGATTTATGTGATATGCACATATGTTTATTGTTGTGGTGATCCCTAACCTTGGAAGTTTGTATTTTTATTTGTTTTATTTTATTATTTTGCTTTGGCACATATTCTACTCGATATCAAAACACCACTCTCTCTCCATCCCTCGATATCGACCCTTCTATTCTTTGTCGACAGCCACCCTCATCACCTTTTCTTGTTATCCCTGAACCCGAAAACACACTAAACCTAGAACCGATGACTTCTCTCCTGAGAACGAACCTGGCTCCGCTATCCTATAGCGGTGTCTTGACTATAAATTTATTTGGTTGAGAAACTCTCTCGTCAACACCGCTCGTGGACTATCTGGGGAGGGGCTTGCTACCAAAAGAAAAAGACGCGGCCAGAAGAGTGATCACAAAATCAGCTCGTTTCACCATCAGAGAGGGAAAACTCTACCAAAGGGGTTACTGCCTCCCGGACTTGCTTTGCATACCAATTGAAGAAGGAGGTCTTGTCATGAAGGAACTACATGATGGGGTTTGTGCGCATCACCAAGGGTGGAGAGCCTTGGTGGAAAAAGCAACCAGGCTTGGGTATTACTGGCCTACTATGAGGCAAGATGTCCAAAACTATATTCAGTAATGTGACGCATGCCAGAGGTTTGGAAATTTGATGCATCGCCCCACATAGCCAATGAAAAGCGTATCTGGAGCTTGCCCTTTTTCCGTTTGGGGAATGGATATCCTTAGTCCATTTCCAACTGCCCCAGGACAATTGAAGTATGTGCTTGTCTTGGTAGACTATTTCACAAAATGGGTAGAAGCCGAAGCAATGGGACTGATCACTGCGGAACAAGTGAGGAGGTTCTTGTGGAAGAACATCATATGCAGATTTGGGGTGCCTGACTCGATAATCACAGACCATGGACCTTAGTTTGATAGTGAATCGATCGGAGATTTTTGCACAGGGTTGGGCATAAACCTCAAGTTCTCGTCCGTGGCCCATCCACAGAAGAATGGACAGGCAGAAACAACCAATTGGCGGTTATTGCATGGGATACAGAAGAAATTTGGAAGCATGATAAAAGAACGATAGGCTGAACTTCTACCATTAGTTCTATGGTCCTACCGTATGTCAGTAAAAACCCCAACAGGAGAAACCCCATTTACACTAGTTCATGGAATGGACGCAGTCATTCCAATAGAAAGGTTGGTCCCCTCGGCGCGAATCCTGGCATACAACCAGCAAACCAATGATGAAGCACTGGAACTCGAACTACATCTTATAGAAGAACGTAGGATGGCGGCAGCCCTAAGAGAGCAGGAGTATAGGAGGCGTCTATCCGAATACCGCAACAGGCGAGTCCATCCGCGACACTTCAAGAAAGGAGATTTAGTGCTCCGTCAAGCCACCACTGAGGAAAAATAGACCCAAACTGGGTGGGGCCGTATATAATTGTGGAGGTAATCCATGAAGGACCATACGAGCTTAGCACCCCTGAAGGCACAAGGACCATACGAGCTTAGCACCCCTGAAGGCCCAGTTTTAAATAAGACCTGAAATACAGATAATTTAAAGAAATATTATGTGTAAGAGCCCAGGCTTGTAAAGAACGGAAGTCTTAGTTGCCCCCGCAAAAATTAAATAAAGCGGTTAGAGGGCGCTTTTATTATATTCCTTTAGAATAAGTTCTTTAAATAAGACCCAAGAACACTGGAGCATTGCTCCGCGTCGGGCCTCCGATCGAAGCAATTCTCGGAGATGAGTTCTTTAATAAGACCCAAGAACGCTAGAGCTTGGCTCCGCGTCGGGCCTCCGAGTGAAGCAATTCACGAAAATGAGTTCTTTAATAAAACCCAAGAACGCTGGAGCTTGACTCCGCGTCGGGCCTCCGATCAAAGCAATTCTCGGAGATGAGTTATTTAATAAGACCCAAGAACGCTAGAGCTTGGCTCCGTGTCGGGCCTCCGATCGAAGCAATTCTCGGAGATGATTTATTTAATAAGACCCAAGAACGCTGGAGCTTGGCTCCGCGTCGGGCCTCCAAACGAAGCAATTCTCGGAGATGAGTTCTTTAATAAGACCCAAGAACGCTGCAGCTTGGCTCCGCGTCGGGCCTCCAATCGAAGCAATTCTCGGAGATGAGTTCTTTAATAAGACCCAAGAACGCTGGAGCTTGGCTCCGCGTCGGGCCTGCGATCGAAGCAATTTGCGGAGATGAGTTCTTTAATAAGACCCAAGAACGTTGGAGCTTGGCTCCGCGTCGGGCCTCCGATCGAAGCAATTCTCGGAGATGAGTTCTTTAATAAGACCCAAGAACGCTGGACCTTGGCTCCGCTTCGGGCCTCCGATCGAAGCAATTCTTGGAGATGAGTTCTTTAATAAGACTCAAGAACGATAGAGCTTGGCTCCGCGTCGGGCCTCCGATCGAAGCAATTCTCGGAGATGAGTTCTTTAATAACACCCAAGAACGCTGGAGCTTGGCTCCGCGTCGGGCCTCCGATCAAAGCAATTCTCGGAGATGAGTTCTTTCATAAGACCCAAGAACGTTGGAGCTTAGCTCCGCGTCGGGCCTCTGATCGAAGCAATGCTCTGAGATGAGTTCTTTAATAAGACCCAAGAACGCTGGAGCTTGGCTCCGTGTCGGGCCTCCGATCGAAGCAACTCTCGGAGATGTGTTCTTTAATAAAACCCAAGAACACTAGAGCTCGGCTCCACGTCGGGCCTCCGGACGAAGCAATTCTAAAAAATAAGCTCTCTAACGAGACCCAAGGACGCAGGAATTACTCTCCGCGCTGGGTCTCTGATCAAAACATTTCAAATTTTGAAGATAAGTTTGCATAAGTCTTTAGAACATATGGACTCTTTACTATCATAAAGACTGCAACCATGATCTAACGACTAATATAAGGTAGATAACAAATGATAAAAGTGCGGTAACGCATTCAAGAAGTAGTCTACTTGATAACATGTGTTGTTGCAGGAGGATGGTCAAGTATGAAATAAATGTAAAGTATAGATCAGAATGACTTCCCTGTCTCAACAAATGATTACAAGACTTCCTCCCGTTGTAGTAGAAGGTTGTCAGGATCGATCCTCGAGGAAACGTGTCAGTGGATCTCAGGTAGCAGTAGAATCTCACAGACAGATTGACAGAAATAACAAATAAAAGCAAAAAAGAAAGCAAAGACAACAAACTTGGTCGATATTGACCTGTGGTAGTCGATATTGACTAGAAAAATCGATCACAGTGACTCAATATTGACCCCAAACAGAAACAGAACACAAGTGCAGAACCTTAGTCAATATTGACTAGAGATACTCAATATCGACAACAAAAATCGACAGAATACAACTCAATATTGACTGCAGAAACTTGAAAACTCGGAACTTTGTGAAATAAATCAATGAACTAAAATACTTCCAAGATCGAGGTTTCAACACCACAACGATAACCATGTAAAATAATACATAAAGGCATAAAATATCATGCTTTCCATCAAATAACTTTCGTTATTAACAAATAGGCATACAGAGGCTTTCGCATAAACCCTAATTGTTACTAACCCTTTTCACATAATTAATCCAAGTTGTATTAAGATCACTTTCGCTTCAATAACACAAACAAGGATCACCTTCAACTTTCGCAAAAGAATCATGCTCACAGGGATAGAAGACGAATTGCATAAAAAGATCAAACCTTTACCGCATTACTTCACATGGCCACCGTCGGGCTCACCCCGACCCTAGAAGTGGGTGGACTACTCGCTCTTCATCATCAAGAAAGACATCAATAATAAAAGGAAATAACTTGCATTAAATAAACTAAAGAAAGCTTACAACCAAAATCGAAGCCAAATCCGCTTTCGCCTTTCCAACTTCTCTCGCCACAAACTCTCTCCTCTACTCTCTCTGTGTAACTACTTACTTGTTCTCTCTGAAATTGAATGAATAAAATCCAGCCCCTAAGGCTTCCAACCCTTGCTAATCAAGGTAAGAAAGTATATCTATATCTATATCTAAATATCTAAAAGCTTAAAGATAAATAAATGGTCTCGAAAATATCTTCTCCCTTGACTTGATAGCTCTTGATAGATGTGGATAGAATTTGGTCTCGAAAATATCTCCTTTGGATTCGGGATAGAAACTTAACAAGAAGTCGGTTAAGCTCGGAATCCGCCGCCGTGGGTCCAGTCGATATTGACTAAGGTCAGTCGATATTGACCTGGGATTTTCCTCGGTTTCTCTTCAGCTGCTCGATATTGACTCAAGAGATGAAAATCGAGTGACTTTTAGTCGATATTGACCTAGAACCGGTCAATATCGAGTTGAATCTTCAGCTTCTCTCCGTCTTGGCTCGGTTTTGGTTTCTGAGGAAGATATTGAGTCGATTTTGTGGTCGATATTGACTCACTGAGGTCAATATTGACTTGCCCTTTTTCTTCACTTCTTGCTTCTGGTCCATATCGGTTTGAGTCTTTAATTTTCGACCAGATTGAGTCAATATCGAGTAGGATGAGTCGATATTGACTTGTGCTCAGTTTCTCGTTCTGTTCTTTAAACACACTTTCCCGAGTCCTCGTTTGTCGGATTGACGCATATGACCATGCGTTGGAAAGCTCTTTCCGAGGGCTACAACTCTCATGATGACATCAAAGCTTAATTCAGAATGATGAATGGTGAAAAATGCCCTTTTCTCCAGCTACACCATCCTTAGCTTCTTCATGAGTTTTCCTTTAAGCTCCAAAGCGAGTCCGATTTCTGCGAAATATAACAAAAACTTGTGTAGACCTCCATATATTGCAAATAAACATATACTACACATATTTTGTATTATTTTAACCCAAATGCATGAAATGCATGCAGAAATCGATATAAAAGTAAGTGTAAAACATGGCGAATTAGGCTCACAACAAACACCCCATACTTAAGCTTGCTTGTCCTCAAGCAATACTTTTATTTGTCATACAAGGGAAGAAATCAAAACTCTCAACACCTTTCATAATGCTTTTAGGAATACTTTTATTTGTCATACATGGCAATTTTTGGCAATGTGGTGCTAATGATCCGGGGAAATGGAGTATTTCCAAACTTTCTTTACCACATTTCTTTTTCATACGATTCATCACCTTTCATAATGCTTTTATCAATAATAATGCTTTTACCTCTCTAACCTCAACACTGCCTTCTCGCGAGTCACAAACATGGGTGTCATTAATGGCCCCGGAAACTTAGTGCTTTGGACTCCTCACAATGTGTCCCATCTCGCCAAACTATTATCTTAGCGAGCAGGGTCAATCTACCTTTATCTCCTGAGGTGATCGGATTTTTTTCTCACTCATTAAATTTTCCATGTATTTCGAGCATTCTCCTACCAAACTCCAATAATGATAATAACAACACAACAACCATATAACATCTCCATAATGTAACATCATTCTCAACATAATCCCCGGATAGGAAATAAGGTAAAGAATGGGCAAATATTTAGAACATGTGGAGCAATAATTGAAATAAGGCATAATATGGCTTTTGTGATGCATAAGCATAGGTGTGGCTAGGAATATAAACAATGAGCATTGTATGGAAATATAAAGTCCTCCATCCTCTTATCATGCAACATGTCAAAAGCAACATCAAATTTTACCTCTTTTCATGGTTTTCAAGAAATAATGCGCTTCATTGTGACTTTCCTTTACTAGGCAATTTCATGCTATATCTCTAATTAATCCAATTTTGCATCTTCGAGTTCAATAAAGCTTCCATGACACTAATCAAAATTTTTAATGGGGGTCATTTTTTCAAATTTTGGAAATCATGCATATAAGCACATAATTAAATTAATAATGAATTCCAAAATAGCCATATATAAGCAATTCAAGAATTAAACCTTAAATATGCACACATAATGTCAAATAAAACCAAATATGCATAAAGTAAGCCCTTCCCCCACCCCATACTTAAACATTACAGTGTCCTCACTGTATAAAAACATGGGTAGAGAAAGAAACTCACTAGACAGGTGTGCAGGGCTTCAAAATCTCGATTGAACATGCCTGGGCCAAGTCCAATTTAGCTTGCTTCTATCCTAGAGACCTGAAAAATATAGAAGACATATACCCACAATAGAAAAACTAAAAATGTTCAAAACCAAAAACAAACAAAAAGCAGCAATGTCCAAAAAGTCAAAAAAATAAATGTCTATGTACAAGCTCTAGATTTTATAGTGGCTAGGCCAACTTCTCTTTTAAGCTCAAGGTGGCATCTGCAGGGCCCATGTAGCTTGGGCTTCAAATAGGACTCCATTCTTGTCCATCAGTTGTAATCCTCCTGAATGGATCTTGTTCACCACAAAGGGTCCCATCCTCTTCTTGTTGAATTTGTTAGGAAACCAATGATCCTTTGATTTGGAAACATAGAGCTTGTCTCCAACTTCATACTCTTTAGGCTCATCATTGGAAACCTTACATAATCGCACATACCAAGGCAAACCTCTCCCATGTATAGATAGATCTTTAATTGAAATAGGAGAGGAAAGATCCATACCTTGGCTTACCTTCACAAAATCGGATGTCGGAAGCTCCTGAGGTTCTGGTCGATATCGAGTTAGGTCACTCGATATCGAGTTGTGCTGCTCTTCAGGTGGACTCTCAGTCGATATGGAGGGAGATGGGTCGATTTTTTCAAGTCGATATTGAGTAAGGTCACTCGATATTGACTTGAGTGGCTCAATATTAACTAGCTTCTGCTCAACAGGAGGAATCGACTTAAGAGATGCGGGTCGATATTAACCAAAGGGGGTCGATATTGAGTGGTTTTGCTTGATATCTGGTGGGGCTGTATCGGCATAGGGAGGTCGATATTGACCTGTGGTAGTCGATATTGAGTTGACTGGCTCAATATTGACTGGCTTCTCCGGGTCGATATTGACCCCATACTTAAGACATGGCAAAGCATCCGAAAAATAGTTAGTCCAAATCGACGTACCTTGGTCCCTGTCGAGTGGATTCTCTGCTTCTTCTTTTAGGATGGCCATGATCTTCTCCACCTGGGCTTCCATATCCCTCTTTTACAGCTCTTCGAGAGTCATATTTCTTACCTTAGGCTCCCCGCAAGTGATGTAACCAGCTGAGATAGATTTTACCTCTTCCATTGGACCTATATGTCTTTCAGTTTTATTAAAGGAATACTCAATTACCTCATCGCTGATGTTGAAAGTGAGCACTCCCTTCCGATGTTGGCATCCACCGTCGCCAAGAAGGGTCTTCCTATAATAATTGGACAAGCAGGGTCCTCCGGCATATCAATAACTAAGAAATCAGCAAGGACAAAGAACTTACCTACTTGTACTGGCACATTGTCCACCATGCCGGTTGGAATGACCACCGTGTTGTTGGCCATATACAGCTTAGCATCCACAGGCTCTAGGACACCTATCTTAATCTTGGACAAAATTGTTAAAGGCATTATACTCACACTGGCTCCAAGATCACATAAAGCATTAAATTTGTATTGACCAAATCCAATGGTTATAGCAAACTTACCTGGATGTGGCCTCTTCTCAAGTATGTCCATATGGCTTCACTCCTCTGTAATCTCAACCATTGATCTCTTATTTCTTAGGATCTCCTTGAGGAATTTGACATAGGATGGCATTTCATTGAGAGTTTTTGTGAAGGGTATGGTGACATTGAGCTTCTGAAGCATCTTGATGAAATGCTGAAATTTCTTCTCTGCTGGATCCTTTGGAGATTTTGTTGGGAAAGGCAACTTCTTTTTCTGATTCTGAGCCGGAACAGATGTCGGAGGTGTTGCAGATGAGTCAATATTGACTGAAGGGGACTCGATATCGACTGCAGTATGGTCGATATTGACCGGTGGTTGGTCAAAATCGACTGCTGGAGTCGGTTTTGGGTTCATTGGTGCAGATGGGTTGATATTGACCTGGGGGTGGTCAATATCGACTAGGTGTTGGTCAATATCGACTAGGTGTTGTTCAATATCGACCTCCTCTGCAGTGCCGTCTTTTGCTTCTCCGATCTCTGTTTCGTGTAGTTTGCATCCGCTTCTGAGCTTTACGGCTACAATGTGTCCGGTCTTCCCCTTGGGATTGGGCTCAGAAGATCCAGGGAGCGAACCTGATTGTCTGGGAATGCCTGCTCCTAGCTGGCCAATTTGTGTTTCCATTGACTTCCTCTAGACGTCGATTTCCCCAAGCCTAGAGTTGACACCTTGAATCTGAGTGTAGACTGAGTTGAAGGACTGCTTGGTGTCTGAATGGTTCCTCCGCATTTCCTCTAGGATTGTCTGTAGATCATCCCTCTTTTGGTCCCTTTTCGGATGTCCCGGAGCTCTGTAAGGTGGGGGGTTCCTAGGGTCACCTTGGTTCCATTGTGGTTGCTGAAACCTTTGGTCCCCCTTGTAGCGATTGGGACCCCCTGCGTAAGCTGCCTCTTCATGGTATTCTGCCAGCCTGACTTGCTCTGTGTGTGGGAACTCAGTAGTGGTGTGCCTATGTGATCCGCATTCTATGCAGGGCTTGTTGACAGAAAGATACTGGACTTGCTTAAGGAGCTTGCGATTCTGATCCTTGTTGATGTCATCCTCAAGCGAAAGAAGAAGGCTCCACCTTGGGAGTCGTTAAAGAAACGGCGTTAATTTTTTTATTATTTATATTTCTTATTTTTTATATATATATATTCTATTTTTAGTAACTCCTATGTTAGTTGGACTCTAATTATAGAATTGCTTATTTTTAATATTTCTTAGTTAGATTAAATAAGATGGTTAGGATTTTAGATTAAGTTTTATCTTCTAGGTTTATTTATCTTTAGGATTAAATTTCTATCTTTATCAACCTAAATTCTATCTTGCACGGTAGAATTGGTTCTTAGGTTTTCTATTTAAACATTGTAGTTCTATTGAATTAAATCAGATTGAATAGAATTGAGAAACCCCTTTATGGATTAAAGGGTTCTCGATTATCAATCCCAAAAGCTATCCGGATCGAGACAGCGAGAGCGCGATCGCTGGGACCTGTGAGCAACGCTGCGACGCGACGATGAAGCAGGAGCGAGAGCCGAGGGGTTGCGCGCGCGGCGGCGTTGGAGCCGCGCTCGCTGGGCGAGACGGACTGCAGTTGTCTCCAAGGGTTGCCGAGTCTTCGTCGGCGATGGATCTAATATTGCAGGAGCTGTGGTTGATTATTTTTTATCAAGGAAAATCAAGGTGAGTGACGGTGATGGTGATGAACGATGATGGTGATGACGTAGGTAACAATAACATAAGAACCCGATAGCTTTTGGGATTGATAATCGAGAACCGATCCATCGCCGACGAAGACTCGGCAACCCTTGGAGACACCTGCAGTCCGGCTCGCCCAACGAGCGCGGCTCCAACGCCGCCGCGTGCACAACCCCTCGGCTCTCCCTCCTGCTTCATCGTCGCGTCGCAGCGCCGCTCACAGGTCCCAGCAATCGTGCTCTCGCTGTCTCGATCTCGCACACGCTCGCTCTCGCTGTCCCGCGCTCGATCGCCCCCATTCGCCATCAGCAAGCCCGGCACCGATCCGCGTCCGCACACCCTGAGGAGCCCTCTCTTGTGTGCTCGAGAACCCTTTAATCCAGAGACAGGTTATGCTACGCTCTTTGTTTCTTTGATGATACTGATGTTTTGATTTGATGGTTTGGGAAATCTGGGGAGGCGACTGGGATGATGATCCCGATCCATGGGGTGTACAACAACGACACCGACGAGAGTTGCAGAGACGAGCTTTGCAACAACAAGCTTTAGAGCGTCAACGACAACAAGAGGCTCAAAGGCATCACCTTTGGCTTCAAAGGCAAGAAGAGACTCATCGACAACGCTATCAGATTCGGCTTCTTCAACAAAAAGAGGCTGAGGAGGCACGACGACAAGAGGAAGAGGCACGACGTCAAACCAACCTAGATCCCGAAATAACGGCTTTATGCAAAGAGGTCGTGGAGGAATGGATGGTCATGTTCAAGAAGGGCATGAAGGAGCCTTTTGTTGAAATCGTTGCCACGGATAACTTGTTTCGCAGATTCCCGTTGACTCCAACATCGGAATTGAGTCAACTCAGTTTTATTGCGAAGCTGACTCGACGAGCTTTCCAATGGTGGGTCACACGCTGCAAGACTCCCCCGGAAATGCCTCCGAATTTGTGTTGCAAGCAGACTGCGACAGTGTTCTGCAGGACGAGCATGTTGATTCCATTGACGAGGACGAGGTACTTGATGATGTGTCTCTAGAGTTAGCGATTGTACCTCTTGGGCATGTTCATGAAGTTCCAGTTGCTGAGATTTGTGTGGTCATTGATCCTATTCTTATTGAAGATCAAGTCTGTTCAACGATCACACATGAAGGTGTTGTTTTTGGGGTTCCTATACCTCGAATTCTCCTAGCACCTATTCCACCCATTTCTCCATCATCTTCTTTGAAGGTTGCTGCTCCTTCCACGCTGATCATCGTCGACTCGATTCGAGGACGAATCGAAGATAAGAGGGGGAGAATGATGCGGGTCAAGATGGCCTTCTGTGGGTCAAACAACGATCTTGATCCAAGCGACGACTCGAGGACGAGTCGATTTCAAATGGAGGAGAATGATGTCATCCTCAAGCGAAAGAAGAATGCTCCACCTTGGGAGTCGTTAAAGAAACGGCGTTAATTATTTTATTATTTATATTTCTTATTTTTTATATATATATTCTATTTTTAGTAACTCCTATGTTAGTTGGAGTCTAATTATAGAATTGTTTATTTTTAATATTTCTTAGTTAGATTAAATAAGATGGTTAGGATTTTAGATTAAGTTTTATCTTCTAGGTTTATTTATCTTTAGGATTAAATTTCTATCTTTATCAACCTAAATTCTATCTTGCACGGTAGAATTGATTCTTAGGTTTTCTATTTAAACATTGTAGTTCTATTGAATTAAATCAGATTGAATAGAATTGAGAAACCCCTTTATGGATTAAAGGGTTCTCGATTATCAATCCCAAAAGCTATCCGGTTCTTGTGTTCATCAGCACTACCACAATCCTCACCATCTTCAACCTTTACAGTCGGCAACCCAAACACGGCCTAGCCAAAGAGTTCAAACGCAACCATCTTCAACCCCGGCGTTGGTCCCTGGACACCGGCGTCCCCGGCTTCGGCGCTTGGCGCCAGGAGCGCCCTTAGCTCCTGCGCTTCCACCTCGCTCGCCCCTGCGAAGTCACACCTCGCCACCAGCGATCGCAGCCAGCGCGCACGCGTCCGCACCAGCGCGCCTGGAGCTTGTTCTACACCCTTCGCTTCTTTGTTATCTTCTACTGTTACTTACTTTGTTAATTTGTTAGTTTAAGAATTAATTAAGTTTAGGTACATCGTTGTTAATTTTCTTAAGTTAAGGACGTTAGTTAGTTTAGTTTTATTTAGTTAAGAATTAGTTTAGTTAGTTTTTGTCAAATCGAGAAGAGATTCAAGGAGCATAAGCAAGATCGACGCTTTTAGTTTAGCAATTGGTCGGCCTAGCCGATTGCTATACATCACTTGTAGTATTTCTCCTTAACATCTGGATCAATTTCCTTATAGGGCTCATAGAGGGGCATGGATGGTACTGGCCTGGCATAGGGGTTCTCCTCATAGTTGATTGGAGTCCCATACTTGTTGTCATAGTTGGTCAGCTTGTCGAGAGCAGCCCATGCGTCAGCTGGAGGCATTGTCAGATACTCATAGTGAGTATATGTGTTGATCCTATCCTTAGCAGCTAGATCAAGAGAGTTGAAGAAGATCTCCTGAACGATGCAGGGTTGCTGTCCATGAGTAGGGCAGGATCGCAGCAGATCCTTATAGCGTTCCCATGCCTTTGCTAGCGGCTCTCCGGGCTGTTGTTTGAAAGATGTAATCTTTTGGCGAAGGAGGGTTGTCTTGGCAGGAGGAAAGAATTTATTGAGAAATTCCTGCTTTACTTGAGCCCATGTCGTGAGAGATCGTGGTTTCAGTCCTTCCAACCACTTCAGTGCGGGACCAGCGAGAGACCAACGGAAAGCCTTCATCAGGATGTACTCCAAGGTGGTACCTTCAGCAAGAGTACAACACATGTCAGTAAAGTTTGTGATATGCTGAAGCGGGCATTCATTAAATCTGCCATGAAATGCATTATGTTTAATTTCTATTAAGAAAGGAGTGCAAATTTCATAGTTATTTTGAGGGATAAGAATAGCCTATTCAGACATAATGAGTGTCGGGTGCACGTAATCCTCTGCAGTGGTAGGATATTGGGCAAGCTCATCTTGTAAAGGCCTCGCACGCTCGGCTTCTTGTTCCCTTCCTGCTCTCTCAGTAGCGAGAGCAGTATCCCTGACGGTTAGCTCCCTTGTAAGCCTCTCAATCAGCTGTTCTTGTGTCTCTGCAGCTGCCATGGCTCTTTTGAGTTTAGCTTGGATGTGTATCAGGCGTTCCGGTTCGTCTAAGGTGTCCAACTCAGGTGTTTGACCAGAACGACGCATATACCTGCAAAGTACCTCAAAGGAGAAAGTGAGATTTTAACTACCTAAGGCGCGAATGATAGCTTCCCCGGCAACGGCGCCAATTTGTTGTTGCAGGAGGATGATCAAGTATGAAATAAATGTAAAGTATAGATCAGAATGACTTCCCTGTCTCAGCAAATGAATACAAGACTTCCTCCCGTTGTAGTAGAAGGTTGTCAGGATCGATCCTCGAGGAAGCGTGTCAGCGGATCTCAGGTAGCAGTAGAATCTCACGAACAGATTGACAGAAATAACAAATAAAAGCATAAAAGAAAGCAAAGACAACAAACTTGGTCGATATTGACCTGTGGTAGTCGATATTGACTAGAAAAATTGACCACAGTGACTCAATATAGACCCAAAACAGAAACAGAACACAAGTGCAGAACCTTAGTCAATATTGACTGGAGATACTCAATATCGACAACAAAAATCGATAGAATACAACTCAATATTGACTGCAGAAACTTGAAAACTCGGAACTTTGTGAAATAAATCAATGAACTAAAATACTTCCAAGATCGAGGTTTCAACACCACAACGATAACCATGTAAAATAATACATAAATGCATAAAATATCATGCTTTCCATATATTAACTTTCGTTATTAACAAATAGGCATATAGAGGCTTTCGCATAAACCCTAATTGTTACTAACCCTTTTCACATAATTAATCCAAGTTGTATTAAGATCACTTTCGCTTCAATAACACAAACAAGGATCACCTTCAACTTTCGCAAAAGAATCATGCTCACAGGGATAGAAGACGAATTGCATAAAAAGATCAAACCTTTACCACATTACTTCACATGGCCACCGTCGGGCTCACCCCGACCCTAGATGTGGGTGGACTGCTCGCTCTTCATCATCAAGAAAGACATCAATAATAAAAGGAAATAACTTGCATTAAATAAACTAAAGAAAGCTTACAACCAATCGAAGCCAAATCCGCTTTCGTCATTCCAACTTCTCTCGCCACAAACTCTCTCCTCTACTCTCTCTATGTAACTACTTACTTGTTCTCTCTGAAATTGAATGAATAATATTCAGCCTCTAATGCTTCCAACCCTTGCTAATCAAGGTAAGAAAGTATATCTATATCTATATCTAAATATCTAAAAGCTTAAAGATAAATAAATGGAATAAAGTAATTAAATCCATAATTATATCCAATGTGGATAAAATATCTTCTCCCTTGACTTGATAGCTCTTGATAGATGTGGATGGAATTTGGTCTCGAAAATATCTCCTTTGGATTCGGGATAGAAACTTAACAAGAAGTCTGTTAAGCTCGGAATCCGCCGCCGTGGGTCCAGTCGATATTGACTAAGGTCAGTCGATATTGACCTGGGATTTTCCTCGGTTTCTCTTCAGCAGCTCGATATTGACTAAAGAGATGAAAATCGAGTGACTTTTAGTCGATATTGACCTAGAACCGGTCAATATCGAGTTGAATCTTCAGCTTCTCTCCGTCTTGGCTCGGTTTTAGTTTCTGAGGAAGATATTGAGTCAATTTTGTGGTCGATATTGACTCACTGAGGTCAATATTGACTTGCCCTTTTTCTTCACTTCATGCTTCTGGTCCATATCGGTTTGACTCTTTCATTTTCGACCAGATTGAGTCAATATCGAGTAGAATGAGTCGATATTGACTTGTGCTCAGTTTCTCGTTCTGTTCTTCAAACACACTTTCTCGAGTCCTCGTTCGTTGGATTGACGCATATGACCATGCGTTGGAAAGCTCTTTCCGAGGGATACAACTCTCATGAAGATATCAAAGCTTAATTCAGAATAATGAATGGTGAAAAATCCCCTTTTCTCCAGCTGCACCATCCTTAGCTTCTTCATGAGTTTTCCTTTAAGCTCCAAAGTGCGTCCGATTTCTGCGAAATATAACAAAAACTTGTGTAGACCTCCATATATTGCAAATAAAGATATACTACACATATTTTGTATTATTTTAACCCAAATGCATGAAATGCATGCAGAAATCGATATAAAAGTAAGTGTAAAACATGGCGAATTAGGCTCACAACAACATACAAGCATCGGCTCATGCCCACCTAGGCCTAGCTGGAATAAGACGAGTTCTACCTTGACTCAAACGAAAGCCATTCGAAGGTGGACCCTCTGACTAGGGAGAAGCCCATTCAGCATCCACCTTATCTACCACAGCTTCCAAAATATGAACCTCAAAACGGTTTCCTCCTTTATGAATAAAAGTCACAGAAGAACCAACATTAATGATGTGCGACTCAACAAAGTAGTTCCAACCGCCTCTCAAAAAGGGAACCCCATAATCACCGCGTATAACTTCCACGGAGAAGTCACGAAGGATCCTAGTTGACAAGAGAACGTTCCTAGGAAGATACGGGCCTAGCTCATCCTCAAAGCGTAACGGCAAGGACTAAAAGAACACAAAAAAATTGAGGATATCAAGAGCAGATAAAGTTAAAAGAAGGGTAAACTCAACAAAAAAAAACTAACCAACACTACTAGAATTCTGTTATTTAACATCGGCTCTTTAACATCAATCATGTTAATCAGTATTTTAACATCGATTTTTAAATTTGTGATTTTAAAAATAAAATAGACATCACCCTATATTTTAAACCGATGTTAAATATTTATTTTGAATTTTTTTTAGAAAGCGCGGAATGAAATCACGAATTAATTTAAACATCCGCCCACGAGATTCATGACTATTTCCAGTACTATCCCTTTCAGTTTCAGCCAAAGGGTTTCCCCATCTACATGTTCCTTCTAGTTCTACTGTCTCCTCTCTCGCTGGAGCAAAAAGCTCATCTCCATCTCCAAATCTGCCCATCTTCAGCTCCATCTCCAAATCTGCTCCACCACCCTCCCTCCCCATCCCCTCCGCATCTTCACCCATATAGATTTGCATATCTGAATCCCTCTTCGGCCTCTCTCTTTCTCTCAAACACATCGACGATTCCAAACCCCATCGACGCCAGATTTAAGAAATGGAGGACGAAGCCGCTACTGAAGGGCCAATCGACGCCAGATCCAAGGGACGGAGACGCCGTTGATGCTGAAGAGCCAATCAACGCCATATCCAAGTTCGCCGCTTCTCGCTTCCTCCATCTCGACCTCTTCTCGTTCTCTCTATCCCGAGCGCCTGTGCACCGATGCTGGCGAAGTAGCCAACGATAGTTCTCCCTAGAGCTTCTCACAAGGTTTTATATACTCTGATATTATTTTGCATATTCTTCTTGGCTTCTTCTTTCCCATTGATGTGGTACTTTTCAAAGATCATAATTGAGATTGTTTGTTCTACGAGCAATTCAATATTTACATTTAGAAACCAGAAGATTTCTTCCATTTACTGAAATTTTATTGTCAAGCATGTTCCGAATTTGGGTGCTAAAACTAGGCTCTCTAGATAATGTTGATTCACCCAAATCGATAGAAGTACACAAAATGATTAGGGTTATTATACTCATCCATAATTGTTCTGATCCTAATTTGCCCCTCTTCACTGCTGAGAGAGAATGTCGCCAAGTTCAGCCAGTAGATGAAATTTTGAAAGCCTTTTGTCTATGAAAGATAAATTTAACTCCAAAGTAAACATATTCTAGATTATATACAAATTGCCAAATCAATTTAGAATAGGACTATCAACTCTAGATTTGCCAATGTTAATTAGAGTTATCTAGACTATTCATTTCTAGCTAATTCGAATATGCTTACCACTGTCACTTACAAGACTAGGACATAGTCCAATCATAACAGTCTATTTTGCTTGCTACCCTATAAAATACAGGTCTTTGTCTTTGCAATTTAGTAAGTACTATTAATAGATTAAGGAAAAAAATAGTTGCTCTTGAGTTTATATAACTGTATTTAGGATTTTATTGACAATTAATGTTGTACTTTCTAATAGATTAAGAAGGAATTGCTGATCTTCACTCTTGGTATTGCTTACAGAATAGTCAGAAAGAAGCAATTTAGTAAGTACTATTAATATTAATTTTGTGAGTTTGATCTTCTATTGTCTGCTCATTTAGTTTCTCTTCTGCCACAGCTTGTCATATTTCCTCACTATTGGCTTGTTGCTATATATGGACTTGTATGACAGCATATGTTTTATACGGTGTGTCAGAACTGTTCTTTAGTGGTAGTTGTGCTTATGTTACTGATTTGTATGCTTCTGGCTATATTCATTATTTTTTTACCTTTGTCCTTAACCCCAGCAAGAGTTTAATCTTTTTCTAGTTGCTTCTAAAGCTATTGTTTAATAGAAAGTACAAAATATTATATACAAACCTTTTTTTTTATGTAATGCAATTCATTTCTAAAGCTATTTTTTATGCAGTGCCACCAACTCTCTCAGCACCACCTTCCTTGTTGCCTCTCTCAACACCAACCGCCTTAGGTATTTCACTTTTCCTCCTTTAAATTTAAATATGAAAGATTTAGGGTTTCTTTGGAGGTAAGTGAACTGCTTTCGATTCATTATAGCTAGCTGAAATTGTTTTTCAATTCGAGACCAATGATTTAGGGTTTCTTTGTCGGGCATGTAAAATTTTCTTTCAGATTCCACCAAGTTTGTATTCATTATAGGGAATTGAGAGCAAGCTCTTATGTAAGAGCTTGCTTTTTCTTTGAAATTCAGGAAGTTGTTCCCACACCAAGCAAGATGATCGTAGCTTGCACGGAATATAACACTTGCTATGAATATAACACTTGCTGTGAATCTTTGAAATTGCTTTTTCTATGTTTTGTAAATAAGGAATATAACACTTACACTTGCTGTGAATTTTTTTCTGAGCCTATATTAGTTCTTGTGGGTGTTCAGTTGCTGCTTTTATGTTGCCTAGTCGGGATGCCTTGGCTCTTGGAGAGCTTCCCACTTATTTGGATTTTATACATTTTCTTTCTTGATTAAGGTACACAGATGGATATATTGATCCAGATCAGGTACATGGCTATATTGATCTAGATCGTGTTTGACTGCACTTATCTGCGTCTAGGTGATTGTTCCTTTTCTGAAAAAATCACTGCATTTTGAGCTGTCTCATTAATAGCACTATTGTTTACATGTGCAAGTTAGTTTTAGAATAGCTTGTACTGTTTTTTTTTCTTTCCTTTGTATGCATGTATGGTGTTGGGAAGATTAGGGAGTATTGCTTGGATATAACGGCATGCAACTTTGAGACATTTGCAGACACAAGAGAGTTCAGGGCAATGCTTCTAACTCTTCTGCCACCATCAGGTGATTCTTCTCTCAGGACGACAGCTCCTAGTGCCCCCGGATCAGGGGGAGCTGCTAATGCTGACCAGGGTGGTAACATTCTTGATGATCTGCGTGAGAAGTGGCTTGAGGTTGAGGCTGCTGAGATGGACAAGAGAGATGAGAGTGCATTGCTCTTCGAGAAACGTTTAGAAATGCTGTGGCTGGTGGCCCAGAAAGAGAAGTCTGACTCTGATGATGAGGCTTGGGAATGCTCTGCATAAGGTGTGCTTCCTCTTCAACTTTTTACTTCCAATTATAGGAACAAAAATACGTGTGGTTGATAAATTTTTTTGTTACAAATCTTGTTGTAGCATGCTAGGGGGGAATGATCTCTGCTCACTTAAATGTGGGGTTTTGTGCATGTTATATTAGTGATCATTGTGAAAAAAGAGTATGACTTCTTGATTTTTATAACGATGGTGGGTTGAATTTACCTTGTCAAATGATAATGATCTAAAATAATGCAATCCCTAAAAGTCCAAAATCAGGACGCCCAAAGGCTACTGATTTTAATGTTCATGTGTGTAGAACTATGTAGAGAAGTAGATTTTAACCTATCTAAATACCTAAAATTAGCCTTCATGTGTGTAGACATACTTTAGTCGTTCAATTATCAAGTAGCTAAGAGAAGTGTTTGTCATGAACAAGATGTACAAGAATTATTGCTTTTAGTTTATTTTTCTTGTTTCTTTGCTTCTTAAGTTTCACATGCTTTTTTTGCTATTATGTAAGAACATTCTATTTAATTTGCAACCTATTAGCTCAAATGGTAGAGCATTGTGTTCAAACACAAAGATGCGGGTTCAAATCCCGCATAGGCTACGATAATTAAAAAAACCGCAAATATGTCATTTCACATCGGGTAATAGCCGATGTCTTTAAAAAAAAATCGATGTCTATGTGGGAGATGTAAAAAGTCAAAAAATTTTAACATCGGGTAATAGCCGATGTTGTTGTATGTTATAACATTGGTTATATTTTATAATCGATGTGATATGATAACAAAGACATCGGATTTAAAAATATAAACGATGTTATAAGATACAAAGACATCGGATTCTGGCCGAAATCAAGTTTTACACCCCCCCCCCCCACATACTTTCTCTTTATATAGGACACCTTGTCTGTGCTAACACACTACACAGGCAGAGACAGGTACTCAAAAGATTTGAAAGGTCATTGACCAAACCTGACAAGTGGCACGCCATGCACAAGGCAACAGAAAACACCAGTATTGAAGATAAATCTGGGAAACCCGTGAATAGCATATGATGACAAAATGGTATCGAAAGACTAAACCCTAAATTTAATTCAAGTGGCCGGCATGCACGATCTCGAAAATCCCCAAAATAAGAACTAAAAGTTCATAATTAACAGTGGTTATAACAAACATCTCGACTGCTCCCTCTTAAAATTAAGAGCTCGCGTTCAAAGATAATCCCAGAAAAGAAGCTAGTTTAGCGGTAAAACATGTATTATCAAACATCACCGTAGACATATCCACTGACTCAACAAAATCACTAAACAAACTTTGAACTCTGTTTTTTGACGCACATAAACATACAGATTACAAGTCTAAAAAGATTGCATGTAGTACACACAACAAACATAGCAAAGACCAAGAGATCCCGAAAGAGATTTTTGTAACCATTTTATTATACAAGAGAAAGCTAAAATATTAGCACAGACACAGATACCAAGCTCAAAAGCCGTTTGAGGCTGAACCTTGGAAGGGGGGGTCATTACGATTAGTCTCGCGCTCTCCTCCACGAGAGTCCGTCTCCTGAACTCCAAAATGCGCCTCACCCATATGAGTGAAGATCATAGAAGCACCCCTCTCAAAACCATGCGACTCTACAAAATCCTTCCATCTGCGGCCAAGGTAGAGAAGACCACAGTCCCGAAGATCTATGCAAATGGGAAAATTTCGTATCTAATGAGAAGAAAGTAAGACTCGCCCAGGGACAGCGTCCTCATACACTTCCTCAAATCTGAGTGGCAGCAGTTATAGAATAAAAGAAGATAGATATAAGAAAAGAATTCGCAAAGGATGTAGGGGAAATTAGACATAAAAACCTGTTGTGAGATGAATCTGCCATGTTTTACAGTAACTTTTATATCGTTTTCTGCATACATTGCATGCATTTGGGTTAGAATAATACAGAATCTATGTACTTTACACTTATTTGCCAAATTATGGAGTCTACACAAGTTTTTGTTATATTTCGCATAAATCGGAGGCACTTTGGAGCTTAAAGGAAACTCATGGAGGAGCTAAGAATGGTGCAGCTGGAGAAAAGGCCATTTTTCACCACTCTTCGTTCTGAATCAAGCTTTGATGTCTTCATAAGAGTTGTAGCCCTCAGAAAGAGCTTTCTAACGCTTGGTCATATGCGTCAATCTGACGATCGAGGACTCGGGAAAGTGCGTTTCAAGAACAGAGCAAAATGCTGAGAAACTTAGTCGATATCGAGTTGTTTTACTCGATATCTAGTAACCCAGATCGAGTAAAGACCCCAGAAATCGACAAAGCAAGCTGGGAGCTGAAGCAGGTTAGTCGATATCGACAAGAATTAGTCGATATCGAGAAAACACTTGGTCGATTTCCATGTCCAGAACCGAGATAGACGAAGGTGAGCACTGGGGAGCCGAGCAGAAGAATCGAAAACAACCCAAGTCGACATGTGTTCTGTTGGCCGACATGGAGTTGATGAGCACAAGACGAAGAAAATGCTAGTCGATATCGAGGACTCCTACTCGATATCGAGGATGTCTCAGTGGCGGATTCCGAGCTATCCGAATGTCTTGTTAAGTTTCTATCCCGAAGCCGATTGTGATATTTTCGAGACCAAATTCTATCCACATATATCAAGAGCTATCAAGTTCAAGGAAGATTTATCCACATTAGATATTTTCCTTATTTAATTATTAGATTTATTTCCTTTATTTATCATGTTTTTATCTTAAGTAAGTAGATAGATAGATATAGATATAGATAGAGTTTCTTTCCTAGATTAGCTTCGAATGAAGCCCATAAATAAAGCCCTAGGGGGCTGATTTTCATTGATTCAAGTCAAGTCGTCTTAGGATGCAAGGAGAGAGGAGAGAGGAGGAGGAACGTTTGGAAGGTTTTGTAAGTTTTAGTTTATTTTATGTTAAAGTTAATTTCTTTCATTATGTTTTGTTTCCAATTTCTTTCTTCTAGGGTTGGGGTGATCCCAACATAGATATGTGTGTTTGATTTATAAATCCATGAATTTATATGTCTTTATCATCATCTCCTATGTGCTTAATCTTTTGCGAGAGTTGAGGAAATTCCTTATTCATGATATTGAAGCGAAATTGATCTTAATATGAATTTGATAGTAATTGGGGTTTTCTTGCGAAAGTTGGTTAATCCTAATTAAAGAAAAGGCAGAAACAAATTAGGTTTTTATGCGAGAGCCTCTATCACCTAAATTGTTGGAATTTGCGAAAGTCGATTCTTTGATATAAAACATGCATCTTTATGTGATTTATGATCAGCAAATATGTTTATTCTTTTGGTGATCCCTAACCTTGGAAGTTTGCATCTTTATTTATTTTATTTTATTATTTTTGTTCGGCACATACTCTACTCGATATCAAACCACCATTCCCCCTCCATCCCTCGACATTGGCCCATCTATTTTTGTTGACAGCCACCCTCATCACCTCTTCCCGCTATCCCTGAACCCCAAAACACACTAAACCTAGAACCGCTGACTTCTCTCCTGAGGACGAACCTGACTCCCCTATCCTATAGTAGGGGTCTTGACTATAAATTTATTTGGTCGAGAAACCCTCTCGTCAAATTGGTGCCGTTGCCGGGGAAGCAATCCTTCGCGCATTAGGTAGTCAGATCTCACTTTTCTTCTGAGTTACTTTGCAGGTATATGTGCCGTTCTGGTCGAACACGTGAGTTTGACGCATTAGACGAACCAGAGCACCTTATACACATCCAAGCTAAACTAAAAAGAGCAATGGCGGATGTAGAGACACAGGAACAGCTGATTGAAAGGCTTCAAAGGGAACTAGCTGCTAAAGATACTGCTCTCACCGCTGAGAGAGCACGCACTACAAGAGAAGCTGAGCGTGCGAGGCTATTGTAAGATGAGATTTCCCAATATCCTACCACTGCAGAGGATTACATGCACCCGACTCTCATAGTGCCTGAATCGGCCATTCTAATCCCTGAAAATAACTATGAAATTCGCACTCCTTTCCTTATTGAAATTAAAAATAATGCTTTGTTTGGTAGATTTAATGAATGTCCTCTTTAGCATATTACCAACTTTACTGACATGTGTCGTACTCTTGCTGAAGGTACCACCTTAGAGTACATCCTGATGAAGGCTTTTCGTTGGTCCATGTCTGGTCCAACACTGAAGTGGCTTGAAGGGCTGAAACCGCGGTCCCTCACGACATGGGCTGAAGTAAAATAGGAATTCCTCAACAAGTTCTTCCCTCCTGCCAAGACAACACTCCTCCGCCAGAAGATCACATCTTTCAAACAGAAGCGTAGGGAGCCGCTCGCAAAAGCCTGGGGAAGATATAAGGATCTGTTGCGATCATACCCTACACATGGACAGCAACCCTGCGTAGTTCAAGAGATCTTCTTCAATTATCTGGACTTGGCTGCAAAGGATAGGATCAACACATATACTCACTAAGAGTATCTGACGATGCCGTCTGCTGACGCATGGGCTGCTCTAGACAAGCTGACCAACTATGATAACAAGTATGGGACTCCAACCAACTATGAGGAGAATCCCTATGCTAGCCAGCACCATCCATGCCCCTCTATGAGCCCTCCAAGGAAATTGATCCAGATGTCAAGGAGCGATACTACAAAGATCAGAAACGCAAGCTTCTCAAACAAGTAAAGTATCTTTCTGTCAACCAGCCCTGCATCGAATGCGGATCCCAGCGGCACACCACTACTGAGTACCCACACACAGAGAAAGTTAGGCTGGCGGAGTACCATGAAGAGGCAGCTTATGCAGGGGGTCCCCATCGCTATATGGGGGACCAAAGGTTCCAGCAACCACAATGGAACCAAGGTGCCCCTAGGAACCCCCCACCCTACAGAGCTCCAGGACATCCATAAAGGGACCAGAAGAGGGATGATCTACAGACTTTCCAAGAGGAGATACGGAGAAATCATTCAGACACCAAGCAATCCTTCAACTCAGTCTACACTCAGATTCAAGGTGTCAACTCTAGGCTTGGGGAGATTGATATATGGCGGAAATCAATTGATACACAGATTGGCCAGCTAGCAGCGGAAGTCCCCAGACAGTAAGGTTCGCTCCCTGGATCTTCTGAGCCCAATCCCAAGGGGAAGACCGGCCACATCGCAGCCATAAAGCTCAAGAGCGGACGCAAACTGCACGAAACAGTGACCGGAGAAGCAAAAGACGGCACTGTAGAGGAGGTCAATATCGACCAACACCTAGTCGATATTGACCAACAACTAGTCGATATTGACCACCCCCAGGTCAATATCGCCCATCTGCACCAGTGAACCCGAAAACGACTCCAGCAGTCGATTTCGACCAACCACCGGTCAATATCGATCATAGTTTAGTCGATATCGATTCCCCTCCAGTCAATATTGACTCATCTGCAACACCTCCGACATCTATTCCGGCTTAGAATCAGAAAAAGAAGCTTCCCTTCCCAACAAAATCTCCAAAGGATCCAGCGGAGAAGAAATTTCAGTGTTTCATCAAGATGCTTCAGAAGCTCAATGTCGCCATACCTTTCACAGAAGCTCTCAATGAAATGCCATCATATGTTTAATTCCGCAAGGAGATCCTAAGCAAGAAGCGGTCAATGGCTGAGATTACAGAAGAGTGCAGCCATATGGACATACTTGAGAAGATGCCAGATCCAGGTAAGTTTGCTATAACTATTGGATTTGGTCAATACAAATTTAAAGCTTTATGTGATCTTGGAGCTAGTGTGAGTATAATGCCTTTAATAATATGGTCCAAGATTAAGATAGGTGCCCTAGAGCCTGTGGATGCTAAACTTTATATGGCCAACAACATGGTGGTCATTCCAACAGGCATGGTGGACAATGTGCCAGTGCAAGTAGGTAAGTTCTTCGTCCCTGCTGATTTCTTAGTTATTGATATGGCGGAAGACCCTACTTGTCCAATTATTCTAGGAAGACCCTTCTTGGTGACGGTGGATGCCAACATAAGCGTAAGGAAGGGAGTGCTCACTTTCAACATCAGTGATGAGGTAATTGAGTATTCCTTTAATAAAACTGGAAGACACGGGTCCCATGGAAGAGGTAAAATCTATATCAGCTGTTTACATTACTTGCGGTGAGCCTAAGGTAAGAAATATGACTCGTGAAGAGCTGGAAAAGAGGGATATGGAAGCCCAGGTGGAGAAGATCATGGCCATCCTAAAAGAAGAAGCAAAGAATCCACTCGACAGGGACCAAGGTACGTCGATTTGGACTAACTATTTTTCGGATGTTTTGCCAGGTCTTAAGTATGGGGTCAATATCGACCCGGAGAAGTCGACAGAGCCACAAAGGCACTCAATATCGACTACCACATGTCAATATCGACCTCCCTATGCCGAGTTGATTTCTCCTGTTGAGCAGAAGCTAGTCAATATTGAGCCAGTCAACTTAATATCGACTACCACAGGTCAATATCGACATCCCTATGCTGAGACAGCCCCACCAGATATCGAGCAAAACGACTCAATATCGACGTGCCCAGGTCGATATCGACCAACCTTTGCCGAGTCGATTCCTCCTGTTGAGCAGAAGCCGGTCAATATTGACCCAGTCAACTCAATATCGAGTGACCTTACTCAATATCGACTTGACAAAATCGACCCATCTCCCTCCATATCGACTGAGAGTCCACCTGAAGAGCAGCACAACTCGATATCGAGTAACCTAACTCGATATCGACCAGATCCTTAGGAGCTTCCGACATCCGATTTTGCGAAGGTAAGCCAAGGTATGGATATTTCCTCTCCTATTTCAATTAAAGATCCATCTATACATGGGAGAGGTTTGCCTTGGTATGTGCAATTATGTAGGGTTTCCAATGATGAGCCTAAAGAGTATGAAGTTGGAGACAAGCTCTATGTTTCCAAATCAAAGGATCATTGGTTTCCTAACAAATTCAACAAGAAAAAGATGGGGCCATTCGTGGTAAACAAGATCCATTCAGGCGGACTGCAGCTGATGGACAAGAATGGAGTCTTATTTGAAGCCCAAGCTACATGGGCCCTGCAAATGCCACCTTGAGCTCAATGGAGAAAGTCGGCCTAGCGACTATAAAATCTAGAGCTTGCAAATAGACATTTATTTTTTGGACTTTTGGACATTGTTGCTTTTGTTTGTTTTTGGTTTTGAACTTTTTAGTTTTTCTATTGTGGGTATTTCTCTTCTACATTTTTCAGGTCCATGGGGATAGAAGCAAGCTAAAAACGGACTCGGCCCAGCAGCATAGCACTCGATTAGCACACCTATCTCGTGAGTTTCTTTCTTTACCCTTGTTTTTTATATAGTGAGGACACTGTAATATTTAAGTATGGGGTGGGGGAAGGGCTTACTACATGCATATTTGACCATATTTGACATTATTTGTGCATTATTTCTTGAATTGCTTATACATGGCTATTTTGGAATTCATTATTAATTTATGTGCCTATATGCATGTTTTCCAAAGTTTATAAAATGACCCCCATTTAAAAACTTTGATAAATGTCATGGAAGCTTTATTGAACTCGACGATGCAAAATTGGATTCATTAGAGATATAGCATGAAATTGCCTAGTAAAGGAAAGTCACAATCAAGTGCATTATTTTCTTGAAAACCATGAAAGAAGGCAAAATTTGAAGTTGCTTTTGACATGTTGCATGATAAGAGGATGGAGGACTTTATATTTCCATATAATACTCATATTGTTATATCCTAGCCAAACCTATGCTTATGCATCACAAAAGCCATATATATGCCTTATTTCAGTCATTGCTCCACATGTTCTAAATATTGCCATTCTTTACCTTATTTCCTATCCGGGGATTATGTTGAGAATGATGTTATATTATGGAGATATTATATGGTATTTGTGTTGTTGTTATTATCATATATGGAGTTTGGTAGGAAATTGTTTGAAAAATATGGAAAATTTAATGAGTGAGAAAAAATCCAATCACCTCCGGAGATAAAGATAGATTGACTCTGCTTGCTAAGATAATAGTTTGGCGAGATGGGACACATTGTGAGGAGCCCAAAGCACTAAGTATCTGGGGCCATACATGAAACCCATGTTTGCGACTCGCGAGAAGGCAGTGCTGAGGTTAGAGAGGTAAAAGCATTATTATTGATAAAAGCATTATGAAAGGTAATGAATCATATGAAAAAGAAGTGTGGTATGAAAAGTTTGGAAATACTCCATTTCCCCGGATCATTAGCAACACATTGCCAAAAATTGCCCACCTTTAGCCTTTTACCAATCTACTCCTTATTTGAGCTTAAATTAAAGTCCTCTTGATTATTGTTGCTTTGTCACATGAATTGTTTTTGCATTACCCTCCTTTTGTGAGTAGATGTTGCTTTTGTGTATTTGCACATGCATGGATCTGTGACACTAGTACCATTTCGAGGATGGTAATTGATTGCAGGGTTATATAAGAATGAATCTAATATGTTGAGAGTTTTGATTCCTTCCCCTGAATGACAAATAAAAGTATTGCTTGAGGACAAGCAAGCTTAAGTATGGGGTGTTTGTTGTGAGCTAAATCTGCCATGTTTTACAGTAACTTTTATATCATTTTCTGCATACATTGCATGCATTTGGGTTAGAATAATACATAATCTATGTAGTTTACACTTATTTGCCAAATTATGGAGTCTACACGAGTTTTTCTTATATTTCGCAGAAATCGGAGGCACTTTGGAGCTTAAAAGAAACTCATGGAGAAGCTAAGAATGGTGCAGCTAGAGAAAAGGCCATTTTTCACCATTTTTCATTCTGAATCAAGCTCTGATGTCTTCATAAGAGTTGTAGCCCTCGGAAAAAGCTTTCCAACGCAGGGTCATATGCATCAATTCGGCGAATGAGGACTCGGGAAAGTGCGTTTCAAGAACAGAGCAAAATGCTGAGAAACTTAGTCGATATCGAGTTGTTTTACTCGATATCGAGTAACCCAGATCGAGTAAAGACCCCAGAAATCGATAAAGCAAGCTAGGAGCTGGAGCAGGTTAGTCGGTATCGACAAAAAATAGTCGATATCGAGAAAACACTTGGTCGATTTCCATGTCCAGAACCGAGATCGACGAAGCTGAGCAATGGGGAGCCGAGCAGAAGTTAGTCGATATCGAGTAACTTTACTCGATATCGAAAACAACCCAAGTCGACATGTGTTCTGTTGGCCAACATGGAGTTGCTGAGCACAAGACGAAGAAAATGCTAGTCGATATCGAGGACTCCTACTCGATATCGAGGACGTCTCAGTGGCGGATTCCGAGCTATCCGAATACCGTGTTAAGTTTCTATCCCGAAGCCGATGGTGATATTTTCGAGATCAAATTCTATCCACATCTATCAAGAGCTATCGAGTTCAAGGAAGATTTATCCACATTATATATTTTCCTTATTTAATTATTAGATTTCTTTCCTTTATTTATCAAGTTTTTATCTTAAGTAAATAGATAGATAGATATAGATATAGATAGAGTTTCTTTCCTAGATTACCTTGGAATGAAGCCTATAAATAAAGCCCTAGGGTGCTGATTTTCATTGATTCAAGTCAAGTCATCTTAGGACGCAAGGAGAGAGGAGGCGAGAGAGGAGAGAAAGGAGGAACGTTTGGAAGGTTTTGTAAGTTTTAGTTTATTTTATGTTAAAGTTAATTTTCTTTCATTATGTTTTGTTTCTAATTTTTTTCATCTGGGGTTGGGGTGATCCCAACATAGATATTTTTGTTTGATTTATAAATCCATGAATTTATATGTCTGTATCATCATCTACCTAGGTGCTTAATCCTTTGCGAGAGTTGAGGAAATTCCTTATTTATGATATTGAAGCGAAAGTGATCTTATTATGAATTGGATAGTAATTAGGGTTTTCTTGCGAAAGTTGGTTAATCCTAATTAAAGAAAAGGTAGAAACAAATTAGGTTTTTATGCGAGAGCCTCTATCACCTAAATTGTTGGAATTTGCGAAAGTCGATTCTTTGATATAAAGCATGCATCTTTATGTGATTTATGATATGCACATATGTTTATTGTTGTGGTGATCCCTAACCTTGGAAGTTTGCATCTTTATTTGTTTTATTTTATTATTTTTGTTCGGCACATACTCTACTCGATATCAAACCACCATTCCCCCTCCATCCCTCGACATTGGCCCATCTATTTTTGTTGACAGCCACCCTCATCACCTCTTCCCTCTATCCCTGAACCCCAAAACACACTAAACCTAGAACCGCTGACTTCTCTCATGAGGACGAACCTGACTCCCCTATACTATAGCGGGGGTCTTGACTATAAATTTATTTGGTCGAGAAACCCTCTCGTCAAAACCTCACCAAACGCGTAAATTGCTCAGGATAATCGATCGCTTGGAAGAAAGCCCATCGATATCCTTGCTCATAGGCCACGTCAGCCCTAAATGCTAAAGGAGGGATTATGGCAGATCCTCGCATCTCGAAAAAAGAAAGAGGAAAACAATAGCTTTTTCCTTCTTGTCCCATTATTCACGAGGAAACAGTCAAGAAAAAGAGGAAGAGGTGCACGCATGACCGGCAACAAGTGACACAGTAACGCAAGACACGCGTCCTTTTTTTCTGAAACAAACATTTATTTTATCACTGAACGATTGACCATCTCACTAGAACCCAACAATCTTTTCAAAGAGGTGCTTAAAGTGAACAAAAGTAGTTCGAAAAAGAAAAACTAAATAGATTACCCATTGACAAGGGGCGATAAAAGCAAAGACAAAGTACCTCACTCAACAAATATAAAAACACACAACAAGGGCCAATGTGATAAAACACCCTTAGAGAAAATGGATCCAGGGTTGCCACCAAGAGCTTTCTATAGGGTCATCATGAGAGAATAACAACTCCAAACACTCCGACTCTTGTTAATGTATGTTCTAATTGATGAAGACGCACACTCTCAAGCCAGGCTCTGGTCTCGTTCCAACCAGGAACACGAAGTGAAGGTGGAAAGAGATGGAGACGGCCTCTTTTGGTTAACACAGGGGTAGCACGATTTCACACAAGCAAATTGAGTTAATGTAGGATCGGCTCCGATCTTCACCTACATGGGAGATTCCATCTTTGAAGTCGACGTCGTCAGCCCTGACAGCGAGGAGAACGGAGAGGTAGGGCATCCTTAAGTTTTTATTTTGTGTACCGCATTACCGTCCCTAGTATTATTTATTAGGTTTAAATGAATCAACTTTCCCGAAGTTCAAGCATATTACCTTTTATTATGAATAATAAGAGATCCCCCTTTAAGCCTGATAAAAATCGCGAAATATGATAGGTAGTAAAAGAAAGTCATGATCCCTCTCCGAGCCACACGCGGGGTGTAATCCATGAATAAATTACAAACTCTTAGAATATATTATTATAAAAATTCAAGACGAACCACATAAAGAAGAAGCAGAGCTAAGATTAGCCTCATCGTCATTCCCAATCTTGCGACGCGGACAAACTTTAAACGAAACATTGCCCCTATGAAAAAAACATCATAGCACTACCTATCCCGAGATGGTGAAGGGCAAGGAATTCATCCCATCCGCGGTCGAGCTGAAAAAGGACGTTCTCACTCCAAGACACTGCCACTGGGAAGTCACGAACTAGATATGACGAAAGGAAAGCCCATCTAGGCGGCAGCGGCCCATATTCAGCTTCAAATTGAGGTGGTAAAACCTGCACACAATCAAGAAATATAATTCGGGAACCTAGTCTGAACTTTCTAAGAGAAGGCGAAAAGAAAGCTCACAAGTCGATATAGTTGGTCCACATTTTCGATCTTTTGAAAAAAGGCCCAAGGATTAAAACCTCCCGAAGACATGACGCGTATGAAAATGTAATTAATCGCCTAAACATGAGAAATGGTAGATATCGCAGGAAGATTTGGTCTTTAAAAGGGAAAATCCCATCTTGCGGATTAAAGATAAATGGAGAGAAAGCATTGTACATTCGGGCTAACCCTCTCGACACTTGGAGAAATGTCAAGGCATCAGCAAGCAAAAAGTGTACAAAAGTACAGTGTTTCATCCAAAAGTCTCAAGCCCACCTTCACAGAAAACGACCATCACATAGGAACACTGTTGTAGGAGGAAATCGAGAATTGCAATAAAATATAAATAATGTAAAGCAAACCAGATTATGCCCACGCAAATGATTACAAGACTTCCTCCCGATGCAGTAGTGGGAAGTCAGGATCGATCCACGAGGAAGCGTGTCAGCGGATCCTAGGTAGCTGTAAATCTCACAGACAGAAAAGCAAACGGAAAGACAGAAATAACAAATAAAAGCAGAAACGAAAACAAAGCAAAACCTACTCGATATCGACTAAAAGGTTCTCGATATCGACAACACCTCTTGACAACAGAAACTCATAATCGAAAACAATAACGCAAGACTCAGTAAAAGTAACTCGATCTCGGCAAAGTCTCCTCGATATCGAGTAAACAGTACTCGATATCGACAAAACTTCCTCGGTATCGACAAAGAACATAAACTGTAATTGAAACTTTCTCGAATGCAGGACACAAATTTTGATGAAATATATCAATAAACTAAAAGACTTCCAAGGCCAGGGTATCAACACCACAACGATAACCATACAAAATAATACATAAAGGCATAAAAGATCATGTTTTTCATCAAATAACTTTCGTTATTAACAAATAGGAATATAGAGGCTTTCGCATAAACCCTAATTGTTACTAACCCTTTTCACATAATTAACCCAAGTTGTATTAAGATCACTTTCGCTTCAATAACACAAACAAGGATCACCTTCAACTTTCGTAAAAGAATCTTGCTCATAGGGATAGAAGACGAATTGCATAAAAAGATCAAACCTTTACCACATCACCTCACATGGCTACCGTCGGGTTCACCCCGACCCTAGAAGTGGGTGGACTACTCGCTCTCCATTATCAAGAAACTCATTAATAAACAAAAGGAACTAACTTGCATTAAATAAACTAAAGAAAGCTTACAACCAATCGAAGCCAAATCCGCTTTCGGCTTTTCAACTTCTCTCGCCACAAGCTCTCTCCTCTACTCTCTCTATGTGTAGCTAATTGTGTGTGAAATTGAATGAATAAAATCCAGCCCCTAGGGCTTTATTTATATGCTTCAATCCCTCTCTAATTAGGAAAAAATATCCTATCTATATCTATATCTACATACTTAAGATAAAATAATGGAATAAATAATTAAATCTAGAACTATATCTAAAGTAGATAAAATATCTTCTCCCTTGACTTGATGTCTCTTGATAGATGTGGATAGAATTTCATCTCGAAAATATCACCATTGGACTCGGGATAGAAACTTGACAAGATATTCGGACTGCTCGACGTCGATTCCCGGGATTTACTCGATATCGACTAGGACTCCTCGATATCGACTAGCGTTTTCTCGTCTTGTGCTCAGCAACTCAATTCCGGCCTCCAGAACACGTGTCGACTTGACTTTTACTAGATATCGAGTTACTTTCCTTGACATCGAGTAAGGCTTTCTCCGTCTTCAGCTTCTTCGTCGATCTCGGCTCCTGGACGTGAAAATCGACCAAGTGTTTACTCGATATCGACCAAATCATGTCGATATCGACTAACCTGCTGCAGCTCCCAGCTTGACTTGTCGATGTCTGGTGCTCCAGCTCGATATGGGTTACTCGATATCGAGTAAAACAACTCGATATCGACTAAGTTTCTCAGCATTTTGCTCTGTTCTTGAAACGCACTTTCCCGAGTCCTCCTTCATCGGATTGACGCATATGACCATGCGTTGGAAAGCTCTTTTTGAGGGCTACAACTCTCATGAAGACACCAGAACTTAACTCGGAATGATGAACACCAAAATATTTCCTTTTTTCCAGCTGCACCATCCTTAGCTTCTCCATGAGTTTCCTTTAAGCTCCAAAGTGCGTCCAATTTCTGCAAAATATAACAAAAACTTGTGTAGACCTCCATATATTGCAAATAAACATAAACTACACAAATTATGTATTATTCTAACCCAAATGTATGAAAAGCATGCAAAAATCGATATAAAAGTAACTGTAAAATATGGCGAATTAGGCTCATAACAAACACTTTATACTTAAGTTTGCTTGTCCTCAAGCAATACTTTTATTTGTCATACAGGGGGAGAAATCAAAACTCTCAACATCTTAGATTCATTGTCATATGTCCCTGCAATCAATTACCATCCACGAAAAGGTACTTGTATCACAAATGCATGCACGTGCAATTAAAAAGCAACTTCTACTCACAAAAGGAGGGTTATGCAAAACATTCATAAGTGACAAAGCATTATTAATCAAGAGGACTTTAATTAAGCTCAATAAGAAGTAGATTGGTAAAAGGCTTAAGGTGGGCAATTTTTGGCAATGTGGTGCTAATGATCCGGGTAAATGGAGTATTTCCAAACTTTCTCAACCACATTCCTTCTTCATAAGACTCATCACCTTTCATAAATGCTTTTACCTCTCTAACCTCGCCACTGCCTTCTCGCGAGTCGCAAACATGAGTGTCATGAATGGCCTCGGATACTTAGTGCTTTGGACTCCTCACCTGTGTGTCCCATCTCACTGAACTATTATCTCAGCAAGCAGGGTCAATCTACCTTTATCTCCTGAGGTGATTGGATTTTCTTTCACTCATTAAATTTTCCATATATTTCAAACAATTTTCTACCAAACTCCAATGATAATATCAAAACAAACACCATATGATAATCTCCATAATGTAACATCATTCTCAACATAATCCCTGGATAGGTAATAAGGTAAAGAATGGAAAATATTTAGATCATGTGGAGCAATGTGAAAATAAGGCATATTATGGCTTTTGTGATGCGTAAGCATAGGTAAGGCTAGGAATTTAAACAATGAGCATTATATGGAAATATAAAGTCCTCCATCCTCTTATCATGCAACATGTCAATTTTACCTTCTTTCATGGTTTTCAAGAAAATATGCACTTCATTGTGAGTTCCTTTTACTAGGCAATTTTATGCTATATCTCTAATGAATCCAATTTTGCATCGTTGAGTTCAATATAAAGCTTCCATGACACTAATCAAAATTTTCAATGGGGGTCATTTTTATAAATTTTGGAAAACATGCATATAAGCACATAAATTAATAATGAATTCCAAAATAGCCATGTATAAGCAATTCAAGAAATAAACCTTAAAAATGCACACATAATGTCAAATAAAACCAAATATGCATAAAGTAGGCCCTTCCCCCACCCCATAATTAAACATTACAGTGTCCTCACTGGATAAAAAATAAGGGTAAAGAAAGAAACTCACTAGACAGGTGTACAGGGCCTCTTAATATCGATTGAACATGCCTGGGCCGAGTCCGATTTAGCTTGCTTCTATCCCCATGGTCCTGAAAAATATAGAAGACATATACCCACGATAGAAAAACTAAAACGTTCAAAAACCAAAAACAAAAAAAAAAACAATGTCCAAAAAAATCCCAAAATAAATGTTTTATTTACAAGCTCTAGATTTTATAGTCGCTAGGCCGACTTTCTCCATTAAGCTCAAGGTGGCATTTGCAGGGCCCATGTAGCTTGGGCTTCGAACATGACTCCATTCTTGTCCATCAGCTGCAATCCTCCTGAATGGATCTTGTTCATAGTGAAGGGTCCCATCTTCTTCTTGTTGAATTTGTTAGGAAACCAATGATCCTTTGATTTGGAAACATAGAGTTTGTCTCCAACTTCATACTCCTTAGGCTCATCATTCGAAATCCTACATAATCGCACATACCAAGGCAAACCTCTCCCATGTATAGATGAATCTTTAATTGAAATAGGAGAAGAAAGATCCATACCTTGGCTTACCTTCGCAGAAACGGGTTCGGGGGCCACTGTATTTGGTCGATCTCGAGTAACAGTACTCGATATCGAGGAAGTATCTACTCCTGGTGGCCTACTTCTCGAGGATGGTGGAGTCGAGGAAGGCAAGGTTTGGTCGATATCGACTAAGGTTGTCGATATCGAGTTGTCCTTCACTGCTAGTGGAGTGCTCGTCGCTAGAGGTGAAGTCGAGAATGAAGATGATTGGTCGATATCGACTAAGGTTGTCGATATCGAGGAGTTCTCGGCTTATGTTTGGCTGCTCAATGATGTTGCTGCCGATGGAGGGTTCTGATTTTTGTCGATGTCGACCAAATTACTCGATGTCGAGGAATTTTGTTCGACTTCGACCCCATACTTGCATCCTCTCAAGGCATCCGAAAAATAGTTAGTCGACGTCAACTTACCTTGGTCGATGTCGAGCAGATCCTCTGTGTCTTTGTTTAGGATGGCCATGATCTTCTCCACCTGAGCTTCCATATCCCTCTTTTCCAGCTCTTTAGGAGTCATATTTCTTACCTTAGGCTCCCCACAAGTAATGTAACCAGCTGATATAGATTTTACCTCTTCTATTGGACTTGTATGCCTTTCAGTTTTATTAAAAGAATACTCAATTACCTCATCGTTGATGTTGAAAGTGAGTACTCCCTTCCTTACGCTTATGTTGGCATCCACTGTCGCCAAGAAGGGCCTTCCTAGAATAATTGGACAAGCAGGGTCCTCCGCCATATCAATAACTAAGAAATCAGCAGGGTCCTACTTGCACTGGCACATTGTCCACCATGCATGTTGGATTGACCACCGTGTTGTTTGCCATATAAAGCTTAGCATCCACGGGCTCTAGGGCACATATCTTAATCTTGGACCATATTGTTAAAGACATTATACACACACTAGCTCCAAGATCACATAAAGCATTAAATTTATATTGACCAAATCCAATGGTTATAGCAAACTTACCTGGATCTGGCCTTTTCTCAAGTATGTCCATATGGCTGCACTCCTATGTAATCTCAGCCAATGACCGCTTCTTGCTTAGAATCTCCTTGAGGAATTTGACGTAGGATGGCATTTCATTGAGAGCTTCTGTGAAGGATATTGTGACATTAAGCTTCTAAAGCATCTTGATGAAGCGCTGAAACCTTTTCTCTGCTGGGTCCTTTGGAGATTTTATTGGGAAGGGAAACTTCTTTTTCTGATTCGGAGCCAGAACAGATGTCGGAGGTGTTGTAGCTTTCTCGACATTGACCTGGTTCTCCTCGACATCGACTAGGTTCTCCTCGATATCGACCAGATTCCTCGATGTCGAGTTGTTGTGATGTGCAGACGAAGGTTGATCCAGCTTGTCCTCGATATCGAGTTGCCTTTCCTCGATATCGACCAAGGTCTGGTCGATGTTGACTTGATGTTTAGCTCCTTCGTCCTGCTGCTTTCCGACCTCTGGCTCGCGTAGTTGGTGGCCGCTCCTGAGTTTCACAGCAGCGATGTGTCCGGTCTTCCCCTTGTGATTTGGTTCTGAAGATCCAAGGAGCGAACCTGACTGTCTATGGACGCCCGCTGCTAGCTGCCCAATCACTGTCTCCGTTGATTTCCGCCATATATCAATCTCCCCAAGCCTAGATATGTCACCTTGTAGCTGAGTGTAGACTGAGTTGAAGGGCTACTTGGTGTCTGAATGGTTCATCCGTATTTCCTCTAGGATGGTCTGTAAATCATCCCTCTTCTGGTCCCTTTCCGGATGTCCTGGAGCTCTATATGGCGGGGGGTTCCTAGGGGCACCTTGGTTCCATTGTGGTTGCTGAAACCTTTGGTCCCCCATGTAGCGATTGGGACCCCCTGCGTAAGCTGCCTCTTCGTGGTATTCTGCCAGCCTGACTTGTTCTATGTGTGGGCACTCAGTAGTGGTGTGCCTCTGTGATCCGCATTCGATGCAGGGCCGGTTGACAGAAAGATAATTTACTTGCTAGAGGAGCTTCCTATTCTGATCTATGTAGTACTGCTCCTTTACATCTGGATCAATCTCCTTTGAGGGCTCATAGAGGGGCATGGATGGGGATGGCATGGCATAGGCATTCTCATCATAGTTGATTGAAGTCCCATACTTGTTATCTTAGCTGGTTAGCTTGTCGAGGGCATCCCATGCGTCAGCTGGCGGCATTGTCAGATACTCATAATGGGTGTAGGTGTTGATCCTATCTTTAGCAGCCAGGTCAAGAGAATTGAAGAAGATCTCCTGAACGATGCAAGGTTGTTGTCCATGTGTAGGGCAGGATCGTAGTAGATCCTTATAGCGTTCTCATGCCTTTGCTAGCGGCTCTCCAGGCTGCTGTTTGAAAGATGTAATCTTTTGGCGAAGGAGCGCTGTTTTGGCAAGAGGAAAGAATTTATTGAGAAATTCCTGCTTTACTTGAGCCCATGTCGTGAGGGATCGTGGTTTCAGTCCTTCCAACCACTTCAATGCGGGACCAGCGAGAGACCAACGGAAAGCCTTCATCAAGATGTACTCCAAGGTGGTACCTTCAGCAAGAGTACGACACATGTCAGTAAAGTTTGTAATATGCTAAAGAGGGCATTCATTAAATCTACCATCACTACAAAAAAAAACAATTTCGCATAGGCAATTTACTGTGGCGAAAAGCTGATCTGGGGTGGCAAAACCTATTTAGCCACGGACGTAGCTACGGGAAACTAGGGGTGGCCAAGTCTGCGGTGGCAAAATGTTAATAGCTATGGACACTAGTACATATATACCCTTTTACGGCGTTTAAAAAACGCCATAAAAGTGTAAACATGGCGTTTTTCAACGCCATGCCTCAACGCCGTCGAAACCGATGCCGTCTTTTAGTGAACCTTTTCATGGCGTTTTGGCAAACGCCATAGAAAACCAAGGCATGGCGTTTTTTAAACGCCATAGATGTCTTTTAAAAATTAAAAAAAAAATTCAAAAGCTGCACAATCCATGGCATTTTAAAAACGCCATGGATTTGTATTTATTTAAAAAAAAATATAATCAAAATATAGCAATTACACTGCTCGATCTGTTACTAAAAGAACTACAATCATCTCTTCAAAGTTCAAACCCATGCATAAGGTTCTTTTACAAATAAAATAACTCTAACTTCATAATTATGTTTTGACCTCTATCTTCATCACAAAGTGTTGAGCAGACTACTTATTGTCTTCAGCTCTCTTCAAGAAACATTATCCTCCATCTCAATCACAAATCTGCAATAAATGAAAATCAATAAGGCATTTCTGTACAAATATCTTCCAGAAGACATTAAATGATCCAAGCACAAGATTACAACAGAAAAGAGAAAATTAAATTACCATCTCTTTTTCTGCTTTCTTCCAACAAACCAACATGTCTCTGGCCAGCTTTCTTGTGCGAATTGGAGCACCCCTTATCCATTTCGACAATTGAAACTGAGCAGTGTCTTCGATCTTATACTGCAAAGATAGTATCGCACAAGATTAGGAATGATTACGAGATAAATGTAATGCAATATTTAACCAAAGTTACTAGGCCAGATACTTAGGCATGTAAAACACTAAACAGCAAAGCGAAAAGTGAATACAAACCTAGTGGAACTCTTGCATGTGCCTCATCTAGAACCATATATTGCCATTTCATACGCTTTAAATACTTCTCATCAGTCACAAGAAGTTGGTAGCTGGTGATAGGTATATGAAATCCAGAATCCCTATAACATCAAAATCAAGAGAAAATAGGGTTACTTTTAAGCCAGCAGCAAGACATGATACCAGGATTGGGATATATAGATAAACACAACTCAATTTAAGGCTCTTTTAGGTGCCACAAACAATTCAAAAATAATAAAAGGTGGATTTTGGCATATATGCAGCTCCCCCACATTCTCCAATATGTCAGAGATGATGATATATGTCAGTACTACACACTCCAAAACCTACTTATCAGCATAAATACAAACCTACTTATCAGCATAAATACAAACCTTAGATGGATGCTATGTTATGTCCAACCCTCAAATACAAGGCATTATACTAACCTGCACAAATACAAACCTACTTATCAGCATAACTACATGAGATGGAACAATGTATAGCATAAACATGCATTATACTAACCTGCACAAATACAAGGCAAATACAAGACATGTATAACATGGATAAAGAGCAACGTAAAACTACACATCTCATCAATTTTGCAAGGAGATCCTCTTTGCCTTGTATTCGATCAAAGAAGTAAACCAAGAGACATATGCTTAGTTTGAGATGTATAGCAAGCATTACACAAAAATGCATAAAAGGTCAAAAAATAAGTATGTTAGGAAGCCGACGACAAGGCAAAGAGAATCGTAGAGACGCACATCTCATCAAAGAAAATGATGCAGGGAGAGCATCTCCTGCACAACTGAAAATGATTCTCACTCATATGTTCCAAGCTTGCATAACAGAACTAAAAAAAATTTGAGTTATCAAAACAAAACAAATTCATAAACATACAAGCAATATCAAAATAAGAACAAGAAAAAAAATTCCTAAAAAGAGAGGAAGAGAGTGCAATAAACAAAAGTAGAGAAAAAAGAGTATGCTAAGCATGGTTACACAGCTGCACAATGCTGGAACTCGTCAACAACTACCAAAAAGAAAAGCGACAATCACAGATCCAAAGAGAAAAACATCAGAAATAAGACATCAAAAGAACAAAGACCAAAACTTATTGAAATTCATATCTTAAAACAAACTTAAAAACTAAAAAAACAACAACAAACCAACTAGAAACATACATAAAAACAAAGAAGGCACTCGGAAGCCTCTATTCGGCTTGTTCGGATCCTTGGCCTCCTTTCTTCCCGCCTTCTTCACCAAAAACCTAAAAAACACTAAGAACTCAATAGAACATCAACATGAATCCAGAACCTTAGGGGAAACACTAAAATAACAGATCTTACAATAAATAGGCAAACAACAACACTAGAAACGATCAGAACCCAAGGGAAACGAAACAAATCGGAGGAGGTGAGCAAGGCTTTAGGGGCCTTTACCTGTTAGGGTTTGGGTTTCACAGAGAGGGAAAGAGGAAATAGGGAAAATGGATTTCTACCTTTGTGATTCACATCCACGAGTGGATTTGTTGCAACTCCTGCAATAGAGAATTCAAACAATGGGGTGAGACAGAGATCTGTAGAGAGGAAACGAGGGAACGATCTGTAGAGACGAAACAAAGAAATAAAGATCAATTCCTATTAAACCCTAAATAGATTTCCAATTCCAAGAACCCTAACTTGAAAAAATTGAAGAACCATCAATTGAAGGTTATAACCATCAAATTCCACCATTTCAATGTTATAACTAGCATAGACCTTGCAAAACTTAACGATTGTAGTCGAAAATCCTTCTTCACTGGTATTATCTTTCCACCTAGATCTGGCGAGGGTGGTACGAGAGAGAGAAAACGAGAGCGATTTCTATAGAGGATAGAGGAGGAGATGGCATGAGGTTGGGGCGGTGCCGGCGAGAGCAACAACGATGGCGCAATGCTTCTCTGGTTCAATGGAAGGTTTAGGGGAAGGGACTGTGTGAGAGAGAGAGTCAGAGAGAGGAGGATGATGAGATGAGCGATAGTAGAATTAGGTTAGACGCGGAATAACTTATGCTCTTTTATTGCCGCTTAATAATTTGGCCCAAAATTTTGAACTGAAAAAAATCGCCCCTAATTCTATGGCGTTTTTAAAACGCCGTAAATTTTACGGCATTTAAAAAACGCCATAAAATTTAGTTCACAATTTTAGTTTTAATAGCATGGTGTTTTGCAAACGCCATAAATTTAACGACGTTTTCAAAACGCCATAAATAAAGTGCGTCTTACAAATTTATGATATTTTTCTATTTAAACGCCATAAAAGACATTTTTAATGGCATTTTATGAAAAACGTCATCTTTTAAATGTCATAAATGACCACAAACGTAGTAGTGGGATGCTTGCCGTGGCGACCAACCTAGCCACGGCATAGCTACAGCTAAGCGACCCCATATGAAAGACACGACACATTTACGACGGTAGGTTGCCGTAGCTAAGGTCTGGGTGGAAAATAAAAAAAAAAACTGCTTTTTAGCCCGGATTCTTTAGACCCGGGCTAAAAAGTCCAATACCTTTTTTAAAAAAAATACACACAATTTACCTATATAATAAAATTTCATTAATTATACAAAATTTACATTTCTAATAAAATGACAAAAAACTGCATAATTTATATAGAATAAAATTACATAATTACAAAATATACATATATAATAAAATGTCCAAAACTACATTTTAACCAAAAATAAAATTTCCAAAAGACAATAGTAATTCTAACTCCAAACTTACTGAACTAAAAGACAACAGTATAATTTCAACGAGCAAGGTTAACATGGCCCCTGTAAAAAAAAAGAAACAAAGAAAGAATAACATAGGCCTCTGAAACGGAACTTAGCTGACTGGTAGTCCCAATTTATTCATATACCTTATGCTTGGCTGAACACTTGAGAAGAACTGCAAGTCTGCAATACACTGACAGCTTGAGGAATATCTTGCATTTGAACTAAAGCCTGAAATTTTGCAAAAGGTAAAAATAAGTCTCACTACTAGAAATTTAACCAAATAACTTTAATTATTAATTCTTTATTTTAACCAATTTACCAATATAATATATATCTAACTGTTAAGCACATATCAGCCAATACAAATAAAACAACACCAATAAACAACAAGGAGTTACTTGCTCAGTACATCAGTCACACTAGGTACTTGACAATAATGATGCACTGTGCAGGTAACTCCTTCAACTGAATGATGCACTTGATCAGAATTTACCAGCACTTGGTATTAACCCAACATCAGTCACACCAGGTACTTCACAATAATGCATATCACGCAGCTGCATTTCACTTAAACTAAAAGCTAAAATATGTATTTTACTTAAACTAAAATCTAAAATCTAAAACTGAACTTATTAAAATTGAATCTAATATCTAGAATCTAAGAAAGAATTGAAAGAAATGAGATGCAAATGCATCTAAAGCTATTGAACCTTTGACTAATAAACACGCAAAGCAGGACTTTACCAAAAAAAAAAAGGAAGCAGAAGATTTAGCAGCCTGATGTACCTGGAGATATAAAAGGTTTACTTAGCAGGCTGATGTATCGAAATGAAAGAAAATGTATAAAATCCAAATAAGTGGGAAGCTCTCCAAGAGCCAAGGCATCCCGACTAGCCAACATAAAAGCAGCAATGGAACACCAACAAGAACTAATATAGGCTCAGAAAAAAATTCACAGCAAGTGTAAGTGTTATATTCCTTATTTACAAAGCAGAGAAAAAGCAATTTCAAAGATTCACAGCAAGTGTTATATTCACAGCAAGTGTTATATTCCGTGCAAGCTACGATCAACTTGCTTGGTGTGGGAATAGCTTCCATGGCAGCCGAAAGCACAATATCCACTAGCACAAAGCATCATGAATTTCAAAGAAAAAGCAAGCTCTTACATAAGAGCTTGCTCCCAATTCCCTGTAATGAATACAAACTTGGTGGAATCTCAAAGAAAATTTTACACGTCCGACAAAGAAACCCTAAATCATTGGTCTCGAATTGAAACGCAATTTCAGCTAGCTATAATGAATCGAAAGCAGTTCACTTACCTCCAAAGAAACCCTAAATCTTTAATATTGAAATTTAAAGGAGGAAAAGTGAAATACCTAAGGCGGGTGGTTTTGAGAGAGGCAGCAAGGGAGGTGGCTGAGAGAGTCAGTGGTTGGTGAGGGAAGAAGTGCTGAGAGAGTCGGTCGCACTGCATAAAAAATAGCTTTAGAAATGAATTGCATTACATAAAAAAAAGGTCTCTGTATAATATTTTGTACTTTCTATTAAACAATAGCTTTAGAAGCAACTAGAAAAAAATTCAGCTCTTGATGGGGTTGAGGACAAAGGAAAAAAATAATGAATATAGCCAGAAGCATACAAATCAGTAACATAAGCACAACTACCACTAAAGAACAGTTCTGGCACACCGTATAAAGCATATGCTGTCATACAAGTCCATATATAGCAACAAGCCAATAGTGAGGAAATATGACAAGCTATGGCAGAAGAGAAAATAAATGAGCAGACAATAGAAGATCAAACTCAGAAAATTAATATTAATAGTACTTACTAAACTGCTTCTTTCTGACTATTCTGTAAGCAATACCAAGAGTGAAGATCAGCAATTCCTTCTTAATCTATTAGAAAGTACAATATTACTTGTCGATAAAATCCTAAATACAATTATATAAACTCAAGAGCAGCTATTTTTTTTTCTTAATATATTATTAGTACTTACTAAATTGCAAAGACAAAGACCTATAATTTATAGGGTAGCAAACAAAACAGACTATTAAGATTGGACTATATCCTAGTCTTGAACCAATTAACAAACTTAAACATCAGGCAAAGACCCCACAACAGCTGCCCACATTGCTTAAAACACTTGTTTTTTTTTTCATTTTATGCCATCCCTCCAGTACAATTTTTTTCTTTTCTAAACCAAAGAGCCCATTAATCTCATGTAGGAATCCCACACTTACATCTAGACATCTAATAGTACCCTTTGGATGAAATCATAGTTTCACGGTAGAACCACACACAAATATCTGAAAGGCTCTTAGTTACTGATTTCTCCAATTACACCTCTTCCTCATATCCTTGAAATTTCAGACTTGTTACTACAATTCCACATTTTACTGTTGCATTAAGTGAGTAAGTCACGGATCAAAGAAAATCAATTGCTCAATCAATTCAGCAACTAAACATGACATGTGAAATGTAGTGGTTTACATGTAATTTTGTCCATCTTGGGAAGGTCATTATTCCATTACCGTGAACTCAGGGTCTCAGCAGGTCAATTGGTGTGAATAACAGATTTTATAATGTAACTGATTGAACTATGATTTCGTTGCTTCAATTCAATTCAGTCTATTCAGATCATATAATTTGAGATTTTGTGTTTGTTTGATTGATGGTTTAACTGATTAATCAGATTGAAGAAACACTAAACAACATTATCAAGAGAAGTAACACTCATGAAGGTTTCAACTACTTGATTCTGACAGTAGCACTGGCAAATGCAAATATACTCTTTCAAAAAGAACACAGAATGATAGCAAACCTTTGATCTTATTCACAAGCCATTTGGTACTCCCTCCAATGCTGCTTGATTCTGACAGTAACACTCATGAAGGTTCCGTTGTTTTTTTTTTCTTTTTTATCATTGTCCTAAGAAAAAAGGCAAAGAGAAACATGAGTTCCAGAATGTCCTGAGAAAAAATGCAGTAGAGATAAACATGAGTTCAACATACAAAGGGATAGATACTAATTAATCAAAAGTCACCTAAAGGTGTTTCTCTTTGCCATGTCACCGCACTGATGATACCTTGGTAATGGTCATGGAAACATTAGACAATTACAGCAATGTATAAGCCAAAAGACCATGGCACGACTTAATTTCATGACAACACTTTTATAAGAACATATTATAAAGAATTAGGCATGTTTTCATGTAGGAGACTACAGAGACAGTATATGGAGTTCTCAATAATGTTTTTAGGTAAATGTTCTACTCCAATTTTCTGCTACTTTCTTCATAATACAGCATATAGAGTTGCTTTAGAATTCACATGCACCCTGCTTGTTGCTTCAGAATTCACTTCCGTCTCATAACTATTAAAGAAAGATGTTACTCTGTCATCCAAATTGCAAATGCAATTCACTTCCGTCTCAAATTTTTTTTTAATGAAAACTAATAAAAGCAAGAGCACGCCCAATCAAACCAAACCCCATCTAACCCTAACCAAACAACTAACTTTCCCCCAAATCAAACCCTAACCAACCCAAATCCTAACCAAACAACAACTTTTCCCCCAAATCAAACCCTAACCAAACCATACTCGGATATTCTGAAGGAAATAAAAGAGGTTTGAAGAGTTTACCTAGCGATGGAGATGTCGGAGATCTAGAGAACGTGCCCGAGTTCTGCTTCTATGGGAGGTGCTCGAGAGAGGCGAGAGAGATGTCGATATAGGGACGACCAACTCACAGGTCGAGTCACGGCGGCGTGGGTCACCGGCGCACAAACGACGGTCGCTGAGGGAGAGATGTCGAATGAGAGAGAGAGAGAGAGAGAGAGAGAGAGAGAGAGAGAGAGAGAGAGAGAGAGAGAGAGAGAGAGAGAGAGAGAGAGAGAGAGAGAGAGAGAGAGAGAGCGATGTTGAGGGTAGAAGATGGAAGGGGTAGGAGCTCGATTTTGAGCTCTTCAATGGCAGAAAAAGAGAGAGAGAGAGAGAGAGAGAGAGAGAGAGAGAGAGAGAGAGAGAGAGAGAGAGAGAGAGAGAGAGAGAGAGAGAGAGAGAGAGAGAGAGAGAGAGAGCGAACAGTTGAGGGAGAACGAGTGGGGTGAAGGGGAAGACGACATGGGAGCTTAAAGCTTTCATATCTGAGTTTGCGATGTGTGTGAACGAGAGAGAGAAGGGAGATTTGAGGAAGGAAAGAAATGGAGGCTCGCAGATCTGAAATTAGAGGATCCAATTAGAGATGGATCTTGGATTCTAGGTTACGATTACCACAATTATAATATATCTATATTAAATTATAAAAATCATCATCTTAAATAAATAAAAGTTAGCTTCGGAACTCCAAAGGCCGTGGCTAGGTCATGATAAAAACCAAATAAATGGCTACGGCAAACCTTGCCGTTGCTACCAACGGTGGCAAAATTGACCTATTAGCCACGGCAAACTCTGCCGTTGCTACTAGATGTGGCAAAATCGATCCAATAGTCATTTCCGTAGCTACCATCTGTGGCAAAAGGGTACCAATTGCCACGGCAAGTCTCTGCCGAAGCTAGGTAGGGTGGCAAAATTCTTTATTTTTTGTAGTGCATGAAAAGCATTATGTTTAATTTTTATTAAGAAAGGAGTGCGAATTTCATAGTTATTCCGAGGGATTAGAATAGCCGATTCAGCAACGACGAGAGTCGGGTGCATGTAATCCTCTGCAGTGGTAGGATATTGGGCGAGCTCCTCTTCTGCTTGCCTCGCACACTCAGCTTCCTGTTCCCTTCCTGCTCTCTCAGTGACGAGAGCAGCATCCTTAGTGGCTAGTTCCCTCCGAAGCTTCTCAATCAGTTGTTCTTGTGTCTCTGCAGCTGTCATGGCTCTCTTTAGTTTAGCTTGGATGTGTATAAGGCGCTCCGATTCGTCTAAGGCGTCAAACTCAGGTGTTTGACCAGAACGGCGCATATACCTGCGAAGTAACTCAATGGAAAAGTGAGATCTAACTACCTAAGGCGCGAATGATTGCCTCCCCGACAATGGCGCCAAATTTGTTGTGGGAGGAAATCAAGAATGGCAATAAAATATAAATAATGTTAAGCAAACCAGATTATGCCCACGCAAATGATTACAAGACTTCCTCCCGATGTAGTAGTGGGAAGTCAAGATCGATCCACGAGTAAGCGTGTCAGCGGATCCTAGGCAGCTGTAAATCTCGCAGACAGAAAAGCAAACGGAAAGACAGAAATAAAAAATAAAAGCATAAACGAAAACAAAGAAAAACCTACTCGATATCGACTAAAAGGTTCTCGATATTGACTACAGCTGTTGACAACAGAAACTCAGAATCGACAAACAGAAAGCAAGAATCAGTAAACGTAACTCGATCTCGGCAAAGTCTCCTCGATATCGAGTAAACAGTACTCGATATCGACAAAACTTCCTCGGTATCAACAAAGAACATAAACTGTAATTGCAACTTTCTCGAATGCATGACACAGATTTTGATGAAATATATCAATAAACTAAAAGACTTCCAAGGCCAGGGTATCAACACCACAACGATAACCATGCAAAATAACACATAAAGGCATAAAAGATCATGTTTTTCATCAAATAACTTTCGTTATTAACAAATAGGAATATAGAGGCTTTCGCATAAACCATAATTGTTACTAACCCTTTTCACATAATTAACCCATGTTGTATTAAGATCACATTTAATTCAATAACACAAACAAGGATCACCTTCAACTTTCGCAAAAGAATCATGCTCATAGGGATAGAAGACGAATTGCATAAAAAGATCAAACCTTTACCACATCACCTCACATGGCTACCGTCGGGCTCACCCCGACCCTAGAAGTGGGTGGACTACTCGCTCTTCATTATCAAGAAATTCAGTAATAAACAAAAGGAACTAACTTGCATTAAATAAACTAAAGAAAGCTTACAACCAATCGAAGTCAAATCCGCTTTCGCCTTTCCAACTTCTCTCGCCACAAGCTCTCTCCTCTACTCTCTCTATGTGTAACTAATTGTGTGTGAAATTGAATGAATAAAATCCAGCCCCTAGGGCTTTATTTATAGGCTTTAATCCCTCTCTAATTAGGAAAGAATATCCTATCTATATCTATATCTACTTACTTAAGATAAAATGATGGAATAAATAATTAAATCTAGAACTATATCTAAAGTAGATAAAATATCTTCTCCCTTAACTTGATGGCTCTTGATAGATGTTGATAGAATTTCATCTCGAAAATATCACCATTGGACTCGGGATAGAAACTTAACAAGATATCCAGACTGCTCGACGTCGGCTCCCGGGATTTACTCGATATCGACTAGGACTCCTCGATATCGACTAGCGCTTTCTCGTCTTGTGCTCAGCAACTCGATTCCGGCCTCCAGAACACATGTCGACTTGACTTTTACTCGATATCGAGTAACTTTCCTCGACATCGAGTAAGGCTTTCTCCGTCTTCAGCTACTTCGTCGATCTCGGCTCCTGGACGTGAACATCGACCAAGTGTTTACTCGATATCGACCAAATCATGTCAATATCGACTAACCTGCTCCAGCTCCCAGCTTCACTTGTCGATGTCTGGTGCTCCAGCTCGATATGGGTTACTCGATATCGAGTAAAACAACTCGATATCGACTAAGTTTCTCAGCATTTTGCTCTGTTCTTGAAACGCACTTTCCCGAGTCCTCGTTTGTTGGATTGACGCATATAACCATGCGTTGGAAAGCTCTTTGCGAGGGCTACAACTCTCATGAAGACATCAGAACTTGACTCAGAATGATGAATACCGAAAAATTGCCTTTTTTCCAGCTGCACCATCCTTAGCTTCTCCATGAGTTTCCTTTAAGCTCCAAAGTGCGTCCGATTTCTGCGAAATATAACAAAAATTTGTGTAGACCTCCATATATTGCAAATATACATAAACTACACAAATTATGTATTATTCTAACCCAAATGTATGAAAAGCATGCAAAAATCGATATAAAAGTAACTGTAAAATATGGCGAATTAGGCTCACAACAAACACCAAAAGAAAAACCATCACAGGCACCCAAGTCAAGAAAAGTTTCAGTTTCGAACTAACAACTAGGGGTGGGCACAAATCCCACAAATCTCATCCCGTCCCGCATTCCGTCCCGATCCCGGTGGGATTTAGGAAAAAAAAATTCAATCCCGTCCCTTAAAAATTACGCGGGACGGGACGCGGGACGGAGAGTTTGCATCCCGCAAATCCCGTCATGTCCCGCATATATATATAATTAAAATTAATAACAATATATAAGAATATATTTATATTATAGTTTATACCTTAACTTTTATTTATACCCAGAATATAAAATAATAATAAGACATTAAAAACATATGAAATAAGAATTTTAGTACAAGTAGTTTGACATTAATAGTGATTTCTAACCTACTGCTGTCCTTTAAAAAAAAATACAGTGCTTTCCTTTTGGTTGCTACTGTAATTTCAATCTTGTTCAATTTGTAATGGGATTTTGGTAATACTTTTTTTTTTATTAGGCAAAAAGGGGGCAGAAGTCCCAATAGAGACGCCACCCTAATCATCCCTTCGGATGATATTACAGAAATCCCTATTAAAAGGGAGATTAGACATAGTACAAATGTTAGTAGACTTAGCTATGAAATCTGCAGCTACATTTGCTTCTCGGAAACAATGTCTGAACTCGATTGAATCAAACTTCGACTTCATTCTTCTGATGAATTCCACCTGCTGTAGTATTTCCCATCTAGATTTGGAGCTATCTTTAAGACTTCTGATGACTTCTAAGCAGTCTCCTTCAATTACAATTCTTCTTAGACCTTTGGCTAGAGCTAATTCAACACCTGCGCAGAAAGTAGCAGCTTCTGTTTGAATGGCTGAACCACTAGTAATCTACTGTTGCAAAATATCCAGAACACGTCCTGCACTATCCCTAAGGATCACTCCCACCTGGCATAAGCCAGTGGGCTTGCTCGAGCCATCTACATTGATTTTGTAGGTGGCCCTAGACGGCTTCTTCCAGCCAATATTTCTCCTATTTCTCGTCCGATTGAGGAGATTGTCTGTTTCCTTTTTTGTGGACAGCTGCCAATCCCTATAATTAATAAACGATTTATAGGCTATCTGAGAGGACGATTCCACTTTCTTGTTCTTAAAGATCATATTATTTCTGGTTTCCCAAATATTTTGCCATACATGGAAGAGATGTTCAAACTTGTCCAGATTTGGTTTGGATTCAATGAATTGTTGCAAAGTGATTCGATCATTTTCAAGTAGAATAATAGCAATCCATGTAAGTTGCTCGTAATCTGCCATGATTCATCTGGTGAGAGGACAGTTCAAGAATAAGTGTCTGTCATCTTCAATGTTTTCATTACATAAGACACATTCCATTGGGACTCTGATATAATAACTATTAAGCCTCTCCTTGGTGGCTATCGCATCCTGTAAGATTTTCCAAACTAGATTCTTGACTCGCGAAGGAATGTTAAGTTTCCAGACCCAATCATTTCCCGTAAAGTTAAGATTGTGTCTTGGTTGCAAATGTTTACACGAGTTAGAAGTGAACCGGCCATCCGGATTGAATTTCCAGATTAGCTGATCAAGAGAATTCCAACAAGGTATGATGATCTTGGTAATCTGTCTAACAACATTATCCGGAAATAGGCATTCCAGGCGCATCAAGTCCCATTGTTTGTCCCGAGTCATTAGTTGGTGTTCCCGAAGATCAGGATCATGCATAGCCTTAAAAGCTTCCAGATCTACATTTGGCACCCATGGGTCTTTCCAAACCTTTATCGTCTCGCCATTGTCTACTATCCATAAAAGGCCTTTCTTGAATTGTGTTATGAGTTGTAGCAGTCTTCCAAATTGCCAAGAGGGGTATGTTGGGTTTACCTCAAGGATGTTGTCATTCTGTAGGTATTTTTCCTTGATGACTTTCACCCATATATTATCCGGGGATGTCATGAGCTTCCATAGTAGCTTCATTTGGAGGCTGGAATTGATGTCTTCAGCAAACCGGATACCAAGGCCACCATGATCCTGAGGTTGACAGATCCTTTCCCAACTAATGAGGGGAGTGTAACATTCTGACTCTATTTTGTTCCAAAAGAAGTTCTTATTAATTTTGTCAATTTGGTGAAGCACTCCTTTCGGGAGGAGGAAATTTTGCATAAGGTAATTTGTTTTAGAACAAAGATTTGCTTGTATAAGAGTAACTCGGCCAGCTTAGGTTAAAGAGGAGGATTTCCATTTAGAAAGTTGTTTTTTGAGACTTTGGGTAGCTTCTTCAAACATACAGTTTTTAACTCTTCCCCGGAGCAGGGGAATGCCTAAGTATTTTTCTAGATTTCTAGCAATGGGGATGTTCATTTCCTGAGCAAGAGAGCTGGCAAGGGCCGAGTTCACATTTTCCGATACCTGGAGGGAACTTTTGTTGTAATTGATCGTAAGACCTGATAAATTGGAGAAGTTGTTGAGCATGTTTCTAATAGTATGAATACTCTTATGGGCAGCTGGTGCAAATACAATTGTATCATCAGCAAATGTCAAGAAAGGGATTGGAGTTCCATTTTTTGTGAGCTTGATTCCCACCAGACCATCCTCTAACTTTGATTCAGTTTGTAGCTCCCTTGCTAGATTCTCCATAACCAGAATAAAAATGTAAGGAGCTAGAGGGTCACCTTGTCGAATGCCTCGTTGTGGTTTGAATTGTTCTCCCGGGCGATTATTAACTAGAACGGAAAAGGTTGTGGAGGTCATGCAAGTCATAACCCAAGATATCCATCTTGAGTCAAAACGAAATTTAGTAAGGGTTGCTCTAATGTAGTCCCATTTAATTTTGTCATATGCTTTCTCCATGTCCAGTTTAAGAGCCATCAAGCCCCTCTTGCCCTTCTGCTTGTGGAAGGTGTGGAAGATTTCATGGGCAATTAAGGTGTTGTCTTGGATAGAACAGCCTTCTACAAAAGCTCCTTGAAACGGATTGATGAGTTTAGGAAGGATAGATTTAAGTCTATTGGCAATAATTTTAGTGATGACTTTATAGATGGTATTGCAGAGACTTATCGGTCTGAAATGATTGATAGTGGTGGGGTTGTCGGTTTTAGGGATTAAGGCAATGAAAGTTTGATTAATATCACCAAGTAAAGCTCCCGAATGGAAGAAAGCTTGAACATCTCTACATAAGGATTGACCAAAAACATGCCAGTACTTACAATAAAATTCCAGGGGGTATCCATCGGGGCCAGGAGTTTTATCTTCAGCCATGCTGGCAACCGTGGTCTTAATTTCTATGTTGGAGGGAGGTCTGAGAAGATTAGCATTGTCTTCTGTCGTCACTTGGGGGGTAATGTATTGTAGTAAGTCCTCAGTGACCATAGTGGAAGCAGGCATAGCAAATCTATCCTTCATCTCTTTGGTAATGTGAGAAGAGATCTCCTGGCTATCAGTAATGGTAGCGCCATCTTTGGTAACAAAGGAGGTGGTGTGATTTTTAAATTTTTTTAACTTTGGCAATAGTTTGATAATACCTGGTATTTTTGTCACCTAGCTGAAGATGTTTGATTTTGGCCTTCTGTTTCCAGTAGGTAAAATTGAAGTTTAACAAAGCCCATCATTTCTTTTCCAGTCTTGCCAATTTTTTGTTATCGCTGGGAGACGGCAAGCCCCAGGGAAGCTTAGCTTGGAGGTCTTGGATTCTGGTGTTGACCTCACAAAGTTGCTTGGAAACATTATTGTGATGAGATTTGTACCAGTTCTTGGTGTTTTTCTTCAACAATTTTTGTTTCTGCATAAGCTTGAAAGCGTAGGATCCAACAAGCTTATTCTGCCAGACCTGTTTAACAAGCTTTTCATAATTTGGATTAGAGGTCCAAGCCATCTCAAACCTAAAGGGGGTACCTTTGGGCTGTTCCTTGTTACCAATCTGGAGGGTGATTGGACAGTGATCAGAAGAAGAAAATAGGTGGTGTTGAACACTGATATTAGAAAACCTAGTGATGATATTCTAGTGAGCTAAGGCTCTATCAAGACGCTCATAGGTATTGTTAAAAGGGTTAGAGCTTTTTCTCTAAGTAAAAGGGGAGCCAATGAAAGGGATATTGTGGAGATTAAGATCATTTTTAATATCTTTTAGTCTTCTGAATCTAGCAGGAGTTGGGGCAACCCCTCCTAGCTTTTCAGAATTATCCTCAATATCATTCATGTCGCCAATGATAATAACAGGTAACAAATGAGAATTAACAACACAAAGGATCTCGTGCCAGAAATTTGCTTTTTCATGTTCCACAGAAGGGGCGTAAACAAATAAAATAGCCATGTTAAAGTGGTCAATCGTTACCTTGATAAGGCAGAATCTACTGCCCTGGTGAAGGATGCTGGAGTTAGCTGACATAGCAGAGTTTCTCATAAGGATCCAGAGCCCACCTTTGGTTCTAATCGAACTTATGAAGGTAAGTTTATGAAATCCTGCAGCAGTGACATGGTTATCTGGAGGGGGTGTGTTAGATTTCGTTTCCGAAAGAGCAAGGATGTCAAGCTTATTATTATTTCTAATTTGGTTGATCTCTTGCCACAGAAGGGGGCGCTTAGAGCCCCTGATGTTCCAATATCCCACTCTTATCATAAAACAAAGTTGACAGTCATGCTACATGACTCATAGAGAACACACAAAGTATCACTCTTGGACTCATGGTTATAGGGGTTATTGTTTCTAATATAGCCATTAACCAGTTTGGTGCACAGAGTGATGTTAATATGATGCTGGATCACAAAATTATCATACAAGATTTTGATCAAATAAAAATTCAGAATAGAGATACCTTTGTTGTATCTTTTGAGACGAGGCCAAGATGGGGAGATACGTGTAAAGGTTTGTCCTCTCAGTACTTTGTTATCTCTAAGTGTCGAAATTGATCTGCACTTCTTAGCTATATAAGGACCTCTGGCAGTGATCAAATGACCCTTCAGAAGATCGGCGTCCTTGTTCCCACGAGTCAAGTCGATCAAATCCATGTTGGTTTTATTGTGAGAGTTTGTTTTGTTATGAGAGTTGATATCCATAATCTGGGGATACATAAGGCATACTGTCCAGATGTTCATGTTTGTATTCCTATGGGAGTTCAAAATATGTCTGCTTTTTCTCCCTATCCAATTTTTGACTTCCTCCAAGCTGTTTGAGCTGCAGTTTTTGCTTGTAGCAAAAATATGAATTGAGTGGTTACAATGCTTGTTACGAATATTGTTGGTGGTGTAATGGTTGGTTTTGCTTCTCCCCACACCAATTCTAGAATGAAAATCGATGGGGATCTACAGGCTTGTTTTGAAGAAAAGAGATAGAGCCAAACCTATCCACTGGCATTGAGTGGAACTGATACTTGAAGCTGGATTGTTGAGTGCCACCAAATAAGTCGTAGATTCAACTGACTGGGGTACTTTGATTTCATAATCAATACCACCAGTTTCCTGTATAGTTTGTTTTGTAGGAATTGTGCATAGTAGCCGAGCTCCTTTGATGTTGCTTGTGTGTAATGTTTGAACATATGCTCCAGTTTTTTAACCTTGTTCGATAGTCAAGCGGCCAAGGATGGAAACCAGTGGAGCCTTGAACTTATAGCAGCATGTAGCTAGAGATCCTAACAAAATGTCTCCCTTTCCAGACTCTTGTAAACCAGTCTTCCTAGCAGAGCAGTCCAAGGTGGAAAGGGGTTGTATCCTGTGACCATAAAGACACCGGTACCAATTATGAGATTCCGAGAGATCAGCTAGAGAACTGATTTTAGCATTACTATTTAAACTGATAAGAGCTTCAGCTAAGTTGGTGCATCTAGAGCTCATGAGATTGGTGATATTGTCATTTTTTGATCAGTTCCCAAGAATTATTCCACAAAAGCAAATGAGGAAGGTAGTGGTTTATAAACTGTAGAGTCACTTTAAACCAAGAAACCCACTTCGAACATCTACTGGTAACAAAATAGATAGAATTAAGAAGCATGTTAGAAGGTAATAAATTGGTAAGGCAGGACTTATCTCTTCTTGATTTGGAAGTGGTGGTTGAGTTGACTTGCATCATCTTGTTAATCTTCACCATTTGAGAAATGAGCCTATGATGATTCCTTTTGGGAGCTAAGTTGTTGCTGAATCGATTTCTCCTTCCACTGGAGAGCCTTTCATTGTTGGATGTGAGTGTACCATTTTCCCAGTCAGGCCAAACAACACTTCCTTTTCTCTTAGATGTGTAGGTAGTATTGGAAACAACAGAAATCCGGGCTACATTCATCCCCTGATCTTTGAGTTTCTCGTTGGGAAGGATAAAACGGTTACTCCTCTTCATGATGTCTCTGCCGATTCCGTTTGCCAAGATCATATTAGCCAGTTGAAGGGGAAGAGGCCGTCCCACTGCTTTTAAATGACCAATCCTACCGTTTGCATAGCAATGATTCCTGCAAAACCTTAGATTAGGAGTACCATTAGGGGAAAAATTTTGGTTAGTAATTGTTATTTCAAGGATATGTTTGTTTGATAGAGGGTTGGTGTTGTAGAGTTTTGGCACCCAGTAATACAAAACCCAAAAGGGCTCGATCACTTGGGACTTGGTACATGCATTTAATCCTTGGTGTTGATTAATGCAGTGGGGAGGGTTGGCTATGCAATCAGCCTTGTGAGAGGCATGCGTGCGATTAACTAACCGATCGGAGAAGCATTCATTGCAGTCTTCCCGGTGAGCCTTGGTTTGCTCATGAAATTTGAGGAAAGAGGGTATTAAGAAGATTGTGTTTACATTGGAGGGATTGTTTTTGGGGAGAAGTTTAGAAATGAGATTTGAGTGTGAGGGATTGTTTGCAACGGAGGGATCCAAACTGAGGATTAATTGCCATGGGCAACCAACCTCAGTTTGATCCAAATGAACACAGAACACACTCGGAAGCACACCGGCGGAGGAACCTAGGTGAAACTAACAAAGAGAGCTTTTTCTTTTGTCTTTCCCCCTAAAATAATTGACTTATTTCATCCTAAGAGTTGTTCTTTGTGGGATTTTTGTAATACTTGTTGGCTTGTTGCTACTATTGTTGTTTTTGTAATGGGATTATTATCATCGATTTTAATTTGCATCTTCCTAATTGGTATTTTCGGATTGCGTTAAAAAAAAATTTACGAGGGACAAATCCCGTTCCGTCTCGATCCCGTCCCGTGAGGGATAACACCCGGCGGGATTTGAAAAAAAATACGTCAAGAAAATGCTATCCCGTGAGGGATAACATCCCGTCCCGATCCCGTCCCGCAAAAAATACGCGGGACAGGACGCGGGATTACCCCAATCCTGTCCCGTCCCGCCCCATCCCATGCCCACCCCTACTACCAACTAAAGTTAAAACGTCAAGAATCAAGTAGTGGTGGTCATTGTTTCGATTTCGTTGCCAACATCTTCAGCATCTTCATCCTCAGAATACGACTCCTCCGCGACCATCTCTTCCTTTTTAAGCCCCCAATCTGCACTAGTCATGCTTGGCTCGAATTTCTCCAAGGGAACTACAGGATGAGTTGCCGAACGTGATGCACTTTGATTAATCCCCGCGACCATCCCCTTCCGAAAGTAGCTAAAGCACTTGTCCTTTAAAATGCTCGTGCCCTTTGGAGTATGGAGACAAGCTTTGGCTACAGAAGACAAAAAAGATGCGCCAGCTTTGGTTTCGACCCACTTGGAGGACAGATAAGCTAAACCCTCAGGGCGTTGAAGCCATTGAAGAGCCACATCTTGATTTGTGCGTGATTTGATATTGTCGATATCTTGTTTAGTAATAGATTGTTCCTCATGAAGAATCAAGAAATCATCCTCCAGCTTATCAATACTAGCCTGTTTTGTTTGGAGGAGCTCCCGCGAACGCCCTTCCGTGACCTCAAGTTCCTTGACACGCGAGCTGATAACATCCAGTGAAGCTTTCAGTTCGTCGCGCTCTTTCTTCAAAACCTTCATAGCCCCTTTTGTTACCTGCAGTTCTTCATGGAGTTCTGCGGACCTCTTTTTAAACTTCTCAACCGAAGCCAAGTCACTAACTGTGTTCCCCAGAATCCGCAACTGATGCGACAATTTTTTAATCTCTGTGTCCTTCTTAACAAGGTCATCTTCATCACACACAAGACGTCTCTCAACGTCATTTTGAATCACCCTCAGCTAAAACCAAAAGCAAGAGCAAAGGTAAAAGAAAAGCGGCTAAAATCAAACCGCGAAGGTTTTTTCTAAAGAAAAGCAGAACAAAAGGTTAACTCAAAAATAAGGATAACTTACCCACTGGTTCAGACGGTCAAAATTCGTTGAAAGTTTGACAGCATTCAACCTCTTAATGTAACCCTGCTCGTTAGAGCAGAGCTTTTTGGTAGGAAAGGCAAGGCTCGCAAGATCAGCCATCCTAAAACCAGGAATTAGGAACTCGGGAAGATTCGCCTCACCCTCAATAAAAAGCCGTCTTTCATCCGCGTCGGATGCCTCAACAGTCGTACTGACCTTCCTCTTCTTCTTAGAAGCCATAGGGGCAGATGAACGAGTACGTTTCTCACGGGGTACTGGAGCCAATGAAGAAGACTCCACAAGAGCGTCAGGTTCTTCCACTAAGGTGGTGTCGATAATCGGAGCCGCCTCAGAGACTGGAGGAAGGTCGCGGACGTCAGAACTTTTCTTCTTTTTCCTAGATTTAGCTTTGTGGCGCTTCAAGAGGGTGTTCAGATCCATTGTATCTGAATACAAGAACGTCCAAAGATAAGTAAACCGTCAAAACGAACAAAACATGGAACTCAAATATTAACTCCCAAAGAAATAATGAAAACAAAGAAGACACCTAGTCGCGGATGAGGAAGACTCAAACCAGTCATCTCAAGACGGAATGCAGAGATCATCTCAGGCCAAGGGAACCTATGTTTATGGGTTAATGATAGCACGCATTTAGGTAGGCATATTAGGAAGCATTTAGCATGATTTAGATGTGCATAATGCATAGATTAGGCTAGATTTGCATTTATACTCGTTTTGTTGGTGGAGTCGGAATCTACATGTTTTTATGGTTAATTTCAGGTAGATGTGGATCCGACGAGGGATGAGGAGACTATTAGATGAAGGAAGAGTGAAGAGGAAGAATAAAAGTGAAGAGCCCGGAAGCGGAATCGAAGTTAGAGAGCCTAAGTAAAGAACAAGTCAGCAGAAGTTGTCGCTAAACATGTTGAACTTGTTTCGCACTTTTTGGAGGCCTCGATTGTCCGATTGACTATTATGACCATGCGTTGGAAAGCTCTTTCCTAGATTTATAACTTTTGTGTTGACATTGGGGCCAAATTCAAAGAGGAAAAATCGTTGTGAACAGTAAAAGCCGCCCCGCGGCCCGAAGCTCTGACGAAGGATTTCGCAATCGCCTGCAGAAACGCCGAATCTACTAAATGGACTTTTTATCTCTTTAATTAGGTTTTTATAATTATTATTTGGTTGACTCTTTTGAGACTTTTTAAGGAAGTTTTAGGGTTTTATTTGAGGGATCTAATTCATTAGTTTATGCACTTGGAGATTATCAATTAAGAGAACCCTAGAGGGGAGCCTCCATGGCCATGGAGTGCTAAACTCTTACGTTTCGTCTATGGATTGAAGCTTTGTTTTAATAAAGTTGTGAGATTTCTATTCTTGTTCTATTCCTATTGATTTGTATTAATTCTTTTGCGAATATTGTTGATTTCTTCTAGTCCATACAACTAGTTGAGATTATTGCTAGGATTTTGTAGATTTCTCTTAGCGAACCTTAATCCACGGTAGCAAGCATGACTTTTTAGGACTCTTAGGACTAAACTGGTGTGAAGAGAATCAATTACATGTTAAATATTGACTCGTAGCTTGGTGTTGCATGTATCCTGGTTAATCCTTAATCTTAATGTTACTATTAGGTTAAATCTTGACAGTGTTAGGGTTATCTAATTAGTAAGAGTTACTAGGAGTCGTAGGACTAGTAATTTACACAAGATCAGGACAGGAACAATAATAGGATGAAAAGAGAACTTGAAAAAGAATCGATGATCAATCAACCAAACTAAAGTGAATGTTTATAGATGAAACTATTTTCTCAATTGTTATGTCTATTAACTTTTTTATAGTTTATTTTCTCATCTTCAATCACCAAAACCCCTATTTCTTACTAACTGGTAAATATACATTGCTTAGGAATACTTGATTCTCTGTGGGATCGACCTCTTACTTGCTTACTATACTAGTTTGTAGGTTTGAGTTATACTTTGATAGGAACAATGACAGTTTCCTCTTGTCAAATTTTGGCGCCGTTGCCGGGGAATCAAAGTTTATTTCTTAGTTTTGTTTGTTTATCAATTTTTGTATATATCTAATTTGTTGTGAACCTATCTTACGGTTCGTAACACCCTTGCTACTAACTTTTTAAATGTTGATGTTATTGTAGTTTGAAGGTGAGAACTTTCACCAATATCTTACCAGATTGCAGAGATATGTTGACATTCGTAATTCACGGGTTATCAACACAGCATCCGAGATATGATTATTTGCATAATTAACGGGATGACTGCTGAGACACGAGCGCTTGCTGAGTACATGAGTAACGGAGGCCTAGCACAGTTAGGTTTGTCGGGGTTGTTGGATTTTTTCTGTTACATGGGTAACCATGTTGCACAGGAAGAGTTGCTCACCACGTCTTATCCACCAATGGAGGACTCTGTCACACACCTGGATGATATGATCCAGACCCTTACACAAGCGGTGCAGGAGAATGCTGAGAGGATCAAAAACTTGGGGGAACAAATTAGCCAACTTACTCAAACATCAAGCGAGATAATAGCAGAGCAGATGGCCACCCCTCAAGTTGATAAAGAAAGCCAACCCATTCCGTCATCTCCTGAGACAATGAAGGATGCAAGAATGGAAGATCCTGTCAAAGTCATTGTGCTTAATTCATTCCCTCCTGGTTGGTTTCATAACGAGGAGGAATTGTTCATAGACAACGATAGTTTCTTTGCCGATGGAGAAGATGGTCAAGTGCTTCCTAACATGGAATCTCATGAGTCGACGCATGAGGTTTCATGTGTTGTGTCTACTACTTCATCCGATACATTCCTTCTCAGCTCCCCCGTTGATGAACCATGTCTAGAGCCACCTGCTGAGGCTCAAGAGGTAATAAAGGTAAAATTTTGCAATTTGGAAGGTAATAGTGATTATGTTGATCCTTTTTACTGCTATTTTGAGAAGCCACCAGCGGAACTGTGTTGGTGGTATCATATTCCTCCAGGAGAGAGTCATGCTAGACTCTTTGATAGATTGAAAGGGTTTTGAATTCCATATTTTATGATTTCAATTTATTGTTCTATGATGTCTTTTGTAAGATGTGTGCAGAGGAATATGATAGGCTATTGAGGGCCTTGACAATATCTGATAGAAAAGGAATTGAGATCTAGAATAAGTCATGCTAATGACATAAAAGAAAGGCGCTGCTTGGGAGGCAACCCAAGATAGGTAATAATCTTTTTCATCTTGAGTTTAGTTATTATTTAGCATTTTTATTTAGTTTTAGGCTAGTTTGTGTTTGGCATTTTCGGTATGGGCACCTAACACTGCAGATCGAGATGAAGCCACGGGCTACGGATGTTGCTAGTTACTCTTTGTTCATCCATGAAGGTTCATAAATTCACCTTTTCCACCACATTGTGAGTATTCCATTTATCTCTTCCTTTGTGTTTTTATAATTTTGTTGTCTTTAATTTTCATTGAGGACAATGAAAGATTTAAGTGCGGGGGAGGGATTGCATTGCATATAGATAGATTTTGCATATCATGTTTATTTATGTTTTCATATTTATTCTTACTCATATATTGCATTTGCTAAAAAAAATCCAAAAATATCATGCATTTCATACACTTTAGGTCTTATTTTCCCATCTATGCTACTTGTCCTCTATATTTATCTTATCATGTGCCCCATGACTTGCTTAAAGTGTTTGAAACTTTTGAATTGTTTTATAGACTTTTTGGGAACAAGATTGATGAGAAAATTGAGCATGTATAGTCTTTGGAATTTAAGTGGTATTGAAGTTCTAACAATTTGACCTTGTAAGTTAATTTGGCCTTATTGGGACTACACATATATGTCCTCTAGTTTCTTTGTGTGTGAATACTCTCCTTGATTACTTCCTCTTTAAATTGCGTTTAGATATCTTTATTGAGGCTGCGTTTATATGATTTTTGCATGTAACCTTAAAGTGATTAAGGCATGATTTTCTTTTAGCCATATTATACTCTACCCACCTGTATACCTTATTCTTTGCTTGAAGCCAATTTGAGCCTTATAAGCCTATTTTGTTAGCTCCACAAAATCTTCCTAGCCAATTATTAGCCTGCCCATCCGGGAATTAGGAGAAGAGTTGGTGAATATATTGATGTATAGATGGAGTTGTTTTGAGCTGAAAAGTTATGTTGGGTGATTCATTTCTACGTCATAGAGATGGTTTATATGTGCTTATTACTTGGGACCTAAGGAGGATAAAATTCACTTATGGGTAAAAGTCAGGAAAATAAAAAGAAGAAAAGAAGAAAAAAAATCATAACAAAAAGAAAAAATGAATGAGTTTATGTGGATATTTGAAAATTGTGTGCGAATTTTTATTGTGAAGGAGTACGTGTTATTGGAATGGTATACGAAGTGTTTTGGTGTTGGTGTTTTTCTGGTTATTTACTAACCCTTTTTCTCGGATTTTTAGCACCACATAACCTAATAATTTCCATACCCTATGTTTCTACCATAATCTCATTACAACCCATACAAAGACCTCATGATTTTGGTTGCATGTGAAATCACTAGCGGTGGAGATTTAGACCACTGATGCAATTTTGTTGTAGCTAAGTTTTCAAGGATTGAGTTTGAGCGTGAATGTTTAACCCTAAACACATGAGCAAGAGTGAAAACACATTTTCCTGGTGAGGTTGAATGAATATGCTTGCTTTATTCCTTGGGTTGCACCTATACATGTTATGACGTTGATTGTCAATCTTCGTTTCCCTACTTTGAGCTTTTAAGTGTTATACCAAAGTTATTACATGGATTGCTTGTTTGTGGGGTGTTGATTTGATTTTGGTTGTAATTGCTTGAGGACAAGCAAAGACTTAAGTGTGGGGGAATTTGATAGCACGCATTTAGGTAGGCATATTAGGATGCATTTAGCATGATTTAGATGTGCATAATGCATAGATTAGGCTAGATTTGCATTTATACTCGTTTTGTTGGTAGAGTCAGAATCTACATGCTTTTATGGTTAATTTCAGATAGATGTGGATCCGACAAGGGATGAGGAGACTATTAGATGAAGGAAGAGTGAAGAGGAAGAAAAAAAGTGAAGAGCTCGGGAGCGGAATCGAATTTAGAGAGCCTAAGTAGAGAACAAGTCAGCAGAAGTTGTCGCCAGACAAGCTGAACTTATTTCGCACTTTCTAAAAGCCTCGGTTTTCCGATTGACTATTATGACCAAGCGTTAGAAAGCTCCTTCCGAGATATACAACTTTTGTGTTGACATCGGGACCAAATTCAAAGAAGAAAAATCGCTTTGAACAATAAAAGCCGCCCCGCGGCCCGAAGCTCTGACGAAGGATTTCGCAATCTACTAAATGGAATTTTTATCTCTTTAATTAGGTTTTTAGAATTATTATTTGGCCGACTCTTTTGAGGCTTTTTAAGAAAGTTTTAGGGGTTTATTTGAGAGATCTAATTCATTAGTTTATGCACTTGGAGATTATCAATTAAGAGAACCCTAGAGGGGAGCCTCCATGGCCATGGAGTGCTAAACTCTTCCGTTTCGTCTATGGATTGAAGCTTTGGTTTAATAAAGTTGTGAAATTTCTATTCTTGTTCTATTCCTATTGATTTTTATTGATTCTTTTGCGAATATTGTTGATTTCTTCTACTCCGTACAACTAGTTGAGATTATTGCTAGGATTTTGTAGATTTCTCGTAGCGAACCTTAATCTATAGTAGCAAGCATGCCTTTTTAGGACTCGTAGGACTAAACTGGTGTGTAGAGAATCAATGACATGTTAAATATTGACTCGTAGCTTGGTGTTGCATGTATCCTGGTTAATCCTTAATCTTAATGCTACTATTAGGTTAAATCTTCACCCTGTTAGGGTTATCTAATTAGTAAGGGTTACTAGGACTCGTAGGACTATTAATTTACACAAGATCAGGACAGGAACAATAATAGGATGAAAAGAGAACTTGAAGAAGAATCGATGATCAATCAACCAAAATAAAGTGGATGTTTATAGATGAAACTATTTTCTCAATTGTTATCTCTATTAACTTGTTTATAGTTTATTTTCTCATCTTCAATCACCAAAACCCCTATTTCTTACTAATTGGTAAATATACATTGCTTAGGAATACTTGATTCTTTGTGGGATCGACCTCTTACTTGCTTACTATACTAGTTTGTAGGTTTGAGTTATACTTTGATAGGAACAACGACAGTTTCCTCCTGTTAGTGAACGATTGTTTAAACTCAAGAAGGTCAGGAACAATCGGTTTTTTCACATGATAAAAACGCTCTGGAACAGTTAGACAATTAAAACCTTTCCCAGATTTGTCGCAGACCAGGAACCACTTATGTTTCCAATTTGGTTTGCTATAAAGCCTCTCCATATAACCACAGCTGGAATTGCACTGATAAAACCTTGAGTCCTGAGTTCCCTTTTTTAAGGAAAAAATACTAAACATCAACTTCAGGGTAAGAGTGACCCCAATCTCCTTACACCTCATGATAAAACTGGTAAAAACATCCAACCGTTGGGGAAGATTTGAGAAGGGCTTAAGTTGTATTCACTCAGAAATTCCGTGAAAAGGGGGTGTAAGGGAAGCCGAAAACCCTGAGATAAACTAGCTGCGTAGACAACTAGGCAATCTTCATAAGCATCCAAACAACCTCCTCCCTCCTCAGGAAGACAAAACTTCAGATCAGCAGGCCATGGAAAAACTTGAGAAATAGCATCGAGATCGGCCAATCCAAGCAAGGTAGTGCATCCCCTAAGTTCCTCGACAAAAGACCGCCACGGGTGGATTCTTTCGGCTACTACCAATGGACGGGCGGAAGGAGGCGATTGAGGCCTAAAGTCTCCACGGAAAAGACAAGTGTCCAAATCTTTTAGGTCATACAGCGAAGTGTCCAAATCAGTCAAGTTTTGTTTAGAACGAATCCTTTTTGGGGTTTCCGCCACACCAATAGGAGAAGCTTCATAAGGAATCCAAATCGTTTCAGCCTCTTGACCAGCGTCCACAGGATGAGAGGTAGAAGAAAGACCCGCGTCCTCAGGAGAATGGACTTCTGATTCACCCCCATCTTCGAAATTTTCATCTCCCGCGCATCCCTTCGAAGAAGAAGAAACTGTGTAATGAGAAGAATAGTAATCAGGGTCAGTACGCTTCCGGCGCCTTCTCACCTTAATAGGGCTGCCTATAGGACCAACCCGATTTGGAGTTGATGCAGATGTAGAAGAAGATGACTCTGATGAGGTTCCACTGGAACTAGAAGAAGAACTCTCGGGAGAAGAGGAGGGAATCTCCTGAGATTGACGCGGATGAGAACACGAAGCGACATCACCTCTCCACCCTTCTCCTCTTTCAAAATCGTCCAGTACGTCGAGCTCTCCGCTGATCTTAGCCATTCCCAAAGAAACTAAAGAAAATCGTATGAAGATTTACATACGCGGAACAAAATCTCGATCAAAAGAAAAACAGATTCAGAAACAAAATTCCGCCCTAATTTTCTATCTACCCATCAGGAAAGTTAAGAAATTGAAAAGAAAAAGAACCTAAAAAACAACTCAAAACGAGAAGAAATACCTTGAATTCCTGGAAGAACTTCGCCAAAAACTTCAACCGAGCAGCAATCGAAAACCTAAGACCACCACAGGAAAACCAAATTGCAGATAAGAACAAAAATCTTTGGAAGCCAGAAGAAGACAAATGTAAAGTAAAAAGAACGGAACGGGGTAACTTATAGAAAAGTTACCGACTTTTGAACTTCCAAAGGTAAAATGGGCCTAATGGGCCCTTAATGGGCTAACACAAGAAAGCAAAAAGGCCATTATCGACAGGCTGATACGAAGATGAGACATTCACAAGGGGTCAGATGTTTTCCATGCTAAGGTTATCGGCCCGCGTCAGTCCAATAGGGAATCAACCCCAGCCCGAGGAGCTGTGACGAAACCAACAATAAAAACATCTAGATAAGTATGAAATTAGAGGAAACAAAAGGAAAAATAAAGTTATCACAGAAGCAACCGCGGATAGAATCAAAACCTCCATATGCATAGTCACACCATCCGCGGACAGAAGAAGGGGATACGTGTCCAACATGCCCTCATCCCATGAGTTAGACACATGTCAGACAAGAAACCCCACGTGGCAACTATCTAGAGATCGCTCGTCACCTATAAAACGGAAGAAACCCCACGTGGCGACTATCTCAGGCACAGTATCCTGAGAAAAAGGGAGAAAGGGAAAGAAAGCTGAATGCTCAAGAACTTTTTTATCAGGATAAGGAACCGCTGCGCGGACAAGTGTCAAGACCATCCGCGGGTAGCCATTTGGACTCTTCCTTGCTATTTCGAAGTCTGAAGTGAGAATCAAGAATTTGTAACTGACAAACCCTAAGCCAGCGAACGGTGACAGGTAAATGATTGATTCCCATTTCGTTGAGGAAACCTCGATGAGGGGATAATATTTCTAAGCGCTTATGATTGTTCCCGCGGCACAGGTTGGGCCGTATCGTTTATTTTGATACGGGTCAGGTAAGCCCGTTGGGAATATTGAAGGCCCCACTGGGTTTATTCCCGGGTTCCACTAAAAATGGACACCTTTTTTAGTTCGAGGTTCGTCAATGTTCTGCAAGGATTCCCTGTCGCAACAAATCAAAATTCATTTTCTCAGTGATCTGCATAGATTCCTTGCCACAATAATCCAAAATTTATGGTTTCAATACTCTGCAAAGATGCTCAATACTCTGCGAAGATGGTCTGTAAATTTTTTGATGTACATGCTCTTCAAATATCATGCTCTGTGAAATAGGTTAAATACAAATTTATTTTCTCAATGCTCTACGAAGATGCTCCTTGCCACAAAAATCCAAAATTTATGGTTTCAATACTCTACGAAGATGCTCTGTGAAATTTATGGTCTACATGCTCTTCAATTATCATTTGCAAAGTAGTTTAAATACAAATAAAATCATCTATTTTCTATTATCCCATTCAACTTCTTTCAATGACCAAACACAAGCCTCCAATGGATCCTCAAGAAATGTATGAATTCCTCAACCGTTCTTCAGGTTCATCCTCTGATGAGCTTGACAAAGCTTACGCGAAGTGGTTGTATCTATCTACCCTAGATAAGTCAAGAGTCGAGGCTGAAAGTTCTAGACCAAGGAGGACACGATCTTACATCGATAGAGAATAGGAGAAGGGTCATGATCGTCTTGTCGCATATTATTTTTCAGAAGACCCCCCTCCGGTGTATCCAGATGTTGTTTTTAGAAGACGGTTCAGAATGCGAAGACCATTGTTCTTACGCATTGTGAACAAACAGGCAAGTACGGTTGAAATTTTCAAACAGAAGCTCGATGCTACTGGGAAACTTAGGCTATCTACGCTACAAAAATGTACCGCGGCCATGCGCATGTTGGCTTATGGGGTGGGTGCAAACACGGTGGATGAATATCTTCGTTTGGGTGAAAGCACAGCCAAGTTATGCTTGTCCAACTTTGTGGATGGCGTCATAGCTTCGTTTGGTGATTCATATCTTCACAGACCAAATGCTTCAGACATACAACGCATTCTTTACGTTGGAGCACAACAAGGATTCCCAGGTATGATCGATAGTATCGATTGCATGCAATGGGAATGGAAGAACTGCCCAACTGCATGGAAAGGCCAGTTCGAAGGTAAAGACGAGAGACCAACCATCATTTTAGAGGCAATTGCATCATATTATCTATGGATTTGACATGCATTCTTCGGAACCCCAGGTACGTGTAATGATATCAATGTTCTTGATCGTTCTCTTGTATTCGATGATGTATTGCAAGGGATATCTCCACCAGTTAACTTCAAAGTTAATGATCATCAATATCTTTTAATTTACTATCTAGCTAATGACATTTATCCTAATTGGGCGACTTTCATACCATCTATCAAACTTCCACAACGAGAGAAGGCTAAATTATTTGTTCAATACCAAGAGGCTACTAGAAAAGATGTGGAGCGAGCTTTTGGAGTCCTGCAAGCTCGATTTGTCATAATAAAAAAAAAACCAGCACTTGCTTGGGATATTAATCTGGTGGGGAGAATAATGAAAGTGTGTATAATTTTGCATAATATGATAGTAGAGGACGAGGAGGAGAACTACAGTCTTTTCTTTGATCTTTCACATTTTGACCAAGTGGAGGGTGTTGACACTTCATACTCCACCAATCGACATGCGGCCATGAAGGAATATATTGAAAATCGAACACAACTTCGAAATAGGATTACACTCTATCAACTGAAGCAAGATCTGGTCGAACATATACGGCAGAAGTTCGGAAATAGATATTTGGGAAATTAAAATATTGTTCTAGATTTCAGGGTGTTGACACTTCATACTCCACCAATCGACATGCGGCCATGAAGGAATATATTGAAAATCGAACACAACTTCAAAATAGGATTACACTCTATCAACTGAAGCAAGATCTGGTCGAACATATACGGCAGAAGTTCGGAAATGGATATTTGGGAAATTAAAATATTGTTCTAGATTTCATCTCTATATCTTTGTATTTCGATGCTTTCTATTTCATGTACTCTTGTATGCCATTTTTGTTTCCCTTGTATTTTGATTTTTGTGGTTTAAGTGAAAATGATTCCCATAATATTTAGAGTCTATTTGTACTTTGCGTGATATTATATTAATTTCGTAAAAAAAATTACTAAATAAATTCTTAATAATTTATCATTATTATATTATTTTATGCGAATTATAATTTATGTACAAATGATAATTAAATAATATTATTATAACTATTTTAATATATAATAGATGGTGAAAGTGAATATAAGAAATTGAGATGGTTTGTAGGGATGTGTGTAAAAAAATAATTTGAGTGTTTTAAGGAAAGAGAAAGTGATAAAGTAGAGTTAAGAAACCCTATAGGGATTTAGGATGTGTTCGGCTGCCAGCTTTCATTAGATTTCATTAGATTTGGGGATTAAAAAAAGAAAGAATCCTCGTGCACTGGTGTTCGGCTGTGCATAAGAGATGGGGATTAAGGGTATTCCATCAGATGAAAAATGTGGAAATCTGAAATCTCCTCTCCCCAAGATTATAGAGATTTGGAGATTACAGAGATTTGGAGATTTGGACAGTCTTGCCCCTCATTCATTTCACGCTTCCCTCGCCATCAGATCTGGAGAACACCCAGTGTCGCTTCCTCCATTGATAACTTCTCCCATTTTCAAGGTCTATTCATCTTCTCCCTCACCTCTACTCTCCTCTGTTGTCTCAGTGTGGGTACGATTGAGGGTCGGCAACCAACCATGGTGGATCGAAGGGGGGATTTGGGTCTAGGCCGGCGACCATCCATAACCCATCCGCCATTGAAACACCGGCGTTGAGGAAGGCGTCGAATGGGGAGGAGCATCCACCATTGGCATCCGCACCGGCGTCGAATTCCATTCCCACCCGTCGAATTCCATTCACTGCCGCATTGCTCTGAGCTGAAGACGATTCCTCGGACCCCTGTAGCACTCGGACATCCATCATACTCAATTCCCACCCGTCGAACTCCATTCGCCGTTGCCTCTCCGCTCCTCCCCATTCGTCGTCGCCTTGCTCCGAGACGAACACGATTTCTTGGACCCCCGTAGCACCGGACATGGACAGCCACACCAACCTCGCAATCCAGAGCACAGAGCCTCCACTGCATCGCCATATCCCGATTTGATGAATTCTGTAGATTTGAAATTCCACTCCTCAAATTGAGAATTTCGGTTGCTAATTTGATGAATTCCGTAAATGAAAATGGGAAAAGCCCTAATTATTGCTCAAGGAAATTGGGTAGAAAATGGAAATCTGACTGGTCCAGTGAAAATGAGGAGGAAGACGGTGTCACGAGGGGGGGGGGGCATGAGCAGGGTAGGGGTTAATAATTTTAGGGGTAGAGTGGTAATTTTCAACCTTCCAAATACATCAAAATCTCCTACCAACCAAACACCATTTCGAGATTTCTCCCCAAAAAAATCTTCATCTCCTTACATCTACAAAAATCTCATTAATCTACACAATCTATTTTCATCTCTTACCATCTACGAAAATCTTAATAATCTACACAATCTCCTAGTGCAGCCAAACACAGCCTTGCTGATGCGGATGGTCTTAGGAACCTTTCTTAAAAGTGATTTCAGCAATTGACGTCGAGTTCGATTTTTTGGCAGATGATCATCTTTAAAAACAAAAGCCTTTTTGCTTACACATCTCTAAATTGATTTTGTTTAATTTTGTTCGGATTAATTGTCATCGTTTGGTTCATTGGAATGAAAAAAAAATTGATTACAAATTGATATTTAGGGATAATCTATTAGAAAAAAGGGATAGTTGTTGAGGATTAGCTCCATTTAATCTGATAGAAAAAAAAGGGATAAATTCTTGCTAAAATCTCTTAATTTGCTGAAATCCGGTTTCAGCAACTCCGGTATCGAAGTCCTGACGCGAAAAAAAAAAAAACAATTTCAGCAAACTCCGGTTTCAGCAACTCCGATGTCGAAGCGCTGATGCGAAAAAAAAAACAAGCAGCTAATTTCAACAATTACAACACCATTTTCAGCAACTCCGATGTCAAAGCGCTGACGCGAAAAAAAAGAAGCTAATTTTAGCAATTACAACAACAATTTCAGCAACTTCGCTTTCAGCAACTCCGGTGTCGAAGCGCCGACGTAGAAAAAAAACTAATTTCAGCAATTACAACAACAATTTCAGCAACTTCAGCTTCAGCAAATTCAGTGTCGAAGCACTGACCGAAAAAAAAACTAATTTCAGCAATTACAACAACAATTTCAGCAACTTCAAATTTAGCAACTCTGATTTCAGCAATTCCGGTGTCGAAGCGCTGTCGCAAAAAAAAAAAAAAGTGTATGGGGGCGCGTGTGGGGGGCACAAGGGAAAAGAAGAGAAGAGAAGGGAGGTGAAGATTTTGCCAATTTAGAAGATTGAGTGAACATTTTCCTAATAAATACCGTAATTATAGAAATCACCTCTATTTTTTTTATCTAAAAAAGGTTGTTCAATAAGGAAAATCGTGACACCGACTTCGAAAAGTTTTTTCGAACAAAAAATCCAAACTTGTGAATCTTATTGTGTGTTTATCGAAACTGAACGGGGATAGCAAGCCGTAATTTGTTTTTCAAAAAAAAAAATTGACGATACGGTTCGATTTAAGTTGTTGCACCATGCCACCATGTAGTATTTATCTCTTCATAAATTTTTTTTAAAACAAAAAAAAATATTGATGGGCATTAAAGGCGGGTTAATGTAAATTATATGCTGATTCTTATTTGACATGTAGGCCCGGCCCAGGGCCCAAAATACGTTGGGGCCCAATAGTAAAGTTTTTCGGTATATATGTGTATTGGACAATTAGTCCATTTAAAAAATTAGTCCCTTTTTCTTATCCAATTAAAGATAAAAAACAAATAAAGGCCCAAGCCCAATAATCTCCCCAACACACACCGATCAATAAATGGATTGAAAAGTACAAAACGATAACTTTTTTTTGTTAATTAAAATCTACTCCGTCATAGGAAGTAATTATATGGTTGTGAATTGTGATGTTGCAACGGCAAGTTATTATGGCCTTTTTTTAATATGGTTTTTAGGGACTTAATTTAGTGACAAAGTAAATATATTTTAGGAAATTCTTATTTTATTTTAGAAGTATATAGATTTTAAATTATTTAAATATGTTATTGATAGTTAGAAAATTTAATTTTTTAGGGCCCTTAATTTTTTTTCGCCCGGGACCTCTGTTACATTAGGATCGCCCCTGTTGACATGTAACATATATGTTGAATGCATGGACACCTATTAAAACATAAAACTCGAAAAATCCGATCCACATATGCTTTAAATCTGATATATGTTAGACCCGAGAACCAAAAACGACTCGAATCCGAATGACCCATGAGTTTTAGGATTAAGATCCGATAATCCTTTAATTTGGGCAAGATTAACCCGGTGAGTCAATACTATGTACACGCCACACCTACACTAAATAGTCCTCACACGGATTCACCTTGCAATTGTGTTCGCTAATGTCCCTGATAAATTAAATAAAGTATATATTTTATTGTATAATTATAGTATGTTTAGAGCACTTATTTGTGTAAAAATGATAATTTTTATGCTTAAAATATTTATATAATAATATTATTATTGTTATACTACCTCCGTTCAGAAATAGATGTCGTTTGACTTTTCGGCACATTTTTTAATGAGTTAAAAACTATATAAAATATTAACTTTTTCAACAATTTTTTTTAATAATATAACACTTATTATTAATAAGATTTATATTATATTAAAAAATTGCTAAAAAAATTGATATTTTGTATAGTTTTAGCTCCTTAAAAAACGTGCCAAAAAGCCAAACGACATCTATTTCTGAACGGATGTAGTAATATTTATAATTTTGATTATAATATTATTATTAGTTTATTTGACACATTGATATTATAATATAATTTTGATAATATTTTAATATTCTTACAAATTCTTTACAAAGTTTGAGTTTTTTAACCTAATGGATCGATCCGAAACGAAGACGATATCCAGAACCCAAATGACCCGAATCCGAATCCGATTTGAATGATCTGATTGACAGGTTTATATGCAAGTGTTGTATGATGATGAAAATTATAATAGGAAACCAAACCTGTATTGATGTTTAGTTGTAGCTAGGCCTCAGTTAGTCATTTTGAACCTAAATAGGTTTAATCCTCTACCAAGCTTAGTGGATAATAGAGGTGACAATCATAATATGTTATAACCTATAGTTTTTATATGCGATTTTCTTAAGATCAGATATTAAACTTAGCTCAATGGTGTTGGACGACTCAACCATTGGCCGACCCATGGAAGGAAGCACGGTAGTTGATGGGAGAGATCGACGCCGAGTTAAGTGAATCTTTGCGTTTGGAGTTGCGACATTGTGCCTTGTTGACAGGAGGAAATCGTTACATCTCTTATCAAAAGTAAAACTCAAACCTAAAAACAAGTATAGCAAGTAAGTAAAAGGTCGATCCCACAGAGAATCAAGTATTCTTTTACAATGTGTACTTACGAATTAGTAGAAAGGGGGGTTTTGGTTGACTGAAATAAAAAGAAAATAAAATAAACTATAAACAAATTGATGCAAAACAATTTAGAGAAGATCGCTCTACCTACAACTATCCACTTTATTTGGTCAAGTTGATATTATAACTTCCTCTTGTCCTTCTAGTCTTCCCATGGATGTCCTTGTCCTGACCTAATTTAGTTATTAGTCCAACCAGTCCTAAAAATTCTTATCTCATGGACAGTCCCTCGGAAAAAAAAAAGATTTAACCCAATCTATAGCTTTAAATTCATAGATTAACCAAGGTATTTGTAATCATTCAGAAAGGAATTTAACAACACATTCAACTTCCTACCCATCCAATTAGTTCAACCATCCCTAAAGGGATAAGTTTTCCACTTAGGTTAAGGTTCACAACCAGGAATCTACAAAACCATAGCAATTGAATTGATTCTACTAAGTTGATCGGGCAAGATAGAATAAAAAATCCACAATCAAGCACAAAGAAGTTGAAACATTCAATATAAGAATTAAAGAACAAGATTCAGAAACTCACAACTCAATCCAAATAAAGCTTCAAATCGTAGATAGAACGAAGAGAGTTTAGTCGCCCAGGGAGAACATCACTCTCAATCTCCAACTAAAATTGTCTTGAATCCTAATCTAATGAATGAATCAAAACCTAGGGCTAAGCCCCTCCAATGTCACACCAATTCCGTGTCCAAGTCGCCCTCTCTAAAGACAAGATAGATAAATAGGGTTTAGATAGAACAAAGCTGTCGCCGAACTCCAAACGCGTCGCTCTGGAACATGCGGCGGCCGCTGCCTGAGTTTTCTGTGGCAATTATGCGGCGGCCGCTGCATCTGTAAGTGACGGAAAAAAAAAATCGAATCAGCTCCCATCGTCAACATGAAAGTCGTATCTCTCTGAAAGAGATTTCCAACGCATGATTATAATAGTCAATCGAACAATCGAGGCCTCTAGAAAGTGCAAAACAAGTTCATCATGTCAGGCGATAACTTCTGCAGACTTGTTCTTCGTTTAGGCTCTCTTCTTCTTCTCATGACCTCTTTAGATCTTCATTTAAGTTCCATTGATCAACTAGACAATCTCATCCAAAGTGTCATCAATCCATGTCTCATCCTCGGATCCAAAGTTACCTAAATAATTAATAAAAGTGTGTAGATTCCAACTCCACCAACATAAAGAGCAAATATGCATCTTAAGTTCCCTTGGTTGATTAAACCATGCATGATATGCCTCTTAACTAAGCTAAATGCAATCTATTATGACCATCTAAATGCGTCATATCACTTGTCTTGCCCTAGTTATATAAGCTCCCTTGGTTGCTTCGTGGTTCACTGTTCTCAGCCTTCCTTTCTCTTTAAAGAAAAGAGAGCTTCTTTCTACTAGAAATTTCTCTCTGATTAGGGTTTCTAGGTTTTTGATATTTGAAACTCCTCCGTTCATCGAAGCCGTTTTCAAACGGTGAATTTGTGGTGGCCATGAGACTATTTTCCTAAATTGTTTTTTTTCTACGTATTTTTTTGGCCTGATTTGATGGTGCTCTACTATGCTATTTTTTTTGCTCTAGCTTATTTTACTTTCTATTGTTTTTTTTTTTTGCCTGATTTACTGATTTGCTATACCATGTTGATTTTTTTTTTACTTTCTGCTGTTTTTTTTTCTCATTTGCCGCTATGTTATAATGATTTTTTTGGATGGCTATGCTGAATTTGTTTGGCCGACTATGTCATTTTTATGGTATAATCAAGTAATCAACTGATTTTCCAATTCGAATTACAATTTTGTAAGGTATGAATGGTATTTTGGTCAAGTTTTTGTACAATATTGATTATCTAAGCTTTGTTTCTGTATTGGCAGCTAGAAGGGACGTCCTTGACAATGCCAACATCTTCCATGCAAAAGTCAGCGACGTTTCTGATCACGCTATTACTATCCACGTGAATATGAATATTGATCCGATAGAGAAATTCGGAAAATGGTGATCTTTGTTTTCGATTTAGGTTGATAAGTATAGGATGTGAACTATGAATAAGGCTACCAAGGTTTAACATTTTTTTATTGTAAACTATGAAGGCACGTGTGTTTGTACTTGTTGTATTTCTTAACTACTTTTTGTACAGTATGAATGGTATTTTGGTTGAGTTTTGTGTATTTGGTATGGTACAAATAGGGGTACTAATAATATTATAAATATATATATATTTAGCATAAAATTTACCGAGGTAACGAACATAGCATATAACAATTGCTTGAATTTAAATAAAAAAATCCAAAATTGATTCAAGCGATGAACATTGAGAGTATTACTCATTGCTTGAACAACTTGGTGACAAACAAACAAGTTGCTTGAACCCGAATATTCGTTGCCACAACACTCAGGCAACAAACATGTTGTATTCGTTGCCTAAAATTCGGATATGTGACAATATCCATATGAATTCAGGCGACGAACTTTTGTCATCACTTGAATAACAAAAGTTCGTCACCCTGAATGGCTAAATCCGATTCCCAAACCGTTGACCATATTCAGGCAACGAATGGTTTGTTTGTTGGTGAACCGTCTCATCCAATGAACAAACGTTTGTTCGTTACCTGAGGATTGAGGCACGAGCTTGAAGCAACCACCATTCAGGCGACGACATGTTCGTTTCAGGCGACGTGAGGGCATTCAGACAACGACATATGTCTGTTGCCTGAATTCTAAATTCCTCGATCTTTGGGTTCCAGGAGATTTTATTAACTCTTTGTTCATTTACCGATTTAGATTTACATATGCCTAGATCTAGAATTTATTTGTATTTCTTTGGTGTTTGCCTTTTACAAAATTTCAAAGGAAAAATGACCTAAAATAATGTGAACTATCAATTATGAACCAATATTAATACAAACTTTAAAAACTATCAAAAATAATATGAACTATAGGCCATGAACCAATATTAATATGAACTTTAAAAACTACCAAAAATAATACGAACTATTTCACATTGAACCAATTTTGATACGAAAAAAATTCGGATCAATTTTTCGGCCAAACTTTTGACATGGTAATCGAACTTTCGAAAATATGATGACATTGCATTACATCGTTAAGTCTTCAATGTATTTTCTGTAAAAAAAAAGAAAGGATGTTTTGCATGGATATACCAAATATTGGCCCACTTGGCAAAAATGACCAAGACCCTAAAAATTGGCAAAGGAATGACATAATGTCATTTTTACAATTAAATTGGGCACCTTCACACCCGGTGGAAGGTAAAGGCTATAGGGGGAGAGTGTGATGGGGGAGAGAGAGAGCGAGAGAGAAAGAGACTCATTTAATTGTTTTAAACTAAATTTCAGCCATTTTTATTTGTTAAAATTAAAAAATAAATTTATTTTTGAACTTAATTTAATTTTATCTATCTATAGACACCCATTTTGTATATGTTTATGGAAAAAAACATTTCGAAGTAAAGTTTGGTCTATATCGCATCTCGATCTCAATTTGGAATATGGCATGGATAACCATTTGGATGGCAAATACAACAATTCAACTGGCAAAGAAATTCACACAACTGGCAAGATAAACCAGAAAACCTGGGCAGAACCGACAATCGTTGCTCCGGAGATGAAAGGTAAAGCTCTCGACGTGGAAACGATTAAACAATTAAGACCTAAACCAAACACTACAAAGTACTAAAGTTCCTAACCAATACATAACAAGTTAAGTACAAAACAACATAATGGGTAGAACCGACAATCGCTGCTTCGGAGATGAAGAAATCGATGTCGGAAGCATCGGAGGACATAAGCAAGCGTGTGATGCTAAGGTGAAGAAATCGATGTCTAGTGAGATAACTCTTCTTTTGTGTAGTCGAATGTAGTATTTTGTTAGTTTGCTTCTAACTCACTAACACTTTGGGGTTTTGGCGGTTTTGAATGTACATAACTGATCCTAGAAACAAACTTACATTACTCTCAAATGACATCGTCCAGTGTGACATTAATGGTTTCAATCACAACATACTTCAACACATAGAAAGAAATTTACAACGATGTATAAGTATAACCCATTGCGATGTATGCTTACTAGCCAGTAAATACTATTATCTAGCCAGTGACAATGATCTCTTAGCTAATGTAGAAGTAACCCCTGCTGGATCTCTCAAGATGATAAAATCAAACACAAGTCCTCTAAAAGGTGGAAACGATTAAACAATTAAGACCTAAACCAAACACTACGAGGTACTAAAGTTCTTAACCAATACAATCCTGTCGGATGCGAAGCCCGAATATTTGCGATCTATACTTACTAGCCAGCAAATACTATTATCTAGCCAGTGACAACGATGTGTTAGCCAATATAGGAGTAACCCCTGCCAGATCTCGTCTATCTCAGGAACTTCGCCGGATGTGATGATGACAGACCTCTGCTTCACCCTCTTCATACTAAATTAATTAATTTGCAGGCCAACTTCCGCCAAAATTCATGGGAGACGGCGTCTCTGCAACGGCAAGGGTCCTCTTCGTCCTAGATCTGCTTCCGATTTGGAGGTCTGTAGTAGCCCCGCCGCGTCAATCGAGCAATTACTCTCCTAAAGGGTACGCCACAGCAACAAACCGTCGCAGCAGCGCCGCACCTCCGCCATATCAGCGCTGGAAAATTCAAGATGGGACGCCGCAACAGCGCCACCATTGAAGGTCACTCGATCCCTCCGTCCTCTCATCTCAAACCCTTTCCTCCCAGATCTTCTGTTTTCTCCACCCAAAAGTTTAGCACTTCGCAAACCGTCGACGGGAAAGAAATTGCAGTGCTTCGCAACCGTCATCGTTGCCCAGATCTGAAATTGCAGCACTTCGACCCCGTTCTAAAGAGCGATTGTTGTAATTCCTTCTCTAGATTTACTTTCTCTCCAAATCGAAGCCCGCAGGGATTCCATTCCGCCGACTCCTTCTCCTTGCCATGTTCAGGACCCCTCACCGTCGACCGGCGCCGCCACTGCCAAGTCAAATGACCCACACAATCGCACAAAATTTCCCTCTTGTAATCGCCGACAGATTGGGGGTTGAGGAACTGGTAAAAGGATTGGGAATTTGGGGATGATGTCAGCCGAGTAAGAACCGTGTACGCGTGATGCGCAAACGGTTGAGAGGAACTCCGGCGAGCCTGGGTTTCCCCCTCCTTCTTTCGTTTTCCGGCCGGCCTGGATTTCTTCTTCCTCCCGTCTTTTCCTCCGTTGAATTGCAGAGCTTCGTTCTGAGTTTTGGGAAGAAAGGGTAACCTGTGAAAGGAGGTAATGAGCACCGGTTATTTCTGCCAATATTTGGGCCTATCTGCTACTTTTGCAAATCTTAAAGGGGAGTGTCATTTTTGCAAGAGGCCCAAGATTTTGGTATATTCCCTACCATTTACTAAAAAAAAAAACAAATTTGAGTGCAAATTAGATTAATAAAATAACCCTATAATCCAGTTTGTATTGATAAGTAGTTTTTATTTTCAAACATTATATTTATGCATTTAATAATATGATTTCATGTCATTAAATTTTCGAACATTTGGCTGACATGTTGAAAATTTTGCCAAAAATCAATCGGAATTTTTTCCGTAACGAAATTGGTTTAATGTGAAATAGTTTATATTATTTTTTAAAGTTGGTATTAATATTGATTCATGGATGGTCCTTCATATTATTTTTGGTAGTTTTTTAAAGTTTGTATTAATATTGGTTGATTGTTGATAGTTTATGTTGGATCATTTTCTAATTTTAAATTCAATTGTTTAAGGAAAAAAATGAAAAGTAATCGTTTACACTGAGTGTAAACACCGATTTTTACACTTCCACTTAAAAACATCCTCAGTACATTAGAAGGCTTTTCCTCTTCTGACAAAAAAAAAGGGAGGCTTTTCATCTCCTCCTCCTCACAGTGTTCATTGACTTCATTCTATCTAAGTAAATTGAACCCAAAAAATTAAAGTTCAGATTTGACTTCATGGACATCAATTTCGACCAGAATTGAACCAAAGGTATAATTTCTGTAACTTCTCCTATCGGTGGCGATTGTTGACGAGGTTAGGGTTTATGGTTGGGTGTGACAATTGCGATTGGAAGGGTGATCTGGGCTCGGAATAACGGATCGGGGTGAAGTTGGGAGGTGTACTGGGCGGTTGCTGTTGTACCGCACCGTGAGGGGGGTTCGGGTATTAGCACTTGTTGTTGGGGTAGCTCAAGCCTTAGGGAGAGGTGGTGGGCAACTGGGCGTGAGTGATTCCTGGAGGATCTGGTCGGGTGCGATGAGATGGTGCGGCTGGACTCGGCGCGATAAGAGAGTGGGAAGTGTGGAGCCGGTGGTTGATGTTGTGTAAGTCTTCTTGACGGGTCTGGTTAGATGCGGTGGCTGAGCTTGGTGAGGAATTGAGGATGGAGTGAGGGGTTGTTCCTGAAGCTTTTCCAACCCCCTCAACTTTAAAAATTACAGCATTAAATAAATTACTGAAAACATCTTGTACACGTGGCTAAATATCATTGGGAGTGTAAAAGTAATCTTTTAAAGTAAGTCCAAAAAAAAATATTGGCGAAAATGTATAAAATCACCCTTTATTCACCTTTGTTTGTAATTAATCACCTTTTATTCTAAAAAATTTCACTTAATCACCCTTTATTCACCTTTGTTTGCAATTAACCACCCCTTATTTAAAAATTTTCACTTAACCACCCCTTATAACAAATTGTTTGCAAGTAACCACCCATCCTCGCATTTTTCTTTAAATTAAACTTCTATTAAATTCAACTTAAAAGTAAAAGACGAAAATGCACCCAAATTTGGTTTTACAGTTTTTATTTATTATTATTTATACAAAATTACGTACCATTAATTATTGCAAGTTATGTCCACCTCTACTAGTAGGTCAGATGTAGTCATACCTCTTTCGGTCATTGACGCTTTATTTGCACCCTCCTCTGGCAATGCTTGATAGTAGACCTGTCAGAACACGATCCGAACTGGTCGACTCGACCCGAACGACCCGAAATGTTTTGGTCAAGAGCTGAAAATTTTGACCCAAATTTTTTTTCCTACCCGAACCCGAAAACCGGGTAATTTTCCGAGTCATCTGGGTTTAGACCCGGTGACCCGATTGACCCAATAATTTTGACCCGATTGACCCAATTGATCCGGTGAAGCGATTAACTCGATTCACTTATAATTATATATGATTAATTTTTTTTATGGAGATTCCAATTTATTACATTTTATAATTACAATCACTTGATCTTTCATTTTCAAATCAACTTTTATATTTATTTGTATTGTATAATACTCTCTCCGATCGATAATATTTTATTTTTTTTATTTTTCATCACATTTTTAAGAAGATAAAAAAAACTCTAAAAAAATATTAAAACAATTCTATGCTTAATACTAATTGCATGAAATTATTTATTTTTAAAAAATTATTTAAAATTTCGATATTTTAGATATTTTTAAATTTTATTAAAAATTACGAGAAATAGTAAAAATAAAATATTTTAGATCAAATATAGTATATAATTACAAGCGCTAGAACTTAAGAACCACGTCTTTAATTTTAGCATTTTAAAATTATCACAAAATTACCAAATCGTGATTTTTTTTATTTAAAAAATAGAAATTGACAAACCCGATTTGACCCGAAATCGGGCCAAACTCGAGTTCAAGCCAACTCGGATCTACACGGGACCCGTTTTACGCGAAACCCGAAATGACCAAATTTGGGGGCATTTTCGTCTTTTACTTTTAAGTTGAATTTAAAGAAAAATGGGAGGATCAGTGGTTACTTGCAAATAATTTGTTATAAGGGGTGGTTAAGTGAAATTTTTTAAATAAGGGGTGGTTAATACTTAATTGCAAACAAAAGTGAATAAAGGGTGGTTTTATGTATTTTCTCAAAAAAAAAAAAATTACGGAGTAGATCAGAAAATGAAACGGTGGGTTGAATTGATGGATGACGGACAAGGGCAAGGATGGCGGCAGAATATTATACTCCGTATTAAGTTTAGGTGGAGTAGTATAGAATCGTATGCGGACCGGTCCCGTATCCATAACTTCCTTTGTGAATACGTACGGCCCCACCCCGCTCACTCCCATCTAATCTATCTATCTGTTTCTTTGTCATAAATGAAGTCCTTATCTCAACTTGATCCGGCCTATATAAATACGCAACTGGTCCTCGTTATCTCACGGGATCTACCTAGCTACCTTCAAATAAATTCCTCCTTTCATTCAATTTAATCAAATATATATAATTTCGTCCATTTTGTTTGTATAATTAAGCAATAATCCCATATATCAAACATGGCGAATTTAAAAGGGGTGAACAAGGAGAAGGGGGGAGACGATGGTGATGGGATGATGGGAACGGCCGGAATGTCATGGTATATCAATGAGAGAGACACCGTGGAGATGGTCTCCGCTCTTACCCATGTGGTTTCCGGCTCCGGGGAACCCCATCTCATCAGCTTCCAACCACCCTTCTTCGACGAGTTGTCCTCGTCGGTGGGTGGCGGTGGTGAGAAGAGGCGGCGTCAGGGATGCTGTGGTGGGAAGTTGAAAGTGGAGGAGACGGTGATGGTGCCACCTGCAACTGCAAGCAGCCCGCCGTTTGATGGCGGCGATGATGGGTTTGGTCCACAAGGGAAATTTTGGTTGTCATCCTCGTCTGAAAATGGTTAGCTTCTAAATTTGGCAACAATTTATGTTCCCTATTTAGTACGGTATATATTTTTAGAATGAGTTAATTCCAAGCTTTCCTTCATTCCTTGCTAGAAGGGAAGGGAAGTATATCTTTCCCACCCCCATCCCGCCCTTTTTTTTTTTTTAATAATAATTATAAAATAAATATTAGATATATATTATTATAGTATCTATCCATTTAAGAATCTTGTCATATGGATCGTATAGATGACGTGGGTTCCATAGTACATGGACCTCTCCATCTTTTTGCAACAGGAAAAGGAAATGGAGATAGTGTATTTATAGTTTAAGATAAAAAGTGTTGAAAATTTTAATTATTATATTTTCTTATTAAAATTTTATACAATTATTTGAATCACTCATTTGTACAGAATAACCGTATCCCATATACAATAATTCTCTACTCATTACCTCTCATATCTTATTTTTTATATAAAAAATAGCTTTTTTTTCTTATCTAGATATATTTTTGTTTCTATTCCATTTAACTTGTATGCTTATACCAAACAAGCCCTTAGACTTTTTGGTTTAGTTATTTGTTTGATAGACCAGAGTGTTTACAAACAATTTTATGAAAATGCTATGATTATAATAAAGTAATACTCTTCCTCTGTCTGAAAATACATGTCTTTTGATACTTTTTTTAAGGATTAAGAAATTGATATTTTATATTATTTTTTATTTGCTAAAAGTAAAACGAATTTTCTACCAAATTAGAATTATTTTTCAAATTCAAATTCATTTTGCTTTTTTTTAATTAGATTTCTATGGTCCATTATATTTTTTATAGGGAATCATAGGATAGAAAAACCAAAAATAAAAATACATGTATTTTCGATAAGATGTGATGGTAATTTTGAAGATATAATTTATTTTTGTTCTCTTAAGAAGAATAAAAGAATAAGATACTGGTTTCAATTTGCAAGAAATACAAATCAAAATAGGTGGTATAGTGGTTCATAGCATTTACATGCACAGATTACAAGAGAAACAACTAGCCACCGCAAGTGAATCCGTTTTCTTCAATTTGTAATATATCTAAATATCAAGTTGCACCAATTACCTATACAAAGTTGTGACAACATATTCAAGGACAATATATAGGTATATTCCATTCATTTTGATACGCATATATATGCATGTTTGGTTCATTCTTACTCAAGTTGATTTCAGTAGAGTCCAAAACACCTACCGAGTTTATTTTGATACTCGAACTCAGCACATGAGTACGTTATGCGTGTTAGTGTTTGGGCTCAAATCGAATACGAGCTTGAGTTTATGTAAATGATTTCCTAATGCAAGTTGCTTGATCTCGACCTCAGATAAAAATTTGCTTATTTCCAACTCGTTTAAAATATAAATGAGTTCAAATAAAGTTGGTAACTATTTTGATTACATCACAGCTCCACTTGTGTATATTCAAAACTTACTTTTTCATAGAACAACTCAATTGGCAATTGGCATAAACACTTTTAAGGAACATTTAGTTGTAACAAGTTTCACATTTGATGATGACAGAGTTGAGAAGGCCCACAATGACAACGCCAACAAGAATGACATACAGTCCATCAGGTAGAGTAGTAGAGCACATTGGAGGCAGTCAAGTAGAAGTAGTAGTGGATGTAGATCCAATCCAAACTGAGGCTGAGGCGGCCCCAAGGAGAAAGTACAGGGGAGTGAGGCAGAGGCCATGGGGGAAGTGGGCAGCCGAGATCCGAGACCCCCACAAGGCTGCAAGAGTCTGGCTCGGAACCTTCGACACAGCTGAGGCCGCGGCTAGAGCATATGACCAAGCGGCCCTCAGGTTCAGGGGAAGCAAGGCCAAGCTCAACTTCCCTGAGAGCGTCGAGTATAGGCCGCTTCCAGCTCCAGCCATTGCTCAGGCTACGCCTCCGTCTCCTCAGCAGTGGCTGTGCTCGGACCAGGAGCTGAATGACTACTTACAGTACTCACAGCTGGTAATGGGCGCAGTTGGTCCTAGTCGTGTGAGCTTGTTCGATGAGATTGTGTTCCCAAATCCGATGGAGAATCAGCAGATTCCGGTGTCGTCGTCTCTGTCTCTTCCTCCTCCACTGTTTTCCTCTGTTTCTGGGAATGAGCAATTCGGGGGACCAGGTCCTTATCCAGCTACTTCATCTGGAGGATAGTGAAAGTTGGTTTGGTAGACTATTTTTAGACTATTCACAATAACAATGTAAACAAAACTTGTACTAGCATTCACGTTCACATGTGTGTTTTGAGATTTTAGCACCCAAAAAAAAAAAGCTTAAGCAGTTCTCAGTTAACCTGAGTTTATACTACCGTTTGCCGCCAAAAGCTTTCCAAGACAAAGATGCCTTCAAACCTTGTGTACTATTTATGTTTATGGCCTTCTTTCGCTGACCAATTCAACAAGTGTTGGATTCTAAAGCCAAAAAAACCCACCACCCAAGTAGGGCTCCGTAAGAATAGGTTCCTGGTCCTACTACCTAGAATGTCATAGTATGAGTAGAAAGAATTTTTAAGGTGACTAGGAAGGAACAAAGTGGCAGATAAAATTGCTCACTCTTTTTATCCATGTTTACACTTACATCACATAAATATTTTATTTATTTCATTCGAAAGAATGCTATCGGTTAGGTTTATCCAATCGAATCCTTACTCTATCAAAAAAGAAGAAGAAGAATTTCTTAAGATTATGCCAAAAATATCAAATTTTTTACTCTTTATGTTTATTGCCTTCTTTGGCCGATCAATTCAACAAGTGTTATGTTCTAGAGAAAAAGAAAATACCACCCAAGTAGGGCTCCGTCAAAATAGGTTCTTATCTATAAAGTCGGAGTACGATAGGAGAAGAAAGGACTTTTAAGATTATGCGAAAAATATCAAATGCGTAAAAAAAAATACACCAGCCAACGGGTCGACAATCGATCCTAACCCGAACTCGCCTAACCGACCAATTGGCCGAACGTCGACCCAAACCCGATAGGGTCCCCGATGCGACGCGGTGGGTCACGGGTTACACGTGACCCGTGGCCATGTCTACTATAAATAGTCTTATTCTTTTTCTTTTGATCATAATAGATAGTGTTATTCATTTTCTTCCCACTTTCTCTATTCTTTTACTTTGTCATAGGTTATCAAACCAAGTTGGGCACTTGAGTAAAAATTTGTCAAGGTTCGTGGAGAATGGAGATCAGCGATTTCATACACCAAATTAATACGAATTTTCTATACCACTATAAAAGTAAACATATTTATATACAATATTTCAAACCATATTCTTGTGTTTGGCGCTAGATGAGATTATGGGGATTAAGGAGATTTCATTAGATGTTAGGAGATTAAGATTATTTTAGTAGATTAATGGGATTTTGGAGATTGAGATTATGGATGCCGGAAATCTCCTAAAGGTGTTTGGTAGGTAGGAGATTGTGGTGTATTTTAAAGTAAAAAAATGTCTGAAATGCCCCTGAAAAAAAAGGCTCATACCCCTCGTCCTTCCTCCCAAATTCACACCTCGTCTTTCCTAACCGCCCCGACGACAGCCACCCCTCTGCCTGGTGAATTGGGACGACGAGCCTCCTGAGCTGCTGCGACGTGAAGGCTCGGTGACAAACAACAATTTCATTAATGCTACTGTCTGCAATTGGAGCCAAATCCATACTGTCATTCATTCATGTTACTGTCTATATTCCTTGTATTCGCATATGAATAACACAGGTTTCCTACTGTTTTGTATGAGAGTCCGTAATTGGTCGTATCTTGCATCAAACAAACAACAATTTCAACTGATTCAGCGCCAAGATTAACCACCAAACAAAAAAAAAAATTCACCTCATGCAAAATTTTTTTAGTCAACACACAACTCTTTCAACCCAGAACAATGTTTTTATTGAAGTGATTCACCACAAGCTTTACTACCAATCACAAGATGCAAAATGAAAAATCAAAGTCTCTATGGAATCTATCTATGACCATGATTCAGCACCAAACAAACCAAAATTTCTACTGCTGCTTTTGACACAAAGTGTCGTAAGCAGCGAAAGGGCTATAATCGGTCCCACAGTGCCCATCTTGGGACCGATTATCAACCACCGTCGGTGGGAGGTGGTCGGCCGGTGCTTCTCAGGCGTGGACACGGCCCAAAAGAGGTCGCCGGTAGGAGAATAAGCCGGACCTCAGTTTCCCATCCCCAGATCCCACCTCGCCCTTTGAGAACCGCCTCCCCTGGAGGAGATCTCCGCCGCCGGGGCCCAAAACCCACCACACCGACGCCGACAAGACAATGGAAGAGATGAGAGGGGAGGATTGAAGGTTACCTTGGTGGCGGGATTGGCGAAATCGCGAATGCAGTTGTCCTTCCTCTCTCCTTTCAAGAGAGCGAGCCTTCAGATCTGAAATTGGGAAGCGAGGAGGGCAAGGGCAATTTTGGATTTCATATAGCATACTCTGCCCACAATCTCCACAATCTTGGGGGGAGGAGATTTCTAAATAATCTGATGAAATGTCAACAATCTTCATCCCTAAATCCCCTGGAAGACACTGTCGAACACCATTTCAATAGCTCAAAGCTTTTTTGTATTTTGGAAAAATCTCTACAATCTCCCAGAATCATTTGCTGAACACAGCCTTAAACCTGCATGAAAAGTCTTCAAAACAAAAACCTGCATGAAAATTTTGTAGTACTTGATTTTGCATCAACAAATAATTAAGTTTTTCATAAATATTCCCTAAAGCTCGGAAATTCTACAAGGTAGTTGTTAGACCGACCTTATTGTATGGCTCGGAATGCTGGCCTATTACTAAAGCTCAAGAACAGAAGTTGGCAGTCACTGAGATGAGAATGTTGCGTTGGATGAGTGGGCACACGAGACTGGATAGAATTAGAAATGAGGTTATTAGGAGCAAGGTTGGAGTGATGAGTATTGTTGACAAACTACGAGAGTCTAGATTGCGGTGGTTTGGACACGTTCGCAGGAGACCCATATCTGAGCATGTTCGTAGGTGTGAGAGCTTGGACCTTGGGGCTACCTGTAGGGGGAGAGGTAGACTGAAGAAAAGTTGGATGGAGGTTATTCGTCATGATCTACACTTGTTGAACCTTTCAGAAGATATGACAGGGGATAGAGACCGTTGGAGGAGGTACATTCGGGCTTCTGATGGTTAGAAGCTACAGAAGTTTGAGGATGGGTGTTGGGTCCTGTTGTTTATGCTTCTTTTTTGCCTTGCTTTTTGCTCCCTTTTTACCTCACTCTCTATTATTTGGCATGTTTCCATGTTTTGTTTATGCCCTATTGTTTTGGGTCTATCGGAAACACTCTCTCGACTAGTTTGAGGAAAGAGTGCGTACATCCTGACCCCCCAGACCCTGCCTAATCGCGTGATACACTGGGTTGTTGTTGTTGTTGTTGTATAAATATTCCCTAATCTAAATGATTTATTCCTTCAAGTAAACCTGTTTTCTAATGAGATGGCTTAGAGGTGACATTTATCTTTGAACTCGAGAAGCCACCTAATTTTTCCTGATTGCCCTAAGGGCCTTTTTGCAAGGTGTTTTTGGGGTTATTTGGGGTAGGTTTTTTTTTTTTTTAAATAACCTTGGTGATTGGTGTTTGGGTATACTACTATGTTTTGGGGAGGTGGGCGTGATGGAGGTGAAATTGGATGATTTTTGTCCGAGATCACCACACCCGAATTACAAGGTGAAGATGGAGGTGGTCGAGGTTGTTCCTTCTTTTCCCTCTTGTCCTCCCTCTCTTTCGTTCTTTCTCAGCTGATCTTCTCACCAGCGCACCTCGTTTTTTTCTCTCTTCTCCGCCTCCAGTCCCTAGGAAGTCTGCAATTCACCAGCCATGGCGGCGATTATCCGGTCGGTGTTGATGAACTTGGTTGGAATTGGAACTGGAAGTCTGCGACCATCACTCCTCTTCTCTGAGAAGCCATGGCGGCGATTATCCAATCGCTGGGAATTCTGCAAGTACCCTCCTCTTCTCTTCTCTGGCCAACCATGGCATCCATACCGTCACTCGCATTTTCCGACCGACCAGGAGAAGGAAGAGAAGCAGGGAGTCCTCTTTATATCAGCCACACTCACATCGTTCATTATGGATTCCAATCGGCCTGGAGGAGGAAGTGTGGCCAAGAAAACAAGGGCAATTAGGTCATTTTTCTTTCTTTTTCCTCACAAAATAACCTTATACTCTCCAAACACTACACGGTGTTATATTGGAATTTTTTTTAAAAATAATCTCCACCTCTTCTATCTCCATAACTCATACAATAATCTACATCTCAATTAACTCCTAAAAATAATCTTCACCCCTTAAAAAAACAACATATTGTAAAACACTACATATAGGGAAGTGTAACATATCCTATCAACTGTGACAAAGATTCACAAATAGAATCCTTATATCATGTGCAACAGAGAGTCACGCGAATCATAACTCATTTATGCCACATCAGCAACTATTCTTGTCTGTCACGTCAGTTTTCCAATAACTTTTCAGTTTTTTACATTTTTCACTTACAACAGAGAGTCACACGACTCTTATTTCACTTTACACTTACTTATTTATTTATTTATTAAGCTAAATGCTGATTTATTTTTTATTAATGATATTATTAATATTAATATTAATACGTATCATTAAAATAAAAAGGCACACAATTAAATTTAGAAATTTTTGTTAATGATATTATTAAAGATAATGATATTATTAATATTAATATTAATATTAATATTAATATTAATGTCCGTGTCTAATGTTCATTTGTAGTGTTTAAGTCTATGGGTATGTGTAATTTCATGTTTAAGGTGTAATTTCATGTGTGTTTTCATGTTCCGGGTGTAGTGGGTATTGTTATTTAATGTTCAAAATTATGTATTTTTTATGGTGTAAGTTTATGTTGATTTAAGTTAATGTTGTTTATGTGACTATAAATCTTTAACATATGGTAAACTTAGCGAAATTTTTTTCCCCAAACATATGCAAAATGGGTGTCATTGGATAGGAAAAAATAAATCGTATTCGAAAATATTTTTTTAAAAAAATTATTTAATGAATAAATGGGGGTTTAAATTTAATTAAAACCCCCTGCCATGTGGCATGTTTCAATTGAATGACCAAAAAAAAAGAAAAAAGAAAATCTGAATGATCCGGCGCTTGCATTTGCTTCTTTTCCCCCGAATCATATACTCTCTCCTCCCTCTTTCCAAATTAGTTGAGCTGGAATGGGGATTTGATCCGCACATATTTCTGATGGCAATGGTCTTACCTCGTTCCTTCAGGGGTGCATACACAAAACAATAGGGAGATAATTATAAATCTCTACCAAAAATGGAAAAAAAAATGATACTCCAAACTGTAATAGATTGTAGTAAAAGGTGGAATTATATATGAAGTGTCTGAAGTAGGCGTGGCCACGGGTCTTACCCGGTGGGTCGACGGGTTCGACCCGCCTGATCAAGGGTCGGGGAGGGGTGACCCGAACCCTAACCCGGGAATTCCACGAGTTGGCGGGTTCGGGTCACCCGGCGGGTTAGAGGGTCGAAGGGTCGACCCGGCGGGTTGACCCAACGAATATGGCAAGGGTTGGACAGGTCTGTACTTGTTCGGAGTTTTCGGAATTATCGATAACGGGTATTGAACGCATATATGTTTGAAAAATATTCTTTCATGTTTTTCGTTTAGGTACAATATTACAACTTATAATTCTCAAGACTACAACTATAAGCCTACAAGACTACATGTCTACAATTGTACAATTTGTGTATGAGTGAGTGTGGGAAAAAAAAGGGGAAGAAGGGCTTGAATCGGTTTCCCGATTGCCTACGTATCCTCCCGGTGTTGAGGAACCAAAGCCCACGTAGTTCTTTTAACTGTGTATGCCTGAACCCCGGCCCGGTTACCTACTCTTCTAGTCTTCTTGATCGTCGGACCCTCCACCTTCTGAGCCATTTGTGACCGCGTCGTCAATGAAGCTCCCAACGAACTCTGTATCCACTCCGTCATCATCCTCGGAATCAGTCCCCAAGATGTTCTTCTGCATCCGCATATCCGCCTTCTTCCAATCTGCAAGGCAAACTTAGGCTTCGAGGTTCTCGAGAAGCAACCTTGATCTCTTCTCCGAAAGAATCTGACCTCCGCGACTGATGAACGGTTTTTAGTCGCGTAAACCGTATCAAAATAAAACTCGAACCTACAAACTAGTATAGCAAGTAAGTAAGAGGTCGATCCCACAAAGAATCAAGTATTTCTGAGCAATGTGTATCTATGAATTTGTGAAAGGGGGGTTTTGAGTGATTGAAATAGAAAGAAAACAAAATAAACTATAAACAAGTTGATGTAAAACAATTTAGAGATGATCGCCCTACTACAACTATCCACTTTATTTGGTTGAATTGATATTGTAACTTCCTCTTGTCCTTTTAGACTTCCTATGAATGCCCTTGTCCCGACCTAATATAGTTACTAGTCCAATCAGTCATAGAAACCCTTATCAATCAAACAGTCCTTAAAGAAGGATTTAACCCAAATGATAGCTTTAAGTTCAGAGATTAATCAAGGTATTTGCAGTCCCTAAAGAGGGATTTAACAACACAACCAACTTCCTACCCATCCAATTAGTTCAATCAGCCCTAAAGGGACAAGTTTGCTACTTGGGTTAAGGTTCGCAATCAGGAATCTACAGAACCCTGGCAATTGAATTGGTCTAACAAGTTGACCAAACAAGAAAGAACAAAACAATCAATCAATAAGCACAAAGAAGTTGAAGCATTCAATATAGGAGATAAAGAACAAGATTCAGAAACTCACAACTTAATCCAAACAAAGCTTCAAATTGCAAGTAGAACGAAGAGAGTTTAGCCGCCCATGACGAACATCGCTCTCAATCTCCAACTAAAATCGTCTTGAATCCTAATCTAATGAATGAATGAAAACCTAGGGCTCTCTCTCAATTTCGTCCCCTTCGTGTCCAAGTTGGCCTCTCCCAGGACAAGATAGGGAAATAGGGTTTGATAGAACAAAACTGTCACCGAAATCTGAAACGCGTCGCTCTAGGCAAATGTCGCGGCCGCGGCATACTGCTGCGCCCGCAGCATATACCGCGGCCACTGCATCAATCTTTTACAGAAATTTAAGGCCGAATTAGCTCTCGACATCAACAAGAAATTTGTAGTTCTCTAAAAGAGCTTTCAAACGCATGGTCATAATAGTCAATCGGATAACCAAGACGTCCAGAAAGTGCAAAACAAGTTCAGCATGTCTGGTGATAATTTTTGCAGACTTGTTCTTCGTTTAGGCTCGCTTCTTCTTCTCATGACCTCTTTAGATCTTCATATAACCATCTTAGATCAACTAGAAATCCTCATCTAATGCGTCATCAACCCATGTCTCATCCTTGGATCCACAGTTACCTGAAATAATCAATAAAAGTGTGTAGATTCCGACTCCACCAACATAAAGAGCAAATATGCAAATTGTACTTAAACCATGCATGATATGCATTTTAACTAAGCTAAATGCAACCTATTATGACCATCTGAATGCATGCTATCAGCGGCTGAAAAGCTGCTCGACGACAACGGTGGAGCAAGGTGCCCCAAGTATTTGTCAGGCGATTACTTGCAACGTCGGGAATCTTTGTCTTTCGCGACGGCTCCACCATTCTAGGACATCGAAATCTTCTTCCTCATCGCTATGAAAATAAAAGTTAGTGGACAAATATTTGTCGAGCTCCGAGTGGGGGGTCGACGAAGATCTCGACCTCTTTGACCCAAAGATATCTCGGGCAAGTGCCTTAGTTCTAGCGGTGATGCATGCTAGTTCGTGACCCACTTGAACTGGAAGGCACGGGAGGACGAATGGAGGAGGGCGCTCTATCGCCCGTCGAATATTGAGTATATAATTCTTCTAATAATCCTCTACCTCTAGCAACTATAATTGGAACATTGCAATAGGGATCTTTCTCAATTTGTAAAGTTGGAAAATAGTTTTCTAAAAACTTTTGAACCCCGTTTAATTTATATCTAGGGTCAAAAAACACGCTACGAGGAAAATGTCGAGTATAACTTTGTAATATGCCACCCATTTTTCGCCGCATCTCCAAAACAACGTCGGAAATGGAAGGCAGGTTAATCCCGTCTTGAAGGGCTATTGCTACGTTCATTGCAATAAAATAGAAAAGGTTTGATGTAAAAAACTTTGAAAACCTCCACAACATCTCGGACCTGAGTCCAAACCTCCACATTGATGTTTTGTATTGCAAAACTGGAAAAAAGTTCCTTATAAGCAATGGAATCATAAATCATTTTGTAAGTCGAGTTCCACCGAATGCACACATCCTTAGGGAACTGTTTTGGGCGAGTTTGGTGAGAGCGACAATAAGCGATCCACTGCTGGCGAAGTTGTTTGCTTCGCCAAAGTGCTCGCAAAGCAAATCGAATTGGTTCAACAACAGAATGTAAATAGTTTAAACCATCTTGCACACATAAGTTTAAAATATGAGGGGCGCAACGGATGCGGAAAAACTTACCGCCTATCCCAGGCTAACAGTTTTGGATTAATTTCGGAATAGATGCGGTGTTGGCAGAAGCGTTGTCAAAACCGATACTAAAAACTCTTTTAGTCAATCTATATTCTTGTAAAACGTTTAAAAGGACACGTGCTATGTTTCGTGTCGTGTGTGCTTCGTCGAAAACTCGAAAAGCTAAAACACGTTTGTGCAATTGAAAACGTTGATAAAACCAATGACACGTAACACCAATGTATGAGTGATGTTGCCAATGTTCGGTCCAAATGTCATTACAAATCAAAACTTGTAAATCATGGTTTTTGTGAAAATATTCGATTAATTCATTTTTACGGGCGTTATACCGTCTAAGTATTTTCCTCTTAACCGTGTTTTGACTAATACCTTGCCATGCAGGTTGAACATTTTGTGTAATAAAATCATTGAAACATAAACGTTGTGAAAAACTATAAGCTAAACCCTCGGCAGATATCATTTCCGCATAGTTATCATGACAACTACGATAATCATATATAAGACCATAAACCAGCGGATTGAGAGGAAGAAGATGCATACCCGGTTAGTTGAGTTTGTCCTTTGGCGAGGCCGAGCATTTCGGGATGCTTCGTCCGGATATGGCGACCGTAGTTCCCATATCCGCCTCCCTTCTTGTCCTTGTAGACCGTCCTACAGAAGTTGTACTTGGCCGAGCAATTGGCTTCCTCCCAAGCCGGATCCCTAGGCCCCTTCGTGAACCAATACTTGAAAGTAGCGGCTCGAACTTCCGCCGTAGTAATAGGGTCGCCTTCGGCCGGAGTTCCTTGACTCCCTTCGGCGGGGAACCCGGACTCTTGGGTCGGGATCGTCGGAGTTCCGGCTTGGGGGGTCCCCTCGGGCTCGGCCTCCTCCTCCTCCATAATCTCGTCGACGTGGTCGGCTAAAGAGCATCATCTCAACGACGTCGGGATCCGCTCACCGCCGAGACCGAGGCACTTCGCCGAAGGCTTGGTCCCGCCGCCGGGTTCGAGTCGCCTCCTCCTCCAACACTCGGGGTCGATGAAGATGGGGCTCCGCTAACACTCTTGCGACCCCGGGTAATTCGGTTGAAGACACCCGACATTTTGAATTGTAGAGATTTAAGGGAGAGAATAAAGATTAGTGAGAGATTAGGAAACCGGGACTACGAGAGACAAGATCGAGCGATTAGAGTGCGATTAGAGAGATGAAGATGAGATTAGAGGAGATGAGTGAGGTGTGGGTTGAAAATGGGAGGGAAAATGGGTTTATATAGGGCCAAACCGAGGCCTCTCGGCTCGAAACCGACCGTTGGGCAACGGTCGACCCGGCGGGTCGACCGTTGTAAAATAGTCGTCCTTTTTTTTTCGTTTGTGGGTGTTGTTTTTCTTGTTACCTACCTCTTTGAGTTGGAAATCGATGTTTTACGTAAAGCCTTTAATTTATTTTATTGAGTTTTTAAATTTTTTGACATTTTAAATTTGATATCTATTGTTTAGGTAATTTTTTCAAAGTTGTTAGGTAATTACTAAACAAATAATCTTATGAAACACCATTCATTCAAACACAAGTTTATTGTAAACCGACATACGATTACAAGTTCACAACTCGCATTCACATCACATTAAAAGTTAAAAACTTAAAACATAAACTTACTACATAACTACACTACTCACTAGTTAGGACTAAACTAGTTACCACCACTCGAGCCCGATGCCCCATCGTTCTTGATCTTATCGGGGTGCTTCTTGGTGATGTGAAACTTCAAATTTCCATAGCCAAGGTTATTTGTCACCTTGTACTTGTGACCGCAATAACGACAAACGACTTCGAACTTCCCACCGGCTTGCTCCACCTTCTCGTAATGATCCCGGAGCAACGCCGAACGAAGGTTCTCACTGGATCCATCTGCGTCGGACATGATTACGAGCTTATGAAAATAAAATGATAGGTGATTGATGGATTGGATATGGGATGGGATGTGTGTGATTTGTGAAATGAAGGAGTCGGGTATTTATAGCCCCGAGCCTAATCTACTAAACACTAGCCGTTACAACGGCTACATTTTTTATATAAAAAAAGACCATCCGATGATGGGCCCCACACTCCAACGGTCGGATTTTCAAAATAGGCCGACCAGTCGGGTCACTGGGTTTCAAAACCCCCGACTCTAACCCTAACCCACTACCCGTCTACATCCAGGGACCCATCAACCCGGACCCAGCGGGTCATGATCGACCCGTAACCCGTAGCCACGCCTAGTCAGAAGTCCAAGCATGGCCATTGTACCAACAAATCTAAAAATAAAAATAGAAACTGATAAATGCAAATTATGCAATGATACAATAAATAAATATCCCACCAAATTCCTTCCAAGTACCAACAAATCTCACAAATACAATGGTAAATGGCTATCATCTCATCTTGGAGATGCTTCATCATTGTCGTCCTTGAGAACAGAACACACAACCTGCCTTGGAACACGACTGTCAAGCTCCCCGGATCCCTCTACCAACTTCAAGTCGAAGTTGCTCTTATGCATCAGCATGCTTGGTGACCCAGAAACTCGCCTTCTCGGGCTTGAAAATCTTGGTGACCCAGGGAACTTCCCTATGGAAGTCAGTGTATGAGTTATGTCCAATTCCTTGGTTTTCAGGCTCCTATCCGGGTTCATCAATGGCCCGTTCTTCAACTCGAATGGCATTGGATACAAGGAACCGTTCTCGATGGGAGTTTTTTGCTTTACCAAGATTTCTTTTGCCTTGTCTGCCACTTCCAAGGCCTTGGTCTTGCTCATCCTCAGCAACCTCCAGGGACTAATTGTGACGCTGAGGCTTTGCTTCTTGTTCAATCCTGAGGTTGCTTCGGATTCTGGATCAATCATGATGGTTAACCTTCCAGGGCTCTGAAAAGTTTCTTCGGCATTAGGGAAATAATGCTTGATGTGTAAATGTGGGTGCTAGTAATGTTGCCAAAGTTTTCTTAATACCTGATTCTGGTTTTCTCCAGCACATACAAACTTGGATGGCACAGCAATTGGTCTAGTTGGCGAGTCTTCAAATTCGAAGCTGTCGTCTGATGACCAATCGGAATCCTCCAATTCATGGTATTGGGTAGCGTCTTTCATGGCCAGTATGTACTCGTATGTTCTAAGTCCCTACATAGAAGTACGAAAGTGTAGTTACATTTTTAGCTAAAATATAGACGGTGGCGGGGTTTTTCCCATCCAAAGTAAGGTACCAAATAAACCACAACATTGAAGGATCAGATCACAGATTCACAGATGTAAGAATAAGGTTTACACAGCAATGTGATTCTTGAAAACCTATCACTGTTCTCTGAATTTCACTAATGCTTTGTGGCTAGTTGTTACTAAACCGCTGAGATAAGTACCTTTTGAATGAGAACCACATGGAAAAAGAAGAGCTGGCCTAGTGCTGCTAATCCATAAGCTGTCATCATAACCAACAAAATCTGCAAATATTGAGCCAGTAAAAAAACTCAGTAAATTCTATTTGTAAACGAGTCACATATTGGAAGAGGATATATGACAAGGAGTGTTATATTACAGTTATAGCGGCCAGAACTCCTCTTGGAAAATTCGCATAGTGCCTCCGTGCAAGCTCTTGTTCCACCCCTTTCTTAGCAGCAAAACAACGAACAAATACAGCAATCGCTGTCCCCCCTTCAATAGAGAGCTGGAAGAGATACATTTGATTCAGCAATAGTTTCTCATCAGTTCAGAAGAGAAAAGCCAAGAGCTATTTTTCAAGAAAAGATTGGGATGTGAAGCTCATTGTTATAAGAAACTAACCAGCAATAACACAAAAACCATAAGAAGGATGAACGTGGTGTAGTTCTTTTTCCCTATGCAATTGTTCAACCACTGGGACAAAAGATGAACACCATATTTCAGATCACAGGTAAACTGAAATTTCTTCTTAATGTTGGGTCAAGGAAGGAAAGGGAGATCAGCTGATCAAGGAATTATTTTAAACTTGGTTTTTACCTTGCAATGATGATCAAACCCTTCAACGCAACGATTACAAGTTCGACAGTGTTTGCTATGCTCTTGGACCTGTAAGGAAAATGGGAATGGGAATTAATTCATCGGCAATACCACATACACAAGCACCAAGTTATTCCACAAGGACAGGTACACAATACACAGGCAATTAATTTAATATGATTCTCCTTCAACACTCATCTTTTGACTTGTCTGTTTAATACACATGTTAAAATGTTCACAATTTCCTGATATTGTTTATCTACAAATATACAGTTGAAATCCACCTTCATTTGCTCAAAGACAAGTACTCAAGAAACATACAAATTTATGCTACTGACCTCGAAATCACACAAGGAGCAAAATGAGATATCATCATCCTTCGGATCTGGGGCCACCGCATCTTCTTGTGTAACAAACGGAAAGGGAAGCAAAGGCTCATTTTGAACATTCCTCGCCACTGGACCCAAGTACTTCCTTCTAATCCAACTCCTAAGAATCTTGTGTTCGATCCTCCTAACCATCCTTGTAACAAGTTGACGAAGCATAACCCCATAATTCAACTTCGAGAAGCCTTTGGATTTGCCTTTCTTTTTCTTTCTTAATCTGGTCTTATCAGTTGGATCAAGAGCAACACATCTAATGAATAGAAACATTACAGAGGCAGCCTGAATGATCAAGGCAAACAATTAGATGGACAATGGAGTTAGCTGCTAGGCAATGGCAAAAATAGAAAAAATGTATATAATTTGGTTTACCACAAAGCCAAAGATCGAACAGAGTGTGATTTCTACAACTTTGTTGCCAAGAAAAAGCCCGAGAAAACAGTAGAAGGAAGCAACCAGAAAAATGTAGATTGTCATGCCCAGCATCTGCAATGCAAACATGAGTCCAATTGAACCATACTAAAATATGAGTGATCGGGAAAGATAGCATAACATCAGTTAATCGGCATAGATATGTATCACTTATCAGTAACAGGAGAAGAAAATGAACTGGTGAGCAAGCAGGCAACTAAACATTATAACCCTATATATGGCAACAGATTCAGATGTCTGGCTTCAAATCATCCATTCATGCAGACCAAATTTCCACCAACTGGTAATTCAAATTCAAGAAATGTTTGGGAAACAAACAAACAAAAAAGGATCAATCTTTAAACAAGAACTGACATTGAAAATTAATACAGTACTCAGTAGGACAAACCCTAGATGTTGAATGGAGAAAGAAACTCTCAGCGACTCAGATATTCTAACCTGAAAAGGATGAAGAGGGCGTTGCCAACCATGCCGCCTGGCCTTCATTGGACACCTTTTGATAGATACAGCTAGATTCTGGTTGTCGAACTTCAGATAAATCTACAAGACCGTTCCGGCATTGTCAATTTTCTCCCTCAATGAGGTGGCCATACATGGGCGATATCTAATTTCGATTTCGCTCCAAATCTTCAGAGATTGGGCTCAGATATATACAGGATATATATGGGCAATTGAAGGGATAAATTAAAAAGAGAATGGATTTGTAAGGAAGTAAGCTGGATTGGTGGGTCACAGGCTCAGTGCGACAAGAAGAGGGGAAGTATATTTGTTCGTGAATCTGAGTGGTGAGATAATGAATCTCATCTGGGAACTGTGATTGTGTTTGTGTTTGAACTGAAGTCCCCACTCACTCCCCACCGTAGAGAGAGAGCTCAAACGGTCGATTTCTTGAACCTTCAAATTTTGAAAGTTGAGCTCTGCCCGCTCTCTTGGTCAACAGTCGGCGTACAAATAGGAAAAACTCATGATTTTTTGTTTTTTTTTTACGGAAATTTCGCGAGGTATCCATGAGGTATTGCAATTTTCGCGGGGTATATAACATTTTTACATATTTCGCATGGTGCCCCTGTGGTTTTCATTTTTTTCGCCTCATGCCCTTTTAGGTTAAATGTAACAGTTTTTTTTAATTCTCCGTTAGTTGTAAAACAAAAAAAAGGAAAATAAAGAAAGGGCGGAGAACTGGAGAGCGAAGAGGGCAAAGAGAAGAGAGGGACGAGAGAGCAAGAACAGTGAAGAAGAGAAGGTGCTGCTCGAACAGGAGAAGAAGGTGTTGCGGGCCTGCTCGGATCTTCTGCTCGAAGGGCGACCCATAATCTAGGGTTTCGGTATCTGCGCACCTGCAATCTCGCTCACCACCTCCCTGTTTGCCGGCGTCTCTCTCCCTGTTCGCCGGAGGCTCTGGTCTCGTCCCTCAATTCTTTTAATTGGGTAATTAAATCTCGAATTCAATCTATAGTTAGGGTTTTATCGGTTCTGTTAGGGGCTTAATCATTTGCTTAACACTGAGGCTGTTTCTCTCTATTTCCCGGCGTCTCTCTCCCTGTTCGCCGGAGGCTCTGGTCGGTTCTGTTAGGGGCTTAACATGTTTGAATTGGCAATGTGGCGAGCTATTATTATGGTGGATAAGGATTTGGTATGGTGGATAAGGAGTTGAAGGTTGATCTTAAGACTGAGGCTGAAAATGTCGAGGGTCCTGCCACCTCTACCAAGAAGAAGGTAAATTTTCACACTATTTTGATCTTGATTGTTTTTTCATATAATTTTCTTGGGTTTTGCTGAAGGTGCTTCCTACTTATGCAGTTTCTTGGTTTATTGGTGCATGCTTTTCTTGATTGGTATTGAGTTGTTGCATTTGCACTTTATAAGTTCTATCGTTGACTGCATAATGTTGAACAGTCCATGCTGATATCCTGTATACATCATCTTTCCATGTCGGTGAGGTACTAACTGCTGGGTTTCCTATCATTGATGATCAATTGATCTGTACCTTGCAGTATATGTGCTTTCTGCTATCATGTTATGGCCTTTTTGTTGCATAATGCAGCGACTGCAGTTTCCTTATTACACAAACTGTAATAATGATTGCTAATGTAAAGCCATTTTCTTGGGTTTTGTTTCTGTGTGCATAGGGTCTATTTATTTCACTAGATATCTCCATCATCTAATTTTGATCCATGCACCTTGCAGTAACATATAATCCAACTTTCTAATAGATGAGATTATTAATCCACAAAAGCCCCGAATCCATGAAGTGAGAGTGATGACTGTGTGCAATTGGAATTATAATGCATTCTTATTTGTCGGTTGGTGAATTCTTAATTATCTTATGGTATTGGTTTCTGAAGGTTACTGAAATTGAATTCTTGTGTTAATGAATTAGTGAATTCTATCGGTTTGTAAAAGTGAAGGAATTGAAAAGTTTCTGTAAGTTTATGAATTTTGAATAATGGCTGAAATTGATGGAATTTGTGTTAGATATAACCATATTCACATCAGCCCATTCCTGAAAGGTTTTGAATTCTGAAAGTTTCTGTTTGTTCTAGCTGAACTTGTTGCCAACGCCCTTGGGTAATATTGAGCTTCTATAATTTAACCGTAAAGCATCATTGTTATTTCCATGTCCATAGTACATTGTTGAGACATTCTGAAGCGCTGCATTTATCCTCTTAAATGGTTGTCTCTAGATGAAAATCAATTCTTCAAGAGCGTCTTAATGCTTAGAAAGAGGTACACTACAATATAATTCCATTGCACAACATGTGTCCTGGTTCTTTGTGTCAATCATGACCAAATTCACATCCCTTTCTATTTTGAAACTGACATATTTCATTTAGCCTATTAGCTCAAATGGTAGAGCGATGTGTTCAATACACATAGATGTGGGTTCAAATCCTACATAGGCTACAAGCATTTCATCTTGTTGAATCATGAAAAAAAAGAGTAATTTTGAACTATAGGTGAAAGTTGGCTTACTGCCAAAATGAGAGTGTGAGGGAAGGTTAAAATTTTATACTTGTAGAGATGTAAGGTTTTGTTCTAACAAATTGCTAATTTTTTAACTATTAATTTTGGAGTCTATGTGGGATTCGAACCCACATCATGTGTAATTACACATTGCTCTTCCTTTGCGCTAATAGACTTCATTGAAAACACACATAAAGTTCATAGAGTTTAATCCAAACCATACAAGAGTTATGTCCAATGCATATAAAGTCACACCCTGGTAACCCTTAAGCTTTTGCCTATTACATACAAGAAGGCCTTCATTCTCACATTCAGGATCAAGGTCGGGGGAAGAGTGTTGCATTCTAAACACATTCATTCAATGAAACTATCATCAGGAACACCATGAGATTCTAATTCATTCAATCAATTACTTAACCTTTAGATTTGAACTAAATCATATGCTAATTTCAGTATCTAGTAAAGTTCTATCAATTTAAACCATTCTTCCCCAATTTGTGGACGATTGTGCACTCATCCTGCATAATGATCTCAAATTCAGCAATAAACCATTTCCCCAATTTTCATTCACAATAAACCTTTTTACTAATCTGTTTGAACAATGATGACAAGGAGAAGAAACAAATTTAACAGAAGATCTGATTTCATCACCAACAGATTCAATAAACCTCCAATTTCATAGCGAATTGAGCACTAAAATCTGATTTCATCACCATTCGATTAAGACCAAAAATCCGAGCAGAGGTCCTAGTTTAATAAATCTGATTTCATAGTGAAGTGAGATGAACCTCTACAAAAACCCTAAATCGAAATTTCGAATTCGAAATCTATCAATTTCAACCTAAACCCTAAATTTGACATCACAAAAACCCCCAAATGCATCAAATTCAACCAAAACAAGAACACCAAACCCTAGTTATAAGAACACCAAAACTCTAACCTTTCTCGCTGGGTGCAGCAACAGGTCCGAGTCCGAGCGCGCAGAGGCAGCCAGCAAGTCTGAGCGCGCAGAGGGTGCAGCAGAAGGTCCGAGCCGAGCCCAGGTCCGAGCGCGCAGAGGGTGCTGTATCGCGCGGTCTCCTCACTCTCTTCGCGTCGCTCTCTCCTCGCTCTCTGTCTGGTCTCCTCGCTCTCTTCGCCAGGTCTCGTCTTTCTTTCTTTTCTTTTCTTTTCTTTTGAGCAAACTAACGGAATTAACTCAAAAAAGTTAAAGTTAACCGATAAGGGCACGAGGCGAAATAGGTTAAAACCTCAGGGGTACCACGCGAATTATGTAAAAAAGTTGTATACCCCGCGAAATTTGCAATACCCCAGGGGTACCTGGCGAAATTTCCGTTTTTTTTAAATGGAAAAAATGACTTTTTTGAAATAATCTCAACTAAGAGCATCCCTAAGGCCGTGTTTGGCAACGGGATGAGGGTAGGTGGATGGGGATGAAATTTTGGGGATGGAAGAGATGGGGATGGAATTTCGGGGTGGAAGGGGTGGAATTTTTAATCCAGTTTAATCTCGTTCGTGTTTGGTTTTGGTTTAAAGTTTATGGGATGGATGACACTGACAAAGACAAATTTGCCCCCACTAATTGACATAAAAAGACAAAATTGCCCCTAAAAATACCCCTCAACTGCCCCGATCCCTCCGCTTGGTCCCACCTCGTCCTCCGCATGGACGCCGATTGCCAGGGGGAGCAGTACGACCACATCGCTGTCGTCTGGATTGCCGGCGCCGAGATCCTCTGCACCAGTACCCCCGAGGCGATTCCTAACGGGATCTTCTGGAACATTCGCAAGGAAGTCACCAGGTACTCCTCTCTGTTCGCGCAATCGAACGCCTCTCTCTCCATGATGCTTGAGAATGTCGTGAACGACGTCTTCACCGGCGTTTTCCATGTGAATCTCACTCCGTTGGTTTACACGGAATCGACCGGTGAGGCTCCGTCTCCTGGGAGCTGGTTTACGAAATTAGGGTTTAGATTGGAGGATTTGGAGGAGAGTGACCAGAATCGATTGGAATGGGTTGAGAGAGGGAAGGGGAAGGGGCAAAAGCAATTTGACATCGGCGGTGCTGCTGCGCGAGGGACGGTGGTGAAGCTGTTGACGGCCGGTTGCGGAAGTTGGTGGGTGGTTTCCGGCGCTTACTTTAGTTGGTGAAGGGGCTGTTGTGGTGGTCGGCGACAGGAGGAAGGTAGTGGAGGTGGGTGATGGTTGGTGGTGGCGGCTAACATGAAAAACAATTAAGGAAATGGGGGGTTTTGGGTTTGAGGGCAAATTTAGGCACCCCCACCTTCCCATCCCTTCAATCCTCCTTCAACCAGGTGCACTTCGCACCCCTTCCCATCCCCCGCATCCCCTGCTTCCATTCTCCTCCATCCCCGCGCACCCCTTGCCAAACGCGCCGGCGCGAGCCCCGAGAACCCATCCCCACCCGCGGCATCCCCTCCCACCCCCTAATGAAAAACGTTTCGGCTATATACACCGCAAATCCACACGTTGTTAAGAACGTGCATGTACGTTTTGCACCCCACTGTGCCAGGACATGCATGCACGTTTTTTTTTATTATTAAAAACATGCTTGATGCCCGTCTTCTAAATTCGAAGTCAACGTGCTTCGTCGTTCCCAATTCCAGATCCAAAATCAGACAACGAGAGATAGAGAGAGCGACGCCGGCGATCGACGAGCGAGCGAGAGAGAGAGCGAGAGAGAGAGAGAGAGAGAGAGAGATTGCTGGAGAGAGAGATCGAGACAGCGAGAAAGAGATGGAGCCGGAGAGAGAGATGCGGAAGGGTGGTGGGGCCAGTGGAGGTGGTGGTGGGGAGGTGGTGATGGAGGCGGCGCCAATGGAGGCTGAGGAGGGTCGTGGTGGGGCGGTGGCGATGGAGGCGGTGCCAATGGAGGCTTAGGAGGGTGGTGGTGGTGCACAGGCGGAGACGGCAAAGGGTGGTGGTGGTGGTGGTGGAGCAGTGGCGGAGGCGCAGTTGGAGGGTGGTGGTGGTGGTGGAGTAGTGGTCGCGGCGACGTCTGGTAGTGGTGGTGGTGGAGCAGTGGCGGAGGTGGAGGATCCCCTATTACCGCCGCGGAAGCGGCGGACTATGGAGATGTCTCCGGTCCCGACCCCACCGGTATGTTATTTGAATTTATTATTTTATTTGATTTAGTTTTATAGTTTTACAATATAGTTTGATAGATTATAATATAGTTTTATAATATAATTTGATAGATTATAATTGATAGTATATAGTTTTTATGATTTGTTATATGTTTATAGTATATAGTTTGATAGATAAAAATATAGTTTTATAATATAATTTGATAGATTATAATAGATAGTATATAGTTTTTATGGTTTGATAGTATATAGTTTTTATGGTTTATAATATCATTTGATAGATTTAATTATAGTTTGTACATAAAGTACAAACTACATTAAAATAAAAAACATTAAAATATATTAAAATACATAGAAATACATAGAAATAAGAGGGAATTGCACAAGGTAACCCAAAAACCGAAAAGTGTGGCAAGGTTAACCCAACCCGGATGAAAATGGGGTGAAACCGGTTATCCGGCAAACCTGCCCAGCAGGTAACAGGTTGGGAAAGTGGGGGCCAACCGTGACACCTCAGCGAGGGAGAGAAAAGGAAGGCGAGAGAGAGAAAAGGAAGGAGAGAGAGAGAGAGACGTCCAGGAAGGAGAGAGAGAGAGAGAGACGTCCATTGAGAGGAGAGAGACAAGAGAGGGAGCTTTTGAGTTTGATTAGACAAAGAGAGAGAAAGCTAATTGAGTTTGACAGGGACTCTCTGAACAGTCCGGGGAAGGAAAATTCCCGCCAAACATTTGCACCAAAAAATCCTGAAGAGGAAGAGGAGGGAGGAGGGAATAGGGAGAGAGTATATAAGCATTGAAGCTCCACCTCAGTCCAATGATTATTCCACATTAATGCACTGCAGTAGGAGAATTAAAAGGAGGAAGGAGAAGCGCCGGCAAAGAGTGAAGGAGGAGGGTTGGTGGCCAATGATATGGGGATCTATATAAGGATATGGAAGGGAATGATGGGGGTGACATTTAATGGGTACCAGGTGGAAAAAAATCTGAAGATTCACAGAGTAGCCAATGTAGAAGAAGCAAGTGGGTCGGGGTTTATCTTAAAGTTGAAGCGTTACGAGTTAATATTAACTGGACAACCGGGAGAGAACAACGTGACAACCAACAGCAAACAACGTGACAGTTGGTGGAATAGACTGGACCGAGTTGCGACCGCCTGCAGATACAAAATGGGTAAGTAGTCTCTCAATGAAGATGAAGAGAAAAAAAACTTTGCTACAACTTAATGTAAACTTACTGTATCCCCTCTCTATGTAAATGAACAGGGGAGAAGACAATCGTATGTCTGACTGTGGTATGTCTGACTATGGTGTTCGGAGGATGGTGGGCTTGCGAAGAAGGTGGTTGGGTCTTCAAGGGGTCACGGAGCCAGAAGGCTCTGCTGGTGGACGAACGTATCGACTACGTTGCACTAAAGAAACTCGTGATGGAAAAGTTTAACGTCGATGGGAGAAGGCATGAGGTGGAGCTCACATATGGGAAGCTGAAGAAGGGCGGGTGCAGGCCATATGTAATAGGAGATGACGAAGACCTGCAGGCCTTCAAGTTTGTAAACGGACTCACTGGAGAACTATCGTGGCCTGTCGACCTCCACGTCTCCCTGCGAACTAAGCTTTGTGGCAGCACTGTGGCACCTACACAAGGATCGTCAACGGGTGGCTTCGGAGGGTGGGGTATCTCAGTGGCGGGAGGTGAGGAATTTATACTGCCATTAACTGGGCCGCCTGTGACCCAAGAAGATCACGCACATACGGGCATCCAATTGGCTGGTGGTGAAGAAGACGAAGTCCTGGTAGCCGGATGTGTCCAAGCAAAACAAACTGGCGTCCAGTTAGATGCCCAATGCGTCCAATTCGAAAACGAATGTGTCCAGTTACATAATAGTACCGACGAGTACGGGCGACATGAGGAGTTGGAGTTCGAGTTGCGAAAGAAGGCAAAGAAAGCCGAGGAAATAAGACGTGGGAAGCAAGTCATTTCTGTCAGCAGTGATCCGGAAGATGAAGTTATTCCACCGGGTGGAGATGGACGGGTGCCCATTGACATCGGGAGCTCCTCCGACGATGATGAGGTACTACCACATGCGGTGAAGATGGAGCTTGGGTGCGTAGTTCCGACCAAGTCGTGGTCATGGGATACTGAGGTCGAGCAGGCTGTGAGGGAAATAGAGGAAGCATACGCACGCGGAAAACAGAAGTTGGGACCGAATACGGAGGGTGTGGAAAGTGAACCAATGGTTGCGGTGAACCCATTAGGTCCCCGTCAGCACACGGGTGAGCTCCGGGAGGGAAAAGTGTTTCGGTCGAAGGAGGAGGTCCAACAGACAATCAAGTGGGCGGCCCTATCTAGGTGTTTCACGACCAAGGTGAACAAGTCGACGAAGAGCTTGTATGTTGTGCGCTGCGGTGGTCCCAATTGCAAGTGGCTTTGCCGGGTTTCCACATACAAGAAAACACGGATTTGGATTATCTCCAAGCTTGTGGACGAGCACACGTGAGACCTGACCGACATGATGAGACAAAAGCGTCGTGCGACATACACCCAGGTGGGGCAACACATAGTGGACAGGTATCTCTTTCGTTCTAACCAACCAAACTGGACAGTATGTTGTTTATAACTGGATGTTGGTTAAATATAACTGGACAGGAAATGTTATAAAGCTGGACAGGTACTTCGATAAACACTAACCCAATGCTCCATGTGCAGTTTTGTTGGTTCAAAGAAGGCCCTTGTGCCGGGGCAAGTGCAGGCTCTGACGAAATCCCAGCTGGGGGTGCCGTCCAGTTACTGGAAGGCGCGGCGAGCCGCCATGAAGGCGAGGGACACCACCTACGGGATGGACGAGGAAAGCTACCAGAGGATGTACTCGTACATGCACATGCTGGAGCAGTCCAACCCTGGCACGTACACCAGGATAGAACGCGACACAGAAGGACAATTCAAGTATGCGTTTGTCAGCCTTGGAGTGTGGCGGAGGGCGGTCCCCTATCTAAGAAAGGTCAGTCCCTCATTCTCCGTACCTTGTGTGTCCTTTACTGCAAAGCCCTTAAACTCATACAACTACTACCATTACAACGACTAACTACCTTGCATGACGTCCTCAGGGAATAACATGACATATAGGTTATATGAAATGACATTAGTCAATAACGACATGACAACGGTAACCATTGCGGTTGTTGAATTTGAAGGTGGTGTTAGTGGACGGGGGGTTCCTGAAGGGGAAGTTCCGGGGGTGCCTCTTGTTTGCGACTGCATAAGATGCCGACCACTCTGTCTACCCAATTGCATTCGCAATGGTTGACGGAGAGAATGATGGGTCGTGGGGGTTCTTCTTCAGGCAGATGCTGCATGTTGTTGAAGACACGACTGATCTCATGTGGGTATCTGACCGCCATATTAGCATCGAGAAGGGAATACGGGACAGCTACGTCTTTGCCAAGCACGGCATATGCACATGGCACTTATGGCAGAACGTCCGGTTTCGGTTCAAAATCAGCGGTATGAAGGACCAATACTTCTCCATGGTCAAAGCATACATATACGACGAGTTCCAGTCGTTGTACAATGACTTCTGTGCGGTTTCTCCCGTCGCGGGCCAATACCTACGGGAGGCCGGATTCGAAAAGTGGGCAAGGGCGTGCTACCCGGGTAACAGGTACAACATAACCACCACGAATAACTCAGAGTGCTTGAACTCGGTTTTCAAGTATCCTCGGGACTTGCCACTCACAGCGCTGATGGATGCCATTCTTGAGACCGTCGGGGACTGGTTCGTGAAGCGGAGAGAGATCACCTCAAAACCTGGGAAAGTTGTGAGTGATTGGGTCACTAATGCCATTAAAGCAAACTTCGATGAGTCTCTGTCGATGTTGAACAGGCCGCTCAGCCCCCACGAGTTCGAGGTCCGCAATGGTCAGTCCACTTGGCTTGTCAACCTCACGGGACGATTATGCAGCTGCAGACGGTTCAACGTCGACCAATACCCCTATGCGCACGCACTGGCTGCTGCATAATTGCGCGGGGTGGATGTCCACTCACTGGTCAACGACTTCTACAAGGGAGAGGCGTGGCGTGCTTGCTACGCGGACGTTTTGTACCCAGTTCCGTCTCCAAACACATGGAGGGTGCCCCCGGAAATTGCCAAAGAGACCTGCCTCCCGCCCAGTGTGAAGGCCCGTCCAGGTAGACCCAAGACTAGACGTTACCCCTCGCAGTGGGAAAGGAGATACAAGCGCCGGACGAACTAGACAATATATGGGACAAGACATGACGATCAGGTAGGAAAAACATGACGACCAACTAGGATTAACATACCGTTAATGCATCTGTGGGTTTTGGGTTTTGGTCAGCTAGACTAGAATGCGTCTGTGGGTTTTGGGTTTTATTCAGATGCACATGAAGTCCCAGATGGGGTTACTACTGCGTCTTTGTACGTAAGTGTATTGATGTGTGGGTCGTCGTACCTTTTTGCTAGTAACTGGTATGTCACTTGTTTCAAACTTGACGGGCAATGTTTAAGACATGACGGGTAATGTTGTTGACATGACAGTGTCTACGTATTTGTTGATAAGTTTTTCCTAAGTGTCTGTGATTAACAATATCGACAAACCTAAATAATCCATATCAAACGACAGAGGTAACGAAAGATGTTCAACATTAACGATGGCAATAATCCATCTAAAACGACAATCTAAAACATCAATCCCAAACAGAGCAAAAGGAGGTAGAAATGTCATCAAAACATCAGAATCCAAAGAGAGTATTGATGTTAACGGCAACTACAACCATATAAACCAACAATGTTCACTGCTTCACATAATGACGAGGGGACTACTTAGGATCGTTGCTGACGTCGAAGCCAAGGTGGAAGATAGAGACGCATAGGAGCTGACGGTATGCAGCGATGAAGTCGTCGTCCAAGCCATCGAAGACGCGGTCCCTCATAGCGAGCTGCTGCATGTACCGGATCGTGTACGGGCCACAGTCTCCACTGAACACGGTCATCATTTGCGTCAATGGATATTTGGTAACATTACAAAAAATGAGGAAAGCGGGACAAGTACTTACGATTGTTTGTTTTGCGGGATCCCCTTCACGCGGGTGAGGGTGAGGGGGCGGGCAACATTGGCTTTGTGCTTGGCATGCATCTCCTGGTGGACGGCGAACATGGTGGGCAGGACGTGCGTCACGGGCTTCAGCAATTGGGTCAGCTGTCGCTCTCTTATCAAGTTCGTATCGGGGTCAAACACAAGCACGGTCCATTCGGCGAAGTTGATCTCCAAAGCAACCCAGTGCTCGTTCTTCAAATTCCAGGGGAGCAGGATGCGGTCCACGGAGAACCAAGGCTTGGGAAACCGCTCTGGCAGTACACCATCCATGTACAGCTTCAGCTCGTCCTCGACCACCAAGCCTGTATGACGCTCCAGCAAAACCCGGAAGAAATTGTCGAGCACGACGACGGAGGCGAACATCGGGTCAATGAGTATGGCCCTGCGAAGGATTGCGCATGCCTGCTCGATGTGCTGCGGAACAGAACTCGCATGTCAGAGGTACATCAGGGGGAGTTGCTCGATATGTGAGGCAACAAAAAAGACTTGCGCGGGGAGGAGCTTTACCTCAGAGGTTACCCAGTTCGTCGGCGCCTCTAGATCCAGGAAGAACTTCTTCTCGAGGAGGGTACCCTCGATAGACCGTGTAGGACTTGTGCCCTCTTTCATCCAAGCGTCGTAGGCGTCCAGCTCTGCCCTAGTCAGAAGGCCCAGGTCAACGGCGTCCTTTTTGGTCTTGGACGTGCTCACCCGTGGCTTCTTCACAGGCTGAGTGACCTCGTGCCCAGCAAATGCAGCAGTAGCCTTACGGGCTCTCGTCCCCCTCCGTGTTAGCGGCTCGACCTGAGAGGTGTCCTCCGTGTCCATGTCACCCTGCACACACATGACAACGGGAATACTTGAACATGACAACAGGAACATTTCAACATGACAACAGGAAACTTTCAACATGACAACAGGAAAATTTCAATTGGACAAACCTTGGGCATCCCGGTCACCATCGTCCTGAGAGGGCCGCTTTCCTCTTCTTATCCATGCGGCCACCTTTGGGCTTCGTCAAACCTTGGGCATCCCGGTCACCATCGTCCTGCACACACGGTTTAAAGGGACATGACAATTGGAAAATTTTAACATGACACTTAACCACCATAACATGACATTTGAGTATCCATAACATGACAGTTGAAGGGAATTGACATGCCTCAGCGCTTGTCTGTTTGGGGATGTGGGCCACGTCGGTTGTCCCCTTGCCGTCCTTCTTCCCCTTGGGGGGCTTCTTGCCCTTCTTCCCCACCTTGGCCTTCTTCACTTCCTCGTCCTTCTCCCCCCTCTTGTCCTCAGAAACTCTGTCGGCATCCTCTTTGTCCTGGTTCTTGTTCTCATCCCCTTTGTCCTGGTTCTTGTTCTCATCCCCTTGGTCTTTCTCCGCCTTGTCCCCAGCTACCTCATTGGTGATCTCCTGGTCCTTGCTCGCATCCCCTTGGCCCTGTTTCTCACTATCCGTTGGCTTTGGTTCTTCATCCACTTGGTCCTACTGCTCACTCTCCTTTCTCTGTGCCTTTTCATCAACCTACAAACATCATAGTAAGTACAGTATTGGGTACCCAAAGGTTCTATTCCACGCGAAGGAAACTCTTACCTCCTTCGCCGCCGATAATTTCGCCCTTCCCAGCGAGACTGCGTGGTCGGACTCGTCCAGTCCCTCCCTCCCAGTCCTCTGCAGCTGGCGGATGGCATCCTCAAGGGGTTTGATCCTCGCAGCGAAGTCAGCTCTTGATTCCCTTGCCAGGTCATCCATCTTCGACAACATCTGTGAGAAATCACCCACCGATGGCCCTTGTGTGTTTTCCTGCGTGGGGGCTGCCTGGGTGACGGTCCTCGCTGTCGCCCTCGTGTGCACACCCTTCTTGTACTCTACGCGAAGGTTGTCGATGAATAAATCGGTCTTCTCTCTAGGGTAGACAGCCCCATGCAGCACCCGTTTTTTCGCCTTAAAGTCATCGGGGATTAACACTGTCTCCACACTGTCTTCAAGGTCAAAGCTTTTTAGCTCGTCCTTCTCCTCCACCATGAGGCTGACGATTAACTCGTACTTGATGTTGTGCTCTTTCGACGCATACCGCAGGCACCGAGGGTGGGCATTCACGTCAAGGACGGCAGCAAATTGGGATCGGATTGGATAGAAAGCTTCGTAAGCCCACAACTACATAAACCACAGGGCATGGATGTCAATATCTGTCCAGTGTAAATATAAGCCTGTCTAGTTTAAATATAAGCGTGTTCAGTTCAAATATAAAGGTGTCTAGTTAATTTTTAAGCGTGTCCAGTTATATTATATGCATGTCTAGTTGAAATATAAGCCAATACATGAAAGGCGAGGGGGAAGCCAGCTAAAAAATATGACGGCCGAGGGCCTTTCACCCCATGCTGGAGCTTGCGCTCAACAACGTTTTTGAGGAACTCATGGGTCCTCTCGTAGCAGTGCCTGCCCCACGGGAATCGCAAGAAACCGTCGACATCGGCCACCATATTCACCACCCATCCATGAATGTAGTTGCGGGGATCCTTCCCAAATAGCACCCCCTCAACCAGCATCAGCAACGCATACTTAAACTTCATCGCGAGCGAATGCTCTCTGCCCTTCATCGCCACTAGGAGTGCAACCTCGAACTCTTCCATCCTCATCTTCTCCACCCCAAAGAAGTCCTTGACGACCGACCTGTCCCCATCATTCTCCTCGAGCAGCAACATGAATGAGCACTTAAGTCCGGTCACCAGCGCGAACTCTTGGATGGAGAACCGAGCTATTTTGCCGTGTATCATGTACCAGCTCTCATGCTCCTTTCTCGTCCGCAGCTGGCGTTGCAGGACGTAGTGCACCAGTTGGGCTGAGAACTGGACACGGGAACCAAGCCTCGCAATGGCTGCCAACGGACTTGCCATCAACTTCTTCCAGTCCCCCTCGCTTAGGTAGTTGTTCAGGTTTGCAAGTATTGCCGGCCGCCCGTACTGGTTTACACGGCCCTTGTAGTGCTGGTCCTCGGGGACCGCATAGATGGCCTGCAAAAATAACGCACAACTGTCACTCGCACATCGACACTACTATATTCCTTTGATCAAGACTATGCACATCGTACCTCGCCTGTTGTATGTGAAAGGGGAACTCTTCTTACAGACCGGGAAGTCGACATGTTCGCCTGTCCTTGATATCCTGCAAAATTGGGAAGCAAAACCTTAGGACTATCAACAAACATGACAGTAAATGTTATAAACATGACATTTCACTAGTAAAAACATGACATAATCCAAACATGAGATGTAATCAAGTCTCCCCTGAACTCACTCCAATGTTGGAAGGCATCTCAAAAGTAAACATTTCGAACTCCCCTTGGCCCTATTTTCATAATACGCAAGCGCCTTTCCCCAATTCCCCCAAAACCCCCAAATCTTCCAATGTCGATAATTCCCCCAAATCCCCCAATTTCTCCATCCAACTAATTGTTGTTTTCCCCCAATTTATCAAATTAACCCCAGCCAATGTTGAAGACCAATTGTTATTTTCCCCCAATTTCCTTTCTATCCCCCTCGTCAATTTCCTTTCGGAAACTTTCCAGCCCTTGATGTGTACATGCCGATGGTTGAAACTCACATGACAGAGGGAATCTCATATACCTTTCCGCAACTTACTTGATTTCTACATTCCAAACACTGGCAAACACATTTGGATCTGCAACTACAGTTCTCGCCCTAATATTGTGTTCAATCGGTCATTATTCGGGGGCTTTAGGGTTTAGGCTTTACTTACTTGTTGTCATCACTTGTGTGCAGGGGCGTTAGGGCTTGATATCCGCTTCTTCGTCGTCTCCTCTACCGCCTTGCTCTACTTCTTCTTCGAAACCCTTCCGCTTCTTCCTTCGGTTTTCAAAGTTTGAAATGTATGAGAGAGATGTATGAGAGAGATGGAGAAACAATCGGGCTCAACTACCCCTTTAATAAACCACTCTCCTAGGCAGTTGAGGTGACAATTTTTTTTAAAACTGTCAACTCTCTCCCCATCAACACGCCTCCCTCTCTCTCCTCCATCAATGCAACCGGTGTCTCTCCTTTGTGTAACCGGTTGGGATGCAAAATTAAAAGAATTTGGCCTACCCTTTTGCAAATAATATGGAGAAGGGATAGAGAGGGCAACACAACCGGTTTTTTAGGTTAGTTGTGCAAATACTCCTAGAAATAAATTAAAATTCAAAGAAAATAAAAAACATTAAAAGCAATTAATATATATTAAAAGACATTAAAACATATTAAAATACATCAAAATACATCAAAATAACATTAAAATACATTAAAATAAAAATCATTAAAATATATTAAAAGACATTAAAAGATATTAAAATACATTAAAATAAAAAACATTAAAATATATTAAAAGACATTAAAAGATATTAAAATACATTAAAATAAAAAACATTAAAATATATTAAAAGACATTAAAAGATATTAAAATACATTAAAATAAAAAACATTAAAATATATTAAAAGACATAAGATATTAAAAGACATTAAAATATATTAAAATAAATTAAAAGATATTAAAATACATTAAAATTAAAAACATTAAAATATATTAAAAGACATTAAAAGATATTAAAATACATTAAAATTAAAAGAAAAGACATTAATAACTTACTGGATGAAATAAATTAGCACATAGAAAGTAACAGGTTCTCAACATTTCATAATAACATGCAAGGAGGCTCTTGAGAGGGGGATGGTACCCTCCGGCCAGTTAGGTTCGGCGACCGGGCAGTGGTTAGTCAGATACAGGAGGAGACGGTACCCCGTGATATTCACGAACACATACAGTAGATGATCTGCTGGGTTGACGGGCCGATAGGGGTAGACCGGCTACTCGTCTACCCCCCACCATCCCCGAGGCATCTACTTCAGGCGTCCACGAGGCTTCTACTTCCGCCACCCAGGACGTTGAGCCGGTTGTGCAGGCTTCTACTCCCTGCGCAGGCTGCCGCACCGGCTGTGCAGGTCGACCCATTATTACCACCGGGAGATCTGCTGGTGTCTTACAGGCATCACCAAATTGTGTTTGGACTACCCTTTGGCAATATGTATTTCAAAGGGTAGCTTCAAAGGTACTGTTATGTTCAAATTAAATATGAACTCAACAGAACCTATTTGATGGCTATTCCTACTCCTTGAATTTGTAAATAAAGAGCGGCCATATCCAGGATTCGAGGCTATTCCTACTCCTAATAGCTAGGTAACCCATGTTTTTCCAATAGTTAAGTAAAAGGGTAGGTTGTTGCCTATTCCTACTCCTAATTTTCCTAATATGACTAAGTTTTTATGGGTATTTATATACACACATTAAAGACTAATTCTCATCAGTTTGCTCATCAAATTATCATCTTCTTTGCTCAGTTTCTTCTCCAGTTTCAAAACATGTTTGATGGCTTCTAGCCCATTCGTTGGGTAGTCATTATCTAATTAATAAATTTATGGATGACGATGACAATATTGATGATAAATATGAAGACATGTTACTTGTTCACGACGAAGAGAAAATCTGCGCTGATCGGAGTTCAAGAAGAGCTCATTGTGGTTCTATTATTGGTAACCATGTGGTTCACCGTGATCTACGCGAGGGTCATGAACGACTTTTCCGTGACTACTTTGATGATTCTCCGAAATATGGAAGTACTTTCTTTCATAGGAGATTTAGAATGAAACAATCTCCTTTCATGCGCATTCATGATATTGTCGTCGCGCATGATACATATTTCGTTCAAAAGAGGAATGTCGATGGGCGTCTTAGCTTGTCATCGCTTCAGAACAACTGCTTTTCGACAACTAGCATACGGTGTTACAACCGATTATGTTGATGAGTATGCGCTATGTTGATGAGTATGCGCAAATTGGGGAAATGACTTCCATTGAAAGTTTTAAAAAGTATGTCCTAACAATTGTTGAAGTTTTTGGTGATAAGTACTTACGGGCACCAAATAGCAATGACATTAAGAGATTTCTAGCAATAGGGGAAACACAGGTGGCTTCCTTGGGATGCTTGGAAGCATAGATTGTATGCATTGGACATGGAAGAATTGCCCCACCGCTTGGCATGGTATGTTTACTGGCCCTATTTTTTAACCTATTATTGTTTTAGAAGTTGTAGTTTCATATGATTTGTGGATATGGCATACTTTCTTTAGATTACTTGGGTCTCTTAATGACATTAATGTGTTAGAGCGATCTTATGTATTTAGTGGATTGGATGAAGGTCGTGTCCCTCCTATTAACTATAAGGTGAACGGGTGACCATATAAGTTGGGATATTATCTTGCCGATGGTATTTATCCATCATGGGCAACATTAGTGAAGACTATTTCAGCTCCACAAGGAAATAAGCATAAACATTTTGCTAAAGAGCAAGAATAGGTAAGGAAAGATGTTGAACGTGCATTTGGAGTGCTGCAAGCACGTTTTGCTATTGTTCAAAACCCAGCACGACTTTGGGATAAGAGTGATCTTAAAAATATTATGATGACATGCATAATTATGCATAATATGATTGTCGAATATGAGCATGATGAAAATGAGCGTATTCGTAGACTTATGGAGATGACTGATATTGAAAAAGAATACAATCATGTTGATGAAATTCCGCATATTTCATTTTCGGTCGATCATACACCGACAATAATGGAGTTCATTGCAAATCGGCATCGAGTTAGAGATCGGCAAATGCATACTCAACTCCAAGAAGATCTTATCGAGCACTTGTGGAAAAAACATAGCGCAAATTACTCTGTTTATTTCTTATATGAACCAATAATATTATGTTGTGTCCATGTTCATGTAATGACTACAAATTTATGAATAATAAATATCTATTACATTTTCCGATAAAGATTAACAATTTTATTTTGTCCTCGGTGTCTAGTTTATTAAAGCTTGTGAAGACGATTAATGCCCTTCATTTTACTCTATTTTGAAAATCTATCATAATATAATTAACGGGTAGATTTTGCAAGCTTGCTTGGATCTTTACACGTTTTTAGAACATTAGATATAGCCTTCGGTGTAGCAGCTCATTGCCATCTTTGCTTGGATCTTTGCACATTTTTACTGTCTGCTTTGAACACTCTACAACAGCTCCAAGAGCACCATTTCATCTTTGCTTGGATCTTTTGGATTATACATAGCTGAAGCTTAATCCTACTGTATGGTTTCTTATTGATTGCAGCTTCATGAGCACCATTTCAGCTGAGAACCCTATGCTGAAATCAGCACACTCGAAATACAGCCATTGTTATAACAAAGTTCATAGCTAACCACCATGACATTGGATCTTATTTTTCACCATAAAAGTGCTAGAAAAAGAGTTGAAAAAACATCCACTTTATGACAAAGGTCATAGCTGAACACCATGACATTGTGTCTTATTTTTTTCACCATAAAAGAGCTAGAAAAATAATTGTTGTCATGACTGGAAAGAACCATAACATTGAAGCTTATTTTCCACCATAAAAGAGCTAGAAAGAAGCTTGAAAAACACATATTGTCATGACAAAGTTCAAAGAAATAAAGCCATGACGGTGGTAGTTATTTTCACCAAAAAAAAAAGCTACAAAAAGAGTTGTTCAAACTCCTTTATTGCCATGATAGAGTTGAAAGGAAAAAGCCATGACATTGGTAGTTGTTTTCACCATAAACGAGCTAGCAAAGAGCTAGACATTAATAACAATTGTAGGAAAAAAATTGAATTAAGATTACTACATAATCAAGTGTTTAAACATTAAAAATCAATTGCAGGGGTTCAAAAACATAATCAAGTGTAATCATAAACAACATAAAAGGAATTCAAGGGTAAAAACCATAAGATGTACCAACAATCGATACCATAACATGTAGCCAAATTAAAAACCATTAGATGTACCTAAAGTCGAAAGTATTCATGCAGGAAATCAAATGCAATCATGTGGAATGTTGATTTCCATTCTGGCCGGCCCTTTTTGCTAAAATCTCTCTTTGGAGGCTGAGTATATATTCTGCTTGAAGAGGTTGCATCAAACTAGTATCCATAGATATTATTTTAGTATCCTCGCTTCGAGCTTGAAGTTCAATTTCCTTTTCTTTTAAAGCAACCTGTTTTTGCTCGATATCAATGAGCAACTTTAGTTGTTCAGCCTTCATGCGATCAGTTTCTAATCTCCTTGCCCGAAATTCTTCCAACTCAAACTAGATTTTTTAAGATTCCTTCTCATTGTCATCCCTTTGACCATTGGATCTTGGTTTTTCGTTCACTTCTTTTACAGCCTTCCTTCCCATAGGCCTCTTTAAGGGTGCAGGTAGGAGCATTTGCATCATCATCTTCCAAGTTAATTGAAAATTGATTATTAGCAGCACATGCCTTGACGCTTCTACTTCCTTCAAATTGTTTTTGTTCACCCATCCATTTTTGTTGAAACCTCAAGAGAGTCCATCAATGATCTAAAACAAATGGATGGCTTTCCTTCTATTTGTACAACGTTTTTGCCTCTTGTATTTGCAAAACCAAATAAAAAACCAAACTTGACATTTTGGAGGCCTTTGCCCAAATTCTCAAACGATCTTTAGATGCAACAACACATTCATATGCTTGCAACTGAAATCAGGCCTTTGCCTAAATCCTAAACTGATCTTAAGATGCAACCAGACATTCATATGCTTGCAACTGAAATCACAAATGACTTGTGCAGATGAATTCCTAAACATCAATTAAATTGAGTGGCAGGACAGTACTATTGGAGGAGAGTGTAAAGGCTCGGATTTTCAAATCCTAATTTTTTCGAAAAAAGAGAATTTAAAATGAAACTTAATCGGTTTAAAAACTCGTTTAGCGAATTCCGACCGGAATATAAAATTTGACGAATAATTTCCATCCTTTTACCTCGAAAATTCAAAATAATTAACGGATGGTGATATCCTTGTCGATTTTAAAAATCTAATTGATCGAGAGAGCGAAAGTCGGAGAAACTAACATTTAGGAACTAATTACGGAATTCAAAATTCGCGTATTCGAGATTTATTTCCGGGTATTGATTTTAACCAATTCAACACACAATCCCTCACCCACTCCCATCACTCACCTTACCCTGCTCGAGACCATCCCTCTCGCTCTGTATATCTTTCACTTCAATCCTCACCCATCCCTCTCCCTATCTTCATTCATCATCATTCACCATCACCTCCTCACCATCACCCCGCGGCCACCATCACCTTCTCAGTCACCGTCACCCATCATCACCTCCATCGTCCCCCATCCTCGTCTTCACCCGCTCATCATCTTTCGCGCTTCACCGTCTTCACCGTCACCACTCCATCACCTTCCCTCCTTCTTCGTTATCACCAGTACCACCTCCACTGACGTCCGGCGCCACCCAGGGGCTGCCCAGGGACCATCGGAGCCGCCCCAGAGCCACCGCAGCCCCATCCTCTGAAAGAAATGAGGTTTGGAAGCAAGAAAAACCTCTCCAATGGAGGTAGAGAGGTTAAAGATGGAGGGAATGTGTCTGTGTATTGAATTGTTCGAGAATCAGTTTGTTACATCGTCTTTTATAAAACCGAATACAGACAGTACCTTGATATGGACCTAACCAAAACCACTAAGTATTGGGCTCAGCCCATGTCTATTACCTATTCTGTTTCCCTCTTTGTATTGAACCTCATCACCCCTCTTCAAGCCGGAGGCAAGTCTGCAACTCCGAGCTTGCCCATAATCAGAGGGAAACAAAATCCAGGTAAAGCTTTCGTTAAGACGTCTACCAATTGGTCTTTGGATGCAACATGTTGCAATGCAATTAACCCTTCAAGGACCTTTTCACGGACATAGTGACAATCTATTTCCACGTGTTTGGTTCTCTCGTGATAAACCGGATTCTTTGCTATATGAATCGCCGCCTAGTTATCACAACTAAGAGGAATCGGTGTTATGCTTGCCAAACCCAACTCGGATAGCAATCGAGTTAGCCAAGCCAACTCTGTACAAACACGCCTCATCGACCTGTATTCCGCTTCTGCTGATGACAGTGCCACAGTGGTTTGTTTCTTCAATTTCCATGATATGAGGCTCCCACCTAGAAACACAACATATCCACTTACCGACCTCCTTGTGATCGGACATGATGCCCAGTCGACATCACAAAATGCCAGCAAATTGAATTCTCCCGATCGTGACAGAAACAGAGACTGATGCTGCGTTCCTTTGACGTACCTTAGGTTTCTAATTGCAGCTTCAAAGTGTTTTTCTCGAGGATTCTTCATGAATTGACTTAAGAATTACACTGTAAAACTGATATCCGGCCAGGTGTGAGTGATGAAATTGAGTTTTCCCACAATTTTCCTATATATTGTAGGATTGACAAGAGGTTTTCCTCCATCCGCCATGACTCTCGTATCAGTAACCAGAGGACTGGCAACCATTGTTGCATTAGTGCAATCAAATTCATCAATTGTCTCCAGAATGAACCTCTTCTGACTGATGTAAATCCCCTCTTCAGCGTGTACAAATTTTATACCAAGGAAGAGACTAAGCTGCCCCAAATCTTTAATTCGAAATTCTGAATCCAAAAAGGCACGAATACGAGCAACCTCATCCAGATCATCACCGGTTAAGAGAATGTCGTCCACATAGACTGCAAGAAAAGTGACCTTATCTCCATTGTGTTTAACAAACAAGGAGTAGTCATTGAGGGATTGATAATATCCCTTGAACTGCAAACCATGGGACAATTTAGCATACCACTAGCGTGAGGCCTGTTTGAGGTCGTATAGAGACTTACGAAGCCGACAAACGTGACCTGGAGGAGCTAACAAGCCAAGACAGACTTCCATGTACACGGTTTCATGAAGGTCACCGTGTAGAAAGGCGTTGTTAACGTCTAATTGAGCCAAGGGCCAACGATTCTTAGCAGCTACTGCAACCAAGGTTCGAACGGTGGTCATCTTGACAACCGGGGAGAATGTCTCGGTGTAATCTATGCCTTCTCGTTGAGTGAAACCATGAACAACTAAACGAGCTTTGTAACGCTCCATTGTACCATCAGCTTTATGTTTCACCTTGTAAACCCATCGGCACCCAACCGGTCTAGCCCCTCTTGGCAATGGAACCGTCTCCCATGTGTGTTTCAGTTCAAGAGCTTTGAACTCCTCTCACATGGCAGTGTCCCACACTTCAAATCTGCAGGCTTCAGATTAGCTTTGATGCTCAACAAAGGGTTTAACATCAGATAAATGTGTGGCACCCAATTGCAGAGTAGTAGTGATAGTATGGAAACAAATGTGATCATGAGAATCAACATGGGAGCACACATAGTCCTGCAAGTGACGAGGAGGAATAACAACTCTTTTAGATCTTTGAAGATCAGCTTGAGGAGGATTAGAATGGATAGGTTGAGAGAGGGATGCAGCTGGTGGAGGCATCGACTGCTCAATTGGACAATTATCATTTGAGCAGGCATCAATAGATTGAGGAGGAAACAAAGGAGCTGATTGGGGTAAAGAAGATAAAGTAGCATCTTTGTAAGGGAAATGGGTTTCAAAGAACACAACATCCCTTTAAATCTGGACTCTATGAGTATCCAAATTTAGCAATCTATATCCCTTTGTACCCGTTGGATACCCCAAAAATACACAGGGACTGGCCCGAGGCATGAGTTTATGTCTCCCTTGTTTCAATGTGGAGCTGTAACACAAACAACCAAAGCTTCTAAGGGTGTCATACCTCAGTTTGTGTCCACGGAGTATCTCAAATGGACAGGCACCCTTCAACACTGAGCTAGGGATTCGATTAATGACATGTACAACTGTTAAAACAACTTCACCCCAGAACTTGAGAGGGAGCTTTGATTGGAATAACAAAGCCCTTGCAACCTCAAGGATGTGTTTGTGCTTTCGCTCCACAACACCATTCTGTTGGGGTGTTGCAACACAAGAAGTGTGATGCACAATACCTTTGCTAATGAAATATTCAGAAGATGCATGACTGAGACCTAATTCCTGAGCATTATCAGCTCGAATTGCCTTAACTCGGCACTCAAACCGATTTTCTGCCATAGTTACAAACAACTTGATAACATATAATGCAGAACCTTTGGAGCTTATCAAATGCACCCATGTAGTTCTGCTGAAATCATCAACCACTGTAACAAAGTATCTATTACTATTATAAGTTTGGACATGAAAGGGACCCCAAACATCAATGTGTAACAATTGAAAGGGTTTTGTGGTAGAAATGGAACTTCTAGGAAACGATAATTAACCTGTGTTGTCTAGCATGAGCACACACATCACAGGGTGTAATAGCATCAGCTTTATCAAGGTGAGAAAACATATGCAACAATTTGGAAGAAGGAACATGTCCTAAACGTCAATGCCAAACCAAAGCATCAACAACAACAGTGGCAACGACCTTATTTGCACTACTCTGAACTGGCAAATCAGCAAACTCTTTCTCGAGAAAATATAAACCTCTATCACCTTTTCCAAGCATATGAGGTTTCTGCCCCGGCATACCCTGCAACAAGCACAATGTAGGTGTAAACAAGACAGAACGACCAGTGTCCTGTACCAGTCTCCCTATTGACAGCAAATTGCATTTGAAATATGGAACTAGAAGAAACTCATTCAAAATCAATCCATCTGCCAACCATACACTACCAACTGTGTCCACAATCAATGAAGAACCAGTGGGCAGCATGATGGTGAAAGGTTTCTGAATGGGAGAACAAGCCAGAAACAAAAACTTGTTGGTGCACATATGGCTGTTCGCACCAGAATCCAAGATCCAAGGACACTTACTTCAGTTGTGGACAATCATACCTACAAAACCAGCAAGTTCGCCACCCGATCCTGATCCAGTCAAAGCATCTCTAGCCTTGGATTCTTTGACATTAAGGAGATCCAGGAGTTGTGAGTACTGAGCTTGAGTCAATTCTGGTGCAGTTCTCGCAGATTCTCCAGCATCTGACACTTGAGCGGCAATCTTCTTTCCTTTGTTGTTTTTCTTTGGGAAACCATGAAGGAAATAGCATTTCTCAATTTCATGGTTAGTTTTCTTATAGTGAGTACAGAACATCCCCTATTTCTTCGGTTGGGACTGCACATCCACTTTCTTCGTCTCGACATTGAATGACGAGGCCAAATCAGTGCTCATGCTGGCCTGATTCTTGTATTCACGTTGAGATTCCTCATGTGACATCATAGAATAGGCAATACTAACATTTGGCAGAGGCTGCATCATAAGGATCATACCTCGAGCAGCTGTATAATTCTCGTTCATGCCTAGAAGAAATTGAATCAATTTTTTTGTTCCTCCATGAATTTGACATTCTCCTTACCAGATCCACAAGTACATGGCTATATCTTCCTCAAATTGTCAAATTCTTCCCACATCGCCTTCAGTTTGTTGAAATAAACTGAAATCGAAGACGTACCTTATGTAAAGAAGTTGAGACCTTGATGTAGAGTGAGCCTCTGAGTACCATTGGTCTGGCCATAACGATCTTCCAGATCCTCCCAGATTTCCTTAGTTGTGGTCGCATACATGACGCTGCTTCAGATCTCATCATCAAGATTGTTCAGAAGCCAGGAGATGACCATATCATTGCAACGATCCCAGACTTCTGCACGCTAATCATCTTCAGAAGGCCTTTGAAGAGTTCCGGTGACAAACTTAAGTTTGTTCTTGGCGCTGAGTGCAATCCTCACAGATCGCTTCCACTTTCTAAAATTCTTGCCATCGAATGTTCATGTGACTATCGAGAGTCTAGGATGATCACTCGAATGGAGGAAAAGTGGATCTGTAGGCTCAATTATGAGCTTGTTACCAGTTTCTAGCGCTATTGAAATGGAGTTGAAACTAAACTACGCGAAACCGAGAATAAAGACTTGATCTGGATCTGAGACTCCAAAGGAAACACAGATTTAAGCTTTAAAGCTCTGATACCATGAAAGAAATGAGGTTTGGAAGCAAGAAAAACCTCTCCAATGGAGGGAGAGAGGTTGAAGATGGAGAGAATGTGTCTGTGTATTGAATTATTTGAGAATCAGTTTGTTACATTGTGTTTTATAAAACTGAATACAGTACCTTGATATGGACCTAACCAAAACCACTAAGTATTGGGCTCGGCCCAAGTCTATTACTTATTCTGTTTCCCTCTTTGTATTGAACCTCATCATTCTCTTCCTCCCTTGTTCAAGCGTGAACTCCGTTTCGGTAAGTCGTTCTCCTCCATTTTCGATCGGAATCATCCTCGGACTTCACCATCACCCTCACCCATCTCCCACACAGGTCCGACGAGCCATCGCGAGCCTCCGACGACACCCACCCTCCAATCGAGAACTCCGAAGTCGCAAACGTCCTCGGTGAGTTCCACCTTTCCTCCCTTTGTTTCAATCTGATTTCTGTCTTGGGTCGGGATGTGGGCGAGTGTGAGCGTGCGTGAGCTGAGTGCGGGAGTCGGGGGTAAGCTCGTGAGCTCAGGCGAGAGCTCCGGTGACCTCGATTTGGTGGCAAGTGTGAGTACGAGAGGCTGAGCAGAGGCGGGATTCTTACTTTGAATCCGGGAAGAAGAAGGCCATCTTGGCATTTGTGAGGCCCCCATTTTACTAACTTATTTATATATATATATATATATATATATATATATATATATATATATATATATTATGTGTTATTTTGTTAACCGGCTTGGCTGAGATTTATTAATTGGGTTCGGTTCGGTTCGGGTTATCCGTTTACTTACTTAACTAACTAGCGGTATTTAAATTATTATATAATATTATATGAGGATTTAAAATATAACATAAAATCATTTGGGACATGATGATTTATGAAGAAATTGGAAAAGAATTTCAAAGATCGAAAAGTAATTTAATAATAAATTGAAAAATGACTTTAGCGAGTATTTTCAAGGGGTCGGAATTCTTAACTGTTTAATTCGGATTTGAAACGGTTTTGGAACTAACTTGGGAATTATACTTGTTCGATGACTAACTAGCATGATAATATGATCGGTTGACGAACGGCAAGATATTTGTGACTAATAGCATGAATTATGGTGATTTATTATAAGAGATTAAATATTGGTTACCGATGATGAGGATGATATATATTCGTATACTAAGCGAGAGTACGAAATGGTAATATGTGAATTAGACTAAGTATGATATGGAGATTTTCTAAGCTAACGAGTTGGCAAGTTACGATGAAAACGATATGAGATGATGAAACAAGATGAGAAACTGAATTGAGACATTAATGTTGTTGATGATGAGATGGTTAACTTATATATGTTTTATCTAAATCTTGTGTGTGTTATAGGATATGTTTTGTGTAAGTTAGACTTAGACTTATTATATTACTTATCTTCTAGGTGAGCTCTAATCCGCCTGGATTTGCTTGATTGCTATATTAATTGGATTCTGCGCTTCTCCGGGTAAGTTCTTTGAACTTACTCATGATGGGCGCTCTATGCACTGGGTGTTATATAGTAGGGTAGTGTCCATGCACCATACGACTTATAATCAAGGTTAGGAGCTAAAATGAAAATAATATGATTGCTATGTGTCCTTGCAAGAGAACGGCCGTTATCTGTGAGTCGTAGAGTCTTTGCTAGGGTCATAGGACAACCCAGCATCATCAGGTTTTCCTATTAGAGTCTGATTGATTATATATTTATCGTGCGGCACGATCGAGCGTCCTACCTCGGCTGTGGTATGGGCATGTATGGTTGATTATACCTAGTTCGGCATGACCGTGCGTCCTACCTCGGTTGTGGTATGGACATGCATGATGCAGTTGGAGGTCTGGGATATGCCACTTGGCATTATATGTGGATCCATTTAATCATTTTCTGCATTATATTAAACTTTCAGTATATATATATATATATATATATATATATATATATATATATATATATATATATATATATATATATATATGATTTAATTTCCGCATTGCATTACACATTTCATCTTAGGGATAGGATGCTTATTATATGCCTCTCGGAGTGTGTTTACACACGCGCACGAGTGGCCTGATGATTGACCCAGATCCCCCTCTTTTTTTTTAGATTCAGGTGCCCGTCCCATTTTTTGAATTCGTGCTAATATGGTGGGGTCCATTCGTATGGCGGAGAGCGAGTGCTTGAAACTCTGACTTCACCAGATTTCCACTTTTGGGATTTCTTCCTACTTATACTCTGTTGACCCGGCCTTGCCGTGGCACTGGTTGTATCGTTTTCAAAACTTAAGTCCTTTGCATGATAAAAGGTTTTCCGTGTTGTAGATTTAGGACAGATACAGGGGTTTACCCCGGGCTCTCCAATGGACCTTCAGGATTTGGGTGCGAAATCCCGCTTTAAACTACAAATCTTCGGTTTCAAACCTTCAACCTGTACTCGGAGCGCAAGATCCTAACGAGGGGTTTTATCCCTCGAAACGTAACTCAGGAATCATATTTTCGGACTGTTACAGAGAGGGTTTCAAATAAAACAACATATGGAACATCATAATCAAAAGATTGAATTTTCGACAGTGGAATCAAAAGTAAGAAGTAAAAAAGAACATATACAAACCTCATGAATTTCGACATAACTAAAAAAAGTAAGAAGAAAGAATGAAGGAAACTCTAAGATAATTGTGTACCTTATTGACGTAGGGAAAGTCGTTGATTTCCCTTATCAAAATAATTCTCAAACAAACAAACTAGTATAGTATGCAAGTAAGGGGTCGATTCCAGAGAGAAACAAGTATTTCGATATCTTGTGTATTTATCAATTGAAAGCAAAAAGATGAAATTGAAAATAAAATAAAAGAAAATAATATAAACTAATGCAAGGGATAGATAAAAGAGATGTTTCCACCTACAAATTCTCGACATTTGTTTGCTTTATTGGTCATCGAATCTAGTTAAAGTTGTTCTCTACGAATTCCTCCCATCTTAGTTTGAATAGATTAAAGCACAACGAGCACAATTAATCTGTTACACCTTTAGTAACCAAAGTACGTCCAAGATTCAACACAAAGATAACACAAATTCCTAAGAATCTAGGCATATGAATAACATCAAGTAGACACGATAACCGATGTTTAAGACATATGTCGAAATCTCTACTTAGTCATGATCAAATACGGTTCTCCCAATCCTAAGTATGCTACTACAAAATTCATTCAAATACGAAAGAACAAATACCTAGCAAGATACTATCATGGTGATCAATCATAATAATATCAACAATAAACACAAATGAAATCGAAAGATATTAAAGAGAGAAATTATACTTCATTAGAAACTCACAAACAACCAACCAAGTCTCGAAACTGTAGATGAAAACAACAGAGAATTAGTCAAGTATGGCTTGCCTAACTTCCTTCTTTTAAATGGAAAACAAAACCCTAAAAACTAATAAATTCAAAGAGAAAAGGTGGATGAGTGTATGAATGTTAGTCCATGGTTAGTCAGTTAGATGATTCCAAACGACTGCAAATAAGTCTCTTATATAACCTATAATCGTCCACCAAAACCCTAGAACAAATAGATAGAGTTTCCACAAAGATAGAATTGGGCCATGTTGCGCAGATCCCGAAACAGCGAGACAGGCGGGCGCTGCTATAAAACCGGTGGGCGCCGCTTTTACAACTTCGACAAACTGAACTTGTAATGCATTTCTGGAGTCATCGTTTGTCCGATTGGCGCATATAAATATGCATTGGAAAGATCATTTCAAGGACTACAACTCTCATGAAGATCTCAGAAGCTTAATCGAAATGATCAAATGTCAAAAGATGAGATTTTTCCATCTTCTTCGTTTGTGCTTGTTTCATAACTTCCCAATTTGTCTTCTAACCCTTCCTTGACTTGTTTCTTGCTCTTTGGGACTTATTTCTTGGTCTCTCCCAATCTCTTCACCATGTCAGGACTACGAATTTCCATAAATCCAATAAAATAGTGTAGTTTCCGAACTTCACCACTAAAAGAGCATAATATGCAATTAACTATAAAACATAATCATATGACAATAAGATGCATATAAAATCAGCCTATAATGCCTACTTAAATATGCCTTATCACTTATCTGCCTCCGTGTGTCCACTTTTCCATAAGTGTTCAACTTCAGCATAATGTCCACTAAACTTACCCACACCGAAGCTTATCTTTGACCAGTGATTTGTTAGTGATTTTTGAATTCGCTCTTTGGTCTAAGTCTGATTCTCTTGAAAGTATTGAGTAATTCTTTTCCAGAATTGGTTCTTCTTTTGATTGGATCTAAGCTTGTATTCAACCATGCAAATATGAGTAGCTTGTCTTCTGGTGGGAAAAATTATTTGATCTTTGAGCGTGTTTTGTGAATTGCTGCTGCTAGGTGCACATTGCATCTCTTGATCCTTAGTGTGAGCTTTAGTATTATATGTCCCTTCAAAATTAGAACAATTGGAAGGATATTGGTTGACTTCAGAGTCATATGTTATATGTGGTTCATTAAGATCATCAAGGGGCGATCCATTGTTAAGGAGATCGACGAAATTCATCTGTAGGATACAAGAATATGAGAGAGATGAGTAGTGCAAAATAGGAACAAGCATGTCAGCATTCTATACAAGACATCCATCGACTTTTCAAATTTGAAAGAATTCGCAAAGAGATTCTTGAATCAGTCCAAGAACAAAAGCAATTATATCAAGATTCAAAAAAAGCTTCATAGAGCTAGTATTAAATAAATTCCTTCAATATATAGTGTCGGAATAGGAAGCCAAGGACAACATTTTATAAAGCATATAAGTTACAAATTCACTTCAAAAGTGAAGCAAAATTATTTAAATTCCTTCCACAATTCCTTGTAAATAGCAGGTCATACTCCATATTTATTAGAGAAGGTAGTTTCAACTTGCAAGTATATACTCATACTGATTTGATATTCAAATTGACAGTGGGAATTTAACACTAGATAGAAGCCTTAACTATTTACCTATTTCATGATTCAAGCTCATAAACAAGATGTACAATCAATCAAACAAAGCCTTTAACACCTACAAAATGAAAGACTAAAAAAAGGAGAAATCAAGGGATGTTATACTTTCTAAAAGCCATAGGTTTGGTCATCTAATCCACATGCTAGTGCTGGTTTTTTAATGTTAATCATTTTTCTTAGAATCATTTTTACTAATAATAAGGTTACATGATATGGATTCGTATAAATTTTGATTTGATGGAGGAACATAGTATATGAGCCAGTTAGCTTTGTAATTCCCTGGCATTTTAATTTCTTTGGTAAAATACCATACCCACCAAGATCCTAAAATTGCATATCTTATCTTCGTTGTCCCCCGAACAACTTAATATCATGGTAACTAGTTCTGGGATGGGTTCCTAATGCATAAAGGGTAAGTTTCTTATCTTATCTAGGTCTGAGCATCTAAACTCAAACCTCATTCAACTGCTTAGTGTGATTGCATTAGGAACATTCCAAGCATTCATCTTAGAATATAAATTCATTGGCTAAGGCAATCAATTCAATGCCTAAGAACAGGTATTTTGTTGTGTTTGAAAATGGAGAGGAAATATGCAACATATATGAAAGGCAAACATTACTTCTTCCTCTGATAAGAATCACACTCAAATTCGGAGAGCAATGCCATTTTTTCCTAAATCCTGCCTTAATTTCAATTTGGTAAATCAAGATTTAAGCTTCAACTATACTAACTTGATCTAACAGCACAATACTTCAGAAATAATCATAAATTTTGTTATAGGCATTTAATCGAACACTTTGAGTGCATCCTCAAAAATCATGAAGGTAATCTTAAATCATGAGATTTTTGTTATAGCGTAGAATTGTAAAGATTTGAGACAAAAAGTAACCCAAATCAAACTATGCATGCAGTAACAAAGAGAGCCTTGAAAAAGTTGAAGAAGAACTCACATGTACCTTCGTTCTCGGCAGACAAAGGTTCTTTCAATCGCAGTTTTTCTCTCAAGAACGTGGGAAAAGGTAGGAAAAAAGTCCCGCCAAAAAATTTTAGCGTTGCTGCAGATATGGGGCTAGCGCTTGTATTTTCCAAGGTGATCTCTATTTTGGAGATTGGATTGGGAAAACTGTTGGGCCAAATATAAGCCCAATATTCCCGAAATGTCCAATTTTCTTCAAAATAGAGCACCTGTTGGGGATGCTCTAAGTAGACCTGTTAAAACATGACCCGACCCGAAAAACCCGATCCGTATGCCCGGTAATTTTACGGGTTTGAACCCGGTGTTTTGGACCCGAGATCCGAAATCGACCAAAACCCGAATTACTCAGGACTTTTAGGGTCAAAACTCGGTGACCCGTTGGGTCAAAATCGACCCGATGAGTCAGTACGTACTATATAGACACCACATAGGCACCAGATTGACCTCACACAGATTCTCCATGCAATTGTATTCGTTAAGGTCACTCATAAGTTAAATAACTTATATATTTTATAATTGTAGTATGTTTAGAACACTTATTTGTATAAATTTGATTTTTTTATGCTTAAAATACTAATAAATTTAATTATAAAATTATTATTTAGTTTAATTTGACATATTTATATTACAATATAATTTTGATATAATTTTAATATTTTTAAAAATTCTTTAAAAATTTCCAGTTTTTTGACCCGGTGGGTCGACCCGAACCCGGAAAAAACCCGGTTTGGGTCGACCCGAAATGACCAGTAACTCGATTGATCCGAATGACCCGATTGACAGGTCTACAACTAAGGCGCAAATGACAAAGAAAATAATTGATTAATATTGCAAAATATTAGGACAAAAAGTGAAACTCTATAAATTAGTAAAATTACCATTCCAAAATACTCTCTATCACAAAGGCAACAAATGCAGAAATGAAAAGTATTTAGGACATTATCAACATCACACGCCAGAATAATCTCGATAAATTCCTAATTGTCCAATCATCAATGATAGAGTCAACCAAACCACATTTGTAGAAACAGTTTGCAAAACAAAAACCAGCTCAACAAATAGAGAGCAAACACCATTTCACAATAGAGAAGAGCAACATTTATTAGATCAAGCCTATCGACATACCAAATTTTCTCATGCAAAATTTTATGTTTTCGAGAGACATTCTTCTAGAAGAAAGGCGCATCATACAAACCATTAATAGGATGTGATAAAAATATGTAGAAGAAAAGAAGATAGTTGAGCAGGAATGTCCAAAACAAAAGACATGAACAAAGCACTACAAATGAAACTCCTATGATAAATCTTTGCATAAACAAAAAAAACCTTGGTCGGGAAAATAAACAACAAATACTTAAAAGAAGAAGTCCAACAACTACTATGACAATTGTGGAGAGAAAACCCTAGTCGCCGCCTCCATGATCTACTTCTTCTCCCTTCACCCATGGTCACCTCCGGTGGTCTACCTCCACCACTAGCACACATCTCCCTCAGAAAACCTCCTCTGGAAAAGCCAAACCAACAAAATCCAACCCACAAAATCTAACATTCTAACTCCAATGGCTCGTTAGTTCCGATGCCCAATCTCCGGCCGCCACTGCCGATGTTCACTCTGACGGCCTGAGCAGGTGGCCCAGTTACCTAGATCACCCTCCTTTAGAGTGTTAATGCTTCTCCGTCGGCATTTCCACGGTTTCCTCTATTTGGGAGACCTCCTGACGTCACTCTTCCTCCTCCTCTCTTCCTCTTCTGTCGGCCCTGGCGGCTCCAATGTTGTCGTCGGCCTCACAACTCTTCTCCTCCTCTCTTCCTCTTCTCTCCCTCCCCTTATCCAGATTCCCCTCCTCAAACCTCTCTCTGGCGTGCTTCTGGCTGTCGACCGCCAGATCTTGAACATGTAGTAACGTCTCTCATCTCAAGCCCCCGACCATCCTTTTAAACCCCGCCCCTTGCTAGTGCCCTTCTTTTGAGCCTCCAAGATCTCAAATAGCCCTTAACAAACAACAACAACAACAACCAAACACCTCCCAAAAACCTCCATTAACAAATCTATTTTTATCCCTAGATCCACAAAATCGAATTACTCAAATCTAAATTTATCCCCCACCTCCCCTCTTCTTCTTAGTTTGATAAACACATAAATAATCGAAAACCCACAAAATTGCTAAACCCAAAATAACCCATTGTTGATGCTCTGATTTATGACCCGTTGGTCTAGATCCGGCATCACCGCCACCTTAGTATTATGACTATGGTTGTGCAAATCCCAAGTTTTCAAGTCTAGCCTCACATGCAACAATATTTTTGAGCGAGTCTGAGCCTTCAGGCAACAATCATCACCACCACAATCACCGTTATTCAAGCCACAAGAACGGGAATTAAGAATCAGTGGTTCCAATTATTGATCTGAAGATACTAGGGTTTTAATTTTATAGACATTTTTAATTTTAAATCTCTGTAATTGTAATCTTAGATAATTTTTCTTTTTTGACTGGCGACCCTTTGCGTAGGGTCATTCAAGCCATCTGTTGATGGCTTCAAGATCGATTTGTCGATCTACTTCTTGCCAACTGTTAAAAAAACAAATATTTAATTGCGAAAAAAGGGAAATACATCCTGAAAAGTTCAAAATGGAAAAACAATTAATTTCTGGAAAAACCGATGGTTAGTTGAAGAACCAATAATTGGACAACAACTATCAAACACAGAAACAGAGGAGAACATTTTGCCCATATAACTAGTTCGAAAAACCATAAATGGAAGACAAGTGTTCCTCGTCTAACCGATGGTTAGATGAGGAACAATTCATAGATGAAAACCATATATGGAAGTCAAGTGAGCTACAAGACATTTTGCCCTTAAAACTAGTCCAAAAAATTGAAAACATAAATATTCCAGACAACCAAATAGAAGTCAGATTGTACCGGAGACCAAACCATAATGCACTACTAGAATTTTATCATATCACATCGGATAATAGTCGATGTCTTTGTATGTTATAACATCGGCTATATTTTTTAGTCCGATGTCTTTGATATAGTATAACATCAATTATAAAATATAATTGATATTATAACATACAAAAATATCGGGTTTAGACCGATGTTAAAACATTTTGACTTTTAACACCACTCACATATACATCGGTTTTGGTTTTAAAGACATCGGATATTACCTAATGGTAAATGACATATTTGTAGTTTTTTTTTGTTATCGTAGCATATCCAGGATTTAAACCCACATCTTTGTGTTCAAACACAATTCTCTTCCATTTGAGTTAATAGGGTTTAAATTAGATAGAATGTTCTTACATAATAGCAAATAGATCATGTAAAACTTAAGAAATTCATTTATTAAACCTTCTGAGTAAAACAAGGTTAAGCCTCAAGAAGAAACGTCAGATCTTAAGTAGTGCAGCTAATAAGATTGAGTATCAATGGGAAGAATCTACTTCATGCATGCAAAAATAAAAGCAAAACCCTTGTTGTCAATAGCTTTGAAGTTTGCACTTGAACTTCTTGCTACACCTTTGTTGCAGAAGCTCTCGAATGCCTCTTTTAGTGACTGCAGAAATACAAGCAAAACCCTTAATACAAAACGTTTAAAGAAATTGTTACAAATGGGGCACATGAATCTCAAACATACCTTATGAAACATAGTATGGTTCATGAAGCAATCATTCACATACGCCACATACTTGTCATGTAATTCAATTACTTTTCTCATATATGTCACATACTTGTCATTCACATACGCCACATACTTGTCATTTAAAGAAAGATATTTCATCTGATTAGAATAGAGAGCATGAGCCAGACGAGCTATGAGCCACAACATGCGAAGCTATCATCGGTGGGGAGCTATGAGCCAGACGAGCAATCCTGTCAGCCACAACATTTGAATCCCTGAAAATATGACGAATAACAACATTAGAAAAGGAGCAAAGAAAGGTAGAAGTATCAGCCATCAACAACTCAATGTTCCAAGGGAAAGACCAATCCCCCAGAAGAGCCTTTATGACGACCAAGCAATCGCCTTCGAACCCCCTCTATGTTTAATCTCTCCCATGGGAGACCTCCCTTCTGTTTCCATTAATTGAGTTTTATTTAATAAAATAACGGGCCTTAGACATACTTAAGGATAAAAAAATTACTAAAATATTTAAAATATACCCCAATTTAACAAAATTCAAAATCTTGGGAATAATATATATTTGTTAAGTAGAAGTCAAACACTACTTTCTGTTTTATTATAAATATTCAACCATATATTTTAATTAGTAGAAAACTTATGATATGTGGTAAGCCGTAGGATGGCCCGATCTTCGACAATCAAGACTCAAATTCAAGAACAAGAATCAAGAAACAAAGCAAGACTTGAAATTGGGCAATGGGATTCGATATGTGCGGTTGTAAAAGGAATAAAGGACTCGAAATAAGCAAGAACAAGACACGGTAGATTGGGTGAAGCGATCTATATTGAACAAGATCAAGACCCTTGGCTCGCTAGAGGCAAGATCCAACACCAATGCCCATATAACCCGTTTCTACAACCCTACACAACCAAGCGGACAATTTGGAGGCACAAGTAGGGGGCTCGTGAATACTAGAGATTACCAAACCTCGCAAGATTGACAAACACAAGGCAAACCAAGCTAAAACGATACCAATGGTGCAATCAATGAGTCAAGCTACGAATCGATCGACTTTCTCTCAATTGTGTTTCACACAAACTGGTTCTCAATAATGGAAGACGTGAGTTCTACAAGGGAATTAGCCGCCTCTTATAATCCCTAAGAATGGTTGTTTTAATGACAATAATAAATAAAATAATAAATCCCTAAATTACTAAAAATAACTTAAGTAAAGAAGGTTACTAAAAATAGCAAAAGTTGTTCCAACACTTCGGCGATTTCGGCCCAACATGTGACTAAGGTGGATTGGTTCCAACATCACGAATATAACATAAATAAGTCTTCAATGGCTCCTCTTGAAGTTGAACCGTACTTGAGAACAGAACATGGCTTACGAACATGAAAGAGTCTCGTTGAAGCTTCTTACCACGAGCTAGGGTCATAGGTCCATCCTCCCCAAGTATGATGGGTGTGTCCGGATGTGTCTTGGATGGTCCCGCATCAACCTCCCCTTCTTGGAAAGGATTCAACCACGAATCCTAGGTCTCGTCCATGGCAAGATAGGGAATCAGATCCGCGACGTTGAATGTAGCACTCACACCATAGTCACCAGGAAGCTCAAACTTGTAAGCATTCTCACTGACCCGCTGCAACACCTTGAATGGTCCATCTCCTCCCGGTGAGAGCTTGCTTGTCCGTTTCTCCGGGAACCTCTCCTTCCTTAAGTGCACCCACACAAGATCTCAAGGGTTGAAGACCACATGCTGCCACCCTTTGTTGGCCTTATTGTCGTTATATTCAGCCTTCTCCATACGCTTTTGGCGCGTTCGTTCATGCGACTCCTTAACGAACTCGACATGTTTCCCTACTTCAAAAGATTCTTTCTCCCTTATAGGATATGGGGTAAGATCAAGAGGGTTTAGTGCGTTAGTACCATAAACACATTCAAATGGAGTTAATTTGGTTGAGGAATGCATGCTCCTATTATAGGCAAACTCCACATGAGGTAAGGCTTCTTCCCAAAGCTTCAAATTCTTCCTAATAATGGCTCTAAGGATGGTGGTTAAGATTATATTGGTCACCTCAGTTTGGCCATCGGTTTGGGGGTGACTAGAGGTAGAAAACAGCAACCTAGTTCCCAATTTGCCACATAATGTTCGCCAAAATGACTAATAAACTTAACATCCATATCATTAACAATAGTCTTAGGCACACCATGCAACCTAACTACTTCCTGAAAGAATAGAATTGCAACATTAGAAGCATCATCGGTCTTCTGACATGCAATAAAATGAGCCATCTTAGAGAATCTATCTACTACCAGAAATATAGAATCTCCCCCCTTCTTTTTTTTTGATGAAAAAATCTATCCCCTTCTCCTTCTCCTCTTCTTAGTTCTAGGCAACCCAACAATAAAATCCATAGAAATGTCCTCCCAAGGGGCTGAAGAGGTGGGTAGTGGCGTGTACAACCCATGAGGCATAAGTTTAGATTTGGCCTTTAAACATTCAATACATCTCTTAAGGTAATGTTCTACATCCCTAAGCATATGAGGCCAATAAAAATGTGTCCTAACTGTATGATATGTCTTATCTCTCCCAAAATGACTCATCAATCCTCCACTATGGGCTTCATTCACAGGTAATAATCGTAGAGAACACCTAGGAATACACACTTGATCAATCCTAAACAAAAATCCCTCAAAGATATAAAATTTGTCCATATGACCCTTAGCTTCACAAGTTCGAAATGTTTCTCCAAAGTCCTCGTCATCTTTATACAATTTCTTAATGTACACGAAGCCTAGAACTCTAGAATCCAAAGTGGTTGATAAAACATGTCTCCTAGATAAAGCATCAGCAACCACAATGTCTTTGCCTTTCTTATACTTGATAACATAAGGAAATGTCTCTATAAATTCCATCCACCTACCATGTCTCCTATCTAGTTTATCTTGACTCTTAAAATGCCTCAATGATTCATGATCAGTCATAACCAATAAACTCTCTAGGCCATAGGTAGTGGGACCATGTCTTAAGTACTCTAAATAATGCATAAAGCTTCGTATCATAAGTAGAGTAGTTCAGACACACACCTTTCAACTTTTCGGAAAAGAATGCAATTGGCTTACCTTCTTGCATAAGAACTCCTCCAATCCCAACTCCGCTAGCATCGCATTCCACCTCGAATAGTCGAGTGAAATCAGGCAATGCAATCATAAGAGCTTGCGTCAGCTTCTCCTTAAGGGTGCAAAATGCTTCCTCCTGAGCTACACCCCACTTGAATTCGCTCCACTTCTTTGTGATTTTCTTGAGAGGGGTTGCGATGGAGCTGAAGTCGCGCACAAAACGCCTGTAGAAGCTCGCAAGTCCATGAAAACTCTTGACATGGCCGATTGAGGTAGGGGTCGGCCACCCCTGGATCGCTTTGATCTTGGCTTCGTCGACTTATAGTTCATTTGAGCTCACTACAAAACCAAGAAAAGACACTTGATTATTGCACAATTCACATTTATTAAGATTTGCATACAAGTGCTCTAATCTAATTGTAGAGAGTACTTTCTTGAGATGTGCTTCATGTTCCTTAGTTGATTTGTTGTAAATAAGTATATCATCAAAATAAACAACAACAAGTTTACCTATAAAGTTTCTAATCACATGATTCATTAAGCGCGTGAAAGTACTAGGAGTGTTAGTTAGACCAAAAAGTATGACTAACCATTCATAGAGTCCAAACTTAGTTTTAAATGTTGTTTTCCATTCATCACATTCTTTCATTCTAATTTGATGGAAGCCACTTTTTAAATCAATTTTAGAAAAGATAGAAGCACCATGCAATTCATCTAACATATCATCTATGCGGGGAATAGGGTGACGATATTTGACAGTAATATTGTTAATAGCCCTACAATCTTCAAACATTCTTCATGAAGCATTTTTCTTAGGGACTAATAACACAGGAACAACACAAGGACTCAAACTTTCCCTAATGTATCCCTTATCCAACAATTCTTAGACTTGGGATTATTAGGCAACACAGCCCCCGGAATGAGATCAATTTGATGCTCAATGTCACGAATAGGGGGTAGGCCTGGTGGTATGTCATCGGGGAAGACATCCTTATACTCTTTAATAAGAGATAGGATGTGAGGAGGGAGGGTAGCTTTAAGCTCCTCACTCAGCAGACTCAACCCTTTGCATAGGAGCATGAGGGTCATTTCCCCATCCACAAACTCATCTACAAATGCTCTCTTGGATGCCAAGAGGACATCTTTAGGCCGAGTAGGGGTAGTGTTTTGGCTCGACTGAGCCTCCCTATCTAACTTACCTTCACTTACCTTCCTCTTCTCAATCTCATCGGCCACCTGTATTGGTGTCATAGGCTTGAGGACGATGTTCTTACCCTTAAAAACAAAAGAGTAATGGTTAGTGAAGCCATCATGTAAGACCTTACGATCAAATTGCCAAGGACGACCTACAAGAATATGACAAGCTTGCATGGGCACAATATCACATAAGACTTTATCTTTATAATATCCTAATTTAATATGTACTTTAGCTTGCTTGTTAACTTTCAAATTTCCACAGTCATTCATCCAATGCAATTTATAAGGTCTAAGGTATTGCATAGTTAGAAGTTGTAGTTTATCAATCATTTCCTGGCTAGTCAAATTACAACAACTCCCACCATCGATGATCACATTACAAACCTTGCCTTTAACTAAGCATCTAGTATGAAACAAGTTCCCTCTTTGATTATCATCACAAGGTGCAGGTTGTACACTTAAAACTCTCCTAACAAACAAAGAATCACCATGCTCATATTCAGTGCAATCATCATCATCATAAGCAAGTAGATTAAGGTTTTGATCATCATCAACATGCTCTTCATTTTCGTCACAATAATTTTCAGATTCATATTCGCCTAGGTGATTAATCATGACAGTCTTTTTATTAGGGAAATCCTTCATAACATGTCCTCTATCTTGGCATTTAAAACAAACAATGTCCCTAGATCTAGTAGTAGAGGGGTTAGGATTACTCTCTTTTTGGCCAGTAGATGCCCCAGACGTGTTCTTGGCGACCATAGGCGCCTTCTCTTTGTCGAGGGGTTCCTGTGGTGCTCGGCCTTGGCTGCCCTTCTCTCTAAAGTCGTTGTTACTCCTCCCTTGGGGCTGCTGCACTCGGCCTTGGTGCCACCCTTGGGGTTGGCCACTCGAAATCCTTCCTCCTTGGCTCATGTACCTAGCATTTCTTTCTACTTTCATAGCTAAATGCAAAATATCAGTAGGCGTTGAATAAGAAAAGAAATCAATTTCATGAGCTAAGGCAAGATGCAAAATTCTAAGAAACCTAGCCATAGTGTCTTCGCCATTTTCAACTACATTGGCTCTCGCAATGGTTTCTTGTATAGCATTAAAGGTTTATTCAACACTTTTACTTCCCTGTTTAAGATTTTCTAATCTTTGTCTAAGTTCATGGGAGTAGTGTTGGGGAACAAATCTTCTCCTTATTGGCGCTTTCAATTGCTCCCAAGAAGCAATAGGCGCATCTAAAGCTCTTCTTGTTTCTTTAACTAGGTTATCCCACCAAATTAATGCGAAACCTTGAAATTCAAGAGAAGCAAGTTGTACCTTTTTAGCATCGGAGAAGTTGTGGCAATTCCAAATTTGATCCGTCTTGGTCTCCCAATCGATGTAGGCATCTGGATCACACTTTCCATCGAATGGAGGAATCTTCACCTTCACCTTGCCTCTGCCATCTTGCTCAGGCTCCCTAGGTGCTCTGTAGTGGTGTCGACCTTCTCTATCATGCCTCCTAGGACATTGCTCCCAATGGTCCTCTTCTTGGAAGTCATCATCGTCCTATGAAAGGTAGAACTCTTCCTGATGCCTGCGACCTCATCGTCCCTGCGCTCCAACAAACACGTTATTCCTACCATCTCTCTCTCTATGAGAGGGATTTTCATCAAATAAAGGATTATCTAAACGAGGAGGAACATTATGTTGGTTAGCATCAGGATTAGAAGGGGGATTATGATTAAGATTAGTTTCTTCCCTTTCATCTCCAAGCGCTCCGCCCCTAAGTGGTATGCCTTGTCCGGACACTGTGTTAGAGCCCGAAGGTCGGGACTCTAGTGCCGTTAGTCTATCTGTGATTCTTGCCATGTTTTCCGTCATAGTGTTCAAAAGGTTGAACAACTCAGGAGAAACAGGCTCATAAGTAGTGTTGTTGCCGTTATTACCCTTGTTAGACATTGCAAAGAAAACAAACACAAAAGTATGTAAAGGGTTAGTAGAAAATTATAAACAAGCCTCGCAAGTGTATCACTCAACACTTCCTCTCTTATTGGTATGTTATGCCTGTTGTTTCAATCTGCCTTGGGAAAATTAATACTCAAGCTAGGACTTAGGAAACACAAGGCATATAATATCAAAAGATCAAGAATTATATGAATGAAGCAAGAAACAAGGCTAGGAGTACTCGACAAGGGCAAGGAGTACTCGACACAACCGCCGGGATGACTCGACAAAGCAAAGAAGGGCTCGACATTGTCAAATATGACTCGATATAGCACTTGCACAATAATCAAAAGCTCGACAAAAGCAATATAACACAAATATGGACTGAAATTTGTAGAAAAAGAAAAAGAAAGAAACAACCTTTGATCAATTTACCTCTTTGATGGTAACCCCAACTAAGGATGTTGTAGTTGCAAGGGTAGGGTTTCAAGGTTGTGTTTAGAAGGTAATATGGATTGGTCTAGGGCTGATTTCAACACCAAATATGTATACAGCAGTTCCTAGAGATAGAAATAAGTAAGGTTTGACTAAATTTGGTAACTTGCTTTGTATCTATGCCTTTATAATCTAAAATAGATAAAAGTGATTATATCTACCAAATAATTTCAAAATTTAATATGGGCAAGATAGATAGAAATAATGTTAAAGATAGATAGATATAAAAAAAAAGGCAGATATATAAAAAGATAGGACAAACTAGGGTTAGGGTTTGCTTTTGATGAAGACCGATTAGGGTTTCCTTGGAATGCCACTATCGACTGCACCAATGGGGAAAATCGGCTTCACTTGTTGAAGGGTCACGGCTAGGCTTGTGTTTAGGCTTAGATGCAACCACAACAATCACAAACAAAAAGGTTAGTAATAATCAAAATCAAGAACTAGAAGTAAAAGACCACAAATTGAAACAAGACTCTATTTTTATGGGTTTTTTTTTGTTTTTTTATGATGAACAAAAGGAAAGACTCAACTTTTGATGTCGATAACCTAAGCTCTGATGCCAATTTGATACGGGGTAAGCCGTAGGATGGCTCGATCTTCGATAATCAAGACTCTAATTCAAGAACAAGAATCAAGAAACAAAGCAAGACTCGAAATTGGACAATAGGATTCGATATGTGCAGTTGTAAAAGGAATAAAGGACTCAAAATAAGCAAGAACAAGACATGATAGGTTGGGTGAAGCGATCTATATGGAACAAGATGAAGACCCTTGGCTCACTAGTATTGTGGTAATTTTTAAAAAAAAAATTTTTACATTTGTTTTTCCGATAAATTGATTTTAATAGGTGAAAATAGCTTCCTCCAACAGCACATCACCGCCTTCCATCATTGATGATGTGGCAGCGATCCATGCCTCCATCCTGTGGGCTAATCTGCAGCCGACAAGTGTCCCTCCCCTCCCCCTCTGCAATTGTGGAAGAGTGCTACTGTGCAGTCTGTGCACCCGGGAAGAGCTTCTAGTATCGCTACTATAGAAGTATTGGTCTAGTATCCATTGCACCCCTGTTCCCATATTTTAATAATAAAATGGCTAGTATTGGTGAACAGGAATCGACCGATAAAAATGGCCTAACTAATATTTTCAAATCAATGGAATGATGGTATGAATATCATTAATGTACGGTCGGTTACAACATATTTTTCTTTATATAAAATTTCTATTAGTTATCTATTGTGCAAATTTTTTATATAAAATTTGGAAATTAATCTTAAAAATCTATTAAAATCGTATTCTACTAGATAAAATTTCAAAATTTTAATAATCCATTATATATAATATCTATGTCAAATGTTAATCTAGAGCTAGAAATGTTGAAAATTGGTAGAATGTTATAGTACTAATTTATTTAAGTTATTGTTTTTTCTAACCTATAAAACAAGGGGCATAGTTTAAAATTTAGATTATCAATATTATAGATACACTTCGATAAATAATTAAATATTTTGTGCTACAATATTTTTCAACATATAATCTAAATTTGGTTCTATTTTAAAACATGCGAGAAGAATTTCAATAAAGTTTTATTATATTTTATAAAGGCTTGGATTTTTAAATCCTAATTTTTCGGAAAAAGATAATGAAAAATAAAATTTAATCGGTTTTAAAACTCGTTTAGCGGATTCCGACCGGAATATAAAATTTGACGAATAATTTCGATCATTTTCACTCGAAAATTCAAAATAATTATCAGATGATGATATCCTTGTCGATTTTAAAAATGTAACTGCTCGAGAAAGCGAAAGTCGAGAAAACTAACAAAACTAATTGCAAAATTCGAAATTCACGTATGCAGAATTTATTTTTGGGTATTGACTAACCAATTCCACGCACAATCTCCACCCATTTCCATCACTCACCCCGTCATTCACTCATTCATCACCGTCACTCCGCTCCCATCGGAACTCATCCCCATGCCATCACCATTCTCGCTCCCTTCCTCCTTCACTATCCCCATCACCATTTCGGATCACCATCTCCTCCTTCACTCTCCACGTCCTCGTTGATCATCACCATCACGCTGCACCATCATTTTCAGCTCAATCCCTACCATCGCCGGTTCCATCTTCATCACCTTCCACCATCGCCGGCTCCATCACCATCAGCACCCTGAGGCACCTCCTCGAGAGCACAGTAGCAGCCCGACGCTGCCACCGAAGCTCCTCCCTCCCTTGTTTCGCGATTCCGAGGTCGGTAAGTCGATCTCTCGTTCGATTCAAAATACCATGGAATCGCACCCCTTTAACCATCCATTATTCTTCCTAGGCTGACCCCGAGGTTCCTCCCCCTCCGACGCAGTGAATCGAACCCCCGATAAGCTCTGACGAAGCTCCGAAGTCGCGAACTCCCTTGGTAAGCCTCCGCCTCTCCCTCCTTTTTTTTGATTTGATTCTGTCTTGGGTCGGGCTGTGGGCGAGTGTGAGTTTGCGTGAGCGGAGTGCGGGGCGTCGGGTGAAGCTAGTGAGCTCAGGCGAGAGCTCCGGCGTAACCGAGAGTGCAGGCGAGGCGAGAGCGTGCTGAGCGAAGCGAGTGCGATGGGCAGAGGCGAGCGCGAGCAGCGGCGTGACCGAGCAGCTGGCGTGGGCAGGGCAGCGGCCACAGACGAGCCAGTGAGAGCAGGTCGAGGCCAGCGGGCACGAGCAGGCCGGCTCAGGGTCGAGCGGAGCAGCGGGAGCGGGAGATCTCCTTTCAATTTCGGAGGAAGGAGAAGCTGACATGGCTCCGTGGGCCCCCTTACAAATTTGTATCCATTGTTTATCATTTAACCGGTTGGGTTTAGATATGGCGGGTTGGGTTTGGTTCGGTTCGGGTTATCCGTTTATTTATTTAACTAATGAGCGGTATTTAAATTATTATATAATATTATTTGAGGATTTAAAAGATAAAATATTATTTGGAGAGATTTATAAAGGGTTGGTTTTATTAAATAAAAGTAGTTTGGATTTTTAAGGGATTCGGAAAGTAATTTAATAAATAACTTGAAAAGAGAATTTAGCGAGTATTTTCAAGGGTCATAATTCTTAACTGTTTAATTCGGATTTGAAATGGTTTTGGAATTAACTTGGGAATCGTACTTGTTCGATGACTAACTAGCATGATAATATGATAGTTTGACTAACGGCATGATATGTATGACTAATAGCATGAATTGTGGTAAATTATTATAAAGGGAATAAATATCGGTTACCGATGATGAGGATGATATATATTCGTATACTAAGTGGTAATATGTGAAATAGACTAAGTATGATATGAAGATTGTCTAAGCTAATGAGTTGGCAAGTTACGATGAAACGATATGAGATGATGAAACGAGATGAGAAATTGAATTGAGACATTAATGTTGTTGATGATGAGATGGTTAATTTATATATGTTTTATCTGAATCTTGTGTGTGTATCTTACATGTTTCATATGTGACTTGAGTGCTTGTGTAAATTAGACTTAGACTTATTATGTTATTTATGAGATGACTAGGTGATCCCTGATATGTTGGATTGCTTGCCATTGCTGATCATTGTTTGGATTCTGTGCTTCTCCAGGTAAGTTTTTTGAACTTACTCATGATGAGCGCTCTATGCACTGGGTGTTATATAGTAGGCTAGTGTTCATGCACCATACGACTTAGATTCACGCTTAGGATCTAAAAATGAAACCATATGATTTGTTATATGTCTTTTCTAGAAAACGACCGTTATAGGTGTTTATTGGATGTGACATATTTCTCTATTCTTGTCATCTTAGTGGGGCTTATTATAGAAAGTTGCTTGCACTTGATGGGTGAGGTAGGCTTTTTGGTAATAAGTCGCCATAGGACTCTTAGAGCATTAGGCCTTATATGGGTGTCGTTGTTTGCCTTCCCTACATAGTTAGTAGGCTCCTTACGTAGGGACGGCCTGCGCCGTGGGTGAGGTAGTTCCCTTTGAAGGGAGTTGCTAGAGGATTCCTTATGAGCCTAGAGGGACATACTATTTGGCATTTCTTGTAACTGCACGCCTCTTTATTTATGTCCGCGCTTAATTATTCGTATGTTTGTCTGTTTAAATTCCGCTGTGCATTACGCATTTCATTTTAGGAATATGATGCTTATTATATGCCTCTCAGAGTGTGTTTACACACGCGCATGAGTGACCTGATGATTGACCCAGATCCCCCTCATTTTTTTTAGATTCAGATAACCGCTAGCCGCTATCTTTGCTTATATGGATTCTTGGCGGGTTCAGACTTTTGGCGTTAGATTGAGAACTCGAGAGACCACTAGACTTCCTCTTCTTTTACTTTGTTTTGTCCCGGCTCTGCCTTGGCACCTTTGGGATTGTATTTTGCTTTAACTTCACTTATGCTGGTTGCATGCCTAAATGGATTTTCCGCGTGGTCTCCGATGTCTCCGATGGACCTTACGGATTTGGGTGAGAAATCCCGCTTTAAACTACAAATGTTCGGTTTCAAACTTTCAACCTGTACTCGGAGCGCAAGATCCTAACGAGGGGTTTTATCCCTCGAAACGGAACTCGGGAATCATAATCCCGGGCCGTTACATATTTCTGGCCCACATCAATTAATAAACGAATATAGTTAGCTAAAAACTTATCTTTTTACATAATCTATTCAATATAACCTTATAACTTATATTTTAATAAGCTAATATAGTTAGGTAAAGAACTTATCTTTTTCGATCAATAATCTATCCAATATAATTTGGTTCATTATTAATAAGCTAATATAATTTTACCACATAATTTAAAAACATATTGCGTGAAGTTTTTATTCAAATCTTTTATTACCTTAAGTTATATTCACGAGAAAACTTTGAAATTTGGAAATTATGTGGTAAAATTATATTTTATCTTAAGATTTGGAAATTTCCTTAAGTTGTTTCCAAAAAAAATTGTAATCTCTCAAAAAATAATAATTTGAAATTACCTTAAAGTGGTTTATTTTCAAAATATTTTATCCACGGGCAGAACTTGACTAAAAAAATTTTGATTTTGATAAAGTTATTATGCATATACACGTAATTTTATTGTATGTCTAGAAGTTGACTTATTATACAGTGCGTTATAATCCGCTGATAAGTTGGGACAAAATTTGTAAGTCAAAAGACCAAGGTGGTCTTGGCATAAGATTAGCAGAAGACCTAAATATTAGCCTTCAAATGAAACTTTTATGGAAATTATACACTAATACTGAGAATATTTGGGTTAAAGTCATTACAGAAAAGTATTTTAAAGATCAAAACATAACGACAGCAACTCCGACCAACCCTTCTTGGCAATTTGGCCGACTCTTACAGCTTCGTGACAAATTTATGGAAGGTTTACATTGGATAGTAGGAAATGGGGAAACCATAAATGTCTGGAATGATCCTTGGGTAATAGGTTGTAATCTTAAAAATTATCAACTTTCGCATGAGCCTAACCTAAAGGTTCACCAGCTTATCAATCAAAATAAAACATGGAACTTGCAAATCCTACAACATCTATTCCCAAATAATATTGTAGCTGAAATCCAAAATATTAAAATCCCCTCCTGGGAGGTCAATGATAAACTAATCTGGAAATTTAATGTGGATGGTTAGTTCACGACCAAATCGGTTAAACAGATGATAAACAATCGCAGTCAGAATGGAATACAAGGGAAATGGATATGGAATCTCAACATCCCTCCTCGGATCAAAAACCTGGTTTGGAAAATATCACAGGATGGAATTGCCACAAAAGAAAGACTAAATCGTTTCTTTAATAGAGTTCCATTCCAATGCTGCCTCTGTAATTACAAAGATGAAGATAGTGAGCATCTTTTCCAACACTGGACATACATCCAAAGAGTCATAGCGACTTATGAACAACTAACTGGGAAATCCTTAAACTACAATAGTAATCAACTGATTCTAGTGAAAGAAATGCTACAGGCTAAACCTTCGCTCCAGAACTTTGAAGACCTTTGCTTTGTCTGGCAATCAATATGGGAAACTAGAAACAATAAAATCTTTAGAAATAAACATATCGAGCCTATCTCACAAATTGCGACTCGATCTTATATGCAGGTAAGGGATTGGCTGATTGCCAATCCTGTCAAAGCCCCGAAACAAGCCAGGAGAAGGAGTATGATCAAGTGGAAAAAACCACCTAGGGCTACCTAGAAAATTAATGTAGATGGCTCAGCTACACCTATTGATTTATGTCAGGTAGGTGGGATACTCAGGGATTGTGACGGAAATGTGATGGATACCTTTCAGCAGCAGGTGGATAGTGGCTCAGTTATCCAAACCGAAGCAGCTGCATTTTGCGCAGGTACGAAAATGGCATGGCATAAAGGCTTACGTAGAGTTGTAATTGAAGGTGACTGTTTGGAAGTAATCAAAGCAATCAACGATAATGCAAGACCAAGATGGGAGATATACTGGCAAATCGAGTTTATAAAGAAGATGCAAAGGGAATTTGAGTATATAGAGTTTAAACATTGCTTTCGTGGAGCCAATGGAGCAGCATATTTCATAGCTAGATCTAAAGACATTTGTAATATGGACACTCTCCCTTTGAATAGGGAATTCTGTAACATCATCCGAAAGGATGATCAGGGTTGTGTTCTGTTTTAAGAACCGCCCCCTTTTCGCCTACTAAAAAAAAACTTATTATACAGTGCGTTAATTTTTTCTTTGATTTTGAAGTTTAGATTGATTATTATCTTTAGTATGAAAGTAATTATGACTGTTTTTTTAAACAAATCTTTTTATTTATTTAAGAAAATTAGAAGTATATTAATTTTAATCAAACCTAATTTATTTATCTATTATATATATATATATATATATATATATATATATATATATATATATATATATATATATATATATATATATATATATATATATATATATATATTGTATATTGATATGAAGTAAACATACTATTAGTTTATTTTATTGTTATTACAAATCCAAAGCTTTTAACCAAACTATATATTATAACCTTTAAAATTTAAAAAGAAAATATAAATTCAATATAAATTTATTTATTACGAAACCGCACAACGGGCTGGTAACGAATACTAGTAAAATACTAAAACAGAGGCCGCTGGAGCGACCTCGCATCCACAGAATTTTCTAGATTAAACGGGATTATTTTTGCTTAGGTGGCATTTTCTGGATTAAAGTGGTATTATATTTCTAGGCCACATCAATTAATAATACAATATATAGTTAGGGAAAAAACTTATCTTTTTAGATCAATAATCTATTCAATATACCTTATATTTTAATTAAATAAATATATATTACATGTAATACAGTTATGGTTGAAAACATATCCAATCTAACTAAAAAAATATAATAATATATAAAAAAAACCGATCCAAGTTTTTTACCAATTTTTTCTTCCAATTAGTTTATAACCACGGGGAGTGGATCATTTTTGGCATAGTATTTTGATGTAGTATTGTTATATTAATTAATTAAAATATATCAAATAAGGTAATATAAATTTACGCTATATATCATATGATGAGATGTAAATTTATGCTATATATTTGGGCGGGTTGAAATATAAATTTACGCTATATAAATTTTTGTGGTTATAATTCATCTCATCGTAATTTGAATATATTTGTGAAATTAAATCTTTGTCAAATATTCTATCTTTTTAGATGAAATTGAATATATTTGTATAAATATTCAACCTTATATTTTAATTAGCTAGAAAATTTATCATTTTTAGATGAAATTGAATATATTTGTATAAATATTCAACCTTATATCTTACATAGTTGAAAAATTTATCCTTTTTAGATGAAATTGAATATATTTGTATAGATATATATCTCATAAGATTTTATATTGAATAGATAATTAATTAATGGTTTCAGATAGAATTTTATATTTCCTATATATAGTCTGATCTACGAGTCATCACCAAACACAAAACCTTCAATATCATTAGTCGGTTCAACAACTTTCGATAGTTGCAAATCAAGATTTGCCGCTTCAAGAGGTTTACTTTTTGACTTTATTCATCATATGTAGATCCTACGATGTGTATGCAATAGCTTTATATTCATAAAATAAGGCCCTTAAAATAGCTTTATTCATCATATGTAGATTTGTCGCTTCAAGAGGTATATATATATATATATATCCCTAAAATAGCTTTATATTCATATATTTATCATTTTTTCCGGTTGTAATGGCGAATGTATAAAATACTAAAGCAGGAGCCGCTGATGCGACCTCGTGTCCACAAAATTTTCTAGATTAAAGCGGGATTATTTCTTCTTGCGTGTCATATTCTAGATTAAATTGGTATTATATTTTTGGGCCACGTCAATTAAGGTAAAAAACTTATCTTTCTAGCTGGATCACTGAAATAAATAAAATAAATAAATTTATGGTTAAATTAGTTGATTAAGATCGAGTAATTTATAAGGGTTTTTGATTTTTTAATAAAACAAGATAATAAAACATATTTTATTATAAAATTTACAATCTACATCATGTCGTAGTACTACAATTTATGAAGACTTTGATTTATGAAGCATATATTCTGAATTAAAACGGTATTAATTTTTTTTTATCTACATCAATTAATATCACATATGTGTCATATTTTAAGTATATTAATTTCAATCAAACATACTCTTAATAAAACTGGAGTTAATATTGCATACATGTCATATTTTGTATTTTTTTTTTAAATTCTGGTCTCACCATTTTTAGCCATGTCAAATCATGATACAACATAAACTAATTTACATTGATTTAGAGATAATTTAATAAAATAATACTCTGTAACATACTAAGTATTGTACCGGGTTTGTTAATTTATATTTAATTGGAAAAAATGCATTATGTTATGATCATTTGCATTGAGCTTATATATCAATATATATCTATTGACGAGAAGGTTTTGATTGTTGATACGATAATTAAATATGAGGTTTGGAAGATTATTCTAGCTCTTTTTTTTTTATTAGGATATTCTAACTCCTATATATGTATAATATATGATAAGATTATTAATTTTAGTCATAAATTAAAAGATTATTAATTTTAGGTAAAAAAATTATCTTTTTAGACCAATATATTAAGTGACTATAAAACTAAAAAACCTATCATTTAGTTAATATAATCCTCATCTCTTAGCCACATCAAGCTAATTAATAAAATCTTATCATCAAATATATATTTATTTTTAATATAAATATTAACCACGTATGTTATCGGAGAGAAAAAAATATTTTATGAAGATTTTAACCCGCTTAGAAATTATTATTTTTTTGAAAATATATCATGATAACTACGTAACCAACGTAAGTGATATATATTACATAAGATAACTATATAAACATCTCAAATTCTTAATAATTGAATGAAGTTCTCATTCAATAGTAACAAGTTGAATGCACTTATGCACTTAGTGAGTAATCGGATTGATTAGTTGTTTCTAAAAGAAAATAAAGCTATATATCTATCTATCTATCTATATCGATATAAAATACTAAAACAGATATCTGAAACGGCATTTTCTGGATTAAAATGGTGTTATTTTTGGATACGTGTCTTATTCTAGATTAAAATGGTATTATCTTTTTTTTTTTGATTAAATAATAATTCGGATGCAAACCGCTATCCGACAGCATCCTTTCGGATGAGGTCGATAAGACTTGGGTCAGTGTATAAAGAAGGGATGGAGGCAATATGAGCAAGGTGTGCAACCTTATCTGCCACGCAATTGCCGTCACGAAGAACGCGTGAAAACGAAACTTCGTAAAACCCCGTAAGCAGAGAACTAATATCTGAAATAATTAGTTCAATTTCCCATGGACATTTGATTCTAGACTGTAAATGATTGATGATGGTCAATGAATCTCCCTCAATTATAATTTTAGGGATTTTCAACTCGAGAGCCCTCAAAACGCCCTCCCTCAAAGCCAAGGCTTCGGACATTAAAGGGGACTAGTGTCCAATTAGTTTACTTCCCATTGCAACTGAAATCCCTCTGCTGTCACGAATGATGTAGCCTATCGAGCTTTGCCGCTGGCCGGAGGCAGAACCATCGAAATTTAGTTTCAATTTCCCAGTTGGTGGTTTTTTCCATTTTTCCTTCTTCCTAATACTCACATTTTCCTTATGGGTATTTACTCGCTGCGGTATTTTGTTGATATCCTCTTCGTTGTGTTTTCCTGCTTTACTCCATTCATTAATATATGAGTCGACAAGTTTTTCAAATCCCCTTGTATTTGGCGCTCTTTGTTGTTGGAAGATCAGTTTGTTACGAATAATCCAGATGGTCCACCAGTGGAATACCAGTTTCTGTTTTTGTTGTGTATCAAGTACTGTATCTAATTTTGTTATTAGTGTCTCGATATCTCTTGATAATATGATATTGTTTAAAATCTCTGATTTCACTCTTGGTGATAAACTTGAGCAGCAGAGTGAATATTTGCATTCAAACAATAAGTGAGTAGTGTCTTCTTCATGGTGATTGCACAAGGCACAGTAAGGTGGTATTGCCATTCCTCTTCTGGCGAGACAGGCAGCTGTTGGGAGCCCATTATGACAGACTTTCCACATGAAATTCTTAATTTTAGGTGGAACGTTCAAGCTCCAGATCCATGCATTATTGTCATTATTGAGCTCTGTTGCTCTTGTATTAAGTTTATACGCACTAGACGTCGTAAACCATCCTTTTCTGTCCGACCACCAATACATTTTGTCCTGTATTTGATGTTTTGGGAGGGGAATATGTGTTATCTGTTGTGCAATATCATTTGGCATTATCGTTCTAAGTTTTTCCAGATTCCATGCCCCATTTCGAATGTACTGATCAACAGTTTCTTCCCAGTTGATTTTTGTCGGGTCGAGACAAGCATAATGAATATTCTTAACCGGAGCCCACTTGTCTTGCCAGAACTTGATTGTTTTCCCATCGCCGACTGACCATGCTAGACCTTCCTTAAATGGCTTAATAAGTTTCCTCAGTTGCGTCCATTGCCATGATGCATTTCCTTTCTTCTCAAAGTTAAGTATTGGCGTTGACTTTAGATACTTATGGTTGATAATTTTGACCCAACAGTTTTTCTGGTTCAACAATTATTTTCCAAATAAGTTTCATTTGTAGTGCCTCATTCATTTCCTTTGTTTTTCTTAATCCCATGCCTCCTTTTGCTTTTGGTCTACATACTTTGTCCCATCCTATAAGGGGTTTGTATTGGAGGTCTTTGTTCCAGAAGAAGGTCCTATTGATTTTGTCTAATGTTGAGTGAATTGTCACCGGGAGCATGAAGCTTTGCATAGCGAAGAGTGGTTTAGAAGCTAAATTTGAATTTATTAACACAGACCTCCCATCTTGAGATAGTGAATCAGCTCTCCATTTTGATAATTGATTAGTCGTTTTACCAATGATTTCTTCAAATGTGCTTTTATTTGCTCTACCATTAACAATCGGACATCCCAGGTATTTGTCCAGTTTGATGTGCTTTGATATGCTTAAACATCCTTCGATAGTTGCTATTCGTGACGCATGTATCCCTGGAGAAACTTGAAATGCAGATTTGTTGTAGTTTACTTTCTGTCCTGACAATTGAGAGTAATCATCAACAATTTTCCTTACTTTTTCACATGTTGCCATGTTGCCTTTTGTGAAAATGATGATATCATCAGCAAATGCCAAAAACGGGATTCTTGGTCCAGATGGACCAAACCTGAAGCCAATGCCAGATTGGTTGAGATTGGACTCTACTGTTAGTTTTCTAGCGAGTACTTCTGCACCAAGAATGAACAGAAACGGAGACAAGGGGTCGCCTTGTCTTAATCCTCGAGAAGGTTTAAACACCTCCGTAGGCCCATTATTAACCAATAATGAAAATGAAACAGATGTTACACATTCCATGATTAAGTTTATAACATAGTCACTAAATCCAAATTTTGTTAATACTGCCTCCGTGAAGGTCCAATCAACTCTATCATAGGCTTTCTCCATATCTAGTTTAATCGCTAACCAGCCTTCTGACCCTTTTCTCGTTTTGAATGACTGGAAGATCTCATGTGCTATTAATATATTGTGTTGTATTGCTCTATCAGATACAAACGCTCCTTGAAATGGGTGGATTAACGTACCAATCACCTTCTTGAGTCTCTCTGTTAGAATTCTCGATATTATTTTATATATTGTTGAGCACAGACTAATTGGTCTATAATCTGAAGTCTTCGATGGATTGTCACATTTTGGTAGTAGAGTGATGAATGTATGATTAATCTGTCGGAGTATTCTGCCTGAATGGAAAAAAGATTTGACTGCTTTGATGACATCATTACCGACAATGTCCCAGTAAGACTTATAAAACTCTATTGTCATTCCATCTGGTCCCGGAGACTTATTGATACCTAAAGACCATACCGTATTTTTTACTTCACGGTTAGATGGTTGTTGGCTTAAAAACCTATTTTCTTCTTCCGTTATAGCCTGTGGTATTAGCTCTAGGTATTCACTGAGAAGTGTCATGTTAATTTGTTCTTTGGAAAATCTTTTCTCGAAGTCATTTTTGACTTCCTCTCTAATATTTTCTTCCCCTACAATCTGTGTTCCAGAACTTGTCGTGATATTTCTAATAATTTTCCTATTTCGTCTCCCAGAAGCTACTCTATGAAAGTAAGTTGTGTTTGAATCAGTGAGCTTGAGATGCTTTGATTTTGCTCTTTGCCCCCAATATTCTTTTTGGAATTTTAATAGTTGCTCTTTTTTCCTTATCAATTGTTTTTCAACTAAATAATCCTTACACGTTCTGGATGTAATATTTGATTGGATACTAATCAGTTCTTTTTCCACAATTTGTATTTGACGAAAGACATTCCCAAAGGAGTTTTTGTTCCACACTTTAGCTTTTCCTTTCAGAAACTTTGTTTTGTACATTAATCTGTACATTGCTGAGCCCGTACATCTAACTCTCCAAGCTTGTCTAACAACGTTCCTGAAGTCCTTTCTCTGAAGCCACATGTTTTCGAATTTAAATGGTGGGGGCGTAAACTCTCTTCCAGAAGCTAGGCAAATAGAAATGGGACAATGGTCAGACTCTGTAAAGGCTCCGTTGAATGTTGCTAGATCAGGGAAGGTTTCAAGAAATTCATGTTGAACCAGTACTCGATCTAATTTTTCCCAGATATTATCCTCCCCTTCCCTTTTTTTCCTCCAAGTAAATTGATTTCCCCAGGATGGGATCTCAAGCAGAGAGCATTGATTTTTGAATTGATTTAATCTAAGATATCTCGCTTGACTATTCGCTACTCCTACGAGTTTTTCACTACTGCTACTAATTTCATTCATATCTCCTATTACTAAGCATGGTAGGGGTTCACTCGTGACAATATTCGAGAATTCATTCCAGAAGATATCTTTGTCCGACTCGTGGGGAGGGGCATAGACAAAAAATATTATTCCTGTGAAGTTTTTATCTAAGCATGAGTATTTAACCCGGATTACTCTTGGTAGTACCACATCGACCTCAATTGACTCATTTGGAAGAGCGTTCTCATTCCAAAGGAGTCCTATTCCTCCCGTTCTATGATTCCCTACAGACCAGATAGCATTATTGTATCCACTCGATTTCCAATTCCTTTCCAGAGGAATTTTATTTGTTCTAATCTCTGCAATTCGCATTGCTTTAAGGTCTGTCCAAATATTCGACTTTCCTATACCTCTGATGTTCCAGAAACACGCTTTCATTATTTGATTACCCTGTCCATCAGAAGCCGAGGGTGCAATGCTTCTGACAGAGACAGATTGTTCACATTTTTGTGGGTAGTTAGAGGTTTATTTTCCACAAGTTTGATTCTCATTAGCTTGTTTTTACCCAGAATTTGTTCTGCAATCGAATAAATCTTGTGTGTTATGGCCTTCCATATTGTTTCTCTTTTATATTTAGTCCAAACGGACTTTCATACAATTCTATTCGCATTTAAGCTATAGGTGATGATAATCAATCGACAATACCACTTGGCATCTGTAATTCGTTTCACAACAGGGAGTTTAGTTATAGATGTTTTATCATTAATACTACAACCACTTCAATGTTGAACTAGAAGACATGTACTTTGTTTGTGAAGACTCATAGGATAGCTCGTCCACGGAAGAGTAGCAATGGGAGTTGTGTATACAGTTTGAATTAGACAACAGTTCCACAGACATACATTAAGATAATGGAATATTCTAGCCCGAGACCAAGTCCAGGAACTGCCATGAAGAGGGTCAACCATGCTGAATGATTCATTTGTAATAAAGGATTCGTTCAAAATCTACCAAATGCTACATTCATAGCATTTAAACTTAACGCTAATAAAGGTAGAATTCCTTAAACTCAAATTCGATGTATTTCTAGCTTGGCTGTTTGTCATTGAGTTCCTTGAATTCCAAATGTTATGTAACTGATTTTTCCCTTCACACTTATTCCTCAATGGAGTCATTAGAGGGATGTATGAGGAGCTAGTTAACCGATAGCAGAACATATTTCTGTCCTTAAGAAGCTTTTGGTATACATGTGATTCATAATCACAACTCAAATAAAACAACCTAGGCCAATAGAGGAGTACGAGGTTAGACACCCAACCATTCTGAGATTTAAAAGTAGACATAGCAACATACACCTTCAAGTGATGGAAAACCATTATATTACAATAAAAAATTATCATCCCAATTGTTTTACACATACCTACATGGCGATCCTCAGATAGATCAAACCGAAGCTCTAACCAGTTATAAGCAACTGGGAAGAGCTGAAAACCGCCAGTAAGAAATTTCCAAACATACCTCACACGTTTCCAAACTACCTTTACCACCATAGGATCCCCAATGATGGTGGCAAAAGGAGAAGTCTGGATGAGAGCCGAAATATTAACTTGCACACAAACTTGAAGGGCTAGCAATATCTCTCTGTTGACAGACCTTCTCCTGAAGCGTTTTCCAAATATGGACTTCAACTTCGTTGATTGTTCCTCATCGACACCTCTCGGCACCTCAATGAGTTTTATGCCCTCCGGCGAATTGATTTCCTTTTGTGGTTTAGACTTTTGAAGAGTAGGAACTTCTACTCCCATCAATGATTGTTCCTCATCGGCACCTCTCGGCACCTCAATGAGTTTTATGCCCTCCGGCAATTGTAATATATTGGAATTGTGAAGGTTCAGTTGTAGTTCTATAGTTCTGGTGGTAAGAAAGATCTTTTTACAAAGGGTTATATAAAAGGCAATGTAAGTAAAGAAGAAGTGAAGCATATCAATGGTCCTCACAGTGCTAGTCCTCCCTTTAATCGCATAGCTAGTCCTCCCACTAACCTTATTCAATTTGAGACATTGACTTGGAAGGAAATGCACAGAAAAACCCAAATCAAAGAGATCATTACACATACTAGTTCTTACGGTATAGCTATTCACACAAACGAACAAATAAGAGCAAATCCATTGCAAGTGATGATGAATAAAAAAATTACAGTCCAAGGTTCCCATTAGTACCCAATTAACGTGGGCAATTGCAGTTTGAGACCAACATAACGATAGTAACAGACACAAGCATGTCACCTGAGCAATATCAAGTAACAAACACAAGTAGGACACCATAAAACACCATTTTGACATTGATAATCCTACCAGACTTAGGCCCATCAGATTATTGATAAACCAAGATGGTAGATGAACCACGCTTCTTATGACAGCAACACCATCCAGACAGACAACCAAAACTGGAATAATATGGAATTCACCAGAGCTAGGTTTCCAAACGTACCTTATTCGTTTCTTAACTTCTTTAGCATCCACAATGCCCCTAGAGATGGTAGCAAAGCGATCACCCGCCTCTTTGCTCCGAGGAATCTGCTCTTTGAGATTATAGCCTTCCGGCCTTTTGGTTTTCTCAATGACTAGGGTAGGATCATCTACCACCAAAGGGTGCTTGCCCTTATCGGCTTCAGTTAGAGCCACGCTCAGAACATACACAAAGGAAGAGTAATTAGATTTTTGGTATGAAAAAAGAAAGAGAGAAAGAAGAGAGAAGATGAGGTGCAAGAAATCACCCCGTCGCCCACCGTTTAAATAGAAGAAACGGACAATCCCCCTTCGGATGGAGATCGCACAGATCAACACCTCCCAGGCGATCACCCCCCACACCCCATCCCCAATATCTTGTAATAGTAATCCGATTTCTCCGAATTGCAGAAACTGGAACCAACTAGAATCGGACAGATCTTCACACACTTAGGAATCGTACACCTCCGATTAGGCCAAGGTGGGGGACGATTAGACCAATCCCCATCAAAAATCCATTTTTTGAAACAAAAACCATACCAACGACAGACAAATTTGAAGGGATTAGGGTTAAGAACACCCTCATACACAATATGAGATTTGGGGAACACGAAAATCACCGGTAACAAGAGGCCAACGCAAGGATAATGATGAGATATGGCTACCCAGAGTTGGGTTAAGGTAGGATTATCATCCAAACCCAGAGGTAAGGGTGGGAGATCTGCAATAGAGGTATACGAGTTTGTAGGCACGAGAGAGAAACATCAAGAAATTTTCGGCAATGGTTTTTTCTTTCTTCGGGGAGATAGGGGTTTTTCACATCCCGCGCGTGAGGCGCGTTCAATTGGAAACATTGGGGTTTTCTCTTTGAGTTTTTGTTCTTCCTAAATGGTATTATCTTTTTTAACCACGTCAATTAACAAGCCAATATAATTTTTCCATCTCAATTCATGACCGCACTTATTTTTATAAAGATTCAACCTTATATCTTAATTAATTAGTTATAAAACTTATCTTCTTAGATCAAATAATCTATCTGGTATTCTAACTCCTTTTAAATAAATACTAACGTTCCTTGAATTAACTCTTCTTTTTTTTTTTATCGTATTTAGTTTATTGTTATTAAAAGATCCAAATATATCAACCAAATTATTATAACCTTTAAATTTCAAATAAATAAATAAATAAATTAAATATCATTTTATTTATTAAGAAAAAAACGCACAACGGGCGGGTACCGAATACTAGTAAAATACTAAAGCATATGCCTCTGGTGCGATCTCGCGCCCATGTAATTTTCTGAATTAAAATGTGATTATTTTTGCTTACGTGTCATATTTTGAATTAAATTGGTATTATATTTTTGGGTCACATCAATTAATAAATCATATAGTTAGGTAAAAAACTTGTCTTTTTAGATCAATAATTTATCCAATATAATATCAATTAATAAGTTATTATTTTCTTTATATTTTGATAATATTTTGTGATTTATTTAAACAAATCTAAATAATTTTGATAAAGCAGAATCTTATAAATATTACCCTAGGTTTATATTTATTTAATTTAAATGGAATGGTCGTTCATTTACAAATGCAAAACAAACAAATCTAACTAAATCAATAAATTTTCTACGTAGCTTTACCTAATTAATATCTATATATGAATATGTATCATGTCGTCAAGATTCTAAAAAGATGAAGAAGGAATATTTGGTCAATTATTCTGTCTGTTAGATCAAATTGAATATAATATATTTATATATGATTTTATTTTTGTGAGCCACGTCAATTTGGTTTTATTTTTTTAAGCCACATCAATTAATAATCTAATATAATATTTTAATTTAATAAAATATAACTTATTAAAAAACGCGCAATCGTGCGGGTAACGAATACTAGTATATTGAATTTCACTTACCATGATATTAATTTAATTTATGATTGATTGAAAGTTTTTATTCCAAGATTTCAAAAAAACTAATCCCTCCGTCCTAAAATACATGAGTTTTTAGCGTTTTGCACAAGTTTTAATAAAATATTTTACTTTTAAAAAAACATCATCATTAGAGCATGTCAAAGAGATTCTCCATTTTGGAGAATTTTGGCTTTTAGAGAATATTGAGCCTATTTTTAACCCAGCAGATTCTCCAACTCATTCCCCAAAATGGGGATGGAGAGTGAAATATAGAGCATCTTCCCTGTTCTTGTACCAATTGCCAAAAAATTGCCGACTACTTTTCTCCTAGGGCGTTGATCGTCGTGGCTTCCACAATCGTGCCGACTCCATCGCCCTCTCTTCCTCCACCATTTCTCCATCGCTATCTCGTCAGATATATTTTAAATTTCTGGCATCCCAATTTAGCGGGGTGGGTAGCAAGCTTTCGAGTTCGTCTTTAGATAACACGAGAGGAGCTCTCGATGTTTGTTCGGTCAAGGAGAAAGTTCGAGTGTGGGAATTTCTGAGATTCAGAGTAGCAGTCGGTCCTCTCCCTCCCTGAGCCCAACGAAAATCGATTTTTGTGAGGGTTGTCATGGCAAAGGTAATGGGAAGGTAAGCGAAGCCAACAATGGTGTATTTGCATATCCCCTTCAATGTGGTGCAACGGTATGTTTACTGAAGTCCGTTAGGACTCGGGATCGGGGGTCGTGTGCACGTGTGCGCCCTAGCGCTAATAGCCTAGCACATAAGCCGAGCGGGGTTCCATCCTAAAACCAATTGACAGTAGGAGGAGTAACCCACTAGCTTATATACTAGGACTTCTTTGTTTGTATAATCAATGTGAGACTCTTTTAGTCTCTTCACATCTCTCATTCTCTCAACAATGTTTGTTCGGAATTGAAAGTAGATCATCATAAGCTGTACGGGGTATGTGTGTTTAAATTTATGAAAGAATGTGATTTGGATTGGGTATTAAGCAATGGTTCGTGGGTTATCAATGGCTCGAAATCGATCATATTGAAACGGCAGAGTCCGAAGATAACTATAACTTGGACTGCATTTGAATGGATCCCTATTTGGATATGCCTCCTGGATTTAGACCCGACATATAATACAAATGTAGTTTTAAGCAGGTTGGGATGTACGATCGGTTTCCCGATGTGCATCGATGGTAGAATAGCTTCAGGGAATGATCTCTCACATTCCCGGATTATTGTGGAAGTCACTGCTGAAGATATTTTAATTAGCTCAATCGATATTGAAGATACCAATGGAAGAATGACCAAACAAAGGGCAATTTTTTAGTGGTTGCCTATGACAGAAAAAAGTCCAGCAACTTCAAGTGGAAATCTATGGATTGGGCACAATGTAATACAAACTGAAAAAGGGAGCTTTAATGGTACTGAATGTATTGGTCCAACCCACCAAAAGAAAAAGAATGTATTGCCCCAAAGGTGGACAACAGGTGACTCGTCTATCCTTACAAAGGGGACAAAAAGATGTAGTGTATAATGAAATCAAGAGGATAATTTCCGAGTACGTGCAACGGGAATATTTTGGTGAAGGTTGCAAAGAGAGTGAACAACATGGCGATGGAAGAAATTTTCAATTAAAAATTGGTTTATATTTTCTAAAATGGAGAACCCGTTGGAATTTACACAAAATATTTGAAGAAGATGAACTTTGATTCCCCATTTTCTAACAAATTTGGAAAAACTGTTGGGATGCTCTTACTAACTTTTTCCATAAATTTTACAGTATTATTTTTTAACGATCACTACACATTTTAATCAATCAAATTATTTTAAAACGTCAACAATACACAAATTATTACAATTTCCTACCTAGAAAACATAAAAACACATATATTATTGGACAAAAATTTACCTCTAAAAACCCGTGTATTATTGGACGGATGAAGTATTTTAATCTTCACGTATAATTTAATATAAAAAAAGTAATTCAAATATATTGATAAAATAAAGTATTAATAAGATGTGCAAGACGCGGATAACATTACTAGTAGTTTACTCCTGTAACTTTCTCCTTTCTAGGCAGTATAAAAATTCTCAAGCAGGTGTAAAACAAATGCGGAATACGGTCGATTGGGATAGGTAGTACAGGAATTGTAAAGGAAAAAAATCCAAAAATGCACTCCAATTTGTATATTGGTGTCCAACAAAACAATTCATGCAAGTCCCTTGCAAAATTCGGTGTAGCAAGATATGCTTTATTGACAAATCACAAAATATGAATAAGGACAAGAGTATAATGACCCTTGATCAGATGTTGAGGAGAAGATTGCGCCATGGTTTATGGTGGCGCTCAAAGATCGTGAACAAGGTTAACAAAAGTATATGGACAATCGTAAACAACTCATTAGAACAAAATTTTATGGGGTTAAGGTATCACCAATTCTACCTTAACCCAAAATAAATGGATAAATGAAAATTAGCTTTTGGAATTGTCGTGGCTTAGGAAAAAAAACGTTCTAGATAGATATACACACTTGGTGTATCGATTCAATCCAAATACTAGCCTTGGCAGAAACAAAAACTGACAAAATTCCGGAGGAAAACAACTGAAAAATAGCGGGTTTCGATAATGCGATATGGTCGCCCGCTATTGGGAAATCAGGTGTTATTGGTATTATGTGGAAATCCTATCAAATGCCTCACGAAATGGTAACTCTGGTGTGCCATCTGCCTAGAGTTATAGCACTCAATTATTCAAACTTAAATAAAGCTTTCTCTTGTAGAATTTGGTTTGTCTATGCTCCTCTTGAACATAGCAAGAAAAAAGAAGCTTTCTGGAATCAACTGACACAACTAATTCAAAAGAGCCCACTTCCCAATATTATCATGGAGGGTCTAAATGAAATCAACTGTTGTGACGATAAAATGGGGGTGCCCCGACAAACCCAGCTAGGTTTAAACAACTCGAAAGATTCAAGAGTGATTGTTCACTAATTGACATACCTGATTTTGGAAATCCTTTCACATGGAGGAAATGGATTGAAGATTGCGGGAACACTAAAGAAAAATTAGATAGGGTACTTGTCCAACATCAAATTTTACAAAACTTCACCACTAGGGGTGTGTAAAAAAAACCCGACACGACAGATACGACACGAAAACACGACACGAAAAAACACGACATGATAATTACACGAACCGAGAAAACACGGTTGTAAACGGTTCGTTTTCGGGTCGGAAGAATCACCTTGCCGGGTACCCGACACGAACCGATTAATTTTTTTTATTAATCTTTAGATAGTTTAGTATAATATTAGTATTGATTGAATCCTGTGGATATCAGGAAACTCCATCAGCTCACTTGGTTGAAGGGACACGCTAGAAATAGGAATTTGCAAGTTTGTCCGGGTTTGATTCCAGAAAAGTGCTAATTTCACTTCTGATTTTTCCACTTTGCACTAAAAAACGCATGGGAATTGGCAAATACAGTCAGCCAGTCACGACACAAATAGAAAAAAAAAAACCAAAATGGTTTGTGCCGGGTACCCGAGTATCCGATACGGTTAATCGGTTCGTGTCGGGTATCCGAATATGCACACCCCTATTCCCCGCTTTATGCACAAAAAATGGAGCCTTCTCCTCATTAGATCATTGCCCTATTACAGTTGATCTAAGTAATCAAGTTTCTCACAAATCCCCTCCGTTTAAGTTTGAAAATGTATGGACTCAACGAAAGGATTTTAGAAACATTGTAAAACAAGCTTGGAGGGGAACCGGTAAGGGTTCAATGATGTTTCAATTAACATTTAAAACTAAAATTCTTAAAAACAAAGCAAAAGCTTGGAATAAAACCACGTTTGGTAACATTTTTCAACAGCTCCAAGAGGTGGAAAACCAGTTACTTCAAATACAATCTAGAAACACACATAACCAACCCACCACTAGTAGAGATCTTAAAAAAGAAAAGAATTTGATTCACAAAAAGGAGGAGCTACTCCTCTTCCAAAATAAGTACTGGAGCCAAAGATCTAAAACAAAACACATCAAACTAATAGATACCAACTCTTCCTATTTCCATAGAGTTGCAATAAGAAGGAGAAATAGGAAAATTATTCGCTCAATTACCACTATCAATGGTACTCTGGTAATGGGAGAAGAGAATATAAGACATTAAATTAGAAGTGATTTTGAAAAAAGATTTAAATGTGAACCAATAAACCATCAAAGACAACTAGCTGCATTAGAGCTTATCCCTCCTCCCATCACTGAAGAGGAAAACAATTCTTTAATCCAAATCCCCTCTAATGGTGAAATCAAAGCTGCTTTGTTTTGCCTAGGGGCAAATAAATCTCCGGGCCCTAATGGGATGACAGTGGAATTTTACAAAAAGTATTGGGACATTGTTGGTACAAGTATCATCAGGGCAGTAAAGAGTTTCTTCTATTCTGGCAAATTGTTAAAGCAGATCAATCACACGTTCATTTCTCTACTTCCAAAATGTGATAACCCCTCGTCAACTGCACGATACAGACTAATTAGTCTTTGTACAATCATTTATCAAATTATCTCAAAAATCCTGATAGAAAGACTAAAAAAAAATTGAAAAACTGATTCATCCCCTTTAGGGCGCTTTTGTTTCAGATAGGTCTATACAAGATAATGTGCTGATTGCACATGAGATCTTTCATTCCTTCAGAACCAGAACGGGTTCGGAAGGATGGGTGGCAATAAAATTGGATATGGAAAAAGCATATGATAGAGTCGACTGGAATTTTACTAAACTTGTTCTACGAAAATTTGGATTTCACCAAAAATTTGTACAACTAATTGTGGAATGTGTTTCATCGGTATCTTTTTCAGTCTTGGTCAATAATGACCCAACGGAACTATTTACTCCTTCCAGGGGTATACGTCAAGGAGACCCTCTGTATCCTTTCCTATTTATCCTTGGAGCAGAAGTCCTAGCCAAAAAGCTATCCGATGAGGCAGCAATTAGAAAACACATTGGATTTAGATATGGGAAGAATGGGCTATGTATCCCCTTCATGTCCTTTGCAGACGCATTATCATTTTCTCAAAAGGTAGCTTATCTGCCTGCCAAACGGTTAAATCTATCATAGATGATTACTGTTCCATTTCTATGAAAAAGGTGAATTACCATAAGTCAGCTTTTCAAACTTCATGTGGAATTACAAGGACCAAAATTAACGACATTGAAGGATGCTTGAGCATCTCGAATGAACCCTCATTAGAAAAATATCTAGGTTGTCCGATTATTAATGGACGCGTAAACAAAGACATATTTGACGAAATTGTGTGTAAATCAAAAGAGCAACTGACGAAATGGACGACCAACGCTCTCTCTCAACAAGGTCGTGCAATACTCATTAAATCTAACTTATCAACTAAACCATTGTATACCATGCAGAGCTTTATGCTCCCAACCACTATTCATAAAGAAATTGACCAAATAAATCGGGTTTTCTTCTTGAATAAAGACCTCCAACACCGCCCTCTCATTAGTTGGGATAGGGTGTGTAGACCGCTAAGGAAAAGGGGCATGGGAATAAGGAAGGCGGAAGAAATGAATATAGCATTGCAAATGAAGCTGCTTTGGAAGACCCTTGCCGATCCTTCAAGTATATGGGTAAAAGTGATCAAACACAAATACTTTAAGGACAAAGATATTCTTAATTACAAAAGGACGGGACGTAGTTCTTGGTAATGGTCTAAACTCAACACTTTGATAACAAAATTTAAAACATGACTTATCTGGTCCGTCGGGAATAGTAAGACAATTAAATTTTGGACGGATAACTGGATCAATACAAGTCCACTAACACAGCGACCTGATTGTCCACTTCTTGTAAACAATGAGAAACTGGTAAGCGACTACAACATCGGTGGACAATGGTGGGTTGAGAAACTCCAATCAAAGCTTCCTACATCGATTGTAGAGGATATTTTGTTAATCCCATTTCCAGCTAATAAATTTGAGGATAGGCTGTATTGGTGGCCGGACAGACATGGATGGTTCACTACTTCTAGTGCATACAATCTTATTTCCCACAGCAGGTCGGGGGAGGATGACAAAAATCATTGGATATGGAAACTTGATGTCCAACCGAAGATTAAAAATTTCCTATGGAAACTTTGCCAATCTGGACTCCCTACTAAAGCTAGGTTGTCCCAGCGGGGTGTGTCCGTTCCAAAAACTTGTGTATTTTGTAATGGTGCGGTGGAAGATGACACACACCTTTTCCTAGAATGCCACAAACATACTTTCCAAGGGATCCTTTAAGTGTCGGAACAACGAGAAATCAAGTGCCTCGTCCAACAATCAAGAGAAATAAAACCAATTCTTAGTTTCATTAGTGAGAAGATAAGCAATGACAACAAGGTAAGCATGACAACAAGATGGTGGACTATCTGGTTCTATAGAAACCAGATCAGCTTTTCCAACAAGAATATTCCCACCAATACAGAGATATCCTTAATGACTCAAACTAAGGGCACATTCAAACTAAACTTTGATGGGTATTCGTTATTCAACCAAAATAGCTCTGGTGGGTTCATTATAAGAAACTGGGAAGGAAGTCCGATTAGTATAGGACATAATCATCTGGGAAGACAATCCCCCTATCAAGGCTGAAGCTTTAGCTTTGAAGATGGGAGTTCAAAAAGTGAGGGAGCTTAGGATAACAAAAATACAAATTGAGGGTGATTCCCTTATCATTATCAAGTATCTTCGTGATAACTCCAGATCCCTATGGGAAATTGAAATGCTAATGTCTGACATTAAACTACTCCTCTTGGGAGTCGAACAAATATCCTTCCCTCGTATTCTCCGCAAAAGCAATAGAGTAGCTGATAAGGTTGCATATCTTTTCACCTTGCCTCGGGGAGAGAGATTTTCAATGATCATGTTCTGCAGGATTTCATCCGAAAGGATGCCCTCAGATAAAAAAAAAAAAGGCGAAAATGCATAAAACCACCTTTTATTCACCTTTGTTTGCAATTAACCACCCCTTATTAAAAAAATTTCACTTAACCACCCTTTATTCATCTTTGTTTGCAATTAACCACCCCTTGTTAAAAAAATTTCACTTAACCACCCCTTATAACAAATTGTTTGCAAGTAACCACTCATCCTCCCATTTTTCTTTAAATTCAACTTCTATTAAATTCAACTTAAAAGTAAAAGACGAAAATGCACCCAAATTTGGTTTTACAGTTTTTATTTATTATTATTTATACAAAATTACCATTAATATATGCAAGTTATGCCCACCTCTGCTAGTAGGTTAGATGTAGTCATACCTTTTTCGGTCATTGACGCTTTATTTGCACCCCCCTCTGGCAATGCTTGATATTAGACCTATCAGAACACGATCCGAACCGGTCGACCCGACCCGAACGACCTGGATTTTTTTGGTCAAGAGCCGAAAATTTTGACCCAAAATTTTTTTCCTACCCGAACCCGAAAAACGGATAATTTTTCGGGTCGTCTGGGTTTAGACCCGGTGACCCGATTGACCCAATTGATCCGGTAAACCGATTAACCCGATTGATTTATAATTATATATGATTAATTTTTTTTATGAAGATTCCAATTTATAACATTTTATAATTACAATCACTTGATCTTTCATTTTCAAATCAACTTTTATATTTATTTGTATTGTACAATACTCTCTTCGATCGATAATATTTGATTTTTAAGAAGATAAAAACATTAAAATATTAAAACAATTCTATGCTTAATACTAATTGCATTAAATTATTTATTTTTAAAAAATTATTTAAAAATTTGATATTTTAGATATTTTTAAATTTTATTAAAAATTACAAGAAATGGTAAAAATAAAATATTTTAGATCAAATATAGTATATAATTACAAGCGCTAGAATTTAAGAACCACGTCTTTAATTTTAGCATTTTAAAATTATCACAAAATTACCAAATCGTGAATTTTTTAATTTAAAAAATAGAAATTGAAAAACCCGAAATCGACCCGATTTGACCCGAAATCGACCTGATATGACCTGAAATCGGGCCAAACTCGAGTTGAAGTCAACTCGGATCTACACGGGATCTGTTTTACGCGAAACCTGAAATGACCAAATTTGGGGGCATTTTCGTCTTTTACTTTTAAGTTGAATTTAAAGAAAAATGGGAGGATGGGTGGTTACTTGCAAACAATTTGTTATAAGGGGTGGTTAAGTGAAATTTTTTTAATAAGGGGTGGTTAATTGCAAACAAAGGTGAGTACAGGGTGGTTAAGTGAAACTTTTTGAATAAGGGGTGGTTAATTGCAAACAAAGGTGAATAAAGGGTGGTTTTATGCATTTTCGCAAAAAAAAAAAGCAGTTTACTCAACAGTTATACATACCGACTACGAAATGGGCCAAAATTCAAACAGGGCAACACCCGAGGACCTAATTGTTCTACTACGCTCTAGGTCTGGGCCCATATATTCCGCCGCATCCTCCCTCCCAAACGAATTCCAGCCTCCGGAAACCCTAATCCCCCATCCAACCCCTCCTCTCGTGTATAAATTCTCCGCCTTTCCTTGTCATACGTCACACCCCCTCTCCGCCTTATTCCTATCCCTGTCTCCGATACATCATCTGTCTTCCTCCAGTGTCTATTCATTCCTTCTCTTTGATGCTGTTTTCTGTATGCTTTCAGCTTTCCATTTCAATAGAAATCAAACACTTGAAGAGGTAAATATATAGAATTGTAATTTTGGTTTCGATTTTCTCTATATTGTACTTTTAGTTTCGATTTTCTATATATTTACCTCTTTAAGAGATTGGTTTCGATTATCTCTTCCCCTGTGCATTGGTTGATGACGATGAATTTGAAAGGCTAGTTTCTCAAGAAACATTCGCAGTTGCCGCCTGAGAGCTTTCGCCTTTGCCGAGGCTTGAGAGCTTCTGCTACTTTAATTCCTTCCTTGGATATCTGAGACCTTCAATTTCTTCTATTTCCAATGATATTTTTAATCGATTTTAAAGATTGATTTTCCACAAATTCAGGGATCAATTCAACATCGGCTTTCAATTTCGAATTGATTAGGTTTTTTATTAATGTATTTGTGCTCTGAATCAAGTATTAATCTTTTTATTTTACTTTATTAAAAGGGTGATTGGTGAGAGATCGATGATGATAGATTTTAAGGCTTGTTTCTCATGAGAACATTCGCAGTTGCCGCCTAAGAGCTTTCGCCTTTGCCGAGGCTTGAGAGCTTGTGCTGTTTTAATCTTCCTTGGATGTCTGAGATCCCTCCGAAGTTAGATATAAGATTTGATCTTTGTCAATATGATTTTTTTTGTTTAAATTATATGTTAAAAGAGAAATTGAAAGTAAGAGAGGCCGGTGATGATAAATTGAAAGGGTTGTTTCTCAAGAGACATTCGCAGTTGCCGCCTGAGAGCTTTCGCCTTCGCCTGGCTTGAGAGCTTGTGCTGCTCCTATCCTTCCTTGGATGTCTGAGGCCCTCGTCTACCTGTTTTTGTTTGTCTTTGCCACTTTAAATTATATATATTTATCTGAATCCCAATTCGTCATTTATTTAATCTTCTTCATAACCTGATCCCTAATTTTTGTATTATCTTCAATGGCAACTTTTAGGCTATTCATTCTATTTTAGGCTATTCTTTCCATTGACGAAATCATCTTCAGTGGCAACTTTTAGGCAATTCGGAGTTTTTTTTAGATAGTTTTTTTTTATTTAGATCTACTATGACATACACGAACATAAAGAATGTCATTCTATTTTAACTCATTTCATGAAAAACTAAGCTCAGTAGTCAGTACTGCTAAGCCTTGATTTGAGCTTGCATCCTCCATGTCGTCCAAACCACCGATTTGAGCTTGTATCCTCCTTCATGTCGTCCAAACCACTGCCCCGATGAGAATGGGGGCAGTGATTACAAAGGGATCCTAGGTAGTCACTGCAGCCGCATCATTGTTTATTCTTATACTCTGTAAATCTAACATCTGGGAGGCAGTAATGTGCATAGACCCTAGTGTCCTCAAGGACACATCTTGGTTGGTTGATGTTCCAGCAAGCCTCTGCCATCATGGTGACCCTAGCTTGCTTGAATATGTGCTTCGGATAATTATCTTGATAAAAATGAAAATTAAACTCTGACACCGCCCCTACCCATGCTTGGGACTAGCTCCCATATTTTGCTCGTTGCTTTACACTCGAACATGATGTGCATGATTGACTCCTTGTATAGGTCAATCCAAATCTCTGACACCGCCCTTACAATTCACTCTTACATGTAAGGTGCCCCAACAAGCCTGTCATACGAAATTGCGAACTCAAGGTATCACCAGGACTCTCCACACAACCTTCTAGAGCTTTGACTCTCCCTTCCGTCCGATGTTTGCTTACTCCCTTCCTCCCTTCATCGCCTCCCCCATAATGAGATGATCAGTTGTCCTTTATGGAATTTCCATCTGTTGTATCATAGTATATTACCAAGCGAGAGAATCTTCTGTCATCAAATCAACCAAATGAATCCCAAGATAACCTCTGCATCACAAGGTAGAACGTTTGATGCAATAATAAGGTTGTCCTAGCTATAACTTTATCCCCTTGTCCCTCTGCATCGCAAGGCAAGAACATTTGATGCAATAATAAGGTTGTCCTAGCAGCAACTTTATCTCCTTGTCTCCTTACCCTATCAATGAAGTCGAGCATCTTCAACAAAAACTTATATTTTCCAAGAGGGCTAACTTGAATGCCTCCATGTCTCGGAATCAATAGCTACACATGTCTTTTGAGAAGCTCAATCTTTTTTAGTGCATCTCTTTATCCCTTTCTTCACCTCTCCCCCTATTAGGCACACATCATCTTCTTGATCTCTTTGGACATGTAGCTGGACTTCAAAAAGCATGACAGTGCACATTGAAATTTCTTGGATAATAATTGACTTGAGCAACCTGTCCTTTTTGATCCTAGATAACGTCCTTTCCTTCCATCCATTCAGAATCTTCCAAATCCAATTTCGAACTCCACTAAAAATAAAAACTCCGACTTTGCAAAGATAACTCCGACTTCCAAATCCTATCCCCTAGTATTTTCCACTTCAATCACATAGGCCTCCGTATTCTCACTGGCATCCACACCTACATTCTTCAGAGATGTTATCATATGCAAAAAAAAAAAAAAAAAGTAGGCCATTGTCGGTTCCATGGAGCAATCTTGATTCCCTGCCATCACCCATCCTCCTCACTTTTCCTTATTAAACCAAAAAAAAAGTCTCAGCGCACGATAAAAGAGGTAAGTGGAAAGAGGATTACCTTGCCCGAGTCCTCTTTTCGACATAAATGCCTAGGATAAAGATCCTCTTATTAGAGTTGAAAACGAGACAATCATCCCACATCTCATCACCATCTTCCTCCATTCCTGATGGAAACCCATCTTGGCCTTACATTGATATAGAAAACTCCACTCTAACCTATCATTGGCCTTGACCATATCCAATTTGAGTGCCATGAAACCCTTCTTCCCCCTTTTTTTTGTTTGTAGTGGAAAATCTCAAAAGCCAACAAAACATTGTCGTTTATAAGCCTCCCAAGCATGAATGCTCTCTAACTCGAAAATATGACCTTTTAAGACACACATTCAAACGGTCGGTTAACATCTTTGAGATGATCTTATGAATAAATTACATAAACCTTAATAAAAAAAAGGCGATGTGACTTTGGAGTAAAAACAATGAATTTAAGGTTAAGATCATCCCTGAATGGGCATTGACTATGATATCTAAAATGAATTTGGTGCCCTCAAGTCCCATTTTATGCCAGTATCGTCGGTAAAACCATGCTGACATATCATCCCATCCTGAAGATTTTGTGAGATGCATACAAAAAGGGGTGGATTTTACCTTTGAACTAGAGAACAAATGTAGGAGCTCAAGATTATCCTCCTTCAATATTATAACCAAAATTCCATGAGATGTTGAATACAGGAGTGCGCTAAGATTTTGATTTGAACAATTTCTTGAAGTAATCTACTGCCACTTTTTCCATAACATCCTAAGTTCTCCACTTCACTCCCTCATCATCCACCAACCTAGTTAAGGAATTTCTCCTTTCCTTACCATTTTCTTTTGATGAACAAAATTTGAGTTTTGTCACCCCTCCAGACCTCATTAGATTTTTCCCGATGGTATGATACACAACTCCTCTTCCTCTGTAATATCTCCTATTCCCTCTTTAACTCTCTTCTGCACTTCAACATCATACCGGACATGCCCATCTTATGCATCTACCTCAATTGCTTTCTCACCTTCCTAAGATTTTTTAAAATGTTCACGAACATTATTATGTTCCAATTCTTAAGGCCCTCGATACACTCCGTGATAGCTCACATTTAGATTGTAGTAATATGCCATATTTAGTTTAGTTCAGTTGTATATTGCATACATTCTAGTTAGGATTTGCATTCTACTATTGTTATGGTGGAGTCGGATTTTGCATTTGTTTAGTGGTGATTTCAGGAATTCATAAATCCAACGTACATTAAGGACCAATACATGCTAGGAAAAGTACCAATTTGGGAGCTAAAGAAGTGATACGTTTGGGATACCCGATCCTTTGCCCGTGGGCTCAAGATCAAGAACCACACCGTATATTTTCCCGATCTTGCAATGCTCTTCCAATATCTCCTAATTGAACAATTAAAAAAACTAATTAAGTAAACTAATTATAGCGACGAAAAAGAACTTAGAAAATTTAAATCAAACTAAAAGCGACGAAAGGGAAAGCGAGGGAAGCAGCAGCGCTCGCGAAGGATCTCGGGCACACAGGCGTGGAGCCTCAGGGTGTGCAGGAGTGCCGGGTGCAGTGTCGGATGCGCTTCGCTGGAAGCAAGAGCGCTGTCGAGCAAGCCTGCGAGTGCGAGCGAGAGCGAAGGCGAGTAGTGGAGCGAGAGCGACTCCGAAGGTGCCGGTTGGGAAAGCGCTTTTTGCTAGAGGGGTCGAGGATGCGGAGCGAGAGCGCCAGGCGCCCAACGCCGGGGAGCCGAAGCTGAAGCCTTTGCGCCTTAGGCCTTCTTCCTTGATGCGACGAATTGGGTTGTGTTTGGCTTAGGGTTTTGGTCGATCAAGAACTCGATGGTGATGGTAATGGTGTTGGCCGAATGGAAGATAGAACACAAGAGCAAGATAGCTTTTTGGGATTGAAATCGAAGAACCCTTTAATCCATAAAGGGGTTCCTCAATTCTATTCAATCTGATTAATTCAAAGTACATGTGTTTGTTTAAATAGAAAATCTACGGAAGATCTAACCAATCCTTCTTTGCAAAGGAAAGGGGTTTGGATAGATATAATTTATCTATAGATAATTGAAACAATCCTAAGATAAGTAATTCCTAAATAAGATAGAAATTGAATAACTTGACGTACAAGAATTAATCTAGAAGAGATATAATCCTTGTAACTTATTAATTCTACTTACATAAAATAACACTAATTAATTAATGGACTAAACAACTCGGCCCACAAGGTGGTACTCGGCCAAGCCCAAACGTCCACTCGACACATGTGTTGGACCACTCGACAAAGGCACATGTCGAGTGTGTGTTGAGTACACGCCGAGTTCAAGGGGGGTGGTGTCAAGTCTGCATGAGCTTGGTTTGAGGACGAAATCTCTTCTCTTGCTCTGGCTGTGTAGCCTTGAGCCAAGTGATCCAGGGTGGCCTGAACCCTTGCTCCATCGTTCCTTGGTAATGGATAAGAAGGGCTTTGGTTGCATCTTGAATCTTCTTTCCCCTTCCACGAGTGATAGGGCCATCGAATGGAACCTTCATATTGTCCTCAATGTCACCAAGAGTCATCGATAATTGCACTGCATCATTCTTTTCCACTTGACTTCGATTTGTCCTCAAATCGTCGTGACGTCGTCAGAGTCATCGTCAGGCATGAACAAGGATAGATCGACGACGTTGAATGTAGAATGGACGTTGTACTTATCGGCAGGGAGATCCAGCTTGTATGCATTAGGACCCATCTTCTGAACCACTCTGAATGGTCCATCTCCCTTGGGGTCCAACTTAGATTTACGTTGTTGCGAAAACCGTTCTTTCCTGAGATGCAGCCATACCAGACCACCAACGTTGAACTGCACATCCTTGCGATGCTTGTCCTTCGCGGCCTTTGCACATTCTTCCTTTCCAGCTGCGCTTTGGTACGCTCATGCAAGCGTTTGAGTGGCCTTTGCGCACTCTTTTTCCTTGAGTGGCCGAGGCATCATGTCCACTGGAGTCAGTGGGTTTCGACCATAAACAACTTCGAAGGGGGTCTGTTTTGTTGTAGAGTGCCTAGACCTGTTATATGCAAATTCTACAAATGGTAGGCATTCTTCCCACCTCCGGAGGTTAGTTCGCAACATGACTCTAAGGAGAGCCCCAAGAGTTCTATTTGTAATCTTAGTTTGGCCATCAGTTTGTGGGTGACAAGAAGTAGAAAATAGCAATTTTGTACCAAACTTAGACCATAAAGATTTCCAAAAACAGCTTAAGAATTTAAAGTCATGATCAGAAACTATAGATAAAGGCAATCCATATAAGCGAACAACATCTTTAAAGAATAAGTATGCAACATGAATAACATCATCAGTTTTGTGACATGGGATGAAATGAGCCATTTTTTAAAACATGTCTACAACAACAAAGATAGAATCATTACCCTTAGAAGTTCTAGGCAATCCTACAATAAAATCCATAGAAACATCTTCCTATGGTGCATTAGCAATAGGCAAAGGTTGATATAGACCATTAGAGTTGGATTTCGATTTGGCCTTAGCACAAGAGACACAACTTTTGACAAATCTAAGCACATAATTAGACATTTTAGGCCAAAAGTAATGTTCCTTAAGTCCAGATATGATTTTTTCGAAACCCCCATGTCCCCTAGATTCATGACTTTCTTAAGTTAGCAATCGTCGAATAGAAGAAGATGGGATAAAAAGCTTGCCCATCTTATACAAATAACCATTATCAAGAAAATATGAATCAACTTCACCTTTTGGCACACATTGAGCATATATATGTTTAAAGAAACTATCAGAAGCATACATTTCCTTTATTAAAGCAAAACCCAAAACATGTGCATCCATATGGTTTAGGAGGACATATCTGCGTGATAGCGTGTCTGCGACCACATTATCCTTTCCCTTTTTGTGGTGAACCACATAAGAAAAGGTCTACAGAAACTCCACCCATCGAGCAAGTCGCCTGCTGAGCACTGCTTGTCCTTTGAGGTATTTTAGAGTTTCATGATCTGAATGAATCACAAACTCCTTAGGCCAGAGGTAGTGTTGCCATGTCCGTAAGCAGCGAACCAGCGCGAACAACTCCTTGTCATAGGTAGAATAGTTGAGCTTTATGGAGCCCAACTTCTCTCTAAAATAGGCCATGGGGCGCCTATTTTGAAGAAGAACTCCACCGATGCCTGTGGCAGAAGCATCACACTCGAGCTCGAACGGTCGTTGGAAGTCGGGTAGTTGCAGAACAGAGGCATGGGTGAGGCGATCCTTGAGAGCGTTGAATGCCCTCTGATGTGCGTCAGTCCAGCGAAATGTCACATCCTTCTTGGTCAGCTCATGGGGAGGGGGGCGACAACAGTGCTGGAGTACTTGACGAAGCGTCGGTAGAAGCCAACAAGGCCTAGAATTGAGCGGACATGGGTAGGAGTCTGGGGTTGGGACCACTCCTGAATAACGCGAACCTTCTTCTCAACCACCTTTAATCCAGATGCAGATACTCCAAAACCAAGGAAAATGGTAGACTCGGATGCAAAAGAACATTTCTTTAAATTGGCATATAATTTCTCTTTTCTAAGTCAATCTAAAACCAATTTTAAATGACTAAGGTGATCATGTAGCTTCTTGCTATAGATTAATATATCGTCAAAGTATACAATGATAAATTTTCCTAAGTATCTCCTAAGTACATGGTTCATAAGCCTCATAAAAGTAGAAGGAGCATTTGTTAACTCAAAAGGCATTACTAACCATTCATATAAGCCATACTTAGTTTTAAAAGCCATTTTCCATTCATCTCCCTCTTTCATCCTAATTTGATGATATCCACTTCTAAGGTCAATTTTAGAGAAAATACAAGCACCATGAAGTTCATCAAGCAAATCATCTAAATGAGGAATAAGGTGATGATACTTAACCGATATTTGGTTGATTGCGCGGCAATCAACATACATGCGCCAGGAACCATCCTTCTTTGGAACCAAGATGACAAGCACGACAAAGGGTGAGAGGCTTTCGCGAACAAAGACCTTATCCATCAACTTCGTGACTTGGCGTTGCAGCTCCTTTGTCTCCTCGGGACTAGCTCTATAGGCGGCGTGATTAGACAAGGTTGCGCCAGGGACGAAGTCAATCTGATGCTCAATCCCTCGAACAGGCGGCAATCCTTGTGGTAGAGCAGCTGGAAGAACATCTAGATAATCATGCAGCAGAGCAGAAATAGGTGCAAGAATTTGACTCAAATCCACAACATTTAACAATACCTCTTTCATTACCAATAGGATATGAGGTCGATGTGCATTCCAGGTGACGGTATCTTTCTGTAGTTGAGAGACCAGGGAGAGGCGTTCAACTGAACCCTGAAGCAAAGAATGGGAGGGAGGTGTTGATGCCGAGTGGGAAGGGGCTGGCGCCGAGGGGGCCTTGGGTGCGGGGCTGGGGGCCGCGGGGGCGGTGTGTGCAGCCGGTCCACCTTGGTCCTTCTCCTTCCTCTGGGCATCCTTCTGAGCGTCTGTTGCTCTGTGTCCGGGCGGAGCTCCGGTTCTTGCTTCTTGATTTTCTCCCGAAATGGTTCCATATTCTGCAATATTAAAACAGAAACTTATGTAGATCTCCATTTCTGACAAATAAACATAAACTACATAAATTTGACATATTCCCAACCCGAAATATGCAAAATGTAAAGAACATGGAACTAAAATATGCATAAAATCATGGCTACTTTAGAGACATCAAAACAGCTTGAGGTGAAAGGGGTAGGAGAGTAACTCTCCTCATGTGAAAGGGGTAGGAGAGTAACTCTCCTGTTCCTTCAAAACAGAAACTTATGTTGTTTCTTGCGAACCTGTTCCTTGTGAACCTGTTCCTTCAAAACAGCTTGAGGTGAAAGGGGTAGGAGAGTAACTCTCCTCATGTAAAGACCAAGAAATTTTATAATATTAAATTATTAAAATAGTGATTATAATCTTTCTGATTTCTAAGATTTGAGAGGTTTGGAATTTCCGTCATTGAGCTATTGGTTTTATTCTAAATATTTCAAAACGAGTTACGGCATTATTTAGTTTGAAAATTTAAAATATGCTTTATCCCGCTTACATATGTGAAAATTTAAAATAATATTTGGAGTTCTCTATTAAGTTCGGAATTGAAAATTTGAAAGTCTTTTTAGTTGGATTGGATAAGGTCGAGAGAGTGGGATTCGGGATATTTTTTCGGGTATTTGAAATTTTATTTTGGAGACCCCTTGGGTGTTTGTTCTTACCTCCCTCCCACTCGGATTTGTAGCCAACAAAACTCCCTCTTGCTACCTTGTGACCAACAAGATGCAGCTGTCCCTTTTGTGATTTTGTCCTCTTCCTCTTGTTCTTATCTGATAGATCAGCAAGTAGTCTCCCCTCATTTCTTTTGCCTTCGTAACCCTACTCTTTTCCCTTCTTTTGGTATGATTTCACCCACTACACCTGCCCTCCCCCAACCTCAATTTCAGGCTCTGCAACATCCCTCCTTTCATATTAAGCTCCAAAAACAGCCTCCCTTGGTTCTCTGAAAATGCAGACAGACTTCCTCCTCTTTTTCATTTGAATTCCAAACCCACACAATCCTCTTGGCTCTCTCCTCCTACTTGTACTGAGCCTTGTCGCCGCCAAGTATCACCAACATTCCCTCCTCCTTGGTCGCCAGGGAGCGCCACCTCCGAGCGCTGTCACGAGCACCATAGAAGCCGTCCGCTCCTCTGTTTCGGAGCCACCCTCCAGCAGCTCTCTCCTTCTCTTTCCCGTCAAGCCCAGCAACAACTCTGCACTGCTCCGATGTCCGAAGACGCCCAGAAACCGCCCAGGAGCAGCCCAGCGCCGCTGCGCCACCCTTTTCCTCCTTCTTCTTCCCTGTTCCGTCCTCCTCAAGATCGGTGATGACTCTCCCTCTCGTTTTCGATCAATTCTCCCTTAAAGGTCCTCTTTTAATTACTCACCTCTCGTCCTAGGCCAAGATCTATGCATATCCGTCTCCGACGAGCCCAATCGTGTCTCCGGCGAGCATTCTCGGTGAAGACTTCGAGCCCTCGGTGAGATTCCTCTTCCTTTCTCCTTACTTTCGCTTTGCTATTTCCATGTGAAATGTTGTCGGGGAGGGTTTCCGTTCAGATTGAGGGTGGTCGGGTTAAGGACGGGGCTCCGGCGAGGCCTGGGTTTCTCCTATTCATCTTCGTCGGTTTCCCGTTCGTGAGCGGCAGAGAGCTCTGTTGAGAGGTGAGGGACGGGTCTCCTTTCTTTCCTTTCTTTTGTTTGGCCGGGTTTGAGCTTTAGCTTCGATGGATCCGGGTATATCTTCCGGATTAAATCATATTTTTAATGGGTTTCAGTGGGGAGAGGGTAATAACCGGATCCCATTTCTTTCTTTTCTTCTATTGGGCTCGGGTTTAGGCCTTGAAATCGGGTAAGGGTTGGGCCTGTTGGGTTATGTCTTTCATTATATTATTATGTCTTACCCCATGTGTTTTGATGATTATACATATATATGTTATCTTACAAGATAGGCGGTTACTTAATTGTATTTTTATTTTGTGTATTAAATTCTGATTTTATGGAAGCAATTCTGAAATTATTTTATAAAGGGATTTTGGCCAGACATGATTTAAGAATTGTTTTGAAAGTTAGTTGACTTAATTTGGGATTTAAGAGTTTGAAAAATATGGTTGGTACGATTTTATCAATGAGCTTGATTGGAAGTAAATGATTTTGTTTGATGTTGATCGTAGCGGAAAGGTTTTGGAAAAATAATTTTACTATCGATTGGTTTTGAAGATGTTGAGAACTTGAGTATCGTGTGTATGAATGTTGGACCGGTAGCTTATGGAAATGGCTTGATGATAGGTGTGTATTGCTTTGGAATTGCAATTGGGCCCTGCTTACGTTATTTTGTTATTCTGCATCTTCAGGTATGTTCCCTAGGGGGCTTACTCAGGTTGGACATTCATGCTTGTTGTTGCATTTTATGTTAGGTGTTGCATATGCATAAAAGCATCCCATGTAGTATCATGCTAGGATTGCATTGAACTGAGCATGTGGTTACTATGTGTGTTTGAAACAGAACGGCCGTTATCTGTGATAGTCCTAGAGTCTTTGTTAGGGTTATAGGACGACCTAGTCCCATCGGGTCCCATCCTGAGTCAATCGAGCCATGAAACTTCCTTATATTATGAGATGCCTGTGGGCTTTATTGTGGAGCGGGTTGGGGATGCGTGCCGCCCGATAATAATGGAATGCATTCACGAGCTGGCCAGTCTCCGCCCTATCGGAAGGGGGTGGAGGTAGGAGAGGGATATGCCACTTGGCATTGTCTTGGACCCTTTACAATATTTTTTACACATTATTATGACTAGGAGCATGCTAGTGTGTTTGACTTTCGTACTGCATTAGAGCATCTTTATTAAGTATAGCACATACTATGTGGCCTCAGCGAGGACTGCCGGTCCCGCATGAGTGGCTCAATTTGACTCCTTTCCCCGTTTTTCTTTTAAAGGTATTTTCTGCAGATTTGAGTGCTCGATGTCTATATGACGGGGTTTTCCTTTTTGCGAATCGAAGAATCTGGCTAATATCCTAAATTAGTAAAAGGGTAATTACTCACTCATGATTTGGTTTTGACCGGCTCTGCTATGGCACTTGTATCTTTACTTTGCTTCCGCTTTACTTCCGTTTGAAATGGATTCCGCGACATAGTCTTAGGACGGGTTAAGGGTACCCAACGGCCCTTCGAGATTTTAGGGTTTGAAATCCCTCTTTCTACTAATCTTAAAATGAGTTCGAAACCTCGACTCGTACCTGGATTGCAAGATCCGAACAAGGGGTTTTATCCCTTGAAACGTAACCCAGAAATCTTAATTCTGGGCCGTTACAAAGATGGTATCAGAGCCGAGGTTGTGCAATTCGGGTACACAAGGGTCGAGTGTATGTTTTGGAAAACCGTCCATGAATTTCATATGATTTGAAAGTGTTTTAAAGGGGCAAAATGAACTTAAGATGCCTAACCGAAATTGGACTAAGTAATGAACTCGAATTGTAATAAAAGAGGAAAACCGACTAAACGGGGACACGAATGGGTAGTAACGGCGCTAGATCACCCCTACTGGGTGTAGTTGGGAACGGTAGGCAAAATATCAGCTTGTTCTTTACATATGGGTTGGGAGACTCCAATGAGATCATTATGAGTGTTATTAACTGATTATGTGTTGAATGCTTGCTGTGCTAGAGATCTGATTTGGTATGCCTAACAATGAGTTGTGTATTGACTGATCTGTGCAAACGGGATAGTGGGAGTACCCTTATTTCCGTGTGGTCAAACTCAGCTTGTGTGGAACAACCCCTTCTACTATGTTAACCCCTTGACGGTTCTATCGAGCCTTTCTCTCGGATGTAAGAGTCTTCCACGGGGATTGGTTTGTAAACACATTGTCTTCGGGAGATATGAGTGGATATGAGGTTTGTTTGAGTGATTATTAGAATATGGTCCTTGACGTAATTCCGAGTTAAAGAGTAAGGTGTTTATGGGGCTGTCCTTCTCTATTCTTATGACGATCAACCAGTGTCTTCTTGCCACAAAGAGTCATACCAGAGTCCCACGGGAAAGAGGGGTGATAAGTCAGTCGGAAAAAGTCAATGGTTTCCCTTAGGGATCTCTGTCCGGTTGTAATGGTGACTCTCTCTAAATTACATGACATGATTTTATAATCCCCCGCATGTACCTTGCCAATGATCATTACTAAGAAGCTTCTCATGATATGCCTTGCCTTCTGTCATGGTTTTATTGTTTAAGTTCATGTTGTGGTTAGTTACCTTGCTCAAGTCTCGTGTTGTGTCTTGCCTTATATCATGACTATTTGTTGTTATAGCATGTTCACCTGGCTTGTTGACCGTATGATCGATTGGAAGCATGAACCATATGATATGAACCTACACGATCGTTATCTCCTCTTGAATTAGGTTCATGATAGTGTGATCAATTCCTCTTTGTATGAATGTTGATAGATGATCATCTTAGCATGTTGGATGATGACATGTCAATGCCTATTATCCCTTTTGTGACAATAATCAATAGAATGCCCGTTTGTTATGTATACATCAGGTTAATTATTATTGCTTACTCTACAATTTATATTCTGTTGTGATACTTGCACTGAATTGGGATTATGTTGGTGTAAATGAGTCTTGATAAATGTATGTTTTATCCAGTATGTGTTGGTTTGAACTCATGTTCCCGTGTTCCAGCTATATTGCACTGTTGCTTAAACTCGTAGTATACATCGTAAAACCTTCCTCATGCTTCTATATTGTTGGAATGTGATTGAATTGATTTCTTACGTGACGTCATGATTAGCTGAATGCATGAGATTTTAGGGTTTGAAATCCCTCTTTCTACTAATCTTAAAATGAGTTCGAAACCTCGACCCGTACCTGGATTGCAAGATCCGAACAAGGGGTTTTATCCCTTGAAACGTAACCCGAAAATCATAATTCTGGGCCGTTACACCTCCTATCAAAGGTGAAGGCATATGTATTCGCACGACTATCATGAATAACAGAACGATCATATAACCAAGGACGGCCTAGCAAAATATGACTACAATCCATTCGAGCAACATCACATAACACTTTATCATGATATGATCCAATAGAAAAATAAAATAAACATTGTTTGGTGACCATTATATCAGATCCATCATCAGTAATGCCATTTAAACCATAGTGAGTAGCTCTAGGAGTTGTAGTTAAATGGAGGAAATCCACTACCTTTTCATTGATGAGATTGCGGCAACTCCCACCGCCGATGATGACGCTTAAGGTAGCCTCGCGAACCACACACTTGGTGTGGAAGATATTCTCCCTTTGAACAGCCATGGGAGACTCTTGAATGTGTACACTACTAAAAAAACAGGAAATAGCTACAGATGGTTAGCCACGGATTATATGCGATCATGTATTCGTGGCCATTAGCGATGACATTGGCCACGACTGTTCCTGATCGTGGCTATATTCGTGGCTAATACTCATCCTGGTATGATATGCCAAAACATTCGTGGCTATTAGCAACGACCTACATGCCCGTAGCTGATTTCGTGGCTCAATATGTGTTAGTGTCAGTAAATAGCCACGAACGTAGCCACGATTAGGATTGTCGTGGCTGTTTCTGACGCTAATATGACCACAACACAATATCCGTCGCTAAATCCATGGCTATTAATCATCGGAAATCAAATGAACATATGTGGTGAATGGGCCTTGGGTCACTAATTGTAGGCGGGCCGGATATATATCATGAATGGGCTATCTAATTACACTCAATCCGTGGCTAAATCCGGGTACAAACCCTCCCAAAATTTTTGGGCTCGGCCCATTAGAAGCTACTGAAAGCCCAATTATCTTATTGCAGCCCATTGAATGAATTGGTGATTTAGCAACGATTGAATCCGTTGCTAAATCCATGGCTAAATCAGCCCAAATATGACTATGTTTTACCCGATTAGCCCATTGACGGGCCCAAATATGCCTATGAATATTTTTTATAAAAATTAACAAGTGTTGAAAAAATTATATATTAACTAATTAATAAATTCTTATGAGAATATTATAAGGGTATGTTTTGAGGAAAACTCATATAAGTGACTAATAAATGTTTAATAAAACATTATATTAAGTAATAAATTCTTATTAAAACACTATAAGAGTATGTTTTGAGGAAAATTGATATAAGTTACTAATAAATATTTAATAAAACCTTATATTGACTAATAAATTCTTATTAGAATATTATAAGGGTGTTTTGAGGAAAACTCATGTAAGTGTCTAATAAATGTTTAATAAAAAATTATAGTAAGTAATAAATTCTTATTAGAATAATATAAGTGTTTGTTTTGAGGAAAACTCATATAAGTAATTCATAACAGTTCAATAAGATCTTATATTAACTAATAAATTCTTATTAGAATATTATAAGTATGTATTTTGAGAAAGCTGATATAAGTGCCAAATAAATGTTTAATAAAACATTATATTAAGTAATAAATTCTTATTATAATACTATAAGGTTATGTTTTAAGGAAAACTCATATAAGTAACTAATAAAACCTTATATTAACTAATAAATTATTATTAGAATACTCTAAGAGTATGTTTTGAGTAAAATTCATATAAGTAACTAATAAAACCTTATATTAACTAATAAATTCTTATTAGAATACTCTAAGAGTATATTTTGAGTAAAACTCGTATAAGTAGATAATAAACCTTATATTAAGTAATAAATTCTTATTATAATACTATAAGGTTATGTTTTGAGTAAAACTCATATAAGTAACTAATAAAACCTTAAATTAACTAATAAATTCTTATTAGAATACTCTAAGAGTATGTTTTGAGTAAAACTCATATAAGTAGCTAATAAAACCTTATATTGAGTAATAAATGCTTATTATAATACTATAAGGGTATGTTTTGAGTAAAATTCATATAAGTAACTAACGAGTGTTGAATAAAACTTTATATTAAGTAACAAATTCTTATTAGAATAAAATAAGGTTATGTTTTTTGGAAAACTCATATGAAACTAATAAGTGTTGAATAAAACCTTAGATTAAGTAATAAATTCTTATTAGAATACTATAAGGTTATGTTTTGAGGAAAACTCATATAAGTAACTAATAAGTGTTGAACAAAACCTTATATTAAGTAATAAATTCTTATTAGAATACTATAAAAGTATGTTTTGAGGAAAATTGATATAAGTTACTAATAAATGTTTAATAAAACCTTATATTGACTAATAAAATCTTATTAGAATATTATAAGGGCGTTTTGAGGAAAACTCATGTAAGTGTCTAATAAATGTTTAATAAAACATTATAGTAAGTAATAAATTCTCATTAGAATACTATAAGGGTTTGTTTTGAGGAAAACTCATATAAGTAACTAATAAAACCTTATATTAACTAATAAATTCTTATTAGAATACTCTAAGAGTATGTTTTGAGTAAAACGCATTTAAGTAACTAATAAAACCTTATATTAACTAATAAATTCTTATTAGAATACTCTAAGAGTATGTTTTGAGTAAAACTCATATAAGTAGCTAATAAAATCATATATTAAGTAATAAATTCTTATTATAATACTATAAGGTTATGTTTTGAGGAAAACTCATATAAGTAACTAATAAAACCTTATATTAACTAATAAATTCTTATTGGAATACTCTAAGAGTATGTTTTGAGTAAAACTCATAAAAGTAACTAATAAAACCTTATATTAACTAATAAATTCTTATTAGAATACTCTAAGAGTATATTTTGAGTAAAAATCATATAAGTAGCTAATAAAACCTTATATTAAGTAATAAATTCTTATTATAATACTATAAGGTTATGTTTTGAGTAAAACTCATATAAGTAGCTAATAAAGCTTTATATTAATTAACTAATAAATTCTTATTAGAATACTCTAAGAGTATGTTTTGAGTAAAACCTATATAAGTAACTAATAAAACCTTATATTAAGTAATAAAGGCTTATTATAATACTATAAGGATATGTTTTGAGTAAAGTTCATATAAATAACTAACGAGTGTTGAATAAAACTTTATATTAAGTAACAAATTATTATAAAACCTATAATTTAGTTAACATAATCCTCATCTTTTAACCACATCAAGCTAATTTTTTCATCCGGTCCATATTTTAAAAATAATTTATATCAATAGCTGTATTCTACTCATTAAAATGCAAATTTGATTGGATTCAATCTCTTGATCAAATTTCCCGCAATATGGTGGGTGGCCCGCAATATGGTGGGTGGTGTTATGGAAATCGATCGAAGGGGAAAAAATACTTAATAATGTGACAATACACTTCATTAAAATAAATAAAAATTTGGAAATGGATACAAATTTGTATATAACTATATAGCTCAACCTTATATCTTAATTACTCAGAAAACTTTTTTTTTTTATCAAATAATCTATCTAATATTTTAATTTTTTTTTAAAGAAAATTGGTTGGAATATGATCAAATAATTTTATATTTATTATCTTTTTTTTTATTTAAGATCATAAATATTGACATTGGATCCATTTTTTAGTCAATTAGTTTTGGACTTTATGTCCGATTTGTAATGTTACATAATTAAAAATTGAAAGTATTTAACAAAACCCCCAAAATAATAATAATAAAATCATTAAAAAATAAACCCATATCAATATAAACTAAATATTATCTCTCAATAAAAAAAATCCATATCAATGAGTGGGTACCAAATACTAGAACAATTATATAAAAAAAAATTGTTCCTTGAATTGCCGTCAAATTTGATGACAAAATTTTACAAAATAAATCTATGTATAATCCTATCTATATATATGTACCACCGTAATTTTTTTTAATTAAGAAATATATGTATAATCCTATCTATATATATACAACCGTATCTTCTTTCAAATTTCACAAAAAATATAAATTAAATATCATTTTATTTATTAAGAAACTGCACAACGGGCGGGTACCGAATATACTAGTTTTCATTAAAATTTGAAAGAGTATTTGACTTTTTAGTTATTTTAAAAGATATCTTAACTTTTATTAGTATGTATATAAAAAAGTGAATATATGTTGAAAAAATTTCTATCGAAATTTTGGCGGAATTGGCGCTGAGTACGGAATTTTGGGCGCTGAGTAAAAAATTTTGGCAGAGTATTTTTATTTTTGAGAGGAAACTTTTCAGACTTTGAAATTTTAGATGGGTGGCCCAAGGTGGGTATAAAGGGGAACTTTATACTTTCTAACCCTAAAGCCCTCTTCCGTCCTGCGCCTCTCCTTCTTCAGCAACGCCTCTCCTTCCGTCCAGTGCCTCTCCTTCAAATTCATCTTGCCTCTCCATGGTTGTCCTCTCTTTCCCATACTTGTACTCCGCCTCTCCATGGCAGACCCTCCATGGTTGTCCTCTCTCTCAACGCCTCTTTTTCCCGTCCTTGTACTCCACCTCTCCATGGCTGTCCTCTACCTCTCCCTCTCTTGTCTTCTGTCGCGCACCCACCATCGAAGACGCCCACCCTTGTTCGTCCTCCTTCCTTCTCGATTCGACCTGTTGAAGAACCTCGCTCAACCTCCGGATGACGGCCTTCTGCAGATGAAGAACCTCGCTCAACCTCCGGATCGAAGAAGCTGCAAAACTTCAGCATATGAAGAACCTCCGGTGACGGCTGGTTTGTAAGTTTTTTCTTTCTCCCCTTCTTTTGCCTGAGAGAGGACCCAATTTTTCGTGTCTGATTGTTTCTCCTCTTCTTCGGTAGATGTTAGTTTTTTTTTCCTCCCCTCTGGATCTGTTGGGATGATTTTTTCTCCCCTCTGTATTCTCCCCATTTTTTGCTTCTTTTCGAATTTTCAATTTCCTAGTCCCTTTTTTCAGTCTGAAAGTGGGCATTGCCCTTGATTCTAAATAAGTCGGGGATTGAATAATATTTTATTTCATCTTACAATGTTGTATTTCATCTTGCAGGCTGCTTCAGGTTATTGGGGTGTCAATTGGTTCAAGGAATGCTATAAACAAGAGTTTGTGTCAACAAGAAATTGGATGTTTTTATTTGTTCATTTGTAGTTTGGGTTTTTTTATATCTAGAATATAATTTTTATTTTTGTACCATATTTATGTATATTTAGAATTTTTATTGCTTTGGATGTATTCATAAAAGTTTTGTACATTTTTAAGTATATAAAACATTACTAATGAAATGAGCAACAACAATAGCAATTAGAAATACTGGCGTTACCAACAACACTAGCAACAACCTTAGCAACAACATTACCAATGAAACAAGCAACAACGATAGAAACAATCATAGCAACGGCTCAGCCACGAAATCAGTAAGGCCCATGACCTATTTGTAGAAACGAATCTAGCTACGAACATAGCCACGAATTCAGCAATGGCCTAATTCCGAAGCTGAATTCGTTGCCTCAGCCACGAAATTCAAATGTCCATCACTAGCCACGGGCTTAGCCACGACCTGACAATTCGTTGCTAAATCCATTGCTAAATAGCCGTCGCCATTAGTCACGAGGCAAATGGCTACGAATGGCACACCCGTGGCTATTTCCGTAGCTAAACCGGTTAGCCACGGTCATTCGTGGCCAATGCCGTTGCTATTTTTCGTAGCTATTTCCTGCGTTTTTAGTAGTGAGCGGACATGGGTAGGAGTATGGGGTTGGGACCACTTATGAATAGCGCGAACCTTCTCTTCAACCACCTTTAATCCAGATGCAGATACTCCAAAACCAAGGAAAATGGTAGACTCGGATGCAAAAGAACATTTCTTTAAATTGGCATATAATTTCTCTTTTCTAAGACAATCAAAAACCAATTTTAAATGACTAAGGTGATCATGCAGGTTCTTGCTATAGATTAATATATCATCAAAGTATACAACGACAAATTTTCCTAAGTATCTTCTAAGTACATGGTTCATAAGCCTCATAAAAGTAGAAGGAGCATTTGTTAACTCAAAAGGCATTACTAACCATTCATATAAGCCATACTTAGTTTTAAAAGCCGTTTTTCATTCATCTCCCTCTTTCATCCTAATTTGATGATTTTCACTTCTAAGGTCAATTTTAGAGAAAATACAAGCACCATGAAGTTCGTCAAGTAAATCATCTAAACGAGGAATAAGGTGATGATACTTAACCGATATTTGGTTGATTGCGCGGCAATCAACACACATGCGCCAGAAGCCATCCTTCTTTGGAACCAAGATGACAGGCACGACACAGGGTGAGAGGCTTTCACGAAAAAAGACCTTATCCATCAACTTCGTGACTTGGCATTGCAGCTCCTTTGTCTCCTCAGGACTAGCTCTATATGCGGCGTGATTAGACAAGGCTGCGCCAGGGACGAAGTCAATCTGATGCTCAATCCCTCGAACAGGCGGCAATCCTTGTGGTAGATCAGCTGGAAGGACATCTAGATAATCCTGCAGCATAGTAGAAATAGGTGCAAGAATTTGACTCAAATCCACAACATTTAACAATACCTCTTTCATTACCAATAGGATGTGAGGTCGATATGCAATCCAGGTGACGGTCTCTTTCTGTAGTTGAGAGACCAGGGAGAGGCGTTCAACAGAACCCTGAAGCGAAGAATGGGAGGGAGGTGTTGATGCCGAGTGGGAAGGGGTTGGCGTCGAGGGGGCCGCGGGTGCGGTGCCAGGGGCCGCGGGGGCGGTGTGTGCAGCCGGTCCACCTTGGTCCTTCTCCTTCCTCTGGGCCTTCTTCTGAGTGTCCTGTTGTTGTTTCTTGCGAACCTGTTCCTTCAAAACAGCTTGAGGCAAAAGGGGTAGGAGAGTAACTCTCCTCCCATCAAAGGTGAAGGCATATGTATTCGCACGACTATCATGAATAACAGAACGATCATATAACCAAGGACGGCCTAGCAAAATATGACTACAATCCATTCGAACAACATCACATAACACTTTATCATGATATGATCCAATAGAAAAAGAAACTAAACATTGTTTGATGACCATTATATCAGATCCATCATTAGTAATGCCATTTAAACCATAGTGAGTAGCTCTAGGAGTTTTAGTTAAATGAAGGAAATCCACTACCTATTCATTGATGAGATTGCGGCAACTCCCACCGCTGATGATGACGCTTAAGGTAGCCTCGCGAACCACACACTTGGTGTGGAAGATATTCTCCCTTTGATCAGCAATGGGAGACTCCTGAATGTGTAGGACCCGCCGATTGACAAGGCAGAGTACGTCGTCGAACTCTGTGGTGTTGATTTCTCCATTAGGCTCAAACGGCTGGTCCTCCTCCACTTCGCTTGAACTTACATGGTCCTCGACAGTCTCCTCCTCATAGTAGTGGTCTCCCAAATCATTGAGAAGGATCTTCCTTTTCTGAGGGCATTCGCGAGAGACATGCCCTGAACCACCACAAGTGAAGCAGCAGATGTCTTTTGTGCCCTCCTTAGATGTTGCAACAACTGACAAGAGGAAAACCTGTCGTTGTTCTTGCCAAAGAATACTCAAACTCACAACTAGTATAGTGTATAAGTAAGAGATCGATCCACAGGAAAAACTATTCAATTCAAGTATCAATTCTAATCGCTAGTAAGAAGATGGGGGGTTTGTAGTGTGAAAAGATCCGCCTTTTATCAAAGCGGAAGCAAGCAAACAAAGTAAATAGATTGTAGAATTCAGTGGAGAGAAATAGGTTCACCTACAATTTATCACTTCGATTGATGAATTCGATCCTTGTTTCAGCCTCTAGTTCTTGTCTTTTCATATCAATGTCCTTGTCCAGATCTTAGCTAAATTACTAGTCCTACGAGTCCTAGCAACCCTTATCTCTAAATAACCCTAACACAGTTAAGATTCAACCTAAAGATAGCATTAAGATTATGAATTAACCAAGGTACACATAATATCAAGCTACGAGTCGATATTCAACATGTATTCAACTTCCTACATATCCAATTAGTCCTACGAGTCCTAAAGGGATATGATTGCCACTTGGGTTAAGGTTCTCTACGAGGAATCTGCAAAACCCTAGCAATTGAATGAATCTACTCTAACTAGTTGATCAGGCCAGAGAGAATAAAACACATTCAAGCAATTAAGCACAAGGAAGTCAAAACATTGCAATAGGAATAGGAACTAGATTAAGAAACTCACAATTCAACAATCAAAGATCCAAATTGTAGGCGAAACCTTGAGAGTTTAGTTGCTCATGCTCAACGGAGCTCTCAACAATTGAATAAAGTGCATAAGGTGAATGAAATAATAAACTAGAAAAGTCTTATAAAGCCTCTAACAAGTCGGCCAAAGAATAAAACAAAAACCCTAATAAAAGTCCAATTCTGAACGGCATGTTTCTGCGAGGGCCGCGGGGCAGCCAACCCAGGCCGCGGGGCGACGGCGATCAGCGAAATTGCTCGTAAGAGATTCGGGCCGCGGGGTGGCCAAGCTAGCCGAAAGTTGTAGATCTCGAAGAAAGCTTTCCAACACATGGTTATAATAGTCAATCGGACCACCGATGCCTCTAGAAATTGCGAAACAAGTTCAGCATGTCTGGCAACAACTTTTGATGACTTGTTATTCACTTAGGCTCTCGAAATTCGACTCCGCTCCCGTGCTCTTCACTTTTCTTCCTCAACTTGAATCTTCCTTCATCCAAGAGTCTCCTAATTCCTCGTCGGATCTACATTTACCTGAAATTAACCATAAAATTGCATAGATTCCGACTCTTCCAACACCACAGGTAAACATGTAATTGTAACTAAAATATGCACTATTCACAACTAAATTATGCTAAATGCATTCTATAATGCAACACTAATCATGCTCTATCAAATTCCCCCACACTTGAACCTTTGCTATAGAAAACTCAACTTTGCAGCCCCACAGAATAGCAATTCATGTATCCACCTCAATAATCTTTAAGTGTATGAAAAACTAGCAAACACAATAGATTAACAACATCATAGCACATAATTGCAATAATCAATGAAACTAGGCAACCATATCCATTCTACACCTCACAGGGAATTTGTGTTTCACTCTCACTCAAGTGTTTAAGGTTAAATGTTTACGCTCAAAACTCAATCTTCAAAAACTTAGCTACAATAGTCTTGCACCAGTGTTCTAATTCCCCACCGCTGGTGACTCTACACACAACAAAAATCATGAGGTCTTTCAATTGGGTTGTAATGGGGCCAATGTAGAACATATAAGGTATGAAACAATTTTGGTCAAGTGGTGCTCATAATCTGGGAACTAAGGAAGCTACCAAATCATCAACCCACCCATAAACTTCTCATACCAAATCACTATAATGCCAAACAACACCAATCTCAAGCATAAAACTTTAGAAACCATACTCAACTCATTCCTTTTTTTCTTTTCTTTTTTTTTCTCTTTTCTTCTTTCTTTTTTTTTTTTTTTTTCTTTTTCAATCATTCATGCTATATCAAATGATTTTCCTTGACTTTTACCCCTAAGTGAATTTTATCCTCCTTAGGTCCCAAGTAATAAATAAGCTAGCAAGAATCAAATATCTCATAAATACACCTCCAACATACAATCCACCACTACAAACCATCATCCACACTATAGATATTCACCAACTAGTCCTAAATTCCCGGATGGGGTCAGGCTATCATTGGCTATGGAAAAATCTTGTGGAGCTATAAAAGAATAGGCAACTAGGCTCAAACTGGCTTCAAGCAGAGGATAATATGTAAGGTGGGAATAGAGTCAAATAGGGCTAATAAAGGTGCCTCAATCATGTTTAAGTCAGGTGCAGAAATCATAATATGCAGCCTTGAACAAGATATCTCAATGCAAGTCAAAGAGGAAGTAATTGAAGAGAGTACACACAACAAGCAAGAGGACTCAATAAAATGTAGTCCTGAATAGGCCAAAATAAACTCACCAGGTCATGTCCAGAACTTCAAGATCACCCAAAAATTCAAGATTTTATGTGCTCAATTATTAATCAACCATGCCCACCAAATAGTATAGAAAACATATATCAAAGGCTTCAACAATCCAAGCACATCATGGGGCATAAATCTCAATAGAAAATATAGAGGACAAACGACATCCACATGGGGAAATAAGACCTATTCCTAACAATGCAATTTATAAATAACTGATTTTTTTTTGGGGATTTTCTTTTTAAAGTCTAACATGCTGATATGCAATATAAACTAAAAACAAAAATAAAAGTGCAAACTAAAAATAAACATGCAATCCTATCATACCATGCGATTCTCCCCCCACACTTAAATCAGGCATTGTCCTCAATGACATAAAAGACAACAAAAGATAAAAATATCAAGGAAAGAAAGAAAAACTAACTTGTTCACTACGGTGGTGGAAAGTGAGGAAAGGGAACATTTGAATCCTGTCCGAGGTCGTGGGGTGGCCTGCGAAATTCAGCTCTTCAACGCCTTTTCTCCCTGCGGTGTTAGCTTCCTACAACCGAACAGAACCAAAACTAGTCTGATAAAACAAAAGACACAGAGGAAAACAGAAAACTTACCTTGGGTTGCCTCCCAAGCAGCGCCTTTGGTTACGTCGTTGGCTCGACGTTGTATTCATCCACTCATTCAAGACTCAAGCGGACATCGACATCGCCCTCAAAAGCAAATCAAACTCTCGTGCCCAACCGATATTCGAATGCACACTGGAAATTAAACAATTGGTAATTAAAAATTCAGCAATGAGAACCATTACCAACTTACCCTTCATTTGAGCTTGATTCTCCCTCGAGGGTATGTAGGACCACCAACACAGTTCTGCTAGTGGTTTGTTGAAGTATTGGCTCCATGGATCGACATATTCACAAAAATCTCCCAATTTGCAAAAAGTACCAGTTTCTTGTTCGGGAACCACAGAAATTAGTTCCAGACTTGGCTCCTTGATAGGCGAGTTGGGGATGATTTCTACGAATGAAGGGGGCATTGAAACATCTTCAATCTCTAGGGACGTCCCTTGAGATTTCGTGTCGATAACCTCTAGATGCTCTTCTTCGTTATCAGAGAATTCATCGTTGCTTGCATCTTGGCTTTCATCAAGTTGGGGAATAGAATGCAGCTTAACTATCAACTCTTTCAATGTTTGAGAGAGTCGGATAGTTGTTTGCATCGTATCGATATGCATATCCCCAGTTTGATTCACTATCTCATGTAATTGCCCTATTTGCTCCATCAAGACAATGTTTGACTCCTCCATGGAAAGGTCGGAGTACTCCATTGGTTGAAACGTCGAAGTGTAGGATTCTTCGTCCGCCGATTGGTCACCCATGTAGCAGAGAAGATCCCATAATCCCGACACTCCTAAACCAGCAATGCTTCCATTGTTTATGGACCTGGAAAGTTCTCGGGTCTCAGGAGCCATGCCCTCAAAAACGCAAACCACCACATCTCGCAAACTATCTCGGAAACCCTGTGAATAACGGATGTCAAATAAAGTTTGCACTCTTGTGAGGTAATTGTCAAAATACTCTCCCTGAAACTGCCATAACTTCAACATCTAAAAATATTAGTAATAAGGTGTCGTGAACCGTAAGATAGGTCCACGACGGGGTTAGATGTAAATATGTACAAAAGTTAGCGATAAAAAAACACAAGAAATTGATAAGAATTCCCCGAAAACGGCGCCAAATTTGACAAGAGGAAAACCTGTCGTTGTTCTTGCCAAAGAATACTCAAACTCACAACTAGTATAGTGTATAAGTAAGAGATCGATCCACAGGGAAAACTATTCAATTCAAGTATCAATTCTAATCGCTAGTAAGAAGATGGGGGTTTGTAGTGTGAAAAGATCCGCCTTTTATCAAAGAGGAAGCAAGCAAACAAAGTAAATAGATTGTAGAATTCAGTGGAGAGAAATAGGTTCACCTACAATTTATCACTTCGATTGATGAATTCGATCCTTGTTTCAGCCTCTAGTTCTTGTCTTTTCCTATCAATGTCCTTGTCCAGATCTTAGGTAAATTACTAGTCCTACGAGTCCTAGCAACCCTTATCTCTAAATAACCCTAACACGGTTAAGATTCAACCTAGAGATAGCATTAAGATTATGAATTAACCAAGGTACACATAATATCAAGCTACGGGTCGATATTCAACATGTATTCAACTTCCTACATATCCAATTAGTCCTACGAGTCCTAAAGGGATATGATTGCCACTTGGGTTAAGATTCGCTACGAGGAATCTGCAAAACCCTAGCAATTGAATGAATCTACTCTAACTAGTTGATCAGGCCAGAGAGAATAAAACACATTCAAGCAATTAAGCACAAGGAAGTCAAAACATTGCAATAGGAATAGGAACTAGATTAAGAAACTCACAATTCAACAATCAAAGATCCAAACTATAGGCGAAACCTTGAGAGTTTAGTTGCTCATGCTCAACGACGCTCTCAACAATTGAATAAAGTGCATAAGGTGAATGAAATAATAAACTAGAAAAGTCTTATAAAGCCTCTAACAAGTCGGCCAAAGAATAAAACAAAAACCCTAATAAAAGTCCAATTCTGAACGGCGTGTTTCTGCGAGGGCCGCGGGGCAGCCAACCCAGGCCGCGGGGCGGCTGCGATCAGCGAAATTGCTCGTAAGAGATTCGGGCCGCGGGGCGGCCAAGCTAGCCGAAAGTTGTAGATCTCAAATAGAGCTTTCCAACACATGGTTATAATAGTCAATCAGACGACTGAGGCCTCCAGAAAGTGCGAAACAAGTTCAGCATGTCTGGCGACAACTTTTGATGACTTGCTATTCACTTAGGCTCTCGAAATTCGACTCCGCTCCCGTGCTCTTCACTTTTCTTCCTCAACTTGAATCTTCCTTCATCCAAGAGTCTCCTAATTCCTCGTCGGATCTACATTTACCTGAAATTAACCATAAAATTGCATAGATTCCGACTCTTCCAACACCACAGGTAAACATGTAATTGTAACTAAAATATGCACTATTCACAACTAAATTATCCTAAATGCATTCTATAATGCAACACTAATCATGCTCTATCAGCAACCCGTCTAGTTTCAACCTGATAACCCTGTTGAGGTGAGTTGGAAACTCCCTTTTGTTGTATAGAAGGGTTAGAAGTAGATCTAGATTGACCAGAAGAGTTAAAAGGAACAAACCTGCGACCTTGGGAGGTCTGATCAAATTTGGGCCTCTGTCGGAGCTATTGTTGCTGCTCATACAGAAGTTGTGCTTTATGAGACAAAGTGTTAATATCTCTAATTGAATGAATGGCCAACGGATTGTTAATAAAGACATTAAGACCAACAAGAAATTGGGTACATAAAGCACGTTCGGTAAGGTAAACATTAGCCTGATGAGCGAGTCGTTCAAGCTCGTCTTTGTAATCCTCATGGTCGCTGTGTACTCCTTAGGCACATGTCATTTCTTTAGAAGATAGCGAAGTTGTGGCCATGTCTCAACAGGTTGCTTTACCTAACGACGACGCATCTCACGAGTGCGAAACCACCAGATACGAGCTTTTCCTGTCAAATGTAATATAACAACTTCCAACTTCTCTGTTTCCTCATAGCACAGATGTTCAAGCAAATAGTCAGTATGATTTTCCCAAACAAGATAAGATTCAGGATCACTGGTTCTATCAAAAGTTTCTAACTTAATCTTAACATCGCGCCTTTGTATAACTTGTGCATTATCAAATCTTGGATAACCAAAATTAGGAGGAGGTAAATCATTAAAGCTAGGGTCTACCTCTTGGTATGCATCCTCCAAATGGGGCATGCTGCGCAGATCATCGTTGGTGCGGCTGTCATCCCAGTTAGATTTGATGAACATCGGATTCGTGTGCTGTTGATGGTGCTGGTGTGGCCGGCCCTGCTGGTAATACCAAGGGGGGTGTGCTCTTGGCGATCTTGGTTGCCACTAAAGCCCGCTAGATGATCGTTATCATTCTCTCCATTGAAAGGGTTAGGAATAGCAGACTTAAGCTTAAAATGTAACTGACCAGAAGGCACTATTGATTCCTAAGTGTGATTCAGTTTTAGAAATCAAGGAGGCGAGAAAAACAAGGCACTATATTCAAGCAATTCCCTGGGACACAGAATTTTGCAATATTGAAGAGAGCAAGTAAAAATCAAAATTGCAAACGAAATCAGCCACAAGTCGGATATCAAGGATAGCAAGTATAAAAAAGCGGCTAATGTGTATAGAATAAAAATACAATGCGATGCCCGAAATATGTGAATATGTAGCAATCGACACAAAGCAATCACAAGGGTAAGCAAGTGCACACACTCTGTCAACTATTATCTGATGGTTGCAACACGGTTCAGAAAAAGGGGGTGTGACCAAGGCTCCTGTGTCGGCACAACACAAAATCACACAAACTAGGGTTCTTTTGTAATGCTTGAAACCAAATAGCTCATCTAACAAGTAGCAAGGAAAAGAAATAACAAGATGCAATGAGTTACTAACTCAAACAAAGAAAGGTATGCTATATTTTTTTTTTATAATTGCTCTCGGCTTTTTCTTTTTTTTTTTTTTTTTTTTTGCCACGAAATAGCTTCTTTAATAGGATGTAATGTGACAAAAATAAAGAGCAAAAGAAAGAAAATAAAATAACAAAGCTACGATGATCTCAAAGTAAGCAAAAAGAAAGAAATAAGGGAAATAGGCTAGAAACTAGAAAAATTAGGGTTCTTTAGTGGTACAAGTTCATATAATGCTTAAATCCAAGAATCAAATTCATAGGCATGATATGTAGCAACAAGAAATAAAAGATTAAAACTTGCAATCAAGAACTCAATATCTTCCAAATTAAAGATCCAAACAAGAAAGAACTAAAATAAAGTGCCAATTTTTAGGGTGAATAATAAAGATTCAAATTTTATGCAGCGAGAAGGTAAAAAATAAGGCACGAAAATAAATCACTCAATTAAAGAATCAAAAGAGTAAAGAGCTTGCATACACCTGAAATCCGATACCACTTAATACGTTTGGGATACCCGATCCTTCGCATGTGGGCTAAAGATCAAGAACCACACCGTATATTTTTCCGATCTTGCAATGCTCTTCCAATATCTCCTGATTGAACCATTAAACAAAAAAATTAAGTAAACTAATTATAGCGACGAAAAAGAACTTAGACAATTTAAATCAAACTAAAAGCGACGAAAGGCAAAGCGAGGGAAGCAGAAACGCTCGTGGAGGATCTCGGGCACACAGGCGCGGAGCCTCAGGGTGTGCGGGAGTGCTGGGTGCAGTGCCGGATGTGCTTCGCTAGAAGCGAGAGCGCTGGCGAGCGAGCCTGCGAGTGCGAGCGAGAGCAAAGGCGAGTAGTAGAGCGAGGGCGCGCGCGCGAAGGCTCCGAAGGTGCCGGTTGGGAAAGCGCTTTTTGCTAGCGGGGTCGAGGACACGGAGTGAAGTCGAGGACGCGGAGCGAGAGCGCCAGGCGCCCAGTGCCGGGGAGCCGAAGCCCTTGCGCCTTACCCTTCTTCCTTGATGCGACAAATTGGGTTGTGTTTGGCTTAGGGTTTTGGTCGATCAAGAACTCGAAGGTGATGGTAATGGTGTTGGCCGAATGGAACATGAAACACAAGAGCAAGATAGCTTTTTGGGATTGAAGTCGAAGAACCCTTTAATCCATGAAGGGGTTCCTCAATTCTATTCAATCTGATTAATTCAAAGTACATGTGTTTGTTTAAATAGAAAAGTTATGGAAGATCTAACGAATCCTTCCTTGCAAATGAAAGGGGTTTAGATAGATCTAATTTATCTAAAGATAATTAAAACAATCCTAAGATAAGTAATTCCTAAATAAGATAGAAATTGAATAACTTGATGTACAAGAATTAATCTAGAAGAGATATAATCCTTGTAACTTATTAATTCTACTTACATAAAATAACACTAATTAATTAATGGACTAAACAACTCGGCCCACAAGGTGGTACTCGGCCAAGCCCAAAGGTCCACTCGACACATGTGTTGGACCACTGTTGTAGGAGGAAATCGAGATTGCAAATAAAATATGAATAAAGTAGAGCAAACCAGATTCCGTCCCTTGCAAATAATTACAAGACTTCCTCCCGATGCAGCAGCGGGAAGTCAGGATCGATCCACGAGGAAGCGTGTCAGCGGATCCTAGGCAGCATAGAAATCTCACAGAAGTCGACAACAGGGGTCCTAGATCTCGAGTACATCAACTCGACAAAAGATCGGACAGTCGAGTACAGCGCAACAGCAAGCACTGGGTGGTGGTCGATCTCGAAAAAGGCTACTCGAGATCGAGTAGGGTCTTCATCGACGTCGGCTTGGGTCTTGTTAAGCACCTGCACACAGAAGCTACAGCGACCTGGGTCAAAGATCAGTAACTCGAGATCGAGGTGTGCTAGTCGATCTCGAGGAAAACAGAAACTAAAACGAAAGAAAATAAAGTAAAGACAATTGCTTTGGGACTTTGAACTAAACTGTATGTAAAGGACTTCCAAGATTGGGGTTTGTAACAACGATAACCAAACATGCATAAGGCAGGACTAAACAGATAATCATGTAAATCGCATCAAAGGACTAAGCTTTCGCCTTTTCCAACAATTAGACAACTCTTTCAAGAAACCCTAATTGTCTCTACCGATTTTATGTTTACAATCCAAGTTGTTAGCATGGACCTCCATTAGATGGGTAATAAACATATAACAAGTAGCAGATGCTAAAAACAAGATAAAAGTCGGATCTTTACCTCAAACGCGCAGGGCTATCGTCGGGCTCGCCCCAACCCTAGAAGTGGGTGGACTACTCGCGCTTCATCGCAACCTCAGACATTGATTGAAAGGAAATAAAAACTTGTATTAAACTAAATTCAAAGATTTTACAATCCCGGCGATCCAACTCTCGTTGAACGCCAAAACCCTAAAACCTTTGAACTCCTAAACCGTCTCTGTGAACTACTTCTCTAGCTCTGAATTGAATTGAATGATTAGAAATCAGCCCCATGGGCTTTATTTATAGGCTTCTAAACCTTGCTATTCGATGATAAATAAAAGGAACAACATAATTAAATCTAATAAAGGGAAATATATCTAAAGGGGTCTTCAAGTGGGTAGATCTCTCTTCATGATATAACTTGATAGATCGGATATAGTTCGACAATCTTCGGTCCCAAGGAATCCCAATCCGAGTAGGATAGATCAAAATGCGTTACGCGGCTTCTGGAAGCTTCCTCGATCTCGAGTAGAAGTGTCGTCGGCTGGTGTGGCTCGGCGTCTCGGCTAGCTGGTGCTCGACAGGCTCGGATAGGGCTCACTAGTGTACTCGATCTCGAGGACCTCTCCTCGATCTCTAGTTGGGTGGCCTTATCGGCTAGGTCTTCTCGGCAGCGTCGGGTAGATCTTCTCGATGTGCGCGGTCATGGCTCTTGGGCGTCCTCGATCTCGAGTAAGCAACTCGATCTCGAGTTGGGTGGTTCATCGTTCTAGCCTTCTGGTGTTGTCGAGCAACTCCCCTCGACATGGCTCGGGTGTCGGCATCCGGGTTCCTCGATCTCGAGTAGGTTTACTCGATCTCGAGTAGAGTGTAACCCGGCATGTCTTCGTCTTCGGCTTCTCGATAAGCTCTTCCTCGACCAGGCACTCCTTGGACATTTTTTGTCGATCTCGAGTAAAAGTACTCGATATCGAGTAAATCTCTCAGCTTTCTGCTCTGTTCTTAAAACGCACTTTCCCGAGTCCTCGTTCGTCGGATTGTTGCATATGACCATGCGAAACTCTTTCTGAGGGCTACAACTCTCATGAAGACATCAAAGCTTGATTCGGAACAAAGAATGGTGAAAAATGGCCTTTTCTCCAGCTGCACCATTCTTAGCTTCTCCATGAGTTTCCTTTAAGCTCCAAAGTGCGTCCGATTTCTACGAAATATAACAAAAACTTGTGTAGACCTCCATATATTGCAAATAAGTGTAAACTACACAGATTCTGTATTATTTTAACCCAAATGCATGCAATGTATGCAGAAATCGATATAAAAGTAAGTGTAAAACATGGAAAATTAGGCTCACAACAACCACTCGATAAAGGCACATGCCGAGTGTGTGTCGAGTACATGCCGAGCTCAAGGGGGGTGGTATCGAGTCTGCATGAGCTTGGTTTGAGGACAGAAGTTCATCTTTTGCTCTCGTTGTGTAGCCTTGAGCCAAGTGATCCAGGGTAGCCTGAACCCTTGCTCCATCGTTCCTTGGTAACGGACAAGAAGGGCTTTGGTTGCATCTTGAATCTTCTTGCCTCTTGCACGAGTGATAGGGCAATCGAATGGTACCTTCATATTGTGCTCAATGTCACCAAGAGTCATCGATAATTGCACTGCATCAAGAAGGTCAAGTGAAGAGGGTCAGAAGCTGAAGCAAGGGACATCACTGAGCCTAATGCGCGACCGTGGAAGGTGGGTCGTCATTTAACGCTGCATTTTAATTATTGTGAAACCAACTTTATCTTTTAACACTCGATTTTGACAAGTATTTAAGGATGTTTTAGGGGTTTATTTCAAACATATTATTCATATTAGAGAATATAGTGAGAGAGCCTTATTTATCATTGAGTAACCAAACTCTCTTTGTTTCGCCTGCAATTTGAAGCTTTGTTTGGTTGAATTCTGATTTTCCTAATCTTGTTGTTATTCCTATTCGAATATATTGACTTCTTTATGCTGAATTATTTGAATGCTTTTGATTCTCTATTGTTTGGTCAACTTGTTAGAATTAACTCATTCAATTAAATCTTTAGGGTTTTTGTAGATTCTTCATAACGAACATTAACCCAAGTAGCAAATAGATCTTTTTAGGGCTCGTATGACTAATTGGATGTGTAGGAAATCAATTATATTTTAAACATTTACTCGTAGTTTGGTGTTACATTTATCTTTGTTAATCTATAATCTTAATGCTATTACTAGGTTAAATCTTGACTGTATTAAGGTTGCCTAGTAATAAGGGTTATTGTGACTCATATAACTGGTAGTTTATATAAGATTGGGACATGAACATTCGTAGGAAAATAAAAAAAACTTGAAAAAGAAACAAGGATCGAAATTCACCAAAAAAGTGAAATTTTTTAGGTGAAACTATTTCTCTCCATTGCATTACAACAACTCAACTTACATTCTTTGATTTCCGCTTTGAAAAAAAGTGGATCTTTTGCACATAAAAACTCCTACTTTACTAACTTGCAAATAAACTCATAATCATTTCTCTATGAGTTTAATCTCTTACTTGCACATTATACTAGTTATTTATTTGATTTTTACTTTGATATGAACAACGACATTTTCGTCCTATCACCTCGCTACATTCCCCATTACCTTCCCTCACTTGCCGAACTCCCTGGACTCTCCCAACAATTATGCATAACCTCATTAGCTACCCTTGTGCTTTGCCTAAAGTGCCTCAAAATTACCACTTTCTTCTCATCCAAACTTATACTCTCCCAGTCCCAACATCTCTCACTCCCCCTTCTACAATCCCTCTTTCATCTTCCTCAAGAATTTCAAACAATGTCCTCCTAACCCCCTTAACTCCTCCATTCGTTCCCTTTTCAGCTCCACCTATAAACCAAAGCCCTTCTTTTTGTGTAATCTCCCATTCTCCCGACCTCGATCTCTCCTCACCTTTGTCCTATCTTCATTGGCGATGCTCAAAGCCACGAGTCCACATCATTTAGACAACCATACACATAGCAAAAGTTCGACAAGTGTATCCACCCAGAACCGTTTCCCATCCACTCACATTAAAGCACTCTGTTGGAGAGGCTTCCCTACTTAAATTGATAACTAAATGCAAAGGAACTTCGCAAAACCCATTAATTCATCCTTATTGATCTCCATAGCTCATTCGAACACATTCTCAATGGCTCTTGCCATCTCCTCAATCAACATCTGAATTGGGAGATAATAAATCCTAATCCAAACAGAACCCTATCCAAAATGATTTTTATGGTCGCTCCATTCCTAATTCTTTCAAAGCAAATAGCCTCTTACCAAATGTGCAAGCTCTCCCTCTATCACCTTATTCTTATCTTATCTACGAATTGGAAGATAATTTAAATTCCACCGTATCTCTCTGAATGCAAATCTACTTTTCAAATGCCAAGCCCCTTTCATGGTAGCATGGAGTGCATAAGAATTAAACAACCTTGTCAACAAAAATGTTCCTGCAAGCATCACTTCCCCTACTCTAGCCTCATGTCTGTTTCCCCCCTCCGCTTACCCTAAGTTCCTTTTCCTCATCATTTGTCAATGTCAAATTACCCTGTCTCCCTCTTCCTCTATCCATGACAATAGAAAACTCTAAGAAATCGTTCAAAAACAAACCTGTTATGCTAACTCTCGGAATCCAACGAACCCACAAACTATCGACGAGGATATTTAGGGTCTCACGACTATTGATCGAAGAGGGGAATGAATCGGTGAGCGTTAGGGGGTCCTCGTCGGAAATCGCCTCTTGTTTTCCATAGGATTTGAGATTTTTTTGCTACAACTTAAATGTATTGTTAAATTGACTATAAATAAGAGAGATATGATATAATATATCCATATGGTGCGGGACGAACGTCGTTGACACTTTCGCCCTTTGCCAAATAGTAATAAAATCCAAACTCAAACAAAAAACCAATAGATTAGCAAATCAATAACTTGATAAACCAAATAACTACTAGTATAATGATAGCATGCATTTAGGTAGGCATAATAGGTTGCATTTAGCTTAGTTAAGATGCATTTCATGGATGGATTAAGCATGATTTGCATATTAGTTCTCTATGTTGTCGGAGTCGGAATCTACACGCTTTTATTGATTATTTCAGGTAATGGTAGATCCGAGGAGAAGACATGAGTTGATAACGCATTTGATGAGAATGTCTAGTTGATCGAAGAAGCTTACATGAAGATCTCAAGAGGTCCTGAGAAGAAGAAGCGAACCTAAACGAAGAACAAGTCTGCAGAAGTTGTCGCCAGACATGCTGAACTTGTTTTGCACTTTCTGGAGGCCTCGGTTGTCCGATCGATTATTATGACCATGCGTTGGAAAGCTCTTTCAGAGAGCTACAACTTTCATGTTGACGTCGAGAGCTAATTCGAGACGGAATTTTCGGGAAAAACCAATGCAGCGCCCGCCGCCAGGGGCGGTATTCATGCTGCGCCCGCCGCTTATTTGCTGCGCCCGCCGCAGCTGCCGTCAGCGCGCAGCGCGTAGAGGAAAAAACCCTAGTTTTTCTATGTTTGTTTTGGAGGCCGACTTGGATGTTTTATTAGGCCACTTTTATGTTGTTTTTCATTACTTCCATTCTATTCTTACTTCCAATTAGAGACAATTAGAGAGGGAGCGATGTTCTCCATGGGCGACTAAACTCTCTTCGTTCTACTTGCAATTTGAAGCTTTATTTGGATTAAGTTGTGAGTTTCTAAATCTTATTCCTTATTTCCTATATTGAATGCTTCGACTTCTTTGTGCTTGATTGTTTATTGTTTTGTTCTATCTTGTCTGGCCAACTTGTTAGATCAATTCAATTGCTAAGGTTTTGTAGATTCCTGATTGTGAACCTTAACCCAAGTGGCAAACTTATCCCTTTAGGGCTGATTGAACTAATTGGATGGGTAGGAAGTTGAATGTGTTGTTAAATCTCTCTTTAGGGACTGCAAATACCTTGGTTAATCTCTGAACTTAAAGCTATCAATTGGGTTAAATCCTTCTTTAGGGACTGTTCGATTGATAAGGGTTTCTAGGACTGATTGGACTAGTAACTATATTAGGTCGGGACAAGGGCATTCATAGGAAGACTAAAAGGACAAGAGGAAGTTACAATATCAATTCAATCAAATAAAGTGGATAGTTGTAGGTAGAGCGATCTTCTCTAAATTGTTTTGCATCAATCTGTTTATAGTTTATTTTGCTTTCTTTCTTGTTTCAATCATCCAAAAACCCCCCTTTCACTAATTGGTAAATACACTTTGCAAAGGAATACTTGATTCTCTGTGGGATCGACCTCTTACTTGCTTGCTATACTAGTTTGTAGGTTTGAGTTTTATTTTGATACGGTTTATGCGACTAAAAACCGCTCATCATATAACGATGAAGTCAGGAGTCGAACCCACAGGGAGAAGTGATTCACTACTCAATAACTCTTACTAAAGACTCTTATGACCAAACAATGATTTGTGTCAAATAACCAAGAAGTAAAGTAACCAACTTTATAATTGCAAAGTAGATTGATAATAAGGTAAAGAAGAGATTTCACCTGTAATTCTCTGAAAATGGTTGAGATTCATAGTCCTAGGATTGATTCATTAATTACTCATAAACATATGTCTACTTGACTAAAGTTGAGAGATCCGCATAGATACAATCACCTTATTCAATATCACTAAAGAATAGCATTAATGATTCAAGTAATTAGACCAATTGTCATATTGATTCAATACAATTAAGACAAACTTGAACAACCCTATATCAGGCCTAATCGACACTCCTTAACCTAGATCAACTAAAATCACCCACTACAAAGACAAGGAAATATCACTAATTCAATACCTTCGTTTGCTATCAAGAGAATACAACAACAGATTCATGGCTAAGATGCAACTTCTAACATGGTGATCAATTATAAAAAGAAACACAAACATGAAATAAGCACAAGATGATAAATATGAATATGAATAACTAAATAGAATCAAATCCTCACAATCTAAATTACCATGTCTTCGAATTACAAGAGAAACTATGAGTTTAACAACTGATAGGACAAAAAAAAAAAACACACACACACACACACACACACACACACTCTCTCTCTCTCTCTCTCTCTCTCTCTCTCTCTCTCTCATTGTGTTCATCATCTCACAATACTATGCCACATACGACTAAAACTAATAAAATAACTTAATAAAGAGTCCTGAAACCCTAGAAATATAATAATATAATAATAGGAAATAGGATCTTCGGATCCGAAATCGCAATCCCTGGAAATAGGGCCATGGCAGGCGCCGCCATACTCAGTGATGAATTTTCCTCGATTGTCTTCAATGTTGTGCTTCCTTTCTCCTCTCTAGCCTCTTCGTCAGCCTTCATATGCTCCAAAATATGTCTCTTAAGCTCTTCCAAGATCCCTCCAAGGACGGAATGTAACTCTGCAGAATAAACACTAAAAAGGCGTAGATTCCGAACTCGAATACTTCACAAGCAATATATGAAACTAGACTAAAACATATACAAAACTCATATATAAATGCAATAAGAAATACCTATAATGCATATATGAAATATGCATTATCAAATCCCCCTACACTTAACTCTTGCTTGTCCTCATTTAACCATAAGACAAAAACATCATCTATGCATCCCACAAGAGATTCTTTCACAATTTTACTCATCAAAAGCAACATCATTAATAGTGCAAATATAATCAAGGCATATAAACATCATAACGTGTATATATGAGATCAAGTTGCTTGCATGCTCAAAAATCCAACCTTACCAAGGATAATGTCTTTCTCTCACTCTTATGTGTTGCATGCTCAAAATTATATTGATATTTATAAAAAAAATGGGTAAAATCTTATTTTGAGCATGTATTGCTATATTGATGAAGTATAGTTTGATAATTTTTTTTTGTAAAATCTTAATTTGATCATATATTTTATTAATTAATGACAAAAATTCAATTTGTTAAAATACGACGATTAACTAGCAGAGAAGTAATTTTTTACATGTTTTCTTTTCTTTATTATATATATAACAGATAATAGATTCCACATCAATATCTAATATAATACTAAAACAGATGCGAAAGATACACGTGGCAGCCTCACATTGAAAGTGCCATGTGGCAACCATTCACTTAACAAACCCCCATATATATTTAAAATAAATAAACTTAAAATCATTTTTATTAATTAAAATATTGAATTTGTTGACCAAATCATAACAACTTATCCAAATTTGTAGATTATTTTTTATCCAGGATTTTTAAAAGCCAGAAAATAATAAATCAGTATATTATTAATAAATAAATTTCACTAAATTCCTTTGAATGAATGTTACGTGAAATTCATTTGTTAATTTTTAAAACTTTTTTATTAGATATTTGAGGATTCTATTGCAACTAGACCTGTCAAAACACAACCCGACCCGGTGACCCGACCCGACCGACCCGAAAAATTTCCGACCCGAACCCGAAAATTTTGACCCGAATTTTTTTTCAACCCGAACCCGAAAAACCCGAAATTTTTCGGGTAATCTGGGTTTCGACCCGTTGACCCGATTGACCCGGTAATTTTGACCCGATTTACCCGATTGACATGGTTGATTTATAATTATATATAATTATTTTTTTTATATATAATTAAAATTTATCACAAAATTATCAAATAATGATTTTTTTAATTTAAAAAAGAAAAAATTGACAAACCCGAAATCGACCCGAACCCGACCCGAAACCCGATCAAACCCGAGTTCGAGTCAACCCGAAAAACCCGAAACCCGTTTTACCCGAGACCCGTTTTACCCGAAACCCGAAGTGACCGGACCTGAACCCGACCCGAATGACCCGTTTGACAGGTCTAATTGCAACTGTTAAGATTTCCTTATCGAATACTAATCAATAATCAATTATATTTAATTACTACTATATAGAAACTATGGTAATCAGCCGAATATAAAGCTACAGTTAAAGTTGAAATCAAAGTTGCATAATTTAAGATTAGTCAATATTATAAGAAATCAATTTCTTTTCCCGGTCAATCTCAATTATATATCAATCCCTACTAATTATCTCAATCACTGTCAATTATCCCAATAGCCGATTTATTGTTATTTTTTTATTAATTAAATCAAAATTATCTTCCTTTTTCCTAATTTACCATAATATCTATCCTAATCAACCGTTTCTTTTTTTAATGATTGAATCAAATGTCAATGGTTAATTAGATTAAATTTAAGGATCTTCATTTTCTTATTTTACTAATGAAGCTTAATTAATCATAAAATAATAGTCCACCTTAATGAATTCTAATTTTAAAAACACTAAAATATTTGAAATTCTCTTTTTAAAAAAATTTCATTGGCTTATAATTATTTATGGGCCCCAATTTAACAATTAGCAAGTAAATAAATAAATTTCACAAATTATAAATTTTATAAAGATTTTCTTCCATATATTTTAATCCATTTTCACTGAAATATTCAAAATTCTCTTTTTTTTTTAAATAAATTAAAAAATTTGATTGATAAATCAAAATATCGATTTCATAACAACAAAATTTAAACTAAATTGAATGTTTATCACCTAAAATTTAATTCTTTTTATTAGATATTTGCTAACTCTATTTTTATTTTTAATAATACTAAAACAGAAGCGAAGGATACACATGACGGCCTCACATTAAAAATGTCATATGGCACCATATGCTAATGCCACAACCCCATTGACTTCAAAAACTCCATTGGTTTATAATTATTTGTGGGGCCCATTTTAACAATTATCAAATAAATAATTAAATTTCTCAAGTTACAAATTTGATAAAGATTTTCTTCCAGATATTTTAATCCATTTTCACTAAAATTAATCCATTTTCACTAAAATATTTGAACTTCACTTTAAAAAAAATTAATATAACTTATTGAAAAATCAAAATATCAGTTTGATAACAAAAAAAATCTAAACTAACTCGAATGCTTATCACTAGACCTGTCAAAACACAACCCGACCCGGTGACCCGACACGACCGACCCGAAATAGTTCCGACCCGAACCCAAAAATTTTGACCCGAAATTTTTTTTCGACCCGAACCCGAAAAATCCGATATTTTCTAGGTAATCTGGGTTTCGACCCGGTGACCCGATTGACCCGGTAATTTTGACCCGATTGACCCGGTGACCCGATTGACCCGGTTGACTTATAATTATATATAATTAATTTTTTATATATATAATTAAAATTTATCACAAAATTATCAAATAAGGACTTTTTTAAATTAAAAAAGAAAAAATTGACAAACCCGAAATCGACCCGAACCCGACCCGAAACCCGATCAAACCTGAGTTCGAGTCAACCCGAAAAACCCGAAACCCGTTTTACCCGAGACCCGTTTTACTCGAAACCCGAAGTGACCCGACCCGAATGACCCGTTTTACAGGTCTACTTATCACCTATCTATGTGTTTTATCATGAATATTAATCAGTATTCAAATCTATTTTATTACTACAAAAATTGGCGATTAACTGAATATAAAGCTATGCTTAGGATTCAAATGAAAGATGTATAATATTTCTCAATAAAATCCAATTTCAAATTTGATTAAATAAGATGCTACAAAATATTAATCATTAATCAAATCTATTTTATTACTAAAAAATATGGTGATCGGATGAATATAAAGCTATGCTTAGAATTCAAATGAAAAATGTATAATGTTGCTAAATAAAATCTCATTTCAAATTTGATTAAATAAGATTCTAAAAATGATGATTTTATCCAATCAACTAATGCTTGACAGGAATCATTTACATACTCTTAATATATAAATTTAAAAAAACAAAAATTATTCATTATTCAGTAAATAGATATAGATTATTGTTTAGCCTTTATTTTGGACAGTTGAAATGAACTTAAATTAATTTAATTTACGATGGAGTTTAAACATATAATTAGCCACTTATAAAACCTAGATTGTTTTCATAGAGTTAATGAATGTAGAAAAAAAATTATTACTCTAAATATGAAAATTTGATTTATTCGTAAGATGATTGGTATTTCTTTAGTTGGATGGATGTTAGATGGTCCAATCAAAATAATTAAAATTGAAGTTGTTTAGTCGTTAATGTGATTCTATATTATTACATCAATATATCTTCTCCGGCATTTTTATGTGCTTTCATCCCAGAGTGCTTAAAATTTCATACACCTAGCATTTGTCAAATGTGTAGTCCACCTGACAAAGTATTTGGTTCTACCTTTCAGCTTATTACGACAACAAATATTTGTTTAATGTTCAAAGTAACCAATCAAGTTGCTAAAAAACAATCAGAAGGCGGAAAAAAAATTAAACACTCTCCATATTAGTGCATGCAACTATTTCTATCTAAAAAGATGAGACATTGACGTTTTGCCCATGTATTATATATTGTTATAATAAAATTATTATTTTTCCAAATTAATATTATTTGGATATATCATTTTCATATTATTATATTATTATAATATATCTAATATCTAATATAAATATAAAATGATAATAGCTTTTAAGCAATATAATATATTTTGCAAATCCCGTGCGTAACGCACGGGTACTATGCTAGTTATAATACTAAAGAAGAAGTCGCCTAACACATGTGGCAACTTCTCCTTTAAAGTAGGAATTTTTAGTTAGAAAATTAATTTAAAATATTTAAAGTATTAATTTAAAGTAGAATTTTTAAGTTATAAAATTATTGTTTGGATATGTCATATATTTGCTAAAAAAAAAAGATATGGCGTACATATATTGTTTGGATATGTTGATATATTTGAAATAATCCAAATTATTTTTGGGTATTTCGTTTTAAGTAAATGTATTTTTAATAAAAGTTCTATTATTTTTAAATTAAATATACATAGAATTTTATAACTATTTTTGATATATTTCATTTATGTGCACTTATAATAAATAAATAAATTTTTAGTTATATTATTTTAACTTTTAAGATAAAGTTGTATATTTTTCTCCGAAATATAGAAGGATTTATAATTATACATTATTATAATGTATGTAAAGTATTTAATATAAGGTTGTACAAACATCTCGTTCCATAAAATAAAATGTATTTAATTAAATATTTTGTTTTTTTATTATTTAAATTGTATGGGTTTTAATAAAAAGTTATATATGTAGTATTAGTTTTAAAAAGAACTAATTTTGTCAGTAAACCATTTTTCTTGGTTTAACTGAACCGGAACATCCTAAAAAAAGGTGAACCGGGTTTAGTGAACCCTCCTTCTTCCTCCTCTCTATCGACCTATTGGAATAAGGAAGGATTTTGCCTCCCTCAAATCTCGCCCATATCTCAACAAACTATTCTAGAACGTTCCTTATCCGTATCTAATCAGATTTATTCAACAAATTTTGAAGAGTTGGATTAAAACAAACCCGAATAAATCTTTCCCCAAATTCAAAATTCATCCAAATCCGCCCAATTCCGAACAAATCTTATCAAATTGATTATTGGGATAGCGTTAGAAGTGATTATCTAATCAATTTAGGGATTGATCTTAATCCATTTCGCCCCCTAATCCTTCCCCTATATATATATGCCCTTTTCGGCTCACTTTCGAAGCACATCGCCGCCTTTTCTCTCCATATCCGACTCTCTAAGCCTTTTCACCACGTTCTACATAGACAAGCAACGTTTTCTTTCACAAACTTTTCACAAAAAGATCCCAAATTCGAAAACCCCCAATTTCGAATCAAAACCCACCGAAGCCACCTCGCCCGCCGCTTCCAGCCGTTGTCGAGCATGTCCCATCCACTAGGGAGATGCTCCTCGTCACCAAAAATCTGTAGCCCCCAGTCGCCTATCATTCCGAGCACTATTGAAGCCGCTACCACTCGCCGAAGTTAGGCCAGAGGGCTGCCGGAACGTCGATGGAAAACATCTACTCAAGCTACTGTCGAGTTGAGGGAGGAGATGGAGTAATGATATAAAAGCCTTCGTACTTTCTGTTTTTATAAAATATCCCCCTGTTTTAGTTTTAAAATTTTCTGAAATTATCCCTCAGTTTTGGATGTTATTCTAACTCGTGTAACCTCCTTAATCCACAACATTGTCATCAAATCTTTAGTCATCCACATGAGTAAAAGAGATCGTTGTAACGGCCCGGGATTATGATTCCTGGGTTACGTTTCGAGGGATGAAACCCCTCGTTAGGATCTTGCGCCCCGAGTACAGGTTGAAGGTTTGAAATTCTATCATAACATTTTAAAGTGGGATTTCGTACCCAAAATTCGAAGGGATCGTTGGAATCCCCGGGGAAGTCCCCTGTACATGTCATAAGTCTAAGCGTGGAAAACCAACAAACATGCAAATAGTAGAATCAAGATGTAATACAAGAGGATGACACGGCAGAGCCGAGTCAAAACCAAATCAATAAGCGCATTTATCGAAATTTAATATATAGTGTTAGTGGAGTTAAACCATTTCTTTGAGATCGCCCAAGAGAGTTCCCACGTCACGGAAACAAGGAATAATCATATTGCAAAACAAACCTAAAAAAAATGTATGCGGGGCGGTGTCAGATCGAAGCCCTACGCAATATAATCCCAAACAAGCAGACATATACACACGCTAGTCCTAATAAAGATGCTTCTAGATGCAAGGCGGAATATTAACACACTAGCATGGTCCTAAGATCAAGTGAATAAATATAATAAGGCCTTAGCACCGAATACCACGTCGTATATCCCTCTCCTACCTCCACCCCCTTTCGATAGGGCGGAGACTGGCCAGCTCGTGAATGCATTCCATATAATCGGGTGGCATGCATGCCCAACCCGTATCCACAATAAAGCCCGCAGGCATCTCATAATATAAGGAAGTTCATGACTCGATTGACTCAAGACGGAACCCGATGGGACTGGGCCGTCCTATAACACTAGCAAAGACTCTAGTTACTTCACAGATAACGACCCTTCTGTTTACAAAAGCAAAGAGTAGACGAATGCTCAATCATGAGTGCAATCCTAGCAGGATACTACATGACATGCTTTATTATGAATGCAAGCACCTAGTATGCACATGGCTACAAGCAGGGAGATCTCTTTTCGAATCTGAGTGAGCTCATATAGGAACTCACCTGGTGGTGCAGAACAGCAAGGCAAGTATTACGATAGGTTAACGATCACCTAGATACATATAAGAATACATATAAGTCTACGTCTAATCATCCAAGCACTCAAGCATATCATTCAACGAGAATAGCAACCATATCGCAACATCATTCCGTCAAGTTCAACCATTCATCATATTGCCTTATTCTACAAGACCGTATCATTCTCACGATTCCATTAAGCCACATTCATATATTCGCAATAATCATATATCCGCATAATCATATAGCTCCTTATAGTTCATAAGGTATAAGTCAAGCGATAACTTAACTCTAACCTCTCATCATACCATTAGTCATTCATACATGCCATTAGTCCACACAAAACATGCTATTAGTCAATCAATCATATCATCATGCTAGTTAGTCATTAATCACGCAATTCCCAAGTTAGTCTCGAAAACCGTTATAACTAATTAGAAATTCCGATCTTGGAAAATGTTCGTTAAATTTCTTTTTCGATTCAAGTTTGATAATACCTTTAAATCACTCTAATATTATATCCTTATTCTCATGATAATATTTTATATTTTAAATCTCAATAAATATTAGATAATATTTTAAATACCATTTATTAACACTTTCGTAAAATATTCTCAAATCCCTTAAAAATCCCAATCATTTTCATTTAACAAAATCAACCCCTTATTTTATTAAATATCAAAACCGACCCTTTTATTTTATTAAACATCAAAACCGACCCTTTTATTTTATTAAATAATAAAACCGACCCTTCCTTTTTATAAAAACCCAAGCCGAATTCCCTTCCCTTTGTTAAATCCCCAACCGAGTTCACATTTATAAACTAGACACAAGAATTCATTTCCCTATAAGGAGTCTGGCCCAAAACACTTTGATTTGTTATGAAAGAAATTAGGCCCCAAGACCTAATCCATCCCATTCTCCTTTTAAAAAAAATCCGGACTCTCTCATCCTCTCTATTTGAAAGCTAAGTTAAAAAAAGAAAGTGGGGCCCAGCTGAGGTGGAGCGGACAGGGCCCACCATGCTTCTTCTTCCTCTTCTTGAATTTCTAATGTTCGAAAGAAACCCAGCAGCGAGGATAGGCTCCTCTGAGTTCGAAACCCGAAGGAGGAAGAGGAAGGCCACCGGCAGTGGAGCTGGGCTCCGGCCACACGACCCGACTACACCGATACACGTACACGACAACAAGGAAGGGAAGAAGAAGAAGGAAGAGGGCTCACCGAGGGCGTCGACTCGCCGGAAAACTCGCCGAGGGCTCGATTCGACTTCGTCGGTGACGGAAATCTAACGGGTTTGGCCTAGGACGACAATAGGTGATTAAAGGTGGATTCTTTATGATGTTGCGAGCGAGAGGGGGGTGAAATGAGTCTTACCGAGCTGGTCACGCGAAGACAGGGGAGGAGCGACTCGGGGATGGGCGTCGGCGGCTCCTGGGCGACGACTTGAGCTCCTGGGTGGGCGTCGGAGAGGAGGAGCTACTGCTGCTCGACTTGGAGGGGAAGAAGTAGGATGGGTGCGCTGGGTTCTCTCACGGCAAACGGGGGAAGAAAGGAGGCGGGAGCGGCTCGGTGAGGCTCGAGGCTGCACTCGAACCGCGCTTGAGTGCTCTGGTGGTGGTGAGGCGGTGTTGCTGAGGTGGCGAGAAGGAGGAGAAGCAAGGTGGCTGTTGGTGGCCGGCAACAAGAAGAGAGGGAGCGGTGGTGGCCATGGTAACAACATGAGGTCAAGGAGGAAGAAAAAAAAAGGGGGGTGTTTTACTTGTTCCACTTTGAAAGGAGGGGGAATGGGTTACTGTAATCTTTTTTTTTTTGGCGTGGGTATTGGTGTTTGACCATACCAAAAGAAGCAAGTAACTGTGGGAGAGGGGAAGAGAGGGAGGGTGTGTGTTTGGGGCTCTTTGGTGGGTTTTGGTCAAAAAGAACCTGATTTTATGCAGATTTGTTGGGGAGTAGGGCTGAATCCGGATTAATCAAAGTAAAGGGCTTGTTTGTTTTCCAAGGACGTGGGAATCAAAGAAGAGAGGGAGGGAATGAGAGGATAGAATTTACCAAAGAGAGGAGAAGATGAGTTGGATGTTAGAATTGGATAAGAATGGGGAAAAAGTGATGGAATTGATTTTTAAAGTAAAAAAAATTGGGCTGGAGTTCGGTTTAAAATTTTCAAGTTCGAGTTATTAAAATTTGGAACGAGTTTTACTTGAATTATCCGAATTAAATACGATTAAATTTCATTTTTTTAATCTCCTTTATGCGAAAATTAAGATTGTAAAATCCGAGCCTTTACATCATCCACCTCTAAAAATAAGTCTCGTCCCCGAGACGAAAATCATTCTAAAGTAGGGGATGAAGTTGGGAATAGGTGAGTCCAAGGATCACGGCATCGATCCCGTAAGTGCCTCATAAGGGCCCCTATGAGATTCTCACAGTATCGTCGTCATGATCATAATATCTCCGATAGTTCGTAGTGAGAGTGTGATATGGGCCCTTACCACATCCTTACCCCGACTTCTCGGTCATATCATAACTCAAAGCATTACAGCATCTCCACTAGGTCTTAGCAAGCAATCTATAAGGGCCTCTATAAAATGTTTGTATCCACTTCGTGGGGCGTCATAATGCAAGCTTGGGTCAGAAAATTTCAAATGGGTTCCTTAGCTTGAGAAGGATTAGTCTCAAAATCATTAAAGTTCTCGATCGCGTTCAATTTTTTTTCAAAATCCAAGTTAGTCCTTTTTGAACACCATACAAAATCTCTTAAACCCGACGTTAGTCAAGCAAGTTTCAAATCTCATGAGGTGGAGTCATCCACCTCTAAGGGCTAATCCCATATTTCTTTCCTAGGTTCCAAGTCAGAATTAGATTCCATCAATTCGCTTCGATCACTCTAGAAGTTCCAATTCAAGGCATTATATAGCATATCAATCGTATCACATGCTCATAACAGATCATATTTATGTCAAGGATAGCCACGTATCATAACACATCTAGCATGGTAGCATACCTAGTAAGGTTCATCGCATCACATCACAGAGGTTACATGTCATAACAATCAGATAATCACATCATACTCATACTAACTACCAAGCATCATCACATTTAGAGGCATCAAGTACCTCCACACACCAGTATATCATCGAGTTCAGGGGATAACTATGTTAGTACTAACAGTTCACTATTGCCACGACAATACATAAGAGAATCAACATCGACTATAGCATAGAATTCGCACAACATTCGGCCCCAAGTAAAGTATAACCATAAGCTACATCCTAGAGAAAACATGTCTCTAATTACCAACCACATTAGAACACGATCGCCACTCATCATCAACAATTCTCAAAACAAGATTAACCTCACCTAGGTCAACCAACTCAAATTCGATTCTAGTTCTAAATACCATTGCATCTTGCTTATATACAAACTCTCTAGCCTCATAAATATTCGCAATCAAGGCCAAACACCCAATCCGTCTACTTGATATCCTAACTCCCAAAGAGACATCTCGAATCACTTTCTAACTTGATCATACTTCCCGCACCACTAACCACTCTCACTAACCATCCACCTCTAAGAACCCAACTCAATCACGGAACCCATCTAGTGCTACTCTCAACCACGAATCACCAAGCTCCTCATCACCCGCGCCTATCCTCAAAGACCAACCACATATTCTACCTACTCATCTCATTCCGAATCTCACGAAACCTGAACCAATCATGACTCCTCTAGCCGACCTACTCTAGATCCTCTTCTCAGCATATTCCTAACTTTCCTCATCTCAAATCTTATTAAACCTTAACCTTGAAATCTCTACCGCTTACGCCCTTATGTATCGATCATCATTCTCACAGAATTCCTATGACACCCTCATCCAAACTTTCCCAAGTACCACAATCTCGCCACACCTTCTGAAATCCTTCATCCTCTAGTGCCCTCAAAGCCTTCCTCCTTGCCTAGTTCCCAAATTCCATGCTCAGAATCTCTTTATTCCACCTTAAGCCCGCAATCTTACTAGAATCTCAACAACACTTTTTCCTAGCTACCAGTCTTTCCTCGAAGATTCACTCTACATCCTCAAATACCTTGATAACAATTTTCACACATCAGTTTCGATTTCTTCCCTATGCTAAAATCCTTCAACAACGCACCTAGAAATCCTTCACTAATGACTTCGTCAAGCATTACCAATCCTATCTAACAATCCCAAATACTCATCACATGTACCGTCCTGACATGAACAACCTAATCTCCAAGATCGATAATTTCCCAAGCAACATCATACTTCTCTTCCTTAGCGATTCCTCAACCTCAATCCTTTACCAAGACCGCTCCCAATCACCGCACATACAACCTAGTCCTAATTCCTATGATTCCTTAGACATTCCTTAACTGATCATCCTCAACGCCGCCCATGATTCGCTCCTAGACTATCTAGACACTCTCTCCTGGCACACTAACCCGTCTATCAACATATCCCCTCAAGGATCCAACCGATCCATTCCTAGCTCACTCATCCACCTCTAGAACTACACTAATCACCTATACTTGCACCCACTACCTACCGACACTTATAGCTAGGACCTCTTCCATGAAATCTCGCCATGCTAACTCCACTCTTCACCTAAGACCCACCTGGAAGCTCAAATATACTCATTGGCCGCTATCCCCGACAAGTCCTAACTCACTTGGCTCTTCTCAAGCTGATGCATCCTTCCTACACCTCATCACACACAACCAATGACCCAACTCGAAGGCTCCAATCTACTTGCCACTTTCCGACCCATCTCACCAAGAAAACACTCGACTCATTCCCAAGAAGAATGCAGCCCCACATATATATCTCATACCCTATTTACCAGCAAGTTAGTACACTCAAGCATAAAGGCACGTCATCACAAACACAAGTTAGTCAGGCAATCATTCACTACTACTCCAACACATTCGTCATCACACTTCCAATTATGTCAGCTCTAGTCCTATCGCACAACATCAATTCCGACTAATATAGAAGATCCGCGGTTTGAAGAATGTCCTTCCTTGAGTCATCTAAGAGAACCACATCCGCATCTACCATCTTCGAAATGTGCCCGCCTTTTGTATACCATCGACGACGTTTGTCCGGTGGTCTATGAGTCATGGACCCACCACGCTTCCATTGCACCACTCTGATTCCATTCGATCGTTCGTTTTCTCCTTTATGTCGACGTCCATCAAGGGAAATGCGAGGGGTTAGAAGTCACGGAGATAGGGGAGGGCAAGGGAGGACAACACGACTTCCTTAAGGATTCAGACATAGACCAGGACTACAGATGACAAGACTCAAGACAAGACGCGAACCCGAGTGTTACAACAATGCCCTTAGGGTATTTTATGAGGTTACAAGTGCGGCAAGCAAACACATAGCAAATTCCATACTAGTATGTACCTATTAACAGGAATAGCCTCCTATGCATTCATAACATGTTCACATAATCAACTTTACATGCACGCAGAACATGCTAAACTTATCATCTCATGCATTAATCATGCTTGACATATTAAGATCATGTATGCACGAACCGACAATAGACATATGCAACATAAGTTATATATGACATAACGAGCATTATAGGATATTCTACATGTATGATTCATTACTCATTTTAAGTGTACACATAAACAACTCAAAACAATGTGGGTTCAAGGTAAGCATGATAAGACGCACTCTAATAATCATGTCAGGGGATAGGGTGAAGTCATTTGGGCATAATAATTATCACATCCAATACAACCATGTACATGTAGTATGACAAGTATGGCACATAGATGCATGATGGTCCATAATTAGGAGATGTATATCCAACAGGATACTACCAACACTCATTAAGAAAATACATAGTCGATGAGGTTCAATTTGATTAACTTAACATGCTCAGAAATTCATTTCTCATGGTACTCATACAAAGAGGGTTGACCACACTATCATGGACCTGATTCAAGAGAGAGTAACAATGATGGGAATTCATAGATTCGACACATATATATTCGTTCATAAGTGCAATCATGCAAGTTATCAGGGAAGTCATGCTGAAATATACCAACACACCATGTCATACAATCACAAGAGGGGGGGCCCACTATTATAACTAGACAGAATTCTCTAAGGGCAATCACCGACTCATCACCCTGTTTCCCCGTGGGACGCTAGTATGACTCGCTCGGTATGACACAAGGAAATTCACATTGTATTCGAGATAAGAGGGTATAATTTGTGTTTAGGCTCTCGTGGTAAAAAGACACAGTTGACCAGTACAAGAATCGAGAAGGATAACTCCATAAGACAAATCACTTCTAACTCGAAATTGTTTCATTGATCACCCTCCCTAAAACACTCATGAATTTCCCATATCCGACACACCCCCGGAAGTAGCTAGTTGACCGATCCAAATTTTCCCGTGGAAGATACCAACCTAAGGTACGAGACTCAATAGAAGCATTGGTGGTGGGATACAAAACAGGACTCGAAACAGGGAGAGTGGATGCTCTTCGACCCTTGCTAACATGCCTAAATTTTTGGTGGGGCGCATGACAGAGTTAGAATCATCAAGGGGCTTGAATCAGGAAAGGGCTATCCTGACAAGACGGGAATTCCGACGACATAAGGACAATGTTTCCTCCCGCTATCCCACTCACACATTCAAGTTAAAGCATACTGATTAGTTCTCTATCCTAAACACAATAGCACTCAGCATGGAAGCAATCAACGGAATTAATATGATCCCCTTCGAGGAGGATCGCCCTCGGGCCCAATTGGATATAATGCACACAATCACAAAGACGATCTATGCCGTCCTTCGAGGGACGACCGACCGGAGCGGCAGATACCTCACGGCCTCCTAACCCATGCCACTCCAACCTTCGGGTTCCTTGGAGTCTTCAAGTCCACATGTAAAAGAACAAGCTATATTTTGCCTACCCGTTCCCAACTACATCCAATAGAGATGTTCTAGCGCCTTTACTACCCCATTCGTTCCCCGTTGTTTAATTATCGAATTTATTGAGTCAAGTTCATATTTAGTCCATTTGAGTTAGCCATATCAAATTCACTTTGCCCTTTCTAAACCATTTTGAAAACCATTTGAAAGCCTTGAGCCATTTTCAAAACCACTTCAACCTATCATACTCGGTTTGCATAACCTCGCTCTGATACCATCTTTGTAACGGCCCGGGATTATGATTCCCGGGTTACGTTTCGAGGGATGAAACCCCTCGTTAGGATGTTGCGCCCCGAGTACAGGTTGAAGGTTTGAAATTCTATCCTAACATTTTAAAGTGGGATTTCATACCCAAAATTCGAAGGGATCGTTGGAATCCCCGGGGAAGTCCCCTGTACCTGTCATAAGTCTAAGCGTGGAAAACCAACAAACATGCAAATAGTAGAATCAAGATGTAATACAAGAGGGTGACACGGCAGAGCCGAGTCAAAACCAAATCAGTATGCGCATTTATCGAAATTTAATATACATTGTTAGTGAAGTTAAACCATTTCTTTGAGATCGCCCAAGAGAGTTCCCACGTCACGGAAACAAGGAATAATCATGTTGCAAAACAAACCTAAAAAAATGTATGCGGGGCGGTGTCAGATCGAAGCCCTACGCAATATAATCCCAAACAAGCAGACATATACACACGCTAGTCCTAATAAAGATGCTTCTAGATGTAAGGCGGAATATTAACACACTAGCATGGTCCTAAGATCAAGTGAATAAATATAATAAGGCCTTAGCACCGAATACCACGTCGTATATCCCTCTCCTACCTCCACCCCCTTTCGATAGGGCGGAGACTGGCCAGCTCGTGAATGCATTCCATATAATCGGGTGGCACGCATGCCCAACCCGTATCCACAATAAAGCCCCCAGGCATCTCATAATATAAGGAAGTTCATGACTCGATTGACTCAAGACGGAACCCGATGGGACTGGGCCGTCCTATAACCCTAGCAAAGACTCTAGTTACTTCACAGATAACGACCCTTCTGTTTACAAAAGCAAAGAGTAGACGAATGCTCAATCATGAGTGCAATCCTAGCAGGATACTACATGACATGCTTTATTATGAATGCAAGCACCTAGTATGCACATGGCTACAAGCAGGGAGATCTCTTTTCGAATCTGAGTGAGCTCATATAGGAACTCACCTGGTGGTGCAGAACAGCAAGGCAAGTATTACGATAGGTTAACGATCACCTAGATACATATAAGAATACATATAAGTCTACGTCTAATCATCCAAGCACTCAAGCATATCATTCAACGAGAATAGAAACCATATCGCAACATCATTCCGTCAAGTTCAACCATTCATCATATTGCCTTATTCTACAAGACCGTATCATTCTCACCATTCCATTAAGCCACATTCATATATTCGCAATAATCATATATCCGCATAATCATATAGCTCATTATAGTTCATAAGGTATAAGTCAAGCGATAACTTAACTCTAACCTCTCATCATACCATTAGTCATTCATACATGTCATTAGTCCACACAAAACATGCTATTAGTCAATCAATCATATCATCATGCTAGTTAGTCATTAATCACGCAATTCCCAAGTTAGTCTCGAAAACCGTTATAACTAATTACAAATTCCGATCTTGGAAAATGTTCGTTAAATTTCTTTTTCGATTCAAGTTTGATAATACCTTTAAATCACTCTAATATTATATCCTTATTCTCAAGATAATATTTTATATTTTAAATCTCAATAAATATTAGATAATATTTTAAATACCATTTATTAACACTTTCGTAAAATATTCTCAAATCCCTTAAAAATCCCAATCATTTTCATTTAACAAAATCAACCCCTTATTTTATTAAATATCAAAACCGACCCTTTTATTTTATGAAATATCAAAACCGACCCTTTTATTTTATTAAATATCAAAACCGACCCTTTTATTTTATTAAATATCAAAATAAAATTAGTCTCTTTAACTTCTTATAAAGATTATTTATTTTATTTTTAGTCTCTTTAATTTGTTATAAAGATGATTTATATTATTCTTAAAATATTTAATATTTCTCATTTATTCCACCTCATTTATGGTAAAAAAAAAAGCTTTTTATTACTAAAGAGATAGAAAGATAAAATAAAATTGATGATTACTTGGCTCTCTGTTGTGAGCCTAAATTGTCATATTTTACATTAACTTTTATATCGATTTCTGCATGCATTTCATATCATTGGGTTAGAATTATACAGAATCTATGTAGTTTATCCTTATTTGCCAAATTATGGAGTCTACATTAGTTTTTGTTTAATTTCGCAGAAATCGAGGCATTTTACATCGATTTGGAGAAAGAAGAATACCACGAGAGAGCTCGAGGTTGACTATATCAAACCAAAGGTGGAGTAGCAGCTGAGCCAGTGCACGTCAACCAGAAAACAAAAAAGGAGGCACTCGACAACACTAGTCGACCACTCTCGTTGATGTCGAGTACATCTAGTCGAAATCCACCAGTCGAGCAGCAGATCACTCGAGGATCACAAATCTACTCGACGTTGAGGACTTTACTTGATGTCGAGTACCCATCGAGAGCCCGAAATCTACCCGAGCTCGAGCACAGTCCGAGGAGAAGAAGAGTTATACACGACGTCGACTACTCTTGTCGATGTCGAGTACTCCCTGGCACCATTCCGAGTCGAAATCGAGTGAAGATCTGAGTGTTTGATTACTTGCAAGATAATGCACGGGGAATTCTATCAACTTGAAGAGAAGATATATCAAGATTTATTCACAATTAGATAGTTCCCTTAATGATTTGTTTGTTTTATTTCCAAGTTTATCATAAGTATTTAAATAGATAGTTTTAGATATAGATAGATTATTCTTTCCTTGGATAGCGAGGATTGAATACTATAAATACCTAGGGGCTGGTTCTTAGGCATTCTATTCCACAACACAATTACATTCGAAAGGTAGCAGTTTTAGAGAGAGCTTGACCGAGAGTAAGGTGAAGAGCGAGAGCGATTAGACTTCGATCGATTGTAAGCTTTGTTTCGATTTAATCCAATTTAGTTTCCTTTTATTATTGATATGTGTTTCTATGATGAAGAGCGAGTAGTCACCCAACTTCTAGGGTCGGGGTGAGCCTGACGGTAGCCATGTAAGGTAATGCGGCAAAGGTACAACTTTTAATGCAATTTCGTCTTTTATCCCTATGAGCATGATTCTTCTGCGACATTCGAAGGTGATCCTTGTTTGTGTTATTGAAACGAAAGTGATCTTAATACAACTTGGATTAATTATGTAAAAAGGGTTAGTAACAATTAGGGTTTATGCGAAAACCTCTATCTTCCTACTTGTTAATGATGACAATTATTTGATGAAAGGCATGATCTTTTATACCTTTAGCATGATTCTTATATGGTTATCGTTTTGGCGTTAAAACCCCGATTCTAGGAGCTTTTTATATTATTGAATTTCCACCAATTCCGTGTTGCTTCTGCTCTATTTTCATCACAAAGGTTCGATTTTTATTCTGCACAACTACTCGAACTCGACCACTGGTTAGTCAACGTCGATGATTTTTGTCGACATCGAGTACTTTGTACTCGACATTGCTTGGTTTTTGCTTCTGTTGTTCTGTTTTGCAGGTTAACTCGACTGAGGTAGTCAACATTGAGTACTTTACTCAACGTCGAGGACTTCTGCTGGTCGAAACGAGAGGAACTTGGGACTAATCATGCGAGCGCTGACACGCTTCCTCGTGGATACGATCCTGAATACCCTACCACTACAACGGGATGATTTCTTCTATTTTATTTGCTTGGACATAGGGATGGCAACGGGGCGGGGAGTACCCTCCCAGTTCCCGTCCCCGTTTGAAAAAAGTTCCCCCGTCCCCGTCCCCGTCCCCGCTCGGGGATTAAAAATGTCCCCCATCCCTATCCCCATCGGGGAATCCCCATCCCCGCTTAATTTTCCCCGTTTGTATTCCCCGCGGGTTTCCCCATTTAAAACTTATAGTTTTCCCCCATTTAATAGAAAACTATAAGATATTATTAATGTTATGTAAAAAAAATATGATATAAATATTACATATAATATCTCATAAATGTAAATTATAAGGTAAAAGTTTAAAAATAAAAGAAAAATTATTAATTTTAGGTAAGATATAAACAAAAATGGGGATTTTATATTTCCCATCGGGAACGGGGCGGGGCGAGGATCGGGGTGGGGACTACTATCCCCGTCCCCGCACGGGGAATCAATTTGGCCCACATCCCCATTTAAATTCGCCATCCCCGTCCCCGCAACAGGGATTCCCCGCGGGGATCGGGGAGTCCCCGCCCCATTGTCATCCCTACTTGGACAAGGAGTTGGTTTATTTTGATTTATTTTGATAACTAGTTTCCCTCGTAACACTCTCTACTTCTCAAATATTATAGAAATAATTGATAAGATAAAATAAAATTAGTCTCTTTAACTTCTTATAAAAAGTATTTATTTTATTTTTAGTCTCTTTAATTGCTTATAAAGATGATTTATTTTCTTTTTAAAATTGTCAATATTTCTCATTTATTCCACCTCATTTATGACAAAAAAAAACTTCTTTTGCTAAAGAAGAAAGATGAGAAATTAAGTTCATGGGAATTGAACTTCCTATAATTTAATAAAACATGTTTGGATAAGTTTAACTTCTTGTAAATTAAAATCTTGCATTTTGTTTACTTGAATATGAACTTTCATGAGAATTTGTGTAAAATTACTTTTGTAACCCTTATTAATAAAAACTATTTATTAAAATTATGAGCAAATATGTAATTTGTGATTTAAAAAGAAAAAAAAAAGATTGTTTTGAAATAAATAAAAGGAGTGGATTTCAACTTACACACTCTCACATGATAATTTCAATTCCTCCGTTATGGTGGAATTGGAATTCCTAGAGTTCTTGAGTTTTTTAAAAATAAAATTTTAATACAAGTATATGTATTGAAATCTACTTTCTGAATTATTTCAATTCCCAATTTTTTAATATAATTCAAATGAGCACTAAGAATATTTTACTATATAACTCTTTTTTTTTCAACAATAGTGTCTTAAAATGGATCGATGATTTTCGAGAGGATCTGTTTTAGTCTATTAGTGAGTATCTTAGCAATCTTTTTGTACAAGACTTTTACTCAATTTTAGGGTTATTTGTATTAAAAATAAAACATAATAACTTTTATAACTTTAAACTAAAAACTCTTGTTTCATCTCACATTAACTATAGATTCACTCATACGGCATACCCACTCATACGGCATACCCATCTAAAATTTGAGAGGACCGTGGGTGCTCTTTAGTGGAATAGTGGTAAATTTTCGTCTTATTTGTAATTTAATTTTAAAGCTTGAGTTGAGGTGAAAGGAAGCTTCGTTGGGATTGGTAACACGAAGACCATGGAGAAGAAGAAGAAAGAAACGCGGGCTGCCCAAGTTGACCGGATCTTGATGTCGCCCAACACGCCTGTAAACTTTCCAAAAGCCATATGGAGGAGAGATCTGTAAGAGCATGAGCAACATGAGTTTTGCTTACCTTAAGGTTGATAAAAAATAATCTCATGGTTGTAGGCAAAACCTTAAGGTAAAGAGAGGAAAGAGGTTATCTTGGTTTGGAGAGGTAGAAAGTGCATTGGACCATGTGCAAAAACACGATCTTTATTTATTTTTATGTTTTTATATTTAACTAATAATATTATGATTGGTGGAAATCATATAGTGGGTATAAATAAATAGAAAAAAGGTAAGAATGAGGTAAACTCATGGTTGTGGAGTAAAAATATGAAAACCTTAAAGAAAGAGGTTGATAAAGTAGAAAATTATTTAAAAGAAAAAATAAATGAGGTGTCAAAATATTATAGGGAGAGAGGAAAAAAATTGGATAAGAGGTAACCTTATGGTTGCGGATGATCTAAGGGAAAAAAAACATGTACATTACATTATGTCAACTTTTCTTTTTCTTTTTTCTTTTTTCTTTTAAATAAAAGTCATCGCTATGCACTTGTAACGAACCATAGCCTAATTTGTTAGGGCAAAATCACTTTTAATACATTTTGCATCGTGTCTTTTTCATTATTTCATTTTCCTCAATAATAAAAATAATACATGGACCAAAATTTTATTAAAATTTATGAATATGATATTTGATGTACTCCTTTACTATTTCATATAATTATAATAATTTTATTAAGTGACATGAGACTTCAAATCGTTTCACTTAGGTGATACTATTTTCAAATATAAATATGAAAAATAGTATAAGCATTAAAAGGATCTAATTTTTGAATTTTTTATATGTGATTTGTTCAACTTATACTCATGGTGTGTTATTATAAAATGTCCATCCATCAAATTATATAAAATAATGTTGATATAAAATGTTTACGTAGAAAATTTTTGAAACATTTAAATAGATCATACAAGAATAATCTTTATATTTAACAAATAGTAGCATAAATGAAAAAGCAATTCAATTTAGAGGTACCTAAGTAAATTTTTTTAATATGATGCCTAAAAAGTGCACACAATCTCATTTATATCTATGGCTTTTCTATCATATGTCCTTAATTGAAAAAGATTCTCTACCAAAAAGATAAACGACCATAAAAATCTAATTAAAATAAAACAAAACTAATTAAAATTTAAAAAATAAAATAAAATTAATGGTATTATCTTACGCCCTTGAAAAATTGTTATATTTATTCTATATATATTTTTAAAATAGAAGAATTTTAACATATGTGTTATCCCTACGGGAATTGTACTAGTCGAACTTAAATGAATTTTTTAATGAAATTGTGGGAGTAAATAATATTGAAAGAGCTGTAAAAGGGAATTGAAAAAAAAAAATTTGACTTCCAAGGAAAAAGAAATTTGTTAGAAATAAATAACATTTTTTAAAATGACATAGTCCGTATTTATTTGACATAAATAGTACTACCTATTACGGAGTAATTACTTAAAACATGTCAATATCTTATGAAAAAAAAGGAAAGGAAAAAAAAAAATCTGGATCCATCGTGCTGAAATTGAATATTCAAGTTTCTCATAAATCCCCTTATTATTCCGTTCCTCCTTCTCCCACAAGACTTCATTCCGACTTGCGAGAGGTGCTCCTCCTCCTCCTCCAACTTCTCCTCCTCCTCCTCCATCTTCTTTTGTCGTTGGAAGAATCTCTAACTTGTTCCTTTTGCTCCTTGCTCTCCATTACCTAGGTACACATACTTCTCCTACGGCCTGCTTTCTCTGGATTTTTCTGTTCAATTCTTCCATTGCGATTTTCTCGCTTTCTTGTGCAATTGACCTAAATTCCTTGTTTTTGTCTGCTCTACTTGTTCGTTTTCTGTTTGCAATCTATGTGCTGCTAGGGAATTGGTCTACAAATCCCTGAACTTGACGTTTTGATCAACGATTTTAGCACTGAACGTTTCAGATTTGGTTGCCAATCCACTTTGCGTGATTTCCGAGCATAGCTTCTTTTTCTTAACTGCCATTGAGGTTTTTTTGTTTGGTTGTGGATGTGTCTAGCTTTAACTGCTGATTGTTGAACGGGATCGATTGATCTTCTCCCTGTGGGAGGAGTGGCGGATCTGACAGTTTGGATTTCGGTCTTCTACTCTCCTTTAAATCACGTAACGAAAAGCGTCATAGACTCATTGTGCTTGGGACTATCTAATCAAATCTCATTTCTGGAGAATTTTAGATTCCATTCTTTCGGATGCTAAATACTGATCCTGTTGAATAACCTTGCTCTGGTGATATTTTTTGGTCTTATTTTTGTTACTTTGTGGTTCTGGTTCTATATGGAACCTGATATATACGTATCATGATATGATCTAAAGCACAGTGATGTATTTTGCAGATAAGTAAATTTATAGTCAAAGTTGATTGCTTGTTGACTTGGAGGTCCTGCGTATTCAGATCCATCGCTAAAAATGTCTTGGGAAAGCAAGGGTGAAAAGAAGGCTGCAACTGATGCTGCAGCATGGTTGTTTAATATTGTTACTTCTGTTGGCATCATTATGGTCAACAAAGCCTTGATGTCAAGATATGGTTTCACATTCGGTATGAGCTTTATCACTATGTTTTTACTTGCGACTTGCTTCAATTTCCCTTTCGGTGATCTACTTGTCTTGTTCATCCTTTCATGGAATGCTCCTTCAAAGCATGAAAACTTAGTGTCCTTTCTAGTTAATGACAGACTTCACTCTATTTTTCTTGATTATTGCAGTTTTTTATGGGATGCAATGAGCTCTTGTACGGAGTATGATTTTGTTTCCTGTTTGACTATTTTCTTCCACGTGTCTTCACTGAAGCTCTAATAATTTCCATTGCTTACAACCATTTGATGTTTTGCTTGTTTTGTCTGACAAAAGTTCTTTATCCAAACCTGCATTGCTGCAATGATACTTGAAAAATCAACCGGAAAATCTCATTTGGCTATGTATATTATTCCTGATGGTGCCTGGTTCAGGTTAAAGAGGTGAATCTTTAGGTGAACTGAACTAGATGATAATATTGATGTTGGTCTTAACTGCCTAAGAGCGATGGAATATATTTCTACTAGCTTCACTTTCGCATGTTTCATTCAACATTAGAGCCTTTTGTGTTAAACTTTGGAAGAAGTATGGTCTCATCCCCTCACTGAAAATGCTACTATAGTTTCAACTTTAGAATCTTGCTTCTGCCAGTTGTACAAGTTATCCATGGGGTTATCTATTCTGTCATTTGATATGCCTCCCACTATCAAATGTATTCTTTTAGCTATTTTGATCTGACATTAGTGGGATTCTAGACTTATAAAGTTTCTTGTGCTTGTAAATATTCTGTTAGGATTCTCTGTTGCAAGTATTTTGTTAAGCTAATTTTTTTTTTCTTGGTTTAATGTATTTGTGAACATATTATATGGAAATAATTAACATTCTAGAGATATCTGAAACGCCAACTACAACAGTCCATCCATGGTTAGGTGAACTTATTTTTTGTGAACATATTTTTTTCTGATGTTTGATGTACACAGGGTTTGTCATGTGCAATTGCTTAGGACTTATAAGTTGATTTATGTGCTAATCTAATAACTCATCATTTGGATATAAATTAACTGACGACATAAGATAACGTCTAAGTCGTTTGCCAAACGAAGCAATAGTTAGGTGAACTTTGATGTTGCTGTTCTTAGGTTTATTAGTTCTCTATCTTCTCTTCAGTGTATTGTTAAGAGTGATTTGAATGCACCTTCCTTCCATGAGACTGGTGCCTAAAGTCTGTTGACATTCTTTCTGCAGCTACAACATTGACTGGTCTGCACTTTTTGGCTACCATGTCAATGACATCTCTCTTGAAGTGGCGGGGTTACATTCAGGCAACACATCTGCCAGCAGCAGAAGTTGTTAAGTTTGTTCTATTTGCCAACTTCTCCATTGTTGGTATGAATGTCAGTCTGATGTGGAACTCTGTGGGGTTCTATCAGGTCAGTGCTAGCATATACGTCTTTTGAAAAGACCTTGGTGATGATCCAAATTGACTAATTAACATTATTGTTCTTCTGATATGTGTTTCAGATTGCAAAGCTGAGCATGATTCCTGTATCTTGTCTTTTGGAAGTTGTCCTAGACAGGATGAGATATTCAAGAGACACCAAACTCAGCATATTGGTGGTCCTGCTAGGTGTTGGAGTCTGTACTGTCACTGATGTTAGTGTCAATGGCAAGGGTTTCATTGCTGCTTGTATAGCTGTTTGGAGCACTGCAATGCAGCAATATGTAAGTCATGCTTCATCAGACTGTAGATGCGTATTTGTAGCTGTTTTTTACATTCCTCAAATGAACACTGACCTGTGCTGCAAACTTTTCCTCTTATCCCTTTTCCTCCTGCATTTTTTCGTCTTATGCATATGACTCAAGGATTGTGTTGTTTTCTATTTCTGTATTTCTTGCAGTACGTGCATCATCTTCAAAGAAAGTATTCTCTTGGATCATTCAACCTTTTGGGGCATACTGCTCCAATGCAGGCTGCATCTCTGCTGATGTTGGGGCCTTTTGTGGACCTTTGGTTGACAGGAAAAAGAGTTTATGCTTTCGACTATACTTTCACATCAATGGTAAGTTTTCCATATGAGTTTCATACTACTATATTTCTTACTTACTGGATTTGGAAATCAATCCTAGGAAGATCTTTATGCTGGTAGCAGTTGCTAATACGCAAGAGGCTATTATCTTTTCTTTTAGCCTCCCTCTCAACCCCCATCTCGAGATTTATGAAGATCATCCAAGTGGAACGTTTAAATATAATGGATGGCCTATAGAAAAAGGAGGTTAATGGTGGTCATGAAAACTTTCATTTCAGATGAAATAAATTTCTTAATAGGCTGTTCCTTTTAGATCTTGAGATTTATGAAGATCGTCTAAGCGGAACATTTAAATATGATGGATGGCTTATAGAAAAAGGAGGTTAATCGTGGTCATGAAAACTTTCATTTCAGATGAAATAAATTTCTTATTAGACTGTTCCTTTTAGAGGAGGAATGCTTTGGTTGGCTACAATAGTTCGAATTTGATTAGTGTTTTCATCTCTTGTGTTGAATGAATTTTGTCTACCTGGATAAGATCAGCTCGATGGAAGGGCTTTGTGAGATAAAATTCACTTTGTAAGGTCTTCAACAAAACAGCTGCTTTGACCACTTCCAAATGATACAGGACTCTGCATTGCCTGATTTCTGCTAAAAAATTTACTGCAGTTAGATAGATGACTTTGACCTGCCATTCTGCATATTATCTACACTGGATGCACATTGTGTTGTTGTAGCAGGCACAGAACCTAATGCGCACATTGCGTTGTTGTAGCGGGCACATAACCTAATGCGAATCTTTTCTCTGCTTTTTACAGTTCTTCATATTCCTATCCTGCATGATTGCCATCGGAACCAACCTCAGCCAGTTCATCTGCATAGGCAGATTCTCAGCTGTGACTTTCCAAGTTCTCGGCCACATGAAGACCATCCTCGTTCTGATTCTAGGATTTCTTTTCTTCGGTAAAGAGGGTCTTAACCTCCATGTTGTTGCAGGCATGGCTGTTGCCATCTTGGGCATGATTTGGTACAGTAACGTTTCATCCAAGCCAGGAAGTAAAGAACCCTGGTCGACTCCTCCGGTCTCCAATGGTAAATCAGAGTTGAATGATGAGCATGACAAGTTAATCGAACACGCCCTTGCTGATGCAAAGGTTTAGGCCTTAATACCTACCTACCACCAAAGAGGTGATCGAAGGAAGCTGACATAGGTTCAATACACAACGGAAAGTTTGCGAGGAGCACTCAAGATTCTTTGTTACCATTTATCTTCAGTTTGTTATTTATGAGTTGGTGTAATACATGTATCTCGGATGCCTTGCCCTTTGCCTGCGGCAAGGCAATGGATAAACCTTATGTTATACTGAGATTCTTGGCTAGAATTTAAGCCTTTCTTACACTTGCAAATGTGCACTGCATTGCCTATAAAAGTAAATATAATTATCAATCGCATTAGATTGGGTTGGGTTCAAGTTGTATAGCTTCGACATTGGGTCATTTGCAGGCGGAGTATCAAGGGATGCTGGTTGACCTCTTGAAATTTGCAGGTTGAAATTGGAATGTTTTGAAAATTTTATTACTCCGAACAATATAGGCTCTTAACGGTTTACGGGCTTGGGATACTGACCATACGGTGCAGTTATAAGAGCATCCACACCATTAAAATAAAAAGGAAATTAATTTTGAGTTAATTTTGAGTGTCTTAATATCAGAAGAAAGTTCCTAACAGTGGAAACTTTGAACAAATTTGAAGACACCCACTGCAATTATTGTAATAATTACTGACACATTAATTTTTTAATTTGAAGACACCCAAGAGATATGGGTTGTGGGTGCTCTAAGTAAACTCTAAAAAGCTGAAGGAAAGATTGGTTATTTATTCCAGAAGAAAATCTCCTAAATACATTAATTTACCTATTTTTGAAATATTTATATGGAGTTTATACAATTTTTTTTTTTACAAAATAGTGGATAAATTAGGGGTTTTGCCCTATATTCTAAGGTATATATGGTATTTGGCGTTTGATTAGACCTGTTTTTTTTGGCTTTGTAGACAATTAAAATTATTTTTTGAAAAAAAAAATTAAGGGGGTTTTGATTTGGAGGTTTTGTTGAGGTTGAGTTACTAAAGTTCTTAGGAATAAAATCTTACCTACCCTATGAAAACAATCTTCTCCTATTTTATCATCGAAAGTCGAAACGATGAAATATAATTACTCGAACGGAAAGTAGCACTTGTGTTGTGATGAAATGAACAAAATATTGGGAGTGGGTTAGGTAAGTCGCTCTAATCCTTAGTGCAACTCCAACAACTCTCGTAAAATAGATAAAGTTCAAATTTGTAGAGAAAATAAGGGTTTTTTTTTAGTTTCAACAACTTCTCTATATTTATCTCTAAAATAGAGAAAATAAAGAAACATTAGGAAATAGAAAAAAATTCTCTAAATTTAGAGGAATATGACAAAAACTCTAAAATTAAATTCTTCTCAATACCAATACAAATTCATTATAAAGCAAGCCCAACATCTTTGGTAAAAAAATTCTCTAAAATAGAAATTAAAATATTAAAATCTCTAAAAAAATTCATTCAAAATCCAACAGATTCTCTATTTTACATATTTTTACATTTATTAAAGATTATAATAAATAAATGAAATATTTAATTCTGCATTCTTAAAAATTCATTTAAATTTAATTCTAACATTTAACCTCGCATTTATTGGTGAACTAGTATATGTTACCCATCCTTCTGTATGATATATTAATTTTATTGTTATTATTATTATTATTATTATTACTACTACTACTACTACTACTACTACTACTACTACTACTACTCCTGCTGCTACTATTATAAAATAATAATAATTATTATAGGAATGACTTACATAAAGTTAGATAGGAGTCTCGTAACAAATTGAGCTCCAACACTTTTTTGAATAGTAAATCCAACTCTATGAAATATGAAATCGCCATTAACAAACGACGACCCGTGGCTTTTCGTAACCAACTGAATCCGTTTTAAAAAACCAATAGCATCGCCTCCTAAACTCTAGTGATAAATTTGATATTTATTTTTAAATGGTATTAATATTAAATTTTGATTGTTACTATAAAAGTTATCATAAAATTAGATAAAATATTTTTCAAATTTAATATTATTATTTTCAATTGGTTAATATAGATTTTATTATAAATTAGATTGGTGACTGATCATATATAATTAATTAATTTAATTAATTAACTAATAAGGCTTACTTTATAATTTTAAAAAATAAAATCATTCAAATATGAGTTATGAGTTAAAGTTAATATTATTCAAATTTAATATAAGGCTTACTATTTTTTAATGTGAATTTTATAGTTATGCTATTTTATTTATAAAAGTTAACATAGAATTATGATGTTTTGTCTATCTATCTATATTGATTTAACATAATTAATTTATATATTATATCAAATCATATCAATTTTTTTTATTAATTTTTAAACATAATTATATTTTTATTAGTAGTAAGTATGAAATTATATTATTTTTTTCTATATTATGGGTGAAAATGTGGTGTTGTGTCTTTAAATTCTATATAGGGACAAGTGAACATAAAATTACAGAGATCAGCTTCTCTTCTGTTAGGACCTTGTGTGTTGCTCCTAACTAATTTGGATTGAGATAGAGAGTGTAAGCAAGTAACTGTTTCATTGAATTTCTGAATGAATGAATTCAGCTCCTCATTACAGTATTTATATGCCTCATGTCCTAACAATACCCCTCTCTTTAGAAAAGAACCTTGTCCTCAAGGTTGCTTTACATCAAATTCATGAAATTGATGTAGAACATGGCATGCTGGTTCCCATGTTGCCTCTTCTGTTGGCAAGTTAGTCCACTTGATGAGCCATTCAACCATCGGTTCCCCATTAGCCAGTTGTTGCACTCTAGAATCCAGCACAACTTCAGGAGAAACTATAATTGATCCTGCTTCATCTGTTATTGGGAGATCAGGTTGCACTGTAATGAGAGGTCCAATTCGTTTCTTTAACTGAGAAACGTGGAACACTGGATGAATCCGAGATGAGGTTGGTAAGGCCAACTTGTAAGCAGCTTCTCCGACTCGACTGACTACTTCAAAGGGCCTATAGAACTTAGCACTTAGCTTCAAGCACTTTCTCAATGCTAAGGATGACTGCCTATATGGCTGAAGTTTCAAATATACCATGTCTCCCAGCTCCAGTGCTCTTTCTGTTCGTTTGGCATCTGCAAAGAACTTCATGCGTTCTTGTGCTTCCATCAATCCTGCTTTCAAGATGTGCAAGGCATTCTCCCTTTCCTGCACCCATGTCTCTATTGATGTTGTTGTCACATTGCCTGAATGGAGGCCTAGCTGTGGAGGAGAATAGCCATAGAGAGCCTGAAATGGTGACATCTTCAGTGCTGTGTGGTGTGAGGTGTTGTACCACCATTCAGCCAGTGGGATCCACTTTGCCCAGTGCTTTGGCATGCTTGATGACATACATCTTAGGTATGTTTCTAGGCACTGGTTGACCCTCTCTGTCTGCCCGTCTGTTTGAGGGTGGTATGCAGTTGACATCTTGAGAGTGGTGCCTAGCTTGGTAAAGAGCTCCCTCCATAGATGACTAGTAAAGATCTTGTCTCTGTCGGACACAATGTCATGTGGCAAGCCATGTAACTTGTACACATTATCTAAGAACAGACGAGCTATCTGAGCAGCAGAGAAAGGGTGGCTCAATAGCAAGAAGTGGGCATACTTAGTGAGCCTATCCAGTACCACTGATATCACATCCCATCCCTCTGATTTTGGCAGCCCTTTAACAAAGTCCATACCCACTGACTACCATGGTGATTCAGGGACTGGTAGGGGCTGTAGTAATCCAGGGTAGGCTATAGTCTCATGCTTGTGCCTCTGGCAAACATCACATTCCTTGACAAACAGCTCTACACATTCTCTCAGTTTAGGCCAATAAAATAGAGCCTTAATTCTATGGTAAGTGGCTCTTGCTCCAGAATGGCCTCCTATAGCTTCAGTGTGGAATGCCAGAGTAATCTTGGCTCTCAAATTTGAGTTCTGTCCAATCACAATTCTACCTTTATATCGAAGGATTTCACCCTGCCATTTGAATGGTGAATTGGCATCAATAACAACTGCAGGTCTCAGTTCTTCAATTTCAGCATCTCCCTGATAGCTGTCTATCACTTCTTGCACCCAAGCTGGTTGTATCACCACTAAGGCATGGCACACACTCTCAGCTTGTTGATCAGATAGTCCTCTCCTTGACAAGGCATCCGCTACAGACAACATTGCTCCTTCCCATCCTGTACTGAATGGAGTAATTCAATCCCAGCAGTTTCCCGACAGCCTTCTTTTGCAGATGAGTTGTTACTTGTTGATCTAGCAGGTGCCGAAGGCTCTGATGATCAGTGATGATTGTGAAGTGCTTAGGCTCTAAGTAATGGCGCCATTTCTCAACATCATATAGGATTGCTAAGAGCTCCTTCTCATAAGTAGAGAGGAGGAGGTGCTAGCCATAAAGTGCCTTGCTTATGAATGCTAGTGGTTTCCCTTCTTGCATCAGCACTGCCCCTATACCCATATCACAAGCATCAGTTTCTATCTGGAAGGGAAGAGAAAAGTTGGGCAATGTAAGCACTGGAGGAGAAGAGAGTAATTTTCTGATTTGGTTGAATGCAGCAGTGCTACCACTATCCCAATTGAAGGCATCCTTCCTGAGCAACTCTGTTAAAGGTCTACATATTACCCTAAAATTTCGAATAAATCTTCTATAATAACCTGCTAAACCCAAGAAGCTTCTTAACTCCTTCTCATTCTTGGGTGTTGTCCACTTCAAGATGGCTTCAATCTTAGATTGATCAGTTGCCACCCAGCTGCAGAGATAACATGTCCTGGGTATTCTACCATAGGAACAACAAAATTACACTTGGATCTCTTAGCATATAGCTGATGCTGCCTCATCTTCTCCAACACTGATTTCAGATGCTCAATGTGCTTTTCTAAATCAGTGATGTAGACAAGTATATCATCAAAAAACACCAGTACATGTTTCCTAAAAAACTCAGCAAATACAACATTCATCAATGACTGAAATGTGGCTGGAGCATTGGTCAATCCAAAGGGCATCACATTAAATTCATAATGCCCATTATGTGTCCTAAATGCAGTTTTAGGAATATCATTCTCAGCAACTCTAACCTGATGGTATCCAACTCTCAGATCCAGCTTTGAGAATACAGCAGCTCCATGTAGCTCATCCATCAATTCTTCAATTTTGGGAATTGGAAATTTGTCTTTCACAGTAGCTTCATTGAGTTTTCTATAGTCTACACATAATCTCCAAGTGCCATCTTTCTTCTTGACTAGTAATGTGGGTGAAGCAAAGGGACTTTGGCTTGGTCTGATGAGGCCAGTAGACAGCATATCCCTGACCTGCTTCTCAATCTTATCCTTCTGTGTGTGAGGGTACCTATAGGGCTTGGAACAAATGGCCTGTGTGCCCGGCTTCAAGGGTATGTTGTGCTCACACCCCCTCTCAGGTGGCAGGTGGGAAGGTTCTGCAAACACCTCCTAAAATTGCTCAAGCACCTCTTTCACCTCAGCCCTTACAGGTTCCTCATTTCCACACAATTGGAAGGTTGGGACCACTGCTAAAGCAAATTCCACTAGCTCATCTTTTACCAACACCTGCAGCTCCTTGCCCGTGATGTGCCTTACACTTGATCCCTTGTTGTGGTCCACTATTCCCTACAATTCCACTCTTTTTCCCTCTTTTGAAAAAGCAATAGTTATTCTGTTGTAATCAAACTGGACAGGACTATAGTTTTTCATCCAATTTACTCCTAATAGGAGCTCAAACTCTCTTACCTTCAAAGCTCTTATATCAAATGAATACCCTTCTCCTTGCATTGCCCACTTAAAGCCCTTGCACTCTTGCCTGCAATACATCTTGCCTTTATTCAGCCCTTCTACCACCATCAGACTTGCAGAAGACAGTTTGAATCCGGCTTCTTTGGCAATTAGAGGATCAACGAAGCTATGAGTAGAGCCACTATCAATTAGAATGTTGATCAATCGCTTCCCTACAAAGCCTTTAACCATGATTGAGGTGTCTGGACCCTCATTCCCTATAAGAGCTCTCACGAAACTCCCATTATCTTCATCTGTCAGTGCTGTTTCATCTGTTGGGGGTTCCATGGGTTCGTCATCCTCTTCTTGGTCCAAGCTCTGACCTAGTATATGCTTCACAGCTGAAGTTTTACATCGCTGACCCACAAAGTACTTATCACCAGATCGAAAACAAAGGCCTGGAGTTCTTCTGAATTCTCCCTGATTCTTGGAAACTGAGGCTCCTGCTTTTGCCCCTTCTTGATTCCAACTGGATCCCAGTCGCCAAGGTGGTTTGCTCATCTTGATCAAAGCCTGAACAACATCGTTATGCAAGCGAGCTAACTCCAAGCACTCACCAAGATCTCGAGGACGTCCTAATTTGACCAAAGGCTTAATCTCTGCCTTCAATCCGCTTATGTAGCTAGTGACGAAGTAGCTCTCCGGGAGGTGCGGATTGTATGACAACATCCCAGCGCGCAAGTCCTCGAATCTCTCATTATAGTCTTCCAATTCGTCGATCTGGTTCAGCTTATTGAATTCTTCGATGATTTTGACGCCCTGCTTCTGCCCGAATCTAATACACAGCGCTTCGCTCATCTCCTTCCAGCGAATCCCTCTCCGCTGCATCAGGAATCCCTGAATCCACGTATCCGCTCTATCCTGCATATACATCGCCGCCAATTCGACTTTCTGGTTCTCTTGAATTCCGAAAAGATAGAAGTGATTTTCGCACTTCCTAACCCAGCTCCTTGGCTTTTTGCCATCAAATTGTGGGAAATCGACCTTGGGGAATCGATTTTGGTTGTTGAGGAATCCATCATTCCTCATCGGAGGAGGTCTATAGGCATTTGCGTCTTCCCAAGTTTCGCGCTCGCGATTTGCTACTGGCGGAGTTTTCTCTTGCTGCTCAAGATTTGGTCCTTCAAGATTGGATTGGTGAGGTCCTTTCGGAATGAACAACCGCATCCAATATGTGATCTGTGACTGGAACTTCTCCGTCATCTTCTTGATGTCATGAATCTCTTGCCGGTGAGTCTTGAACTGCTCATCCTGTTTCTTGATCGCCTCCATTAGTGCTTCATGTGTTGATGTCGAGAACTGTTGGAGGTGATGGAGTTGTGAATCCAGTTTCTCGGATGCCTTGCGGCGCGTCCCGTCTGCCATTGCCGAAGATCTCAAGTTAGCTGATACCACTTGTTAGGACCTTGTGTGTTGCTCCTAACTAATTTGGATTGAGATAGAGAGTGTAACCAAGTAATTGTTTCATTGAATTTCTGAATGAATGAATTCAACTCCTCATTACAATATTTATATGCCTCATGTCCTAACATTTTCCTACAAATTTAGAGATTTTTTTCTTCTCTCCATCCATTTCTCTATTTTTTAGAGATGAGTTTGGAGAAGCTATTGGGGAGCCATTGGGCTTGCTCTAATTCATCAACAATTGGACAAGTTTGTTATATTTATAAAAAAATTAAATTAGGAGTATTTGTTATAATTCAATTAAATTGAATATTTTGCTAGAATTAACTCGATATTTAATTTAAACATGTAAGTAATAAGTTATGTTAAAACTCATGTTATACGTAAATGTCAAACTTATAACTAGTTTAAATTTTAAGTTATGTTAAGCTTAAATGTTAAACTTCATATTTCAATTAAACTTATTTACGTTTTTGAAAATTTTAACTTAAAATTCATGTTCATCTAGTTGTATGAAATTATTTAACAATTTGCATAAATTTTAAGGATAGCTAAAATTGGAATTGTTTGAAGTAGAGAGTATATGTAATATGTAATAAATGCAGAAATTTGTAAAATAGAGAAGCGATTGGAGTTGAAGTATAATTTTTTTTAGAGATTTTGATACTTTTCCTCTATTTTAAAGAATTTTTAGAGGAGGTATTGGACTTGCTCTTATTGTTAAGGTTGGCTGGTGATGGGCTAACTATTTGCGGGCAAAAAAAAGTGGGCTTTGAGTTGGTGATTTGTACCTTTTGAGTTGCTTACCAAAATTTCATCTATTGACGTGATGATAGGTGATGGCCGATGGGCTGGCCCAAGGCTTCCCCATCTCACGGTCACGGAGCCAAGCATAGAAGATTGTTATCTCATAATCAAGATTATCCCCTAATAAATGTAGTATCCACTACTTCCTTGAATTGGTAAATAAAGAGCGGCCATCCGGGGTTTGAACCGGTAGTATCAACTACTTCGGTTTAAGAAACTATACATTATTGTTTACTATTTCTATAAACTACAAGGTATTCCCGAGCTATATATATACACGCGATTTTTTTTTCGGTTTGTCTATTATGTATCATAAGTGTATAGGATAATGATACTTTACTAGTAAAGAAAACCCTAAAAGTAAATAAGTAAACCCCATAATCTAATTTAAAAATTAGTTAAAGTAAAGAAAACCCTAGAAGGAAATTGGTAAACACAATTAAAAAATTGGCTAAACCGGCGTATCTAGGGGAAATATTTTCCAATTTGGGTTTTTATCATATGCACTTGGGCTTATGATGGAAAAACGATTTTTTTTTTCTATATCAAACTTTAAATACTGTATGCTATGCATGTGACATCTTTAAAAAATATTGTTTAGATATTAATGTAACTATGTTTTTATATATTCACATGTTATTAGTTTTATATTACGAGCTTTCATATGCTGATTTTATTATTTATTAGATAGGTTAAAATAATCTAATTTAGCATGTATGATGTTTATTCTTATACTATATTTAATAGAATTGATAATTTTTATGAAAATTTAAAATATTTTGTGATCCTTTAAAATTTATTCATTTTATTTTGGCAAATATTGACCACTTAATTTTCATATATTTATATATTATTTATTTTTAACAACATTTATTCAATCACAATGATAAATATTTATTTTGTAAAGAAAACTAGCATATGATTATCAATGTTTTGACATTAATATAAAGTAGGATTTTTTTGGTAACTGTCCAAAAATGGGGGCTGTTTTGCAAAATGTTCATTTTCATAATGGCTTTTGCAAAATGTCCTAAATTGACATTTTTACCCCTAGCTTCAATACCCTTCTTTTTCCTATTGCACCAGGCATCCCCGTTTCTTCTGATTCACGGAACGACGAGCAACACTAGGCATTCCCGATCTCCATGATTTCGAAGATTTTGATCTCGATCTGAAGCAGGAATGCCAATTTCTTCATCAGGTATCGTCGATTTTGCCATCAGTCATCAAACCTGAACGAATTTGTGCTTTGTTATAACACTGTAATCCCAAATTCAGATTTCAAAAGAGGTAAATATCGAATTTGTGCTCGTTTGTTGTTTGAGACGTGAATATTGTCATTGATTTTGATCTCAGTTGATGATTTTCATCACGGTAGCTAATTTGGTGATTGTTGTACTGTAATCCCGAATTCTGTTTTTGACATTATGATATATGTGTTTGAATAACATTGGATGCCTGTCATCACAGTAGCGAAATCCAATTTGATTTTGATAGATGTGTTTGAATAAAATTGGATTCCTGCCATCACAATAGCTAAATCTAATTTGATTATAATAGCTGTTTTTGAATAAAATTAGATGCATGTCATCACAGAAGCTAAATTTGATTTTGATCTCAGTTTGAATAAAATTGGATGCCTGTCATCACAGTAGCTAAATCCAATTTGATTTTGATAGATGTGTTTGAATAAAATTGGATGCCTTTCATCACAGTAGCTAAAACCAATTTGATTATGATAGCTGTGTTTGAATAAAATTGGATGCCTGTCATCATAGTAGCTAAATTTGATTTTGATCTCAGTTTGAATAAAATTGGATACTTGTCATCACAGTATTTGAGTTTGATTCAAATTGTTCCATCAGATTATATGTATTAAATTTAAGAGATGTCACCAGGGAACAGGTATAATGGATGTCAATTTGCTAACATTAAAATTTGGAGGAGAATGGAAAATGGAAGAAGATGATTTAGTGTTTGTTGGGGATGTGTCATCAAAATTGATTGTCATCAATCAACCTATGAGTATATATGAGATATGAAGACTGAGATAATCAACAGATTCATTAACAATGATAGTTTGGCTCCTAATCTTCAATTCAGTCATTTGCATCCTTTCAAGAAAACTATGGAGCCTTTTTTGATTGAGAATGACATTTATTTGAGGAGTTTCTTTCAAATTAGTGAATTGAAGGAAGTGAATTGGACATTGCCTTTATATGCTACTGTTGGAAAGGAAATCATTGAAGATCGGGTTACACAATCTATGAATGATGAAAATCAGTTGGTTTTACAAGTTGACAACTATTTCAAGGATACATATGTGGTGGAAGACAACTTTTGTGTGCAGAATGATGATGTAGACTGCATAAATAATGTCAATGATACAGGTGATAATGGAGATAATACCGAGATTGAGAGTGGCATCAATAGCACTACAATGTCCACAAATTATGCAAAATCTATAAGTTCAAGAAATGGGGGCATTATTATAGCTTTGGGACAACTGTTCAGAACAAAAGAAGATATGAAAGACGCTATTGCATTGTTGGCTGCACAAGAAACGTTTGCTTACAGGGTGAAAAAGACAACACCAAGTTATTACAGAACAGTTTGTGTTAATAAGAGTTGCGATTGGAAAATTCACGGTGCCATATTAACTGGGTCAACTATATTTCAAATTAAGAAATACAATCAAGAACATAGTTGCAGTTTGGAAGTAAGGATTGGAAAACGTCGCGCTCCTAACTACAAACTTGTAGCTGAAAAGATCAAACCAAGGTGAAATATACTGTAATTCCTTCCTGTAATCACTCCTCCTCTGATATTTTAATGACTCTTTTACATCATATGAACAGATATGAAGACATCAAAAAGGGGCCAACTCCAAGTCAGGTTAGAAACATCATAAGAACTGACTTCAAAATAAATGTGAGCTACTGGAAATCATGGAAAGCTCGTGATGCAACAATAATGATGGTAAATGGGTCATCAGAAGGAAGCTTTGAATTATTACCAACATATTGTTGTGTCCTAAAGCAACATAATGCTGGAACTGTCAGTCTGTCACCTTCATTCAAGTTGACTCCCAATCAAGGTTCAAGTATTTGTTCATTGCATTTGGACAATGTATCCGTGCATTCCCAATTCTGCGAAAGATACAAATTCTTACATTATGATAGCTGGGTTTGATTAAATTTGTATGCCTGTCATCAATGGATTTCTTAGATTTAATCATAACTAATACATAGATATTAATATGAAAACATTCGTTCCAAAATACAACTAACTTGGTTCAAGTATTTCAAAGTGTCACCATGCAAGTTACATCAACTAAATATCCCATAATTAGATAAGTAAATGTATTTAAGAATTTGAAATCTACACTGTCCCAACTACATAAACTTATGTGATAAACTAAACACATGTCAATTGCTTGAAGAAGAGATCAGATGCAATCCTCTCACGACAGGCTTGAACATAGTCGTCATTGATAAGATCCATGTCACAATCAAATACAAGGTGCTCAATGCGCTTTATGGTGTAAACCCCACAGCTACCCCTACATAATAAACACACAAAGAAAAAGTGAGCAGATGTAATCTGATGAAACAGAAAATAAAATAAAAATAAAAATAAAAAGATGGCAAATAGAAGGTACCCTTCGTCATTTTGTTTCAAACCCGATACTCTCTCAACATCAAAGGGAGTGTCATCAACATCAGAAAACAAATCACTCCTCATCATTAGAATAGGAAGCATTTGACAAGTCTGAGCAAGCTTCTGAGCTATAACTTCCTCTTTGTAGTAATTACACTAGAAGTCATACACAATAATGTGCTTCGAATCCAACTGAATCTCAAGTGCAACCCAATGCTTGTTTTCAATATTAAAAGGGGTGTAGACCTTCTTGACACCTTCCCAAGGCTTCCCACATGGAGGAGAGAGACCAATGAATTACTTGTAGAAAGACTCATCAATTGTAGGGCGATTTGTAATTAAATCAGGATCGTACGCCCCAATCTTGGTAATAAAAATGGTGTCTAATATAAGACTGCTTGAATGTTGATCAGGAAAGTCGTGAAGGCGATTTCTCAAATGATAAAGTGATTCATCAATATGTTGTGAAAAGAAAAAGAATAATTCCTAACTGTCACCACACTACTGTCACCAAATGTAATCAACAAGAAAAACACATGTACATAGGACCAAATAACCCAAATATGAACTTACAACATCAAGAAGCCAGCAGCCCTTCCCCACCAACTCAGTGAAAAATGACTTGTTCATGTCAGCAGTAAACCCATAAATCATCCCATCATGCCTACAAAAACACAAAAAATATAAAAATAAAACCAAAGATAAATAAAATTATTATAGGAAGTAGAAATATGGAAAAAAAAGATAGATAAAAAAAACAAACAATTACCCAAGAGATCTAAAGCCAGTATAAAAATCAGTACGAGCCTCTTTGGTTCGAAAAGAGTTAGCCAGTTCTTTTGGAAGGCGAGGCTTCTTTGGTTTACACGGATTTGTATAAGGAGTATGGACTGCAAGGGCAGTTATCCCAACCGTATGGGAACGCCTTAATGGAACCTCTTCTTCATCATCTGACGGTACGAGCTGCATAAAATCAGTGATGTTATAAAGTAGACGCTCTATAGCAGAAACATTAACATCAGCAGTAACAATTTCATCATTCACATCAGATGAATAGCCAAGAATGACACCAACACCAGAACTGTCATCAACTGCATCATTTGAAGCACCAACAACTGTATCATCTCCAACACTGTCACCAGCCACCTCTTTTGCCACACTACTGTATTTATTGAACTGAAGTGAAGAAAGAAGACCAGTAGGAGCAACAATGTCACAAAAAGCAAAACTGTCATCAATTGCATCAGTTGAAACAACAACAGTATCAGCTCCAACACTGTCACCAGGCACATCTTTTGGCACATTAATTTCATTAATGAACTCATGTGAAGAAAGAACAACTATAGGTGCAACGGAAAGAGCAATATTGGTGGAACCTGATAGAATAACTTAGTGAGAGCAACACTAGAATCATCAGTTCCATTTGGTGAAATAATGACTACAGTAGGAGTAACAAACCCACTGGCATTAATTTTATCAGTAGAAGCAGAAGGAGAAGCTTGAATTCTACCATGTGACACAACAGTTGGAGGGACACCATTGTCAGCAGGAACACCACTGAGATTAAGCTTATACATCTGAAACACCCACTTCACTTAAGACAACCACATCAGTAAGAGGAACAACAATGTCCCGAGTTTCAGCCATAGAAGCAAGGGCTTCAGCAGTAGCAAAAGCAATGTCATCAGCAATCTTATCAGGAGAAGGGAGAACCCTGTCATCAGAAGAAGGGAGAACCTTGTCATCAGCTTTCTCCGGTGAACCCAGATCTGTCCCATCAGCAGTGCAATCAACATCACCCTTTATTGAAGTTGATGCATTATTTGATAGACGAAAACAATAATATGCAGGTTCAGACTCAGTGGAAGTATCATTGTCATCCGTTTCATTTAAACAACTAAAAGGATACCCATGCTGAGAAATCTGAGAGCAGTTCTCCTTAATCCCAACCATATCCACATGAGGAGAGGTAGATTACAACTAAAAGGATACCCATGCTCAGTAATAAGTATGCTAAGGACAGTTTCTTCTGAGACAACTTTGGTTCCTTTTTAAAAATGGCAATAATACCATCCAAAGTGCACTCAGAAACTCCCCAAAACTCCTCCATATCCACATGAGGAGAGGTAGACTTATCAGAACCATTATGTTCATAAACCAACCCGGTTACACAGCAAAACTCAGCGAGCGAGAACCTTAACAAATGTCGTCCAACTTTAAACCACATTTCATTCCTTTTCTTAGTCTCCACTTCATGTAGCAGCATGTGGTGGACAAGTTGTGAATAGAAATGCAGGCGATCACCGGCACGCACAATTGACCCAAAACATCCATCAATAAGGGCTACCCAATCAGATGAAGACAACCCCTCCCGAATGACATCAATAATAGCAGGCTTTGAGTATACATTAAGATGTGCACGAAAACGCTTCTTCTCAGGACAATGAACTTAAATCGAGCAGATTCAGGAGGAAATGATGTCTCCAAAGGAGAAGGTTCATTAAATATCAAAATATCTTTACATGAACAACATATCAAAATCAAAGATAAATAAAAATTAAATGTCACCATAGGGAAGATAATGTAATCAAAAGAGAAATATAACAGACTGTAACCAAAAAGATAAACTACTGCCACCAAGCATGAGAAATATCAAATACATAAATACACAAAAGAGAAAGAACAAGGGCATATAACAGACTGTAGTCAAATTGATAAACTACTGTCACCAAGCATAAGAAATATATCAAATACATAATTACACAAAAGGCAAAGAACAATGGCATAATAAAAAACAGTGTAAAGAATCCTGTCACCAAAAGGACATATGGTGTACAGTATGGTTTAGGGTTTAGGGTTGAGTCCTTAGGGTTTAAGGCCAAATCCTAAACCCTAAACCCTAAAATGTTATGTACAGTACTTCATTAAGAGATGAGGGGTGTCATCACACTTAATGTTATGGTGTCACCAAAAGAACAACCCTAGGATAAGGTAATCAAATACCCTAAAGAGGCTAATGCTAAGCAAATATTCTATCAGCAGAAGTAATGATGGCACCAAATGGATACCCCTAGGACAAGGGAATCAAATACCCTAAAGGGGCTAATGCTAAGTAAATATTCTGTCAGCAGAAGTAATGGTGTCACCAAAAGTAATGGTGTCACCAAATGGATACCCCTTGGACAAGGGAAGCAATAACCCTAAGGGGCTAATACTAAGCAAATATTCTATCAGCAGAAGTAATGATGGCACCAAATGGATACCCCTAGGACAAGGGAATCAAATACCCTAAAGGGGCTAATGCTAAGCAAATATTCTGTCAGCAGAAGTAATGGTGTCACCAAAAGTAATGGTGTCACCAAATGGATACCCCTAGGACAAGGAAAGCAACAACCCTAAGGGGCTAATGCTAAGCAAAGATACATGTGTCACGTAAGGAATCCTGTCACCATAAGGACATGTGGTGTACAGTATGGTTTAGGGTTTAGGGTTTAGGGCTAAGGCCCTAAACCCTAAATCCTCAACCCTAAACCCTAAAATGTTATGTATAATACATCATTAAGAGATGAGGGGTGTCACCACACGTAAAGGTGTCACCAAAAGGACAACCCTAGGACAAGAGAATCAAATACCCTAAAGGGGCTAATCCTAAGCAAATATTAAGTCAGCAGAAGTAATGGTGTCACCAAAAGTAATGGTGTCACTAAATGGAAAGCCCTAGGACAAGGGAATCAAATACCCTAAAGGGGCTAATGCTAAGCAAATATTCTGTCAGCAGAAGTAATGATGTCACCAAAATTAATAGTGTCACCAAATGGATACCCCTAGGACAAGGGAAGCAACAACCCTAAGGGGTTAATGCTAAGCAAAAATACATGTGTGGTGTAAAAGAATCATGTAACCAAAAGTAATGGAGTAACCAAATGGATACCCCTAGGACAAGGGAAGCAACAACCCTAAAGGAGCTAATGCTAAGCAAAGATTAATGTGGTGTAAAACATTAAAACAGTGGGAATATATGGTGTCACTAAAAGGATAATTCTAAGCAATGAATGGTCTCCCTACCATGAATGGACATAGAACAGACTGTAACCAAACAGATAAACTATTGTCACCAAGCATGAGGAATAGATCAAATACATAAATACTAAATTCAAAACAAAATCAGTCCAAGGAAGAAATAATGCATCATATCATAAACTCAGAAACCTTATAGAAAACACAAGAATCACAAAACAGAAAGAACAAGGGCTTACAACATCCTACAACCAAAAAGGGAAACTAATGTCACCAATCATGCGAAATTTATGAAACAACTGTGCATAAATGCTAAATTTGAAACGAAATCAGTTCAAGAAACAAACAATGCATCATATCACAAACTCATAACCCTTATAGAAAAATAAAGCAAAACACAAACCCTGACCATTGCTTAACAGGGTAAAATCACAAAAACCAAACCAAATTAAATAACAAACTGTAGACAATCAAAGAAGAACATGCAGGAAATGGAAGGAGATGTCCAAATGCAAATAGAAATTGCAAAACCCTAAACAGAAACCGATTTCATTTGAAATGACAGTGATCAGTACCTGATGACGATCCTATTAGAAGAACAAAGAGCGACACGAAATCGGAATGGGAGATGAAAGCAGCAGAACAACCGTTGAAAATCAGAGAAAATGATGAAGGAACACTGACGAGGGCTGAAACGGTGTGGACTCGGGGAAGAGAGAAAACGGATGAAGTAGAGAGGAGGGGAATGGTGATGGAAAGCAAAACCGCACAACTGACACACAGAACTGTTTGAATTACAAAAGGGCAGGGGCAATATGGGGTTTCCAAATTTTTTTAGGACATTTAGCAAAAACTAATTTTAAGTGGACATTTTGCAAAAAGAGGTTGGCAAAATGGACATTTAGCCAAATTTCTTCTATAAAGTAAAGCACTTCGTCAGGCATTGTGCGATTGTTGTGCAGTCTGTCTCAAGAATGAGCTTGTGAATTACCATCTTCTTAGCTAGTGACAGCCCATGGAAGGCTGCCCATGCTTCAATTGTTCTGGTTGTGCTCTTCCCACACTTGAAAATGAAAGCTCTCAACACGCTTTCGGCAGTATCCCTAAAAACTCCTCCACCCCTGGCCTTACCCGGGTTCCCCTTCGACACTCCATCTACATTTAACTTAACCCAACCCTCCCGTGGACGTTCCCGGACCAAAGGACTTCGTGGGTTGTTTTAGCTGATGCTATTCACGTGATTCACCTTGTGCTTCACATGGTAATATGTGGACACCTTCTTTCACACTCGGCAAGCCAAACCACCTAGTCTATTCTTGCTATCAAACACTAACTCATTTATGATCTTCCATGTAAAGGCCTCGGGTTTTCAAATAATAAATTTCACATAAATAAATTAAAATGGATTTAAATCGGGTATTAGGAGAAAACTCATACTCAACTTAATAAATCGACTTCGAAACTCTTAAAGCGGATTCCGACCTGAATTTGAATTTTTGACAAACGATTCCATCCTTTTACCTCGAGATTTAAAACGAACTTCGAATGGCGATATCTTTTTGGGAAATTAAAAATCTAATTGATCGAGAGAGTGGGATTTGAGAACTAACCCTCGAGAACTAACTCCGGGATTAGAAATTCGCGTGTTCAGGATCGAAAATTCTCGCCCTCTTTCATCCATTCTAATAGAACATTTCAGCTTAGATTAGAGCCTTGTGTTGTTTGAATTCAAATGTAACCCACAAACCCATTGTCACAAATGGTGAAACACCCACAAATGGTTTTATTCCCTCCCTTATCTACACCCCCTTGAATTGGCATGTAGTCAAGTTATGCCTTCTCCATGAACTCATCCAAACTTAGCCATTTCCATTCCAAATCTCCATAAAATCTGATCTCCCTTTGACTCATTTCAAACACCACAAAACACCAAAACCCCAAACCTTATCCCTTCTCTTTCCCCTCTCCCTCTTGTCATAAGAACTCAGCCCCAAGGGGCAAGGGCTTTCCCTTTTTCCGACTACACCACCATTTGTCACCGACCACCTGCAGCCACCGCACCAGCTCCACCACTCTCAGGCACTACCAAACTCGAACACATCTCCCTCAACCCCCTGTTTCCATTTTAAAAAAAAAATCAGCCCGAGCACTCCCACCTTCATCCTCCTCCTCGTATGAAGTTAGTGTTGTGCCGATAAGCAGGGGACGTTAGATACACCCCTTTAACACATACGAATCGGGATGGACAAGAACTGTAAACCAGAGAGCCAAAACTCAAGCAACCCAAACCAACAATCAGACACAAACAGAAGATAAAATAACTAAACACAAAGAACACCAGATTTACGTGGAAAAACCCCAAAACGGGGAAAAAACCACGGGAGCCATAAACTTCCACTATCAACAATAACAAGTGGGGAAAATCTTCCCTAGACAAAGCTAGAGGCATACAACATCATCAAGCATCAACAAGCTTGGCCAAATCTCCAATTTTCATCACCCAATTGGTGGAAATCAACAAAACCCAAGAGAGAACACTAGCAAAGGGGATATGAGATTGGAGGCTCAAAACGACGATCCAACCGTACAAAATGAAGCCTATGATGAGGTGAACAACATACCGGAAAATCGTCCCAATCAAAGGTCGTTTGGTCGTCGATCGGGACACTTCAAAATGAGCTGAACAAGGGCATACGGGATTCCTCTCCAAGCTCTCTCTTTTCTCCCTTTCTCACTCTTGGTTTTCTCTCTCTTACTTTCCTAAATGGAAAGACATCCCCTTTTACAAAGGAGGAGGGTAAAACTTCACATGGTAAATATTCCATCGGAGTCTTTCCCCATATGGGAGGAAAACCCAACATAGCTCCCCCTCAATCCTATATGGGGGGCTCAAGCAAGCCCGCCTTTGAGCGGCACTTGATGAGCTTCTCCTTTGACAAAGTCTTCGTCAGCATATCTGATCCATTGTCATTTGTATGGATCTTCATAAGCTCAAAATCTTCATCTTCTACTCTTTCTCGAAGCCAATGACACCTTCTTCGAATGTGCTTGGTTCGAGAATGGTAGGCGGCATTCTTGGCAAGGTGGATGGCACTCTGATTGTCACAATAGAGTAGGTAGCTGGCTTGCTCCACTCCCAACTCCTCTAGGAAGTCTCTCATCCATATCAACTCCTTACCAGCTTCAACTGCAGCCATATACTCTGCTTCTGTCGTTGACAAAGCAACACACTTCTGCAGTCTCGATTGCCATGAGACTGCTCCCCCTGCGAATGTAATCAGATATCCAGATGTGGATCGGCTCGTGTCAATATCACCTGATATGTCTGCATCTGTAAAACCATCAAACATAGGTTTTCCAGGACCAAAGCACAAACACACTCTCAAAGTGCCTCTGAGATACTTGAGAATCCATTTCACTACAGACCAATGCTCCTTTCCAAGATTACTCATGAACCTGCTGATAACCCCAACTCCATAGGCGATGTCTGGCCTAGTGCAAACTCAGCTTGTAGGACACTGATCATCTCCTGTTTCATCTCCTTTTTCATCTCCTGTTTCTCTCATGTTTCTCTTGTTCACTGCAAGTGAACAAGAGAACTCACGGGTTGGTAGTCTCATGACATACATCAGACTACCAACGACTGAAGCATAAGGCACCTTTTTCATCTCCTGTTTCTCTTTCTCACTTGTAGGACACTGATCAGAACTCAGCTTCATGTTCACTGCAAGTGGAGAACTCATGGGTTTAGCCTTGTCCATGTTGAATCTTTGTAGCACCTTCTCAATGTATCTTTCTTGTGATATCCACAACTTCTGATTCTTTCTGTCATGGGTAATCTGCATACCCAAAATCTGTCTTGCAGGCCAAGGTCCTTCATAGCAAAGGACTTCTTCAATGCAGTCTTCAAACTAGCAATCTTGTTGGTATCCCGACCAACAATAAGCATATCATCCACATAAAGCAAGAGAATCGGAAAGTCACCTTCGGTGTAATTCTTCACAAACACGTAGTAGTCGGCATGTGTCTTGTGGAATTTGTGGTCTATCATAAAAGACTCAAACTTCTTGTACCATTGCCGAGGCGCTTGTTTCAAACCATACAAGCTCTTTCTGAGACGACAAACCATCTTTTCTTTTCCCTTGACTTCAAAACCTTCAGGTTGTTCCATATAGATTTCTTCTTCCAAATTACCATGAAGGAAGGTGGTTTTCACATCAAGCTGCTCAACCTCTAGGTCCATGCTAGCAGCCATGCCTAGAACAACCTGGATGGATGACATCTTCACAACTGGAGAGAAAATCTCATCGAAATCTACACCCTTTTTTTGCTCAAAACCCTTCACCACAACTCTGGCTTTGAACTTGGGAGGTGTACCATCTTCTCCAGACTTCAAACGAAAAACCCATTTGTTCTTGAGAGCTTTCTTGCCATTAGGCAATTTCACCAAGTCATAGGTGTGATTCTCATGCAAGGAACTCATCTCATCCTGCATGGAATTATACCACTCCTTTTGATGCACATCTGGCATAGCTTCCTCATAGAATTCAGGCTCTCCTGAATCAGTCAACAACACATAATCCCTAGTTGAGTATCGTGAGGAAGTCTGTCTCTCTCTGGTGGATCTTCTCAACTCAACTTCAGGTTGGATATGGGGCTCCTCTTGTTGAGGTTGTGGAACTTCTGGTGGATCAACATCACCATCATCATGTTCATCTTCCCGCTGATTCTGAATTGAACGTCTCTGCACAACTTGAGGGAAAACGGGATCAAAGGTGACTGGAGCAGAAGAGGAAGACAACGGTCGCTGGAGCTTCCAGTCATCAACAGTCTTGTCTTCCATGAACACAACATCTCCACTTCTGACCACTTTCTTGTCTGTAAGATCCCACAATCTGTACCCAAATTCATCCTCTGAGTACCCTAGGAAGATGCATGGCTTTGTCTTACTATCAAGCTTGGATCTCTGATCTCTAGCAACATGAACATATGCTAGGCATCCAAAGACTCTCAAATGATGGAAGGACACATCTCTTCCAGTCCAAACCCTCTGTGGAACATCACCATCAAGAGGAACTGAAGCTGAGCGATTGATGAGAGACACAGCAGTCAACATTGCCTCTGCCCAATAGGACTTTGGCAGCTTTGCAGTCGACAACATACTTCTGACTCTTTCTGCTATGGTTTTGTTCATCCTCTCTGCGAGCCCATTCAGCTGTGGCGTCTTCGGAACTGGTTTCTCAATCCTGATGCCCTGACTCTTGCAATACTGCTCAAACGGACCCCTATACTCTCCACCATTATCTGACCTGACACACTTCAACTTCAAACCAGTCTCTCGTTCAACTCTGGCTTGGAACTCCTTGAAAACTGTCAGAACCTGATCTTTGCTTTTCAACACAAAAGCCCACAATTTTCTAGAATAGTCATCAATAAAAGTGATAAAATATTGTACACCACCATGTGACTTGCAATCCATAGAGCACACATCAGTATGAATAAGATCTAATGCATGCTTTCTTCTAGATGGAGGTCAAGTATGAAATGCTACTCGATGTTGCTTTTCAACTAGGCAATCAACACAAGGTTTGAGAGAAATACCTTGCATATCCGGGAGAATGTCTTTCTTGGCAAGCATTTGCAAACCCCGCTCGCTCATGTGTCAAGCCGCTTGTGCCATAGCTCTCCGGCACCATCATCAATCACATTTGCTTCTTCTCTGCAAATCTTTGCTTGCATCACATACATGGTATTTCGCTTCTTTGCCCGGGCTACAATCAAGTTTCCCTTGGAGCACTTCCAAACACCGCCTTGTGCATTTTGAGCATAACCATCATCATCAAGTATCCCAGAAGATATCAAATTCAATCTGATATCAGGAACATGACGAACATTTCTCAAAATCAAACTGCAACAAGTGGATGTCAACAAACAAACTGTGCCCATGCCAACAACATTGGACACGCCATCATTTCCCATCCTCACACAGCCAAAATCTCCACAAGTGTAAGATGAGAAGTACTCCTTGTGTGGAGTAATGTGATATGAAGTAGCTGAATCAACAGTCCAAGTGCACTCATCACTTGCAAGATTCAAGGAACCTTCATCATCCGCCACAAACAACTCCACTATGTCATCACTGATTGTAAGAGCAGCGGTGTCTTTATCTTCTTGATTTCTCGACGTCTCTGACTTCTCAGGTTCTTTGCCTTTGTACCTCTTGAACTTTCGGCAATACTTTTGAATGTGACCCGACTTCTCACAATAATAGAAAATGTACTTGCTTCGATACTTCGATCTCCCTTTGGACTTGTCTCTGTTTTATTGTTGTCGTTGCTTACTCCTTCCTCTGTTGTTACCAGAACCCTGCGTCACATTAGCCTCTGACTGTGAGGAGACACCCATCTCCTTCCTTCTAGTCTCTTCGTTCAAAAGACTAGCCTTCACACATTCCATAGTCAGCTTGCTTTCCGGAGCGGAATTACTAAGTGACACGACAACTGTACCCCAACTATCCGGCAATGAGGAGAGTAGTAGTAGAGCCTGCAACTCATCATCTAACGACATCTTCGCAGAAGCTAACTGATTCACAAAGCCCTGAAATGTGCTCAAATGCACAACAATGCTCTCACCATCTTTGTACTCCAATTTCACAAGCTTTCTCATCAATGATGCCTTGTTGAGGGCATTCTTCCTCTCATACATCCCTTCAAGCTTATACCATAACTCATAAGCATTCGTGTCATTGGCAATATGTTGGAGCACACTCACATCAACAAATTGTCTAATCGTAGCTACCGCTTTTCGATTCAGAATCTTCCATTCAACATCAACGACAGCCGTTGGAATCTCTTTGTGCACAATCGGCTCATACAAATCTTTCACATATAAAAGATCTTCCATCTTTATCTTCCAATCTGAGTAGTTGCCTGAATTCAACACAATCATTCCCTGAAAACTGTTCTTTTCCTCCATCCTAAACCAAAAGCTTTGATACCAGTCTGTTGTGCCGGGAAGCAGGGGACGTCAGACACACCCCTTTAACACATACGAATCGGGATGGATAAGAACTGTAAACCAGAGAGCCAAAACTCAAGCAACCCAAACCAACAATCAGACACAAACAGAAGATAAAATAATCAAGCACAAAGAACACCAGATTTACGTGGAAAAACCCCAAAACGGGGAAAAAACCACGGGAGCCAGAAACTTCCACTATCAACAATAACAAGTGGGTACAATCTTCCCTAGACAAAGCTAGAGGCATACAACATCATCAAGCATCAACAAGCTTGGCCAAATCTCCAATTTTCATAACCCAATTGGTGGAAATCAACAAAACCCAAGAGAGAGAAAACAAAGAGTGAGAAAGGGAGAAAAGAGAGAGCTTGGAGAGGAATCCCGTATGCCCTTGTTCAGTCCATTTTAAAGTGCCCTGATCGATGACCAAACAACCTCCGATCGGGACGATTTTCTAGTATGTTGTTCACCTCATCATAGGCTTCATTTTGTACGGTTGGATCGTAGTTTTGAGCCTCCAATCTCATATCCCCTTTGCTAGTGTTCTCTCTTGGGTTTTGTTGATTTCCACCAATTGGGTGATGAAAATTGGAGATTTGGCCAAGCTTGTTGATGCTTGATGGTGTTGTATGCCTTTAGCTTTGTCTAGGAAAGATTGTACCCACTTGTTATTGTTGATAGTGGAAGTTTCTGGCTCCCGTGGTTTTTTCCCCGCTTTGGGGTTTTTCCACGTAAATCTGGTGTTCTTTGTGCTTGGTTATTTTATCTTCTGTTTGTATCTGATTGTTGGTTTGGGTTGCTTGAGTTTTGGTTCTCTGGTTTACAGTTCTTGTCCATCCCGATTCGTATGTGTTAAAGGGGTGTGTCTGACGTCCCCTGCTTCCCGACAAAACAGTTAGAGCACCTCCGAGCGCCTCCAGTAACCTCCTTCGACGTCTGAAAAGCCGAGCAGCAGTTGGAGAGCTTCTCGCCCCCAAGGCCGCCATCTCTTCTCCCCTGTTTTGGGTTCGAACACTCCGATAAGTTGTCCTCTCCCACTTTTCGATTGAAAACCTTGTAAAGGTCCGCCTTTATGATCCCTTCTTTCGTCCCAGGCCAAGCCGGTGTTGATTCACCTCCGGCGAAGCTTTGAAACCACATTCCCTCGGTAAGCCTTCAACAGCCCCATCCTTTGGTTTTTGTTTGTCTTTGCGCTTAGAAATCAAGGGGCCTTAACAGCTTGGACTCGAGAAGGGGAGTAACCTCTATTTTATTCTAGCATGGGATTCTTCGACAGAGCTCATGAACGAGAGAGAGAGAGAGAGAGAGAGGGGGGGGGGGAGGAGGCTTAGAGCGAGAGGGTGAGGGAGGGAGAGCGTGTAGGAGAGAGAGCGTGTGGGACAAGAGAGGAGTTTTTTTATTTAGGACATTTTACAAAATTGTCCCAAAACGTGGACATTTTGCAAATTAAGCCCTATTTCGTGGCTATTTAGCAAATTACCCAATTAATAAACGAATATAGTTAGCTAAAAACTTATCTTTTTAGATCAATAATCTATCCAATACTATAACCTTATATCTGATTATTATTTTTTTATAAATATTCGTACTTCAATTCCCTATGTCCAAAATATAATCTTTCTAAACTATTTTATGTGTACGTAACATATTACCAATGTTTTGTAAAATTTTTAATAATGTTATACTTATTATTTATTAAAAATAAATTAAACATATAATAAAATAGAATCTATGTATTTAACCCATGTTAGACAATGACCTCATATATTTTATCTACGTGTCATCCTATATGCATCTCAAATAAACTATTTTAATCTTCATATAAAATTAACAAAAAATATTTTTAATATAGTTAAATATAATATATTAACAAAACGAGCAACGACGTGAGTAAAAAAAACAAGTATCAATATCAATATACAATACTAAAACAGAGGCGTGGAAATCGTATGTGGCGAGCTCTGCCGCGATTCGCTTAAGTGTCGTTCTCTTGTGCAATCTGGCCCGGGTTTTATTGACACGTCAATTAATGACAATCCAATAAATTTAAGCCACGTCAGACGATAACTTCATCTATTTATACACGTGTCGTCGTATGTGTCCATTTTAATTGATGATTAAATTAATTTTTAATATAAATATTCAACATCATATCTCACAAATCTTATCATTTACCTTAAGTTATTTAATAAATATCAATATATATTACTAAAACAGATGCGTGGAAATCCTATGTGGCAGGTTCTGCCGCGATTCGCTTATGTGTCGTTCTCTTGTGCAATCTGGCCCGGGTTTTATTGACACGTGGGTGAATTGGTTTCCCACGGAGCGATAACTTCATCTATTTATACACGTGTCGTCCTATGTGTCCATTTTAATTGATGATTAAATTAATTTTTAATATAAATATTCAACATCATATCTCACAAATCTTATCATTTACCTTAAGTTATTTTATAAATATTTTATCTACAAATCTTAGTTAGAAAACTTATCTTTAATAATATTTTAAATATAATAACTTTTTTTTAAATAATTTTTATCTACATCTTATATATAGTTAGTGGTTACTAATTGTATACGGAGTATTATATTACAATAAAATAAGTTATAACAAAGAAAAAGTTACATATCTTAAACAATATATACTCCGTATACATTTGATTGATATTGATGTTTAAACAATATTTATTTTTTCAATTAAAATCTATCTAGCTTATTAATCAACCTTTTATCTCTTTCTTTTCAATTTTTAATTTCTCCTTATAATATATAAATTTGTTAAAAATTTTGATAAACCCTAATGAATTAATCGAACACTGGTCGGATAATTGATCGACATATATCAATGATGAAAGGAAAAAGCGGTTATCAAACTCATAAATAGTTTGGATATATATGTGCAAGCTATCCAGGGATTATATATTGATTTCATGGGCCATTTGATTTATTAAGATCGATTTTTACAAGGTATAAATATTGAAATGAAATTTAAAATATATTGTTTAACAGTCTTTTCCAGACTATACAGATATCAACCATTAAATATTTAAGTAAATTTCCTTAAACTATAAGCAATTAGATTTATTCTATTTATTCACCTTAATTAATTTTAAAATCTATTATTTTTAATATAAGTATTTAATCTCATATCTTAATTGGTTACAAACTTTATCATTTTAATATAAATATTCAACCTCAAATCTTACGTAGTTATAAAATCTATCATTTTTAGTACAAAATAATATTTTATATAATTTTTATAATCTTACACAATTTGTGCATAAATAATAAAAGTCATATAAAAAAACCGCGAAGATCGCGGCTAATAAGACTAGTATAATACTAAAATAGAGACGTGAAAATCTCATGTGGCGGGTTTTTGTGCAATCTGACACGGGTTTGTTGACACGTTAATTAATGAGTATCCAATAAATTTAAGCCACGTCAATTAATTATTTTCTTTTAACCACCTATCATCTTATGTGCCCACCTTAATTAATAATTACAATTAGATAATTTTTTTTAAAATTAATTAAAACATAGTCATATCCTGATTAATATTTACCTAAAAGATTTATATCAAATCTTTTAGCATATAAAATTATTAATTAATGTATCAAAATTGATAAATTTATATAAAAAAATTAATTTATTTTTAATTAACATCACCATATACTTATTTTTAATTTATTTATATATCCAATATAAAAAAATTAGGTAGATAACTTATCATATGGTGTTATTTTTTTGCGTCATTAAAACTTATCTATTTTAACCTTCAAACTTTAATAAAAAAACTTAATATAAAAAATACATAATATAATTATAAAAAAAAACCGCACAACGGGCGGGTAACATATACTAGTATATATATATATATACACACACACACACTATACTTTAAAAGAGAACAATTTTGCCACATGTCTTCCTCTCCTTACTTTTCGGGTCTTCCGCCACGTGTCTCCATCAATTTGTGAATTGCAACTACGGTAAATTCATCCGACCCAATTCTTTTCCATCAACCAAATGTCTTCATTTCTTTTATATTTTGTTATTGGGCCAATTCCTTCATCCGGCCCAATCATAAATATTTTTCCCATTAGCCTCACAAACCCTAATTAGCTTCTTCAACCTCCAGATTGCCATAGAAATGCTTCTTACAGGTAATTTGCATACTTGTAGGTCGTCGGATCGGACCTCCTTCGTCGGCGCCTTGACGATCTCCTCGGTGTGGGCGAGCTACGGCGGCTTGATGACCTCCTTCGTCGGTCTGTTCTCCGCCTCCCCCACGATCTCCGACCGGCGCCTCCGTCTCCGCCAACACCTCCACGTAGGCCTGATACATGAGCCGAGTAACTCGGGATCGACTCGGGCTCGGCTCGGTAAAATCTCGACTCGGGATCGCTCGAATGTATAAATGAGCCGAGTTCGAGCCTATTCTTGAGCTCGAATCGAGCTCGAGCCAAGCTCGAGCTTGAGTAGCTCGCCAGCTCGTGTATATATATATATATATAAGTTAGGGTTTGTGTAACCCTTCCGCTCCGTCCCTCCCTCAGCCTCCATTCCAATTTTCATTTTTTCAATTGGGGTCACTCTCAGATCCGGCGAATCCGAATCCCTTGTCAGTCGTCTCTCCTTCTCAGATCCGGCATCCGACGACCTTCGCATTCTTGGCCTTCTCCTCTGGCCGCCTCCGCGAAGATCTCCCATCCGTCGTTGTTGTGTGTAGATCTGGAGCTCGAAGTCCGTCAGGTATGAGTCTTCTCCTCCCTCCTCTTGTCTCGTCTGATCTAAGTTGAGGGCCTGAGTCGTCTCTTCCCTTCTCTTGTCTCGTTTGGTCTCGAGCTCTAATCTCGCCGAGTAAACCAACATGCCACGCTAATCTCTCATATCCCCATTGCAGGTATTGGAGTGTTGGACTTATTGTTGACAGATCTGATTCTGATCCCCTTCTCCGATCTCAAACAGGTATTATCTTTTTCTGATTCCGATCCCCATTGCAGGTATTATCCTTTTTCTGATTATCGCCCTAATTTCTCATCTCCCCGCTGCATTTACAGATCTGCCGGCTCTCATCTCTCTGCTCTTTGGTCTCGACCCGTCAAGTATGCGCCCAATCTCACCTTCTTCATGTAATCTCGTGCATAGATGAAGTGGATTACTGGATTGCAATGATTGATTTATGAAGTATATGTGAAGTAGATTACATCTCCTCTTGATTGAAAACTCACTGATTTAATGGATTCATATTACAGTGATTACAAATGCTCAAAAAACAGTAACTCAGTAAGAGAGATGTTTGGTTTTAGGTGTGAAAGTTGGACTTCATTTACTGGATTCATATTAACTGGAATATTGGATTCATATTACAGCGATTACAAACTCACTGATATAGTGGGTTGAAACTTGAAAGATCACTTGATAAAGGATTCATATATGTTTGATTTTCATATTATAGTGATTACAAACTCACTGAATTTCATATATGTTTGCCTTTCTAGTTCTACTCTCCCGGAGGATTGTTTGTTGGCAGAGTGAATTCTATTTTGAGTTCCTAGTCTTTATTATTGCCATATTTGAGGTTCTATTCTATATTCTATTCCTTCAGATTTGTTGTATTCCTTATCTGAGAATTGATTTAATTGAATAGAATGACTAATAAAAGTATAAGTAGTCTTCACTCTTCTTCAAACAGACTCTTAACTTCTTAAGTACGTATAGAATTGATTTAATTGAATATGAAGTTTATCGTTTGTGGGCCTTTGAAAAAAATGCTATTTATGTTGCATCTTTCTTCTTTGATGATCATCTCTGTTATGAAAGGGAGATAACACTTTTTTTTAATGGAGATCTCATTTCTTATTTCCTCCCTCCTGTTTCCTTGTTTTCTTTTGCAGGTACCCCCATGAACGTGTTGATGTTGCGGCTGTCCAAGTGCCCGGATGCTATTGTTCATGTTGTGTTCGTCCGTTGCATTCGTGTTGCTCTATTTCGAACTTCATCTATTTCAAGTTGGTAGTTGTATTTGAACTTTGTAATGTCAGGTTGTACTTTGAATACTTTGTAATGTCAAGTTAATTATGAAGGTTTGCATACAAATCGAGCTAAACATCAACTGTAAACGAGCTCACGAGATCGAGCTTAGCTCGAGTATTACCGAGCTCACGAGCTCGAGCTTGGGCTCGGCTCGAGTGGAAGCGAGCTCACGAGCTCGAGCTCGAGTACCTCCCCCAGCTCGTGAGCCGAACTCGAGTACTTGATTGAGCTCGTTTTCATATGGACCTCGAGCTCGAGTTCGGCTCGTTTACAAACGAGCCGAGCCTGAACACCAAGTACTAGAGCTCGTAAACTCGTATATCACCCCTACTCCACGCCCTCCCTCTTCAGCTTCAATCTCTAGCTTCTTCCCTGCAACCCAAGCTCCACCTCCTCCAACACCTCCACACCACCACCTCCACCTTTGTTCATCTGCAACCCAAGCTCCGCCTTGGTTTATCGACTCCGGCCGCCTCTGTTATTGCTTCGGCTCTATGGTGCTCCGATTCGATGGCCTGTAATTTCTTCTCAAATCCAATTTCTTCTCAAACTTCTTCTCAAATCCCAACCAAGAGGGGATTCCATTCTTCTTTCCCTTCCTTCTAGCCAACCCTAGGAGGAGCAAGGAACTCCGGCGAACCGGCGTCGCCACCTCGCACCAGCGAGGAAAAGAGGCACATTTCCCTCTTCCTTGGAGTTGAGGGACGAGCGAGAGGACGGGGTGAGAGGTCGGAAGCTATGGGAGGTTCAGGTCCAGCACTGAGAAGGCGCGGAGGCGACCGGAGCTTGGATAGGGGCCATGTCTATAGCCAATTGGTGGAAGAGTGTCTTTTTTTTTTTGCTTATTTTTTTAGCTTTCTTTGTCAGCCGACTTGAAAGTTTGTGAATAAAACGCGGTTTTAAACCACATTTTTTCTGAAATATCCGACAAAAATGAATTTTTTTTAAATAGTTTATAAATGTAAATATTTTGTTAAATATTTATTTATTTTGAATATTTTGAAAAGAAAATCATAATTTTACAGTCATGTGTCGTCTTCTTATGTAAAGATATCTTTTTGTTATTTTTTTAATTCATTATATACTCCATTTTCTAATCAGTGGTTCAATTCCAAATCTTGAATTAATATTTATGCTAGTATATAATTTTAATAAAAAGTAATTTTGATGGGTGACATTAGCACATTATTATAATTTCATAAGTGCTTTAGGCAAGATTAACATTACTCGTTTATTGATTGATCGGCCCTCCAGTAACCAATTTTGTACGCCATATTGATTGATTGGCCCTCCAGTAACCAATTTTCCTTTTTAGATTAACATTACTCGTTTATAACAAGATCCATCACACATCTCTACACAATTTAATGAATTTATGCATTGCGTGTCAATGAAGTCGAGCTCCCTCATTAACCTCAACAACAGAAGTCGAGGTTCCTTATTAAGCTCAACAACAGTAGCCGAGCTTCTTCCTTAACCTCAACAACAGAAGCCGAGGTTATTTATTGAGCTCAGCTTATGTCCATGGGGCTTCAGACAAGATCTTCAAAAGGGTCATTATATACCTCGCAAAAACTAGATGAGGCTTCGTCGTAACCTCGTTTTTATGTGTCGAGGTTACTAATTCACCTCGTCTAAACCTACCGAGCTTATTCACGAGCCTCGTTCTTATCTGTCGAGCTCCTTCCTTCGACGGTTTTTCGAACGAAGACCAAAAATCGCAATTCGATAATCATGTAGAGCGATAGACCCATTCGTGTGTCGATCAATTGATATTTTGATTAATTTCATCGATTTTAGGCTGTTTTCGATCAAAAAAATTCGTTCGACGGATTTAGGTTTCGAATATTTTGATTCAGGAAAAGAGAGTTTTGAGCCTTTTTGCAATGTGTTCGGAAAAAATGAAAAAAAGGACTTGTGGTAATTTTGATGAAATTATCTTGTCAATAGTTATTCCGACATCTTGCCTCTAGCCTCACTCTTATAATTTTTCCTTGGGTAAACTGCAGGAAACCACCCTTAAAATGAGTCATATTGCTCAAAACTACACCTTATATATCTATTTATCGAAAACCACCCTTTATAAGACTTTCGTTAGCAATCGACCACCCCTTTCACTAATTCCGTCTGAATCCCCGTTAAGTATGTAAATTACTCTTCTGCCCCTCATTTTTTAATTATGTTATGATTGAATGTAAAAATCAAACAAGATGGGAAAAAGCCCCAAATCAGTTCCTCGTAATAAAGAATGAAGGTTTGAAGTCCTTAATGGGGAAACGTAAAGAGATTTGAGAGCAAATCTCCAGTAAATTTGTTGCTATTCTTATGGGAATATCGGTGGGCGGTGACGAATTTCAAATAAATTGTTGCCGCAAGTTCTCTCGCACAAGTTAGGATTTATGATGTTCGCCATTTTTCTATGTAGGACTTGGTGCTCAATCGTCGGGGCAAGAGTTCGATTTGAGAAATCATTTTGCTCTTGTGATTTTGAAAGGGGGAAATTACTGCGAAGTGATTTTGGTTTGGATCTTGGTGAAGAAATTGAAGGATTAATAAGGAAAGGGCCATGCGAGGTCGGTGGTTTTGGATCAAGGGGAGGTAACGAGTTCGGGGATGACGATGAAGGGTAGGAGGAGAATGGATAAAAAAAATCAGGTGAGGCTTTAGAGGAGGTGTTGAGTGGTTGTTTAGGGTCTTCAACTTTCGAATATGAAACTTCCATATTGAGAGAGGGAGTAGAGAAACGCATGAGACAGTGGATGTCTGGATGAGAATCTATGCAAGATGCCATTAGAGCACCAAAATATGAGTTTCAAGGCCAAGTTGCAAGGTCTCTCTCTTTCCATCACATTTTTTAGATTGAATTTTTTTTTGGAGTTATAAGATTGTTTTTGGTTAAAATTGTTTAATCAAATCCCTCACTCTTCCACTTGGATTTCTCTCTCTTCTTTTATTAAATGAAATTAATTATTTTATCTTTATGGTAAATGTAGTATATTGTATTTTAAAAAAGAGGTATGTAGTACAACATTTAACGGATTATGGACGGAAATCTCACGGGGGTGGTTATTTGCTAACGGAAGGGTTTTAAAGGGTGGTTTTCAGCAAATGGGAATACAAGGGGTGGTTTTCAGCAATATACGCTATTTTAAGGGTAGTTTTCTACAGTTTACCCTTTTTCCTCAATATATTCTATATCTTTTCTAACCAATTGATTTAATTGAAAATATTGAATTAATATATAATATATACATGTATGTAGTTCTTTATATACTATATTCAATTAAAATAATGAGGATATCACATCTTATATATTCTCTCTTTCATCCAAGTGATTTTCATACAATTATTTTTAGTTAAATCTTTTAAATAAAATTACAGTGATAGTAATTTTTTTTCTTTCCAATAAGATAATTTTAAAATATCTATATTTATATACTTCTTTAAATGATAACCATTTTTAATGAGGTGTTATCATCACATTAATTATAGTTTTTTTCAACCAATCAAATTATATATTTTTATTCTTATGCTAACTTTTATTAAAATTTTATTTTATTTTATAATAATAAAATAAATTTTATTTTATTTTATAATAATAATTTGTCATATTATTATAATTTAAAAAAAAACCGTGCAATGGCGCGGTCATTATACTAGTGTGTGTGTGTGTGGAAGAGTTAAAATGTAAAATATCCTTAGGGTGTAAAATTGCTTAAGGTGTAAAATTTTATATTTTAATGAATTAACACGCGCTTAGCCCCGACCTGTTTAGCGAACGGAACATAAGCCATCGCTTCTCTCTCGGCTTCCCACACCCACATCGAGCCACCTCCCGCCACCAACCCCTAGCCGCACTCGAGCCCACCCCTGTACGCACCCCGAGCCCAGATGTGGCCTGGTTCGAGCCATCTGCTGCCCCGACGCGCCCACCTGCAGCGCTACACAGTCGAGCCACCAGCAGCGCTTCTCTCTTGGCTTCCCACACCCACATTGAGCCACCTCCGGCCACCAACCCCTAGCCGCACTTGAGCCCACCCCTGTGCGCACCCCCGAGCCCTTACGTGGCCTGGTTCGAGCCACCTGCTGCCCCGACGCGCCCACCTGCAGCGCTGCACAGTCGAGCCACCTGCTACTTCTCTCCTTGCTCTCCACGCCACCCACGAGCCACCTTCGGTCACCAGCCCCTACCTGCTCGAACCACCTTACTCAGGCGCACCTACCGAGATGAACCCCCTTGGTTCGTGCCCAGCCGAGCTCACACCGAGCACATCTCCCCCAACAGTGTTGTTCGGCCTTTTTTTGGCTCGAAACCATTCGAAATCCCGATTTTTATCATTGTTTCAACTCGAATTTGGTATGATTTCTAACCCTAAACTTGTGTATTACAATTATTTAGATTGTTTGAATGATTTAGATTGAGATTGAAAACCTAGAGTTTGATTTAGGACCGGAATTTTAGGTTTTTTTTCAAAAGCCAAATTGATTGAAATTGATGATATGGTTATGTTGTTGGGTTGATTTTGAGCTAATTTCAGGTTCATAGCATTGTCAAATTGTTTATGGATCATGAGCTAATTGGATTTTAGAATTTTATTGCGATATACTTTAGAATTTGGGGTTTTTTGCCAGAAGTCAAATTGACTGAAATTGATGATATGGTTGTGTTGTTGGGTTGATTTGGAGCTAATTTTATGTTCATATCATTGTCAAATTGTTTATGTATCATGAGCTAATTGGATTTTAAAATTTTATTGCGATATGCTTTAGATCGATTAGGTTCTTCTATTTTAGCATGAAAATAATAATTTAGCCTATTAGCTCAATTGGTAGAGAAATGTGCGTTTGCACAAAGATGTGGGTTCAAATCCCACATAGGTTACATAATAGACAAAAACGCAACAATCGCAAATTGCTAATCGTGCACATATTAGTTATGCACTTTTTAACCTTAATTATGCACATTTTAATCTTATTTATGCACTTTAATTTAAAAGCCTATTATATATGCACTGATGCACACCATAATGTTATATTTGCACAACATAACATTATATTTGCACATTTTAATCTTATTTATGCTCTATAATTTAAAAGCATATTATATATGCACAACATAATATTATATTTGCACATTTAATATTATATTTCAACATTTTAATCTTATTTATACACTTTAATTTAAAAGCCTATTATATATGCACAACATAATATTATATATGCACAACATAATATTATATCTGCACAGTATAATATTATATTTGCACAACATAATATTAGATTTGCACATTTTAATCTTATTTATGCACATTTTAATATTATTTATGCACTTTAATTTAAAAGCCTATTATATATGCACAACATGATATTATATTTGCACAACATAGGATTATATTTGCACCGGGGAGCTCCGCCCCCCAGACCCCCCGATGTGACGTCGATCAAATATGATTCAAGGCATTAACAATAATTTTAATTGTGCACTTCATATTATTATTCATACACATCCTCATTTTATGTTGGCACTTTATCATTTTATTTATGCACTTTATATTTATACAACAAAAAGTGTTGAAAACGGAAAAAAATGCATTTACCCTTAAAATTATGCCCATTTACCTATTTACACATAAAATTAGGCTCATTTACCTATAAAATAAGCATATATCAACTATAAATTTTTATAATTGAAATAAGTCCATTTACCTATTTTCCTATAAGGAATTATTATGTCTGCACAACATAATGTTATATGTGCACAATATCAAGTTATATTTACACAACAGAAAGTGGTTAGATGAAAAAAAAAATCTTGGGACATAAAAAAAAAATTGGCCCGAGAAGGGGGGGCACAGTGGGTTTACACCTTAAGGTAATTTTACCTTTGAACCTTTGCCTATTTATATATGTGTATATATATGCGTTAAGTATTAGTATGAAAGGGTAGCATGCGAATTTGGCTAAGTATGATATGGAAATTGTCGTAAGCTAATGAATTATGTTGAATGTTGTATGAGATGAGGAGTGGTTGATCATGATGAATTGAAAGTATGGATTGCGAACTTGGTTGTGATCGGCTTGTGTGTGTGTGATATATGTGCTTAGTGTAGCCAATAGAAGTAGACTCATTATGTTCTTAAATATGTATACTAGGTAATCATCTGTGATTTGTGACTTGCTGTGTACCGGTTTTACTCTTTTACTTCTTTGCTTATTCAGGTAAGTATCCTTTTAGAGCTTACTCAGATTGAACAGAACCTCTTCTTTGCATATATGTGCATGATATACTAGGTGTTGCATAAGCATAAGAGTATGCCATGTAGTACCATGCTAGGGCTTGCATAAATGAATGAGCATGCTTGTAAACAGAATGACCGTTATCTATGAAGTCACTAGAGTCATTTCTAGGGTCATAGGACGGCCCGGCCCCATCGGGTCTCGTCCTAATTCAAGTCGAGTCATGGGTAACACCAATATGAGCATGATTACGAGTTGATCTTACGGGCTTGATTCATTTATATGGGCATGATGACGAACAAATAATGGGCTTAAATAAATGGAATGCATTCACAAGCTAACCAGTCTCCACCCTATCAGGAAGGGAGGCGGAAGTAGGAGAAGGACATGTCGTGGCGCTCAGGCTGTATTTAGTTTTAGACTTTGATGATTGGTTTATAAAATGATTTTCGTGACTTAGGCTCTAGGACAGGTATAGGGGTGCTAACCACTATACCTGACTTCATCACGATGTTTTGGGTTCGAAATCCCACTTTCCGCCACTAATCCTTTGTTTTTAAACTTCAACATGTACTCAGTGCGCAAGATCCGAACGAGGGATTCAATCCTTCGAAACGTAACTCGGGTTTTCTAAACCTAGGCCGTTACATTCCCTTTTATCCACAACATGGTTGCGAAAATAGAGCTCCAACGTTCCCCTTTGACATTTGTTGTTGCAACCCACTCTTTAATATCCGTGAGTACAAAATAGAGCTCCAACGTTCCCCTTTGCTCCAACGTTCCCCTTTGACATTTGTTGTTCCAGCCCAGTTGGTTCCAGACTTGTCAGATTATTGAGCAATCCCTCAAGAGGTGCGGTACGGATAACTTGTGATCAACATCAAACAAACTTTGAATCGACTATAGAAGAGGAGCTTACTACAAAAAAATGGGCACGCCAACCTATTAAGCAAATCAAGATGATTGTCCCAACAAGGGGTGCGCCAGCCACCAGGAGTAGGACTCTATGTGACGAGCGAGAGAAAAGTCATTGGCGTGTTATAGTCCAACTATACAAGGGTGCATTGATACATCATCGCAAATACATGACCATCCTCCAGAAAAGTCATCCAACAACGCTCAGGCGTGTTGATATTCCGATCTTTTCAATTGAAATGCACCTTGAATAATGCAAGTATTCTATTCGGCTCGTCTTCTCGTCTTCTCATCATCGACAGTCGTACGTCAAGCCATGCTTCTTCACCAAGTCCCATGGCGAACGATAATGCTTAAAATCCACATTTTTTCGTTCAGCGTCACATCTTGCACACAACGAATGAATGATTTCATGAACATATCAAGGTTGTTATTCCCAAATTCGAATGAATCATCTACAACAAGCTTGTGGGCACAAACCTTGTACTTCTTGAGGTCCCACGAGGCGGACGCCCAAGTATCACATGTGTTGCACCACGAGACAACTCATCTAATGGAGGAATTGGTTAGTTGGAGTTGCCCCTTCCCGATCTCCTTCCACTTCGGGGGACGACCATGAGTCTCGCGTGAACCACATATGAAGTAATTGTATGCCCACCTATCAGAGTTTGAGGGTCATTGGGCTCTTTTGGTCGTTTCTCCTCCTCACCGGAAGAAGCATCCATGCCCCGCCGCTCTTCTTTGATATGCTCAAAGAAGCTTAACAAATGGGGTATACTATTCTAGAACTTCTTAGTCGGTCATCCCCTTTTCGATGATTTTGTAGTAGGGAGTGAGATGGACTAGGCGTGGCATCGGTTTACGGGTCAACCCGGGACTCGGTGGGTCGTACGGGTCAATGACCCGTACGGTGACTTAACGAGGACTCAAAAATTTGATGTTTTCCATACTGCTGCGAAGCATTGACTAAGTCCTCAAAAATTTGCATTGCCTCCCCAGGTGTCTTGTCTAAGACATCTTCTCCACTTATAGCATTAATCACACTGCGCTCGCGATCAAGTAAGCCTTCATAGTGATAAAGGACTAGATCATCCTCTGGTATGCCATGTTGCGGGCAACTTCCCTTAAGGTTATCAAACCTTTCAACATACTCATAAAGGCTTTTCGTAGGAGATTGCTCTATGCTTGAGAACTCCTTCTTGAGTTTGCTGAGGTGAGTGGCATGGAAATATTTATGGATGAAAGCTTTCTTCAATCCTACCCAAGTAGTAACACTCTTTGCATGTAGGTAATAGAGCCAATCACTTGCTACATCCTTCAAAGTGAAAGGAAACCCTCTGAGCGTAATTTGATCGTCAATCATACCTTGAGGTCTCTGTCGTAGACATGGTGAACTTTGCAAGATGTTTGTTGAGCTCTTCTCTAGCCATTCCATGAAAAACTAGCAAAATAGTAGACCAGTACTTAGACTTATACTCAAATATTGACCCCTCCGGGAGAGCAGGAAGCCTGATCGCAAGCGGTTGCGATGTCAAACCGGGCTTGTTTAAATTTATCAGGGTCCTCCTTGGAGGTGCCTCAACATTTTTATCATCTTGATTGTTATCGTTATCTATCTCTTTTACTTTTTCTTCTTGGTTGAACTCAGGTTTTCTTCTCACCCTAGAAAAGGATCTTTCAATCTCTGGATCAAAAGGAAAAGTAGATGAATTAGTAGCACGTGTGTAGACTATGCAGAGTAGTCAACACCCAAGTTAACAATAAAAACACAAACGAAACTAAATAATCCCCTTGGCAACTACGCCAAGATTTGACGGGCGTGAAACAATCATTGATCTTGTCAAATAAATTATTTATAACCCTAACTAGCAAGCTAGAATAGTGAGCAAGCAAGGAGTCGAACCCACGGAGAGATCCTGCTTTGAATGTATTCTTATGCTAACTAAAACAAATAAATAACAAGATTGAGAGAAATAAAGTAATGCAATTGAAATAAAGAATGAAATGATTGCGAATTTGTTACCAATGGGATGGAAGCGTTTCACCTGCAATCCTCAATAATGGTTATTGTTCAAGATCCTTGGTCTGATTTCTTTGTTATTATAATGCAATGCAATGCAATTGATATTTGAGTTATTCCAACTTTGGTTTAATTAGCCTGACACCCCTTATGGACATGTAATTCCCTTACACAATATGCGACCCTCGCCCTATTTGGATTCAAACATAAAGCATCACAAATTCACAAAGTCTTAGCAATTTGATAGTACCAACCCTCCTAAGCAACTAGTATGATGTCAAAGACTGTTACCCCTTCAACCCTAATCCTCTTAGGAACTGATATTTAACTAAGTTTTACTACCCTTCACAACCAATTGATTCTTTCAAGGAACCAATGTCGTGTGCTTGCTACTGTGGTTTAATTATTCTAACGAAATCATTAAAGCCTAGCATGAATGCAAATTCTGTCGAGTTGATCAATGAAGAGAGAATATATGCAATCAACCATATGAGGACAAAGGTAATGAAATGACAAAGGAATGACAATAGAAACCAAAACCTCATAATTCAACCAAACATGTCTTCGAATCGCAGGCAAAACAATGAGTTTAGTTACTCATACTCTAATGAACGATTGAATAATAGAATAAATGATGAAAAGATGTCTCTAAATCTAATATTAGTCGGCCTATATAGAGTATAAGTCGGCCTTCTAAAATCCCAGAAAATAATATAATAATAAACTAATAAAACTGCTTCGGATAAAATCAGTGTTTCTTGAAACTGTCTGACCAGCAGGCGCCGATGAAATAACGGCAGACGTTGTTCTTCTGTGTTTCCGATTTCTTCATCTGTTCTCGATTCTCTTCTCCTTAGCTTCTCTTATGATCCTTCCTTTCCTCTCTTAATCACAAAAGCAGCCTCTTCTAGCCATCCTTAGTCCCTCTCTAAGCTCGGATTGTAAAACTGCACAATAAACGCAAAATGGTGTGGATTCCAAACTCGAATGTCCGAATGGATAACAATGCAAATTAACTATAATGCCTATCTAAAATATGCATTATTCCCCACTCAACCTTCATTGCATCTAGCCGTCGATGGTACGTTTGCTGCGATCCAGACCTGATGAGGCACTTGGCTTGACTACAGAACCTACTATTAATAACCTTTATATATGCTATGTTTTTTAGTGTCATGCCCTCTGTGTTCCTTAACACATGTTATCCGCATAAAATATGTTTCACATAAGGGAAAACATTCTCTAATGCCTTCCTACGACCTAGCTCCCTATTAGTGACTATCGTCGTCGGGACATTTTTGCAGACTCCTTTCACTCGTCGCAAGACCCAAGTGTATGTGTCTGTATCTTCCTTTGTCATCAATGCACAAACCAAGTGAAATTAACTTAATGTGCTCGTTACACCAATTATCTCCAACAATGCCTTTCAGGCATGTGACACAATTTTTTTCATCAACTAAATATAAAGTAAGGTGAAGAAATAAATTAATTCAATGTGTTAAAAGATAATATAAAAACTAATAAGAAGCATACTTATTTGTGCCATATGTTGTGTCCAGCAACAACACATATGAAAACATCTCCCACACGTTTATAGAATCTAGGTGGAAAAAGGCAAGATCTTCAATACAATCCTTAGAGTCTCATCTGTATTGGAATAAATATCACTTCTTAATAACCAGCTCCAATAAGAGATATTGACTCGGTGTTCGATCACCTAACAAATTCTTCCTCATCCGAGCATGTCCCCCGTATATTTATTCCCTCATCGTCACGTTCGTTGTCACATCATGGTGCAATAGAAAGGCAGGGTACTATTCTTCTGCTAAGCTTTACCATGTCTTCCGAACAAAGGGGTAGGAAGTGGATTGGGGAGAAATGCTTTGGGGTAAGCTGCAGAATAGGAAATGGGCTTTCATAACTTGGAGTGCGGTTAGGAAAAGGCTACAAACAAGCAACAAGGTGGGGCATTGGATGGGCAACGGAATAGCTAACTGCCCACTTTGCCACAATGACGTCAAGACTGAGGCACATCTTTGGTTTGAATGCCCATTCATCGGAGAGGTTCAGCAGACTGTATGGGACTGGGCGGACATCTCTTGTCGTTTCAGGTCCATTGGAGAGTGGTTGAGTTGGTTTAGCCGTGAGCCGAAGCAGGTGCAGAACACAAAGCAATTACATGTAAAGCTTCTTGCATTCCAAGCTCTCATCTACTTTACTCGACTCCTCTCTCTCTCTCTCTCTCTCTCTCTCTCTCTCTCTCTCTCTCTCTCTCTCTCTCTCTCTCTCTCTCTCCCTCTCCCTCCTTGCACCCGAAGACGACTTCGCTTGAATTGAATGAAAACACGGCCCGTAGGGCTTTATTTATAGTGCTTCATCTAGCTAATCTATGAAAGGAACAACTATATCTTCTATCTAAATCTACCTATCTATTTCCTAAGATAAAACATTCCTAATTAAAATAAATAAAATAATTAAAATCCCCCTTGGTAAATTAGGGAATTACTAATGTGGATAAATATCTTCTTATGTGGATAGATCTCTCGTGCCTTCATGCCCAAGTAACTTCACATCCGGACTCCTACTCGATCTCGATTAGGATTGCTCCTGGGTTCTACTTGACATCGAGTAAGTGTACTCGACGTCGACCAGATCTTGGCTCCTGGTCAAATCTTCACTCGATCTCGATCTCTGATGGTGATTTCAACCAGGTTTTTACTCGACATCAACCAAGTGTAGTCGTCGTCGAGTACTTCTGTCAGCTTTCAACATTCTGCTCCGTCTTGAAATGCACTTTCCTGAGTCATCGTTCGTCCAATTGACGCATATGAATATGCGTTGAAAAGCTCTTTTTGGGGGATACAGCTTTCATGAAAACATTAGAAATTGATTCAAAATGATGAATGGTGAAAAGTGGCGTTTTCTCTTACTGCATCATCCTATGCTCTTCCTTAGCTTCTCCAATGTTTTCATGACTTTCCTTTAAGCTCCAAAGTGCGTCCACTTTCTGCGAAATTAAGTAGAAACTTGTGTAGACCTCCATATATTGAAAATAAATATAAACTACACAAATCTCATGCTTTCCCAATATAAAAGTATAAAACATAGACAGAAATCGAAGTAAAAGTAGATGCAAAACATGGAAAATTGAGCGCACATCAACACCCAATAATTGAGTTTGCTTGTCCGCAAGCAATACTTTTAATGGTCATACAGAGGAAGAAATTAAACTTTCAACATCTAAGATTCATTCTCATATAACCCTACAATCAATTACCATCCTTGAAAAGGTACTAATCTCACCAAATCCATGCCTGTGAATAAAAGAAACATCGCACACAAAAGGAGGGTTATGCAAAAACAATTTATACGACAAAGCATTTGATAATCAAGAGGACTTTTATGGCATGGTGAAGGAAAAGGTAAAAAGCATAGTGGTGGGCTATATTTGGGCAATGTGGTGCTAAATCCGGGGAGAACTCTTCAAAGTTGCTTTCTTGCTTTGATGCACTTTTGATGTGAGCCTAATTCTCCATGTTTTATGCTTACTTTTATATCGATTTTCTGCATTGCATTTCGTATCATTTGGTTAGAATTTTGCAGAATCTATGTAGTTTATGCTTATTTGCCAAATTATGTTTAATTTCGCAGAAATCGGAGCATTTCACAGCAGTTCGGAGAAAAAAGGAAATCATGGAAAAGCTCGAGGTCAAAGTCCAAGGCCAAGCAGGAGCTGAACTAGGAAAAATCGAACAGAAAAGAGAGAAGAAGCAGTCGACACAGACTAGTCGATATCGACGACTTTGGTCGATATCGAGTACTACCCAATCGAAATATCACCAGTTGAGCTGAGCAGCAATCCACTTGATCGAGAGCAAGAACTAGTTGACATCGAGGAAATTACTCGATGTCGAGTATCCATGTCAAGCCCAGAAGGTAGCCGAGCTCGAGCACATCACGAGGAGAAGACAGCCCTACTCGATGTCGAGTAACTTGGTCAATGTCGAGTACTTTTTTGGGCGAATCCGAGTTGAAATCGAGTAAGTCCGAGCATGTGTGGTTACTTGCAAGTAAGGGCACGTGAAATATATCAAGAGAAGGAAGATTTATCCACTTTAGTCTTACTTTCCTTTAGGGATTTATTTGTTTTATTTCCAAGTTTTATCATTTATCTTTAGATAGATAATTTTAGATATAGATAGAGTATTCTTTCCTTGGATAGAGAGAATTGACTACTATAAATAAGGCCTTAGGGGATGATTTTAGGAATCATCCAAGCCACAAGAAATTGTGTAATATAGAGTTTTCGGGAGTTTTAGAGAGAGGGCTTGGCCGAGAGATTTGGAGTAATCGAGAGACGTTTTGGCTTCGATCGGTTGTAAGTTTTTATTGGATTTAATGCAATTTAGTTCCCTTTTGTTATTGATGAGTTTCTTGATGATGAAGATCGAGTAGTCACCCAACTTCTAGGGTCGGGGTGAGCCCGACGGTAGCCATGTAAGGTAATGCGACAAAGGTACAATCTTTTGATGCGATTTTGTCTTCTATTCCTACGAGTATGATTCTTTTGCGACAGCCGAATGTGATCCTTGTTTGTGTTATTGAAGCGAAAGAGATCTTAATACAACTTGGATTAATTATGTGAAAAGGTTTGGTAACAATTAGAGTTTATGCGAAAGCCTCTATATTCCTATTTGTTAATAACGAAAGTTATTTGATGAAAGGCATGGTCTTTTAGTTTATTGAATTTCCCACAATTTCGTGTTGCTTCTTCTTTATTTATGTTTTTATTCGTTTGTGAAAAGTTCACAGTTTTCGTTCACTGCACTACTCAATTTCGACAAGTCTACTCGACATCGAGGAGTATGGTCGACGTCGAGGACTCCTGTACTCGACTTGCTTGGTTTTCGTCTTCTTTTGGTTTGTTCTGCCTTGCAGTTTCTGTCGACAGGTTTAATCGAGATCGACTACTTTGGTCGGGATTGAGTAACCTTCTGATTGATTTAGAGAGCATTCTGGGACTGAAAAGTCGAGCGCTGACAGGCTTCCTCGTGGATACGATCCTGAACACCCTACTACTACAGCAGGAGAGTTTCTTGTATTTTATTTGCTAGGACATGGAGTTAGTTTGATTTTATATTTCGGTTTATTTTCATACTCGATTTCTCTTCGCATCATCTTTCTCCCTTCATATGATATTCCACATCATTCATCCTTCTCGCGAGTCACAAATATGGGTGTCATGAATGACCCCGGATACTTAGTGCTTCGGACTCCACACCTTGGTGTCCCATCATGTAGAACTAACATCTCAATGCAGGCAGTGTCGATCTACCTTTATCTCCTGAGGTGACCGAATTTTCTTTCTCTCATTAAATTTTCCATAAGTTATATAATTCTCCTACCAAACTCCAAATATAATAAAAATAGAACACCATATAATAATCTCCATAATATAACATCCATTTCTCAACATACTCCCCGAATGGGGAATAAGGTAAAGAAATAGGTAATTTATGTATCATGTGGAGCGAATATCAAATAAGGCTTATAATGTAGCGTTTGTGATGCATAAGCATAGGTATGGCTTGGAATATAACAATGTGAGCATTGTATGGAAAATATAAAGTCCTCCATCCTCTACTCCTCTTATTATGCAACATGTCAAAAGCAACTTCAAATTTACCTCCTTTTATGGTTTTCAATAAAAATATGCATTTCATTGTGACTTCCCTTTACTAGGCAATTTCATAATATATCTCTAATGAATCCAATTTTGCATCGTCGAGTTAAATTAAAGCTTCCATGACACTAATCAAAAATTTTCAATTGGGGTGATAAAAATAAACTTTGGAAAACAACATGTAAGCATATAGATGAATAATAAATCCAAAGGTATCATGTAAAGAGCAATTGAAAAAATATAATAAATATACTGAAAGTAAGCCTTTCCCCCACCTCATACTTAAATATTACAGTGTCCTCACTGTATAAAAACTAGGGTTAAGGAAGAAACTTACTAGACAGTAGTGCAGAATCTCAAACAGGTGTAGTATGTCGACTGCTAGTAGTCGACGTCGAGTGGGCTCCCAGTTCTCCGAATTACCTAAAGTCATCAAAGGGAAAGAAAACCTTGCACGAAGTAAAGAAAATAAAAGAAAAACAAATTTAACCAAATAAGAAATAAGAAATAGCGGGTTGCCTCTCGTAAGCGCTAAAGTTAAGTCTCTAGCTCGACCTACTTCCCTTTAATCATTAGCCTGGCTCATCCTTGTCCGGAGGTATAGGTGGATATGGTGGTTCCTCCGGTGGTTGGAAGCGTGGGATGTCATCCGGGGGCATCATATGAAGAAGTTTAAACCTCCCCGAGTGAAAGATCCATGGCTTCACCCATTTGTCTTCTTGGGCCCCAACTAGCCTACATAAAGGAAGACATAAAGGAAGTATACATACCTCATCATCATACCTCTTCCGCTTCACATGTTGATTTGTTTGCGCATCTCCACCACAACAAAACGGTGGAGTGGGAAGAGATATTTTCACCTCATCCTCTAGAGCTTCATGCCACTTTTCTAGAACCCCATACTTGAATATGAAAATCGGTTGCTCAAAATCATCAGGGATAGCCTTCACCTTGCAAGGTAAAAGCGACCTTGGAACGCCGTGGGCAACAATGTCCAACTTCTTCTCTTCTAGCGCTTGGGATCCTTCAAAATATTCATCAACAATAGGTAGCAAAGTAGGAATCAAAATCGATGAAGGGCTTACCTGGAAGTCGAGATCGAGTAGAGTGCAGTCGACATCGACCGGGTTGCAATCGACATCGACCGGGTTGCAATCGACATCGACTAGGTTCCACTCGACATCGAGTAGGACCTCTGGATCAGTTCCTCTAGAGGGCATGGGTATTAATTCAATGCAGTCAACATCGATTGGGTTCCATTCGACGTCGAGTGCCTCTAGTGGCTCGTAGAAAAGAGCGTTGTCGAAACAACCTACTTCTACCGGAGTTGGGTCAATTGGCTCGTCGGGAGGAGAGCATGTTCCTTTAGACTGCATGAAAGCCTCAAGCCTTCGGATTTCGTCTTCCAGCCGGGCGATTTCCCTTAATCGCACCTCCTCCACTGCGATTCTATTTCTCCACATCATATCTCGGACCCATCTTTCCCATTCGGGATCCCCTTCCCAAAAGTCTTCCATTTTTGTACCTATGCTTTGAAATCACAATCAAGAACACAAATTAGTAGCGAAAGCTCGGCACCTAGTTGGTACTGATGAGGTATATGGTGATAGGGTATGTGATAGTAACAAGGAAAAGGGATGGGCTATCCTAAACCTTAAACACAACTAAGCTAGGCGCGATTGATTCTCCTCGAAAACAGCGCCAATTTGACGAGAGGGTTTCTCGAACAAATAAATTTGTAGTCAAGACCCCGCTATAGGATAGTGGAGTCAGGGACGTCCTCATGAGAGAAGTCAGCGGTGACGAAACCCGATTTTTGGAATCCCATGTCGGCGGGTTCCGGGATCAAGTTGAACGCGAGCGAGCTCAGACGATCAGGCTTACTTGAGATACGTGACGAGATTACCGTCAGCGAACCAAAACCTGTGCTGATCCAAGCTCAAGCCATCCGCAGACCACCGTCCTCCTAGTGCTTCATCAAACGTCGGCTCTCGCTGATCGAGATGAATCCCGCTCGGAAAGGCTCTTCGAGCCATCAAAAACCCACCCTGAATCTTAAAGTCTTGCCCCATATTTATAGGAAAAAACCTATGAGCCATTATCAACCCATGTCCCGAGGTTGACGACAAGTGTCGACACATGTTCCGAGGTTGATGACAAGTGTCGCGATATTTGGAACAAGTGTCCTTCATATGGACACTTTCTCATGTGTAGTAGGCTTAGGTGGAATTTCCCATAAATTGGTTGATACATTATAATCAACCTAAAAACGGGTTTATTTATATAGCGGGAACCCGATTATGCATATGATATGTTTTATTTATTGATGTTTCGTCAAGCGGTTCTAGGTTTAGTTGGTTTGGGAATAGCGGGAAGAGGTGTAAGGTTGCTATTGACGTCGGCTAAGAGTTGGTCGATGTCGAGGGATGGATAGGGAATGGTGGTTGGTGTCGGGTAAAATTTGTGCAGAATAAAAATAATGAAATAAAACAAATAAAGATACAAACTCATGTGTAGATTATGAACATATGTGTAGATTATGAATCACATAAAAAAGCATGCTTTACATCAAATAACTTTTGTTATTAACAAATAGGAATGTAGAGGCTTTCACATAAACCCTAAGTGTTACTATCTTTTCTTAATTAGGATTAGTCGGCTTTCGCAAATAAACCCTAATTACTATCCAAATTCATAATAAGATTGCTTTCGCTTCAATATTACAAATGAGGAATTTCCTCAACTCTCGCAAAGGATTAAGCACATAGGTAGATGATAACAAAGTCATACAAATTCATAAATCAAACACATATATCTATGTTGGGATCACCCCAACCCTAGAAGAGGGAAATTAGAAACAAAACATAATGAAAGAAACTATCTTTAACATTCAACTCAAACTAAAACTTACAAAATCTTCCAATCTTTCCTCCTCTTCTCCCACTCGGCTCTCTCTCTCTCTCTCTCTCTCTCTCTCTCTCTCTCTCTCTCTCCTTCCTTTCTCCTTGTGCCGGAAGACGACTTCGCTTGAATTGAATGAAAAACCAAACCCTAAGGCTTTATTTATAGTGCTCTATCTAATCTATGAAAGGAACAACTATATCTTCTATCTAAATCTATCTATCTATTTCCTAAGATAAAACATTCCTAATTAAAATAAATCAATAAATTAAAATCCCCCTTGGTAAATTAGGGAATTACTAATATGGATAAATATCTTCTTATGTGGATAGATCTCTTGTGCCTTCATGCCCAAGTAACTTCACATCCGGACAACTACTCGATCTCGACTCAGATTCGCTCCTGGGTTCAACTCGACATCGAGTAAGTGTACTCGACGTCAACCAGATCTTGGCTCTTGGTCAAATCTTCACTCGATCTCGATCTATGATGGTGATTTTGACTAGGTTTTTACTCGACATCGACCAAGTGTAGTCAACGTCGAGTACTCCTGTTAGCTTTCAGCATTCTGCTCCGTCTTGAAACGCATTTCCCGAGTCCTCATTCGTTCCATTGTCACATATGAATATGCGTTGGAAAGCTTTTTTTTTAGGGCTAAAACTTTCATGAAAACATCAGAACATGATTCAAAATGATGAATGGTAAAAAGTGACATTTTCTCCATCTGCATCCTCATATGCTCTTCCTTAGCTTTTCCAATGTTTTCATGACTTTTCTTTAAGCTCCAAAGTGCGTCCGATTTCTGCGAAATTAAGTAGAAACTTGTGTAGACCTCCATATATTGAAAATAAACATAAACTACACAAATCTCATGTTTTCCCAATATAAAAGTATAAAACATAGACAGAAATCAAAGTAAAAGTAGATGGAAAACATGGAAAATTGAGCACACATATGTTGCTGATCCTGTATTGCCTTGTTGTGTCCGACTACTACACACAGGGGGACCCGGGGTTGGTCGGGTACTTGTTGATTGGTTTATTGTTTATATTTGATAGGGTGCATGTTTGTTGTACCAGATGTTCATTAGCCGGATTGGATGTAACTGAGGAAGTTAGGGAGGGGATAGCATTAGTAGGTTGGGCCTAGCAGTTTTCTTTTGTGCAGATAGGAGAGATTGGCGGGTATAGAGGAGTTTCTTTTTGTGGGGGATTGGTTAGTCCCTTTATATGGATGACCCCCTTAGTTTGGGGTCACCTTTTTTATTTGTAGTTTGCATGGTTTGGTTTTCATACCAAAAGCTATATATTTTCCGTTTCATATCATGGTGCAATTTAGTGAATACATCTTTTGGCCTTGATCTTGCTTTAGTGCCGCTTTGGGCACCAACCAATTCTTTCGACTTCAATCGTTCGACGAATGAATGACCAATCAACTTAGCTGGATGGTTATGGTTGTGAACACCATCGATCACATCGATCTTCCAACAACCCTTTGGATACTCTCGACCACTCAAATCGAATGGACATCGATTTTTTTTTGTTCCCGTATCGAGCTTGAGACTTACTTCGTCACTATTACCATCCACAACTTTACGCCCTTCTTGATAGAGTACGTAATGTACACGTGTTAAAATAATTATCCCAAATCTTGCATCAGAGCTACTCAATGACTTACAAGTCGTAATTACAAAATTTCTTCTACTAGTTCACTTACGCGCTCAATTTCTCAATGAATTCATATCGGGCCACACTCTTTCAGTTGAAAAACTACGATGTTATCACTTCCTTCATTTATATCATCACGCATCTATGCAATATAAAAACATCGAAAACTAAACAATATATATCAATTTCATTTATATAGCTTCATGTTAAAAATATAAATCATGATTATGTGAATTAAATAAATCATTCAATATCGGATAAATCATGATTTCATTTAACATAAGATTATATATCATACAACTCACAATTTTATCTAAACTAAGAATTCAATATCGGATAAATCACGATTTTATCTAACATAAGATTCTATATCATACAAATCATGATTTTATCTAAACTAAGATTCAATATCATGTTATATACTCTCTCCGTTCACTTTTATTTGTCTTTTTAATATTCATGCACGTTTTTTGAGGTGATAAAAACTATATAAAATGTTTATTTTTTTAACAATATCATACTTATTACTAAAAAGTATGAGATTATTTAAAAAATTAATATTTTATATAGTTTTTATCGTCCTAAGAAAACGTACATGAATAGTAAACGACAAATAAAAGTAAACGGATGGAGTATATGCGAAAAAAATTACTAAATTTTATTGTATGAGCTTTTGTAATAAAATATCATATTTATATTACAGTTTTTATTTAATACTCCATCCGTCTAATAATACATGAGGTTTTAGAGGTAATTTTTTATACAACAATAAATGAGTTTTTATGTTTTGTAGGCAGGACATTGTAATGAATTCTATTGGTTTGTGTGTTGTTCACTTTTTAAAATAATTTGATTGGTTAAAATGTATAGTGAGTTTGAAAAAATAATAAAATTAATGAAAAAGTTATTGTAATGATAATGTTTTTTAAAAGTAAAATATTTTATTAAAACTTGTAAAAATTGCTAAAAACCGTATTTATTTTAGGACGGATGGAGTATTTTTTTTCTTTTTTCGAAGCCTTTAGAAAACTCCGTGGCCTCCACTAATCCAAGCTAAGGTGGGCGAACCAAGTTACCATGATAAACCCTAGAGCCGGAAGCTGTGAGCGGAGTCCGAACCCGAAAGGGAAACAGGAGCGCCCCTCAACTCGTCCGGTTCGTTCGTTAGGTAACGCCGTAATGAAGAGAGGGCGATGGACGGTTCAAAGGAAATAGAAAGTTAAAAAAAAAACAGAAAGAAAGAAAAATAAGGCGTTTGTTGTTTACACCACCAAAATTTACTATATACACCACAAATTCTGCTGGCCTGATTTTAATTATAATTCGTGCGCATCTTAAGACGTAGGTCTGCGCCTCTTATGGCGTAACCCTACCCCTTTTGAGTCACAGGTCTATGTATCAAGAGGCGCAGGGTGTTTTTAATTTTTTTCAACCCTGCTCCTCTTAAGTCACAGAGTTGTGACTCAAGAGGCACAGAATTGCAAGTATTATTTTTGAAAATGTGATTTGTAAATATTTTTTTAAAATGTATAAATTTATATAATGTAAAATTATTTTAAAGTTTTTATTTTATCGTATACTCAATAAATTAAGATAAAAAGAATTGCAAATATGTAAATATTTAAAGTCTTGTCCAATATATTTAAAAAGAATCATAAATGATAACATTTTGATTTTATTTAAATGAGTGAATATAATTAATTAGATTAATGTAGATTATTAATATATTAATATTAATTGAGCAACTAAAATAAAAAAAATTATAAAAAAAAATAATGTAGGCGCAAAACTTTAACCAATTAGAATTTGCCATGTTAATTAATATATTTTCACTTATAACATATTTATCCACCTATTTATTATTTTTATATTTTTTTCTAAATTTAAAACCAAAGCCTTATCTTTCATTTTCGGTAAGAATCAATCAAATTATATATGTGTAGAATTTTAACTTATATTATAATTATATAACACATGTTTTTTAAAACAAATTTATTATTTTACAAATATTTATTAGTTTACCAGTTAAACTAAAGAAATAATAATTCAAAAATAGTTTGAAAAGAAAGACAAAACTTATATTCCATTGTTTTCTTAAAATAATTAATTATATTGCTATTTTTTTTTTCAAGATCGTCGTTTGCCATGTATTTATCTATTAATTTATTCATCATTTTGAAAATTTCTATTTGCATATCTTTTGAAGAAGGTAAAATTTTAAATTAATTTTACATAATCAAGTCATCCTAAGTAAAAGACTTTTTTATGTATAAAAAACCAATATTTAATTTTTGTTTATCTAAGCAATCTTTTATATCGAGCAACAAAGAATTGGCATATCGTTTGTTTTGGGGGAGTAACCCACGAGACTAGCAGGATTTGGTCTAATTTAATTTCATATTTTGAATTAAACTCATTGATTACGTGAAAGATGAAAAAACGTAACACGGCCCTAAAATCCGATCCGAACATCCGGAATATTTTGGGTCAAGACCCGAAAACTTTGACCCGGGAAATTTTTTGCACCTATTTTTCTGGGTCAAATGGGTTTCGGTCCGACTGGCCCGTCCGATTTGTTAAAACAAAACTTCAACTAATTAATAAAAAGCCAATAAAATTCCAAAGTCATATTAGGGTAAGTTTAGTAATTAATATATTATTAAAATATAATTGATGTCCACTAGTTATTAATATTATGTTTTGAATTACTCTAATATTAGATTGCTAAAGAAGATCATTATCTTTCTAACATTTAAAAAATATTTTGAAGAAATCTTATTGATAACTAAAAAAAATTAATATCTCTATAAATTTTATTAAAAAATTATGTTTTTTGAATTAATCAAATTGGTCTGAATTAAACATTTAAACTCATTGATTATGTGAAAGAAATCTTACGTGTCTTGCTCTGGTGCAATCTAGTCTGAGTTTTTTGACACGTCAATTAATGATGATCCAACATATTTAAGTCACGTTGAACAATGACTCTATCTATTTATTCATGTGACATCCTACGTGTCTATCTTAATTGATTATTAGAATTAATTTTTATATCTTAAGTGGTTATAAATTCTATCATTTTACCTTGATTTATTTTATAAATATTTTACCTTGAGTTACCTTTTTTTTGTATATACATTAATATATTCTCCTTTGACGGTCATCTTCAAGGTAGTTAGCCTCAACAAAATACTAAGAAGTTACATTGAAAAGACATTATAAGAATTAATTTTAATTTTCTTTTAACATACATAAGTATGTTAGAAAAACATAAACGTATTTTATATAAAAAAAAGGTATATAGAAAGAAGGTGTGGAAGTATTGAGTTTTCTTATCTAATATATGGAAAGAAAGTATGAAACTAAGACAACTTCAAAAAATTATAAAAGTAGTGTATCTAAAGAGAATCGAAAATACATTTTTAGCAAACCACTAGTGTAATACCCGTGCCTTGAAGGCACGGGAGATTAATCCATTTTAATTTGAACATCATTTTATATATCTATATAATACTATATTGATATATATATATATACGTGTTTACAACAAAAATATGTATAAAATATTTTTTTATAACTTATAAATTAGTTGAAAAGAGATACGACACAAATTTTGAAAATGATTTAATAACGTAAAGTAGTAATAATACTCAAACACACCATCTAATATAATTTGAAATAAATATATAATTATTATCATTAGCATAGATCTAAAAAAGTAAAATATAAGCTCCTGTACAAATATTAAAAAATCATAAGCAATTGATTGTGTGAATAATTTTGAAGTTAAATATGTAGATGTACATAACTTATTGATTATTTTCATGAGAAAGATGGTTAGAAAGATAGAGAAATTAATAGTGAAAATAAAGGTAAGATGGTAAAAAAAAGATCCTTAAAGGTAGAAAAATGATCTAAGAAGCCTCATCCAAGATGTAAAATAAGTATTAGTAATGCTTGTGACTTTGTGAGTCTTAAAATATTATGTATTTTTCGATAGTCATTTAAGATGTCTAAAATAATTAAATTATAAAATAACACTTATTTGGCTGTAATTGATTTTTATAATTAATTTTTGAAATCGAATATTTACAAATTGATTATTACATGTTCGTTGTATGTAGAAATTTTGGGGAATATTGCAATCGGTTAAAAATGATAAATCAACAATTTCAATATCCAAGAATAAAATCAGCCAAGAATTGACGAATGTTCAATGTACGTAGACGATTAAAATAGATCACAAATTGACATACAACATATCAAATTAAATAATATTTTAGTATAAAAATAGGAAACAAATATGTTTAAAATAGGAAACAGATATTTTAAAATTTCAGCAATAATATTGACCAATAAGAAAATACCATTTGAATAAAAAATTCGAGTTTAATTGTGAGCGTGACACATCAGCAATATAACCAAAAAGAGATTGCAATCGGGAAAAAAATGGAAACATGTCTCAATATTTACGACAATATAATCGAAAAAAAAAAAAGGATTCAAATCATATTTAAAATAGGAAACAAATATTTTAAAGTTTCCATAATAATATTGACCAATAAGAAAATCTCATTTGAATAAAAAATTCAACTTTAATTGTGGGCATGACACGTCAGCAAAATGCTAGCAGAATTAGTAATATTAAAATATTAATAGATAGATAGATAATAGATAATAGATAGATATATAATAGATATATTGCAATCGGAAAAAAAATGGAAACATGTCTCAATATTTACGGCAATATAACCGAAAATAAAAAAAAGGAATGTATTCAAATCATATTTAAAATAGGAAATAAATATTTTAAAGTTTCCATAATAATATTGACCAATAAGAAAATCTCATTTGAATAAAAAATTCAACTTTAATTGTGGGCGTGACACGTCAGCAAAATGCTAGCAGAATTAGTAATATTAAAATATTAATAGATAGATAGATAGATGGATAGATATGTTGCAATCGGAAAAAAAAATGGAAACATGTCTCAATATTTACGGCAATATAACCGAAAATAAAAAAAAAAGGAATGGATTCAAATCATATTTAAAATAGGAAACAAATATTTTAAAGTTTCCATAATAATATTGACCAATAAGAAAATCTCATTTGAATAAAAAATTCAACTTTAATTGTGGGCGTGACACGTCAGCAAAATGCTAGCAGAATGAGTAATATTAATAGATAGATAGATAGATATATTGCAATCGGAAAAAAAAATGGAAATATGTCTCAATATTTACAGCAATATAACCGAAAATGAAAAAAATAAAAAATCGATTCAAATCATATTTAAAATAGGAAACAAATATTTTAAAGTTTCCATAATAATATTGACCAATAAGAAAATCTCATTTGAATAAAAAATTCAACTTTAATTGTGGGCCTGACACGTCAGCAAAATGCTAGCAGAATTAGTAATATTAATAAATATAACCGAAAAAAAAAAAAGAATGGATTCAAATCATATTTAAAATAGGAAACAAATATTTTAAAGTTTCCATAATAATATTGACCAATAAGAAAATCTCATTTGAATAAAAAATTCAACTTTAATTGTGGGCGTGACACGTCAGCAAAATGCTAGCAGAATTAGTAATATTAATAGATAGATAGATAAATAGATAGATATGTTGCAATCGGAAAAAAAAAATGGAAACATGTCTCAATATTTACGGCAATATAACCGAAAATAAAAAAAAGGAATGGATTCAAATCATATTTAAAATAGGAAACAAATATTTTAAAGTTTCCATAATAATATTGACCAATAAAAAAATCTCATTTGAATAAAAAATTCAACTTTAATTGTGGGCGTGACACGTCAGCAAAATGCTAGCAGAATTAGTAATATTAATAGATTATAATTCTAAGTTTTTAGTTAAATACAAAGTTTTTAGCTAAGGGTTTTCTTTAACAAACATACATTTTTTCATCATAAAATTATTTCAAGTAGTGATATTACCTTAGCAAACCATTATAAATCTAACTATTTTATAACAACCCATTGGAATTGTTGTAAGGAAAAAATATTATATATTTTTGTAATTGATAAAATGTGAGGATGAAAGTAATTTTTTTTAAATAAACCATAAATATGTATTGATAAATTTCTTAATCACTAAAATTTATTCTTGATAATATTCACCATAATTAACACTTACCCATACATACATTGCACATTGCAGATTTATGTATTTTAGTTTAAAATAAACTTAGTATATACAACAAGTAAGATTTCTTTTGTTATGCACAACAGTTTAATGAATATTGGTAAGGATATGATATGCTTTAAAATGGCTTTGTTCGATTATGCATCGATTGAATGGTTCAAAATGAATAACACCCACCAAGAGATTAAATAAATATGTGAATTATAAATTCAATTGGTTACTAAATCTACGATTAAGGAGTATTTGTCTCATTTTGACTTATTTAATTTTTTTTTAGCGTTAAAAACAACACCTTAGAGTTTTATCTTTCTTTTCAAACTATTTTTGAATTATTATTTCTTTAGTTTAACTGGTAAACTAATAAATATTTGTAAAATAATAAATTTATTTTAAAAAACGTGTGTTATTTTTTATTATTATAGTTGCTCAATTAATATCAATATATTAATAATCTACATTAATCTAATTAATTATATTCACTCATTTAAATAAAATTAAAATGTTATCATTTATGATTCTTTTTAATTATATTGGACAAGACTTTAAATGTTTACATATATTATTATTTTTAATTTACACACTGCAAATTTTTTTATCTTAATTTATTGAGTAAACGATAAAATAAAAAATTTAAAATAATTATACATTAAATAAAATTATACATTTTAAAAAATACTTGTAAATCACATTTTTAAATAATACTTGCAATTCTGCGCCTCTTAAGTCACAACTCTATGACTCAAGAGGAGCAGGGTTAAAAAAAATAAAAAAAGCATACATAAACATGTGACTCAAAAGGGGCAGAGTTTCAAAAAAAAACTCTACGCCATAAGAAGCGCAGACCTACGTCTTAACATGCGCACGAATTATAATTAAAATCAGACCAGGATAATTTGTGGTGTTAATAGTAAATTTTGGTGGTGCATGCGTTTGTGTCAGTTATACAAATCAGTGCAGCTGTGATGTGACGCGTGTACCGGTTTACAGCTGTATCCCAACCAACCGCTTACTTGGAAATTTCAAATTAAATCAAACCTCCCCACCCTACCTTTTTGCCCTCTTTTTTTATTTTAATAAATAAAGAATAAAGAGAACCTGCCCATAACTCCCCCATTGTTACCGGCTTCACCCGTCCTCCCTTATCCTCTTTCCGTTACTCTCCAAACCCCAACCCCAACCCCAGTATTTATCCACACTCCTCTTCCATCCCGGCACTCATTCCTCAAATTAAAACCAACCCCTACCCGAAACGACGCCGTTTCAATGGCGACGATGAACAGGAAAGAGGTGGATCGGATCAAGGGGCCTTGGAGCCCTGAGGAGGACGACGCCCTCACCAATTTGGTCCAGAAACATGGGGCCCGCAACTGGTCGCTTATCAGCAAGTCGATCGTCGGCCGTTCCGGCAAGTCTTGCCGACTTCGGTGGTGCAACCAGCTCTCCCCTCAGATCGAGCACCGCCCCTTCTCCTCCGACGAGGACGAAACCATTATCCGCGCCCACGCTCGGTTCGGCAACAAGTGGGCCACCATCGCCCGCCTCCTCAATGGCCGCACCGACAACGCCATCAAGAACCACTGGAACTCCACTCTCAAGCGCAAGTGCTCTGTTATGATGTCCGATGCTCCGTCCGCGATGGAGGAGCATTGGCAGCCGCTCAAGAGAGCCATGAGCGACGGCGCTGATGTTCTCAGGAACGTCTCCGCTTTGACCTTGAGCCCCGGGAGCCCTTCTGGATCTGACGTCAGCGACTCCTCCGGCCATATCTACCGCCCGGTTCCCAGGCCCGCTGCTGCTATTGTGGTGGAGACGCCGCCGGCCCCTGCAGTTGTTGCGAACACGGATCTGAGCCTCTCTCTTCCTGGTTCAGGCCTGGATTCGACAAACGGAGGAGGAATCAATACGATGGCGGTGGAGATCAGCAATCCGATCCAGTTGCTTCCAGTTCCGATAGCGGCGCCGCCTCAGCAAGTGGTAAATCCGCTGCCTGTTGCGATGCCGGCTACGGCGCCAGCGGGAGGAGAGGGTAGGTACATGGCATTCAGCCCGGAGTTTTTATCTGTGATGCAAGATATGGTGAGGAAGGAGGTGAGGAGTTACATGGCGGACCTAGAGGAGCAGCAGAGTGGGGTCGGGATGTGCTCGCAGGCCGCTGGAGGAATGAGGAACGCTGCCATTACTCGACTAGGAGTTAGCAAGATCGACTAGGAGTCTAGAAGATGAAAGAACGTATCTTTTGGGTGGGTTTTTCCTCCTGAAAATGCCCCAAATCCTGATGTTTTTCAACCCCACCTAGAATAGAGAAATAAATTTTGGGTCCTAATGTACAGTGAGACGAAGAACGATCAGGGGAACTTGCAGAGTGAATCAGGGAGAAGAGACAGTTTTTAGATCAAGGATGAGTCTTCTGTTTGGTGTTTTAGCTCCTGTTTTACTATCAAAGTTAATTTTGGTGGTTAGCTTGCCACAATTTCTTGCAGGATGAACAAGGTTAAATAGATGACTACAGTAATATATATGAAAATGTTAAAATTTGCTACTTCACTGAATTGATGGATTGCTGAAACTTAATTTCAACTGCAACTCGGAGGTTGGCAAACAAGAGAGGCATTCATGATGACAGCTTGAGTACATGAGATTATGAGAAAACAATTTTAAGTTGATATGATTTTTCATATAGCCTGAGATTAATTTGTAACAGGAAAAAAGTGAATCCATTTTCTATTCTGAATTCAGGAAGGCAAAACTGCTGCACAAGAATACCGTGTGAAACTAATCAGTGCAACAAATCACACAAGCTTCGGAATGACTAATAATTTCCTGAATCTATTGGAATATCATGACGTTCTTGTGGGCTTTCATGCCTTGTCTGCTTATCTGCTACCCACTGGTTTGTCGAATATAAATTGTGAAGCTGCCAAGTTGAAATGTGGAGTAGAGAGGAGTTTTATCATGATTGAGCAATAGTTTGGATAGTGTCCGTTGGGTCTTTATGTTGTCTTAGTTGCGAAAAGACACCTTTATACTTGTCAGCCATGTACTTCAGATCCTGCTTTAATGACCAGTTAGGGTCGTTAAGCGCACGCACTGAATTGAGACATACAATCAATGTGCCTCCTTCATGCAGAAGAACCTGGCAATGACAAGTTCCATTCAGTGATAAAGTTCTGAATCAAAATGCCCTGTTACTAGCAATAATCTCTAAGTTCCAAGTTGGTAAATTGAGTTAATCCAATCAAAATCAAAAAAGGGCCACATGTGATCTTACCGTTAACCATAGGGGAAGAAATCCCAGGACAGATGAAAGAGCGGCCAGAAGAATGCACGATAAAGCAAGTGCCACACTTTGTTTGACCTATCAAGAGACGAAATTTTCAATCAAAAACGAATAAGGGAGACGGGACTACACTACAGAAAGAAATAAATCGATCTTTTTAGGTGAATCAGATGTTCGGAAAGGAAACAACTGGAAGCAAAAGTGCGAGCAGCAGTATATTACCAGCATTGTTGTTTGATGAGCTTTAGCTATACAAAAGGGAACTCCTGATATATTGTCCTGGAGCAACAACACATCTGCTACAGCTATTGCAGTGGCACTGGCACGTTGAGCCATCACAACACCCACGGTAGCTGCAGCAAGAGCTGGGGCATCATTGATTCCATCTCCTACCATTATTAGACCTCCACCTGTCATAAAAATCAGTAAACATCATTTTTTTCAGAGACATCCTGTCGCATGCGCACTGGCAAGTATTGAATCAACATTACCATTTTCATGGGATTGAATGGTTTTATATGCTCCGTGATGAGATGGACGACAATGTTTCAGTAAGCAATCAAGGGAGGATTTGTAATGTGTGCCACAATGTTTTTTTGGATAGCTTTTTAACCTTTATTTTTGTCTTAGACGACTTCTCTTACTTCGCATGAATGAACTGTGCCAGCCAGTTATCTTATGCAATTTTGCATTTACACAAATCTAAGAAGAAGATGGAACTAATTTATAGGTAAATGAAGATTATATCATACCTGCTTCTCTAGAAATGCGTACCACGTGATTGAGCTTGTCCTCAGGCTTCAGGTCACTATGCACTTCACTAATGCCCACAGTATTTGCAACTCTATGAGCACTTGACTTGTGATCCCCAGTCAGCATCATCACCTTGAATTTCCCTTGTCCACACAACCATGCAATAACATCAGAGACCCCAGTTCTAGGAGAATCCTCAAAGTGAAACAGTGTAACCTGCAAGAAAAGGTAGGTTCAGCGAGAATTTGTCAGCGATCTCAACCTCAAGAGAACATATGGTACCAAGCGAATATTCTAATCCTCATATTCATTCACTATTTAATTAGCGAAAACATCAAGTAACAAAGCCATCACCTTTTCATTTACAGAAAGGGCAGCATGAACAAAATCATCTCCATAGATGGATGTCATCACTGCTTGCCTAATCTTGCCTGATTCTTCTACTGTTCTGCACCATGAGGTAATGTAATCAACAGATCCCATGACCGCTTTTAATGGTGCATCACTTCCGCTTCCTGACTATATATATTTTTAACTATTAGCTGTTATAGCAAAACAAGATGGAGAGAAAGTATCGTAGAATAGAACTTCCAGTTCAGGTAGTGAAAACACTCTTTAAGAAATCAATCATAAGCCAATTCCATCAAGAGTGGCATATGCTTTTCTTTGATTTACCATATGCTTGAGTCATGACGATATACAAGTAGGTTAAAATGTTGGATATGAGTAACACAAGCAATGGGCAAGAGATTCAGAAAAGTAGCTTTCTGGTTGAAACCAGGGGTGGCCCATTTCGTAATGCTCTATGAAAAGTAGCCAATGAGGTGAAATCGTAGTTGAACATCGTTGTTTTCATTTTTAAATCCGGCAAGGTATAACCAGCTATGTCCTAACTCCCAGGTCATATACATTCCAACAACTCATTTTTAGGATCATCAGATTAGCAACTAATCCATCTTTTTATCACCCCCAAAGAATTCAAGCCTTGGATTTAGACCTATCTCTCATTATACCGATTATATAAAATCATACAATATATTATGTATGACTTGTAAATATTGGTATCAATATAAAGTAAACGATACACTAGAAAAGACCCATTAAGTAGGAGAGGGGGGATTGGGAACTTGGAGCAACTCCCCTTAAAAAAAACGCAGCTAAATTCCTCTCAAATCTCAGGGATGTGTTTGATTTATGTGGCATTCAGTAAAGGTGGGATATTGACTGACTATGGTTCTGTCTTCAAAGGTAATAATGGAACTAAAAAGAGTAACAGACTACCTCAATGCCAGACAATGTCGCAAAAAGACCTCTTCCTGGTATCGATTCAAAGCTTTCAATAGAAAAAGAAGGCAGGTCTTTTCCGATGCTATGGTCAACAACAGCTCTGTAAAACACCAATAATCTAGTAAATTAAGCAAGTGAGAGGTGAACCACATCAAAATAGTCTTAGCTTAAGAATCTTCGAAGGTACATGATTAGCATTGGCTTACATAAACAAAATTCAGAGCCAAAAGTTAGCAGGCTGCCAATGAAAGTTTTATGAAATATATCTCTGATTTGCTGTCTAGATCTAGCTGACTACGCTAGTTGACCAATGCAATCATCTAAGTTGATGCCTTTTTTATTTTCCCACTCATAGAAGGTTCCTACAAGCTACAGTGTTTATGAGGCTGTAAAAATCAATTATGAGCCGCCTATATGGCTATATGCACTATGCTTATCAATATTTGATACAACTAAACATGGATTTTGAAGACATTTTTCATCCATATTTTCATACCGACGCTTGATTCGAACAAGAGGAGATAGGTGAAAGGTGAATAAGGATACCAGCAGCCAATAATGTCATCAAAACAGTACATGCAAACTAAAATAACTAACAGCCCTTTTCCCCTAGTACCTTCCAATAGGGTGAGTGGTACCCTTCTCCATGGCTGCAGCAACAGCAAGAGCCTCTTTTTCACAGTTCGGTGTACAACAGGCACTTTCTGACTCATCATCCAGCTGTCGATGTCCATGGATTGGTTCCATTGCTTTAAACTTGAGCTCCCCAGTAGTCAGAGTCCCAGTTTTATCAAATGCAATCGTGTGACAAGAAGCAAGAGCATCCAAAACATGGCCACCCTTTAGCAATATACCCTAACACATGGTTGCCAACATATAATAGGTTCAGATTATATCTTTCTTAGGAGTGTAATAACAAACACAGGAAAATGTCATACCAACCCTTTTTGTAAAGACCATGTAGGTAACAGAATTACAAAATCAGAGTTTTGCTAAAGGCATACAATCAACCAGCACCAATAACCCATGTCACATTTTCAACATACATCTCACTCATCTCAGATGAGAATAATATCCAAACAAAAATTCCAACCACTAGTTAAAAACATTGAGCAACAACTCCTTGTTCCATAGCTAGTCTAAACCAACAAAAGTAGGTTTAATCTAATATCAGACACTTTTCAATATATTGCCAAGCCAAGATCCATCTAGTAGGATTGCACATGAGGTTTTCTTAAGAAAATGCATTCATCAATCTCATCATACTGAATGAATTGCCATAGAACAGGCAGCAAAGCCAACGGTGGCATGGTCTCATAGTGCAATAAGTGTGTAACAATTAAAACTCCAGTTTTACCTTTCTTGCACAAGCACTGATTGCAGTAGCATATGCTAATGGAGCTACAGCCAGTGCACAAGGGGATGCTGCTACCATAAGACCAAGAGCTCTGTATATAGATCCTCTGCAGGCTAAAAAAACACACTAATTATGATAAACCATGTGCTTAAAACATAAGAAAGATTCCTAAGCAAAGCACAAGATCAAATAAATGGAAAAGACAGAAAAAATCTCTATTTCCCAGCCTCTTCACAAAATTTTCAAACCATAACATTAACATCAGCAGCATTGAGCATAGAATGGTATCTGAATTACCAGAGGTGCCAATGATTGGCCACTTGAAAAGTAATGGCCCCATGATAGCAACAGCAACTGATAAAGCAACAACCACTTTGCTATAACCTTCCCCAAACTCATCAAGCCACCTTTGAAGTTTTGGTTTATTTTGTTGGGCTTCTTCAGTCAGTTGCACAATCCTGTTAAGCATAGACTCTTTCCACAATTTTGTTGCCTGACATATAAAGTAACGTTTTTTATTTTTTTATTTGCAGAAGTAGCATGAAAAAAAGACTTTACACCAACGCAGAGAAACATGTCTAGTAATAAGTTAAAAAGCCTAGAGGAGCTTCAACAAGTATGGGCATCCCAACAAGCAAGAATAGCAGATTCAACATGATCAGTTTTCAGTCACACATAAATAAATCTTGGTATTTTGTTTACGATATATGTTAATGCCACTTTCACTACGTATCCTCTCAGCAAGTGATTACTGTGGTTTTAGCAAAATATAATCACTGCCCAGATATTATATCCCATGAGTAATTTTGAATGGACTCCACTGACACATCTCTTCATGATTTATTTAAATGAATGCCCAATTTGTGAACCAGTAAGGCTCCTGTAACTTCCAGGGAACTTACTACCTTGTAACTTACAATATTTTATCAAAAAAAGTAAGAAAGGGGACAATTGGACCATTATATTTTGTGGATCTCCATAAGTAATTCCAAACTCGAAGCACAAAGGTTGTGGACACAAAAATTAGGAAAATAGTTTTATGATAATCTTAAAAGCGAACATGTGAAGATCAAGCAACCAAAAAAGAAAAATGTTTATTAGGTTATTAGTCTACACTGGTTGTGTTTTACACAACGAAAGGTGGGAAAAGAAAGTCGCCAGATTAAGTACCTTCACTACCAGCATACCATCCAAGTTTCGGGCTCCACCAGGTATACTGTCCCCAACTTTCCTCTCTACAGGCTTGATCTCTCCTGTTAGGTGCTCTACAGTGATAGTTGATCTTCCAAGAGAGACTTCACAATCTACAGGTACAGACTGATTTGTTGGGGGGAGGGGGTAAAAAACTATTGTTATCAATCTGTCCTTTCCTTAAAACTTCTTGGATGAGGCAAAATGTTAGTAAAAAGATGCTAACAAGACGATGGAGGTTTCCTTTTTGTATATTTCTACACATATCAAAGTGAAAAGATGCATCTATTAGCAAATAAATGCATAATATCATCTGGTTCTTTATTGACCGTAACAGTTTGGATCGCATATCCTATAAATTTGTAATAGAGCAAAGGAGACATTGCTACAATTTGGAGAATTTTCTTCTCTCTCATTTCTCTATTTTAGGGTAAGAGATAGGAGAGGTTAGTGGAAAAATAGTTACAAGTCATAATAATACTACCTTTGTTAACAAAAACATGTTTCACACGTTTTTTTTGGGATGATAAAAACCATCAAATATTAATTATGAAATTATAAAAATAATTAATAAAAATAGTTAATATTACGGAGTATATAGTTTTTAGTTCCTAAAAAAGTGTGCATGGATATTAATTAACATAAAACAATGAAAAAACTTGTGAGGCATACCTCGCCAGCCTGAACAAGAATATATGAGCCGACTTTTATGTCTGTAACAGGAACCTTATCATAATCCAAATCAGAAAAATTCCGAGGTACACCGTTTCTCAAATTCAATACAAGTGCAAAGTCTGGATGGTTTTCCTTTAGGTCCCTTACATCGATCACTGAGCGGCTGGTAAAATACTCTTCAGCTGCATTTCGGAGACAAATTAAACATACAGTTTCTCACTATGAAAAAGTAGCATTATTTAGCCAGGATGAATTCCTACCTATATGCGCCAAATTAAACATCGCTATAAGCAATCCTCCTTCCAAAGGATTCCCCATAAATACAGATGCAAAGGCAGCAAGAGCCATGAGCACATGGATGTTCACTTTTCCACCAGAGATATCAATAAGAGCATCAAGTGATGCAGAGATCTGATAACCAGAAAGCAAACTAATAGACAAATCAGTTCAGTATGGTGAGACAAAAGTCCAATTCATGAAAGTTCACTTCTTCATGTAGCAAATGGCTCTAATCAAACTACATGGATTTGAACATACAAATAGGGATGAAATAAATAAATCCATGATTGTATTTTTTTTGTTGTTAAAAAAAATAATGTAAAAGGATGCAGAAGTATCATTTACATAAATAAATGGTGAATTTCATTTTAAAGCACGGCAATGAGGTTTCTACCAAAAGAACAAGCTTAGGCAAATGTATGAGCTGTGAACAATGATGTATCTTCTACTTCAATGACAGGTCTTTTTTCCTTCTTTTGAAGGATATCTTCTCAAATACGATCTTGCTTTGCTTTAAGCACATATCTGTGTTTGAACAACAATATGCAATTGTTCATAGTAGTTGATGTAGGATATATCCCATGGTAGGATTAGTTGATATAGGACTTGTACTGCCAAACTTTGGCATTTGAACACTAATTCTTTCAATGTTTTAGTTCAAAACTATCCAATTTGAAATATCATATGCATATCCTTATTAAGCCAGTTTCAAGTTTCGAAAGTAGAGTCACCTAGATGACTACTAGAAAACCATCCACAAGAATACTATTTATGATCCCTGGCAACAGCTGAATTTACCAAGAGAAATCAAATGCCATAAGAAGAGTTCAGAAATTATACCCCAACGAGAGGGAAAGCGGCGAGAATGAAGGCATTCTGCAAGGGCTTCACTGCCGGTTTCGGAACCAAGAACGGGCAAATGGCGGCAGCTACAAAAAGAGCCGCGGAACAGCAACAGAGCTGGAGGTTCTCCCTCAGAAAATTCGCCAAATCGAGCCAACCTACCGCCCTAGCAAACCTAATTACACTCTCCTGAGACTTGCTCAGCTTGGCTCCGTCCCCGCCGTGGTGGTGGTGATGATCGTGGCTGTGATGGTGGTGATCATGAGCGATATCATCACGGCCGTGGTGATGATGGTTGTGGCTATCATGGCGGTGATCGGCGGCGGAGATTGCGACGGAATTTCTGGAATCGGGCGACAAAGGGGCGAAAATTAGGGGAAACGAGAAAGGTTTTCTAGAAGCCGATGAAATAAATCGGAGCTGGTGCTGAATTCGGGAATCGGTGAAGAGGTTGGAGCGTCTTGGACGATGACCAAATCGAGGTCCGTTGACCCCATGGGAGGACGAACACAGAGCGTACATAGCTAATTTGTATGGATTACGGAGTGCGGGGAGTTACATAGAAATTCAGAGAAACACCGAGGAGAGTGGAATGAGAGACGGGGGAACTCTCACTCGGGGAGAAAGAAATGACAGACGTCACAGACCATCCACTTTTTTAATTATTTTTATTTTTATTTATTTTTTAGGGCGACGAATCGACATACGAACAACAAGCATCACACTAAACACATAAATTAGCACGGATGAAAAAAACAACCCTAAGAACTCATATAAGTCGTCGGCTAGCGGAAGAGTCGAGGGAGATCCAAAGTGAGCCACGAATGTCGAGAATATGGGAGTGTGCGCGATGACTAACACGACATCTCGACACCGAGAAAACGGAGAACAGTAATCCACTCGATAAAATGTATTTGTACAAAATGTATAAAAAATACACATTATTTTTTTAGTATTTTTTTTATATGGTAAGGATTCGAGGGATCACGCAGACATGGCTCGTCGAGAGGCCGATAAATGACAGACGTCACATCATCGTAATTTTTTAGTAATTTGCTTTATTAGAAAAACTAGTATTTTTTTTCATTAAAAAAAAACTAGTATTCGGTACTCGCGTTTTTTCTCGATTTATTAATAAATTATATTTTATTATATTAATTTGTCTGAAATATTTTTTTTATTAAATTTTATGCTTCAAATATTTTAACAAAACTTTAAGTCAATTGTAAAATAAATTAAAGTAAAATCACATTTGGTGAAATTCATTATACAAACTAATATGTTAATTTCACTTATGTGTCGTTTTCTCGTGTAGTCTAATCCCTTTTAACTAGACCTGTCAATCGGGTCATTCGGGTCGGGTCATTTCGGGTTTTGGGTAAAACGGGTCCCGGGTAGATTCGGGTTGACTTGACCTCAGGTTGGACCGGGTTTCGGGTCAAATCGGGCCAATTTCGGGTTTGTCAATTTTTTCTTTTTTAAATTAAAAAAAATCATGATTTGGTATTTTTGTGATAATTTTAAATTACTAAAAATAAAGACGTCGTTTATAAGTTCTAGTGTTTGTAATTATATAATACTAGTTTTATTACTCGCGATCTTCGCGGTTTTTTTATATGACTCTTATTATTATTCATGCACAAATCGTGTAAGATCATACAAATTATATAAATACTATCTTTTACCTTTTAATTTCCTACATATTATCAATTTAGAATGACTAACTTTAATCGCTAAAATATTATAAAAAACCATCCCTAATTTTGATAAATATTATTAACGGAACATTATATTAAAATATTAAAAATACCGTCCATAAATTATTGCTTTACATTTGGATATATTGATTTGCTGGAAAACAAATCATATGTAATGATTATAAGATAAGATATATACCTTATATTCCGAGCAAATTTTAGCCTTTAAAAACTGATTCACCCTATATAATTTAATAAATTTTTGTTAGTGATAAAACGTTATGTTGATAAGATTTCCTAGTTTATCAAAATTCATTGTTAAAAATCTTAGTATGATCCAATCGCACTATAATTTAAGAGAGGATTTGTTGAAATGGACCTTTAAGCATATTTGGTTAGCTAGATAGGCCCATTAAATATTTTATTAGGTTGCTTAAACCTTCTTAATTGTTTATTCACTTTCCCGACCTTTCCTCGGTTACTCCATCCTCTCTCAGCTCACTCTTTCTCAGGTGCGCTCTCCTTCTTCCTCTTCGTTCTCCCATCTCCATTCTTCGATCTCTCCATCAATCATGGCCGTTTTGTGTTTCCGTCCTTCGATTACCGTCGGCGGTGGCTTGGTCCCTCTCATCCGGCCGGTTTTTTGATATTTTCCCCCAAATCTGCGTCCAATGTCTTCGTCTCCATGTATGTGATCCTTTTTCCCAGCTCGTTCTCATCCTTTTTTCTGGTTAGATTTGTTGATTTGATGCTGTTGTGCATCCTAATCCTTGTTTAATTTTGTGTATTTCGAACATTTGTGTTGTTTTACTGTATCTAGGGTTTTTATGATTTTTGTGAATTGATTTGCAGGACACCATTTTTCTTCTTGTTTATGTATGTGTCCTGATGTTGTACTCTTTGTGTATCTTTAGGTTTTCAAATTTATGGGAAATTAGGGGAAGATATAGCTTTGAATTGGGTAAGGTAAGAGTTGCCTCCAAGGTGTTCGATGAAATGCCTAGATGAATTGAGTTTGTTTTTAGTGTAAATAAATCCTTCCTTGTTAATGGTCTTGCAAGTTTTTTAGTAAATTTAGATTGATCCATCTCTAATTACACCTCCTTTCATTATAATTTATGAATGTCAAGTTAGTGGAATCATCAATATGAATATTAGTTAGCTTTCATAAGGAGGTTGTGTGCCTCTTATGTCAAAGACAGGACCAATATGTTTATTCTAAGTTAGTGGAATCATCAATATGAATATTAGTTAGTAGAATCTTATGTCCTTTAATTGACTGATCAAATGTTGATCTCATGCCTGCCATTTTGATGAACACAGTGTGCTTGTGGTTAACTTGCAGACATCAATAGACAGGCATGGCCACACTGGAACCGAGTTAGCAGCTTTCATTACCAGGTAGGTATGCACAACTTCGCCTTCGTCTTGTTTAGTACCAGATTCCATTTTTAGTAAAGAAAAACAAGGGGTTTATTGCTGAATTTTTTATGGATGAAATTGGCTGTTTTTTATGGGGTACTTTCTACTACAACAGTTGCTAATTTTTCTGTCATAAATTGATATGCACCTTTTTGCTGATTTTTCTGTCATAATTTTTTTATGCATGAAATTGCTGATTTTTCTGTCATAAATCGTAGGTTCATCAAAGCTTAAGCCATGAATCGTGATGCACATAGTTTGTATGGATGCTTTGTATCGTGTACAAGTATGATTTGGCCATCAGTGCATAGTGGTTGATCTGAGGTCTTTCAAAATTTTCTTTGTAGTTGATAAAAATGTTAATATTGATGACAAGAATTTCACACCTCTCTTTTAGTATCAAATTGATGAAATTTAGGCTTTTGGGATTTGTATGTGACTAGGCTTTGCGATCCGTACTGTTGAACAATTGTATATTTGTATAATTATATTTGTATGTGAATTGAATTGTGTTTGTTTGTTGTTCAATTGTGATCAGTCGACACCACGTCTACACCCCTACTGGTCGGTCTTCATTACCGAGTTTTTTGCATCATTTGTCTTATGTGCTTAAAAGGGTTGACCTGGACAAAATGTCAGCAGACCTTTTGACATCTCGGTGCCCACTGGTCAGTCTTCTTGTGCTGAATCTTATTTTGATCAAATCTGGTTGTGTTTTGACATTGAGATGAGTGTTTCCGATCGAAAATGGACATGTTCCTGCCGTTGGTGTGCTGCGTTGATGGCCTTTGGCATGGTGGTTTGTCCGGATTCCTTTCCATATTCATTCATGTATTAGATTAACAGCTAATTTGTCTTTATGTGTACGTTCATTTACATTTATTGAATGAATGAATGGATGTGCAAATTCAGCCAACTCAGTACATATGTAGGATTCACCTCATACATACATTTATTGAATGAATGAATTGGAATCATCCTAATTATGGCTGATTTTGAAGGTGCTTGCAGTGCGAGGACAGAAGCTTTAGTTATGGATTATGAAGATTGCAGTCAAATAGTTGTGCACTCAAACATTGCTTCCTTGATGATGACATCCATTTTTCAAGTAAGTCATTAATTTGGGTTTTTAGCTTTCGAATCGTCTTCATCTTTTGACTCTAAGATATGGCTACACAAACATATATTGGTGCAATTAAAACACTTGAAACAATGGTCGATCGCACCTCTTCCCAGCTTGCCGGTTGCTTTGTTGGGCTTCGTTTCGCCTTGTCGATGTTGGTTTACTATTGACGACATAGCCAAGTCAGTGGAACTAGCAGAGATGGTCGATGTCGAACCTCCTCCGTTACTACTTACTATGCCAGAACTCGGGTTTCGCATTTCTACAGCAATGATCCTTGCTGATGTCCAAAACTTAACTCTCTCTGCACATATTTGTGGGTCTGCTGAAAGTGTATTTTAATTATTTTGTGTATAAATGGTCTCCACTTTTCATTTCCCCGGGCTGTTGTTTTTCTGGTCTTGGGTCTGTTTTTTTTTTGTTAGATTGTTTGGGGCTTCAGCTTTCATTTGGCTGCCTTTATAAAAAGCCCTGTTTGTTTTAGGTTTGTCATCTGCACATATATTTGTTTGTTTGGGGCCTCAATTTGTTATTAGTACTCTATTCATTATTCAAATCATCTATGAAATCGGTGACAACCAATATTAATGTCGTAGTTTCAAAGACTTTGTATTTTTATATGTGCAATAAGGTGACAATTTTTTTTTTTTTTTTTTGGACGTGAGGGGTTCCGAGTTTATCGACTAATCCCCCCACGGGTCCGGGCCCTAGCCTGCAAAGGACGCAAACCGGTTTAGCCAGGCGGCAAGCCACCAGGCAGGCTCACCCAAGCCAATGAAGGCTTGAGCACCCACTAATACACAAATTGTGTAAGAAGTGGGATTTGAACCCTTGACCTCTTGCAAGGGCCACCTCTCCCTAACCACTAGGGCAAGGGGTCATTGGTATAAGGTGACAATATTTTGATTCCACGTTTTAAGCTCTTATGTCATCAATTATATAAATTTGTCACCATAAATAATTGTGATTAATGAAGCGTAATAACAAATGTCATCCATGAATAAAAATTCAATGAACATGTCACCACAAGTGATTGCATCAATGAAGTGTAATCACAAACGTATCATCAGTGAATGAAAGTATAATCGATGAAAATAAATCGATATACAATTGATTAAATTAAAAACATGCGGCATCAATCGATTTGATTAAAAAAATGGCATCAAATAATTACATTATAAAAATGACATCAAAATACCATTTTGAAAAAGTTGTATCACATTAAAGAAAAAAATGTCATCAAAATACTACTTTGAAAAAATATCATAAAAAATATGGCATCACGGTAAAAAAAATATCATCAAAAAATTGACATAAAAAAGTGGCATCAGTCGTTAACAGTAAAAAAAATGGCATCAATGATCAACGTGACATTACAGTAAACAAAAAATGTCATCAAGGTTTAAAAAAAGTGTCATCCAATCATTTCATTAGAAAAGTGGCATCAAAGTGAAAAATAAAATATAGTAAAATTTTGGCATCAAAATGGTAAAATAGGGCATCACTAAATAATAATAATAATAATAATAATAAAAAATGGCATCAAAATGGGTTGGTCAACGTTGACCGGTCAATGATCAAACGGTTGACCAATGACCAACCCACTCTATTGGGAAGGGGTTAGGGCAAAACTAATTAAATTGATTTAGGGCCTAAGTGGCCAATTGAATATTCAAAAAAGGCCACCTACCAAAATCACCCATAATTTAATGATAAAATTTAATCTATAGGTTGAATTAAGGCCAGTGCATTTAATTTCAAATTTGTATAATGTAATTTCATTATTCTTTTTCTAATTTTTTCATAAAATAAAATTATTTTATTGCTAAACAGAGCAATATGTATAATGGATCTAATATTTGTATAAATTTGGTTTATAAATTAATTGTTACGTGAGCAATATTTACATAAATTTGGTTTATAAATTAATTGTTTGTTAAAGATAAACACTTATTGATTTGAATTATTTCTATTGTTTAATGTGATTATTTAAAGATAAACAAAATTATTTGGTACATGAGCAATATTTTCATAAATTTGGTTTATAAATTAATTGTTTGTTAAAGATAAACACTTCTTGATTTGAATTATCTCTATTCGTTATTGTGGTTGTTTAATAATTTCCAATATATTTAAGACATGTCATATAATGTCCTCATCTATTTATCTATGTGTCATATTATGTGTCTATAAACTAATAACTATAATTAATTTTTATCATCTAAACAATAAAATCTTATCATCAAAATTTATACAACCTAATATCTTAAGTGGTTATAAAACCTATCATTTTACTTTGAGTTATTTCATATAAAATTAATTTATCTTTAGTGATTAGGATTGGTTATTTTAATTTTCAAATACCATATTAACAATAGTTCGGATCGGGTTATCAAAAAAAAAAAGTTTGGATCGGAGAATGGAGAGTTTGAGTGAATTGAAATTTGTTGTTTTTTTTTTAATAAACTGTCTGTGACACAACTTTGGCAACAAAAAAAAAAAATTGTGACACGTTTTTTTTTCGATTTTTTTTTACGAAATTAGTGTCACCACCTTTATAAGTGGTGACACCGGTCAATGGCTTTGGTGACACAACTTTGGTGACACATGTATGATGATAAACAAATTTTTGGGTGACAATTTTTTTTTTTTTTTACGAGATTAGTGTCACCGCCTTATCGTTGTCACCGCAACTCATATCGCTGTCACCACCCTTATTGCGGTCACTACCTCTATCGCTGTCACCTCCCTATCGCTGTCACCACTCCTATCGCTGTCACCACAACTCCTATCGCTATCACCACCACCTCTATCGCTGTCACCAACACCTCTATCACTTTCACCACCACCCATATTGTTGTCACCACCCATATTGTTGTCACCACCTCTATCGTTGTCACTGTCCTATCGTTGTCACCGCTCGTATCGCTGCCACCACCACTCCTATCGCTGTCACCACCGCTCCTATCGATGTCACCACCCTCATTACTGTCACCACCTCTACCGTTGTCACCGCCCTATCGTTGTCACCGCCCTATCGCTGTCACCACCACTCATATCGCTGTCACCACCACCCATAATGTTGTCACCACCCTTATTGTTGTCACCACCTCTATCGCTGTCACCGCCCTATCGTTGTCACCACTCGTATCGCTGTCACCACCACTTCTATCGCTGTCACCACCGCTCCTATCAATGTCACCACCCTTATTACTGTCACCAGCTCTATCGTTGTCACCACCACTCCCATCACTGTCATCGATCACCACCCCTATCGCTGTCACCGCCCTATCACTGTCACCACCACTCTTATCGCTCTCACCACCACTTATATCGTTGTCACCACCACTCATATCACTGTCATCACCCCTATCGTTGTCACCACTCTTATTATCGTTGTCACCACCCTTATCGTTGTCACCACCCTTACCACTGTCAACACTCTATCGTTGTCACCACCCTTATCGCTGTCACCACCCCTATCCCCGTCACCAACCTATCGTCGTCACCAATGAATTTTATAGGTAATTTTTTTTATCTTAAATACAAATATCAACCACCATCTCATTAGATGGTGACATCTCATTGGTGGAGATCCACCGTCGTCCCCCTTATTAGAGGTGACACTCTTGGTGACACATGTAATTCATGAAAAAAAAAATAGTGTAATCAAACACAATACGAAAAAAAAAAATTCATGAAAAATGTAGTATAATCAAACACAATATCACCGAAAAATACAATGTAATCCAACAAAGAAAGAAGTTGAAGAGTCTAGTAAAAATCAATCAAAAGTTTAAGGTCATATCATCAAGTTTGTGTAAGAGTCTAGTAAAAGATTACTACATGGAAGTCGAATGAATCATAGTCAAGAAGTCCAACAATGACACGTTTCAACTGCCAGTGGATCTCCATCAATTAGAGTTCTAACAAGTGACTTAATTCAAGTTCATCAATCATAGCATTAATCAAGGGTAAACGGTGGCAGACAGTGGATCTCCATCAATTACAGTTCTAACAAGCAAGTAGCATGGTAGAAGTTAGGAACCAATTGCTAGAAGTAGAACTGCAGTATTGCCTGGATCACAAAGGCTCACAGTAACATGATCTAGAGCCACAAAACCGCCGTAATCGAAAGGAAATCCACCGGAAATCAAAACATTCGCAGACGACACTCGCACAACGCATTCCACCAAAAATCAATTAATTTTCCAACAAATATCGACATTGGAAATCAATTAAACAAGTAATTCAATTCAGCCTGTTTGATTGGCAAGTTCTCGAGCTGTAAAGAAGAAAATCAGCCACCATAATTGCTCTACACAAACACAACAAAGAACCAAATTAATCCATCAGTAATTGGGAGAATTACAATGCTTTAAAACCGAATTCAATCCTAAAAACCAATCACACTAGCAGAAACCCCAAAAATCAGACTAAATCCAAACGATTAACCACAAACAAAGCCAAAACACCTAGGAAACAAGCAAAAACCCTCAGTAATTAATAGGAAAAGCACAAGACGAAGAGGAAGAGGAGGAGGACCTGTTCGACGGGGAGAGAGTGGAAGGCGAAAGCAAGGAGGAGGTGGAGGGCGAAGGATGTCAGTCTGTCACCATCCCTCCCTCTCTCTCTGTGATATCTCCATCAGAACGCGCAACGGCAGCAAACAGACACGGTAGAGCCGGCGAAATCGAAAGGAAATCGAATATAGGAGATCGCGCACAAACACGGTAGGGTCGGAGAGGCCGGATCTCCTCTGTCACCACCGCTTGCCATAACCAGATCCGATCTCCTCTGTCACCTCTGTCATCAGATCCACCGCATCTCGTCCCTCGTCACCACTGCTTTCCATAACCAGATCCGATCTCGAATTTGCCGGAATCGGACTCCTGAAGATTAGCAGATTACTAGGGCGAGAGAGAAGGAATCTGGGAGAGGAGGAACTCTTCGCTTCTTCGAATAGCCTTGAAGACGAGCCGTTCTTCGAACGGTGTAAACGCGTGGGGAGGCCGCCACCGTGAAGACCGGCGAGGATGAGGAAGATCGATGATTCCACCGGCGCTGCTTTCCTCCTCCTGCCTTGGAGCAGCGTCCCTCTCCCTCTCCCTCCCCCTCTCTCTCTCTCTCTCTCTCTCTCTCTCTCTCTCTCTGAAATCACCGTCAGAAAGAACGGGAGGTAGAAGTCAAACAACGGAGAGGGTGAGGATAAATTAAACAAGGGCAGGGGCATTATGGAGTTTAAAAAAAAAAATTAGGACATTTAGCAAAAACTGAATTTAAGTGGACATTTTGTAAAAAGGGTTGGTAAAATGGACATTTAGCCAAAAATTTTCTTGATTAATTGATAAGATTTTATTCTTCAAATAATATGTTTAAATATTTTTTTCTAGATAAAATATTTATAAAAAAACTTAAGGTAAAATGATAAGATTTATAAGATATGAAGTTGAATATTCATACTAAAAATTAATTTAATCATTAATTAAAATGGACATACAGAATGACACTTGTATAAATAGATGGGGTTATCGTCTAATATGACCTAAATTCATTGGATAATCATTAATTGACGTGGCAAAAAACCCGGCTCAAATTGCGTCAGAAAACGACACGTAACCGAATTGCACCAGAGCCCGCCACATAGGATTTCCACGCCTCTGTTTTAGTATTATACTAGTGTAATACCCGTGCCTTGAAGGCACGGGAGCTTCATCCATTTTAATCTGAACATCATTTTATGTATCTATATAATACTATATTAATATATACGTGTTTACAACAAAAATATGTATAAAGTATTTTTTTATAATTTATAAATTAGTTGGAAAGAGATACGATACAAATTTTGAAAATGATTTAATAAGGTAAAGTGGTAGTAATATTCAAACACATCACCTAATATAATTTGAAATAAATATATAATTATTATCATTAGCATATATCTAAAAAGTAAAATATAAGCTCCCGTACAAATATTAAAAAATCATAACCACATGATTGTGTGAATAATTTTGAATTTATGTAGATGTACATAACTTATTCATTATTTTCATGAGAAAGATGGTTAGAAAGAGAGAGAAATAAATAGTGAAAATAAAGGTAAGATGGTAAAAAAAAAAAAAGATCCTTAGAAAAGTGATCTAAGAAGCCTCATCCAAGATGTAAAATAAGCATTAGTAATGCTTGTGAGTCTTAAAATATTATTTATTTTTCGATAGTCATTTAAGATGTCTAAAATAATTAAATTATAAAAAACACTTTTTTTGGCTCTAATTGATTTTTATAATTCATTTTTGAAATCGAATAACAAATTGATTATTACATGTTCGTTGTATGTAGACATTGTGGGGAATATTGCAATCGGTTAAATATGATAAATCAACAATTTCAATATCAAGAATAAAATCAGCCAAGACTTGACGAATATTCAATGTACGTAGACGATTAAAATAGATCACAAATTGACATACAACATATCAAATTAAATAATATTTTAGTATAAAAATAGGAAACAAATATGTTTAAAATAGGAAACAAATATTTTAAAATTTCAGCAATAATATTGATCAATAAGAAAATACCATTTGAATAAAAAATTCAAGTTTAATTGTGAGCGTGACACATCAGCAAAATGATAGTAGAATTAATATTATTAATAGATTACCTATTATCGAAATTAATTTATAAAAAATTTGAAAAAATAATATTTTATATAATTTTTACCATCCTAACAAAGCGTGAATGAATATTAAACAACATATTTAGCTAAACGAATAGAGAGAGTAGTAAATTTTAACATGATTGGGATACATGTGATATAATAAACAAATATTTAAATGACTTCAATCCGTTACGATAATGAATGCAGGCAATCCGAGTACATCTTTGATTAATTTATTTGAAAATAAAATACTTGCATGGTTGGTGAGAAAATATGAACATATGTGAAAGTTAATTTATACTCCGTAGCATTTTATAAACTGACAATTGGATATGAATCTATGTATAGTATAAATTTCCAAAAATAAAATATACCAAGATTCAAATTTAAGTTCAATGTATGTAGACGAATTATGAGAATATTGCAATCGGAAAAAAAAATGGAAACATGTCTCAATATTTACGGCAATATAACCGAAAAAAAAGAAAATGGATTCAAATCATATTTAAAATAGGAAACAAATATTTTAAAGTTTCCATAATAATATTGACCAATAAGAAAATCTCATTTGAATAAAAAATTCAACTTTAATTGTGGGCGTGACACGTCAGTAAAATGCTAGCAGAATTAGTAATATACTAGCGTAGTGCTTGTAAAATATATTATATTTTATAGAAGTTATTACCATAATTTATTTACATTCTATATTAGATATATTATACTATTATAATAATATGAAAATGATATAGAAAAATAATATAAATTTGGATTAAAAAAAATATAATGATTATATTATATCAATATATAATATATGTGGCAAAATGTCAATGTCTCACCTTCCTAGCAGGGTCGGGTTGGAGATTTGAAATGCCTGGGACATGATATAAAAATGTGGCCCTCTACTATTATATTTTGTTGTGTTAATGGATTGGAAAGTAAGACTAAATAATTTGATAGTTCGACTACAAAGTTTAGGTGAATGGAGTTTTAAGAACTTTTTGGATGGAGAGCACGTCGGAATACATCAAGGGATGAACTGCATGTACAAATGGACGCTGTAAAATGTAAATGGATTAAGTTGGATGAGTATGAACTATGGAACACTTTGTAATTGGATCGGTCTTTCAAGGTTTTGAAAAAAAAAACGATGAAAAGGCAACACCAGTGCGATGGCTCTTTTATTCCAACTTTCTCCCCGTTCCAATTCAGTCATCCTCTTCCTTTCAATTCCTATCTGAAAAGTGAAATAGATCATTCCTGAATTTCGATTTGAAATTGATCCTTCCGATATGTCGATCTGAAAAATCAAAGAGAGACGGCTCCTTTCTCCCAGCCCCAATTCAGTCATCCTCTTCCTTTCGAAACCCTAAAATCAATTTCTATGTTCTGTCCTCCAAAGCTTTCATAAAATCCAGAGATTCGACGTTATTCTTGCAATTAACCTTTGCCAATTTCGATTTGAAAAAGATCATTCCTCAATTTCGATCTGAAAAATTAAATAGAGACGAAAATCGAACACCGGCTTTACACTATGGGATGAAGGTAACGATTCTTATTTATTTGTTTCCTTCTTAACTTTACCAAAGATTCATACCATGCTCGAACAATTCATGTCTTTAGCATTTTATTTTGTCAAAGCATCACCCCTCTTATAACCGATTCGAAGGCAGTTGCATGATTGGGTGGATTTGGAGTAGTTTTGCTGTCACGAAACTTGATAAGACCCTCATATGGTAGGTAGTAGATTATTAGTTATGAGGTTTTGAGGGTTGAGATTGGTAATAGGTTATAAAATTCATCTAAACTTGCTTCATCTATACATGTATGATTGAATTAAAGAAGATCAGATTAATTTTCTAATTGAAGAATAAAATTGGACAGGAAGATGAATCAAAGAAGTTGGATAGGTATCCTTGCTGTCGGGTTTGTGAACTTGTATGTGCAAAAACCTGAGCTAAAGATGCAACCCAATGGTGCTAAAAGCTGCCCTTGCCACATCCTGTTTCACTGTTTACATGTTTGGTTGTTTACATTATTAAGGGCATTAATTTTATAGTTTTATGTTGTTTGGCATTTAAAATACACAAATGTTGAACCTGAGTTTAAGCCTATTAGCTCAAAATTGGAAGAGTGTTTTCATAAATCACAAAGATGAGGGTTCAATCCCGCATAGGCTTCGTATACATGATGTTAAAGTATCATAGGTAAAATTAGTCTAAAATGAGATGGAGATGAGGCATTGTGATTGCATGATCTCTAGGCTTTAGCTCTTCATTAAGGATGTTGACTTTAGGAGTGAGGTTACAATGTTTCTGTTTTGAAGTTGTTATGTTTTACTTGATACTTGGTTCCGTGAATGATAAATTTATATGGTATGCAGTTTTAAAAGATGATATTGTGAATCTAAAATCAATGAAATTCATTTAATGAGCTGATTAAAAAGTGAAGTATCAACTATCAAGGCATCAAGATGTTGAAATTTGGGATTCAAGGCATCAAGATGTTGAAATTTGGGATTTTGTAAAGGCGCTGAAAGGAAAAAGCTCTAAAAAGGGGGATTTTGATTTACTTTTAACAAATATACTGCAATTTGAATTTTGTCATTATAATTTATAATTGTTGAGTGACTTAACAAAAGCATGTGAAAGATTCGCAAAAGTATACATCAAAAACTGCTTCTGGATGGAGGATACACTGAACTGAAAAGAAAAGAACAAATGGTGAGTTTGATTATCATATGTGAAGGAATCTAAAGTAGTATGAAGGTAATCCTTGTTCAAAATAACAATGTAAAATGAGATGGCTCCAAGGAAATGTGCTTATATGATCTTTAAAAGATCCTATGTACCACTTTCAAAGATCCATTCTGGTTTCATATTCCTATTCTTGTTATCCATTATTCTACTTATGAAAACATGAACCTAGTAATACATGAAGAAGGTGATTTGAAAGACATAAAAAGATAGGGAAGGTGATACCAAGAGGGTGCAAGAAGGGGAAAGCAATGAAGATTGCGATCCTGAAATAGATAAATGTAAAAACATTAGTAAGTAAAAGACTCTAAAAGTGGGTTGAGAAGAAGTAGAAAATGAATGAAGATGAAGCAGGAAAAAGAAGAATGCAAGCCGCAGGAAAAAGAAGAATGTAAGCCGTTGTAGGTGGATGAAAATAGGTGAATTACTTGCTATATTTCATTATCAATATATATAGATGAGTAAATATAATAGTTAAAGTGAATAGATAAATATTTGTTTAATAATTCATCAGAAAAAATCCCATAAAATATTCGAAACAACCGTGAAAATCCCTGTATTCGAGATTGATTTTTTTTTTGTAAATAGATAAACATTAGATTTTAACAAATCATTCAAGCAGGTAATTAGGTGGCAATTTACTATCACATATACTCCTTTTTTTAAGTGTTATGGGTAAAATCAAATCTTTGTATTGAGATGGCAATCTTTTTTGTTTTGTAAATAGATAAACATTGGATTTTAATAAATATCAATTGCTATGTTTGAATCGGTTGCTACTGATGCAAAGTGGGAAACTATGAGCGAGGATGAAAGAGCAAAGATGCAAGAAGAATGATTTAAGAAGCTCCTTGAGATTATTTTTTGTAATTCATATGAAATATTTATTTTTTGTAATTCGTTATTTATAAAATCATCAAATATCTCAAGGAGTTGTGTGGAATAAAATCATCAAATACCTAATAAAAAAGTTTTAAAAATTAACAATATAAATTTCACGTGACATTAATCATTCAAAGGAGTTTAGTGAAATTTTTTTATTAGTAACATATTGATTTATTATTTTTTGGCTTTAAAAAATCTTGGATAAATAATAATCTATAAATTTGGAGAAGTTGTTATGATTTGGTCAACAAATTTAAAATATTTTTATTAATAAAAATGATTTTAAGTATATTTATTTTAAATATATATGGGGTAGGTTAAGCGAATGGCTTCCACGTGACACTTTTAATCTGAGGCCTCCACGTGTATCCTTCGCAACTGTTTTAGTATTATATTAGATATATTGCAATCGGACAAAAAAAATGGAAACATGTCTCAATATTTACGGAAATATAACCGAAAATAAAAAAAGGGAATGGATTCAAATCATATTTAAAATAGAAAACAAATATTTTAAAGTTTCCATAATAATATTGGCCAATAAGAAAATCTCATTTGAATAAAAAATTCAAGTTTAATTGTGGGCGTGACACATCGGCAAAATGCTAGCAGAATTAGTAATATTAATTATTAATAGATATATATTGCAATCGGACAAAAAAAATGGAAACATGTCTCAATATTTACAGAAATATAACCGAAAATAAAAAAGGGAATGGATTCAAATCATATTTAAAATAGGAAACGAATATTTTAAAGTTTCCATAATAATATTGGCCAATAAGAAAATCTCATTTGAATAAAAAATTCAAGTTTAATTGTGGGCGTGACACGTCGGCAAAATGCTAGCAGAATTAGTAATATTAATTATTAATAGATATATATTGCAATCGGACAAAAAAAATGGAAACATGTCTCAATATTTACGGAAATATAACCGAAAATAAAAAAAGGGAATGGATTCAAATCATATTTAAAATAGGAAACAAATATTTTAAAGTTTCCATAATAATATTGGCCAATAAGAAAATCTCATTTGAATAAAAAATTCAACTTTAATTGTGGGCGTGACACGTCGGCAAAATGCTAGCAGAATTAGTAATATTAATAGATTATTAATAGATATATATTGCAATCGGACAAAAAAAATGGAAACATGTCTCAATATTTACGGAAATATAACCGAAAATAAAAAAAGGGAATGGATTCAAATCATATTTAAAATAGGAAACAAATATTTTAAAGTTTCCATAATAATATTGGCCAATAAGAAAATCTCATTTGAATAAAAAATTCAACTTTAATTGTGGGCGTGACACGTCGGCAAAATGCTAGCAGAATTAGTAATATTAATAGATAGATTAGATTTTTCGGTAGAATTAGTGAAGAGCAGTGGGCTATTCTCTTGAATGAGATTTGGAGAGCTGTTCGTTTTTTAAGGTACGAAGAGTCGACCGCCTGTGATGATGGTTGAGGAAGCTTGGGCTAGGCATGAGGAGTACCTGAGAGCAAAGGAGAGAACGTTGTTGTGCCTGTAATGGGTGGGGTCGGTACAAAGTGGAAGAAGCCGGAGTTTGGGCCGATCAAAGTGAACTGCAACGCGGCGGTCAGCGATCAGCGAGGTTGTAGGATTGGCCTAGCTAGTGGCAAGGGACGACAAAGGAGATATATGCTTGGTGGGATCGAGGGCGGTAAAAACTACGTCGGGTGCTACAATGGCAAAAGTAGAAGCTATCTTGTGGGCAGTAGAGGTTTGCGGTGAGGCCGGGATGACTCATGTAGTGTGTGAATTAGATTGCGAGGCCATCATCCGACAGCTACAGAGGGGAACAAAGGTTAAGGGAGAGACTGATATGCTTCTAGCTCGGATTCGGAGGTTGGCCAATGAGTTCGATGTGATTCATTGGAGTTTTGTTCGATGCCAGGGCAACAACGCATCTCACTTTATGACTCAAATTAGACCCGCAGTAGGTTATCTTTGTAGTGTTGAATCTGAATTTCCCAGTGGTTTGGATGTTGTTTTGTTGGATGATTTACTTTAATTAATGAGCATGTTTTGGTGTTAAAAAAAATAAATTAAGAAATTAAATATATAATTTTTTAATTGAAATTAATAGTGTTAGGTTGACTTATTTTAATGATATTGAAGATTAGATTAGTTGTGATTTTTTCCGTAGAATTAGGTTATCAATTAAGATAGGTAGATAATTGCTGGGAAAGATTTTAATTAAACAAATTAAGAAATTAAATGTATAATTGATTAAATTAAGGTGGACCCATGTTTAATTTGAAGCGGCCACGTAAGCCTATAGTTAAGGAGGATTTGACATGTGGCAGCGGAAGCAGCTGCTTTAGTATTATATTAGATATTGATATCTGATCTAAAATACTTGCTTTTTATTATTTGTCATAATTTTTAATAAAATTTAAAAATATATAAAATATCAAAATTTTAAATAATTTTTTAAAAATAATTTCATAGACTTAGTAATAAGCATAGAGTTGTTTTTAATATTTTAATATTTTTTAGAGTTTTTATCTTCTTAAAAAATATGATGAAAGATCAAAAATAAAAAACTATGGATTAGAGGGAGTATTACACAATACAAATAAATATAAAAGTTGATTTGAAAATGAATGATCAAGTGATTGTAATTATAAAATGTAATAAATTGAAATCTCCATAAAAAAAAATTAATCATATATAATTATAAATCAATCGGGCCAACCGGGTCACCTAGGTCATCGGGTCAATCGGGTCAAAATTACCGGGTTAATCGGGTGGAAACCCAGATGACCCGAAAAATTACCGGGTTTTCGGGTTCGGGTCAGAAAAAATTTCTGGTCAAAATTTCCAAGTCTTGACCCAAAATTTTCCGGGCATACCAGTCGAGTCAACCGGGTCGGATTGGGGTTTGACAGGTCTACTTTTAACCATATCAATTAATAATGATTTTTTTTTTGCAAAGTGTCCATTTTAGATATGATCTTTTGCAAAATGTCCATTTTTATAAGTTCATTTAGTAAATGTTCCATTATGATATTTTTACCCCCAATGCTATAGTACTTCTCTTTTTTTTTCCCTCTTCTTCAAGGGCAACGTCAAGTGTTTCGCTCTGATTGACTCCGTCTTACGAGCCGGAAAAATCGAATCATGGATCACTACAACGAAGGTTCTGGAGGCGATCGAAATCGACACCAAATTCAAGTGCAAGATCGCCGAATCTCAGGGTCTAGTAAGCTATATTTGCGACCTTGTGACTTCCGACCATGAACACCTAATCGAGGTAGGCGTATGCCAAGGGCAATCGAAGATTCGAAGCTATGATCAGCGAAACCGAACCACATCGCAGCGGGGCCGTCCGATGCCGAAGAGAGGGCAGGTGAAGGCAGGGATCGTAATCGGACTGGCTCACTCTGTTTCCTCCGTATTCACATCCTTCACTCCCTAGCATCGATCTCATTCACCTCACTGACACTGGATTACTTCTTACTTCTTCTACTGTTCTCGATTGATCTGGAGTTGGAAATTTAGGCTTTTTTCCTTTTTTTTCTTTTAGGGAATAGTTCTGTTGTGTACTTGTGTATGATGTGGGCATGTTTGGATGAATCACCTCTGCTTCTTTCCAGTCCTTGGTGTGCATAACTTTCTTTAACCCTTGCACACCGCATTCTGAAAAAAAAAACATAACAAAATATGTGTATTGTTTTAAACCAACTCTCTGAACAGGATCGAGCACTTCGTTTGGGCCCCTTTTACCAAATTGGTCCAAGACTTGTAGCCCAGCTCGGCTCTCGTTTCTTGGGCCCATTTCCTTGGTCTTGATCTTTTAACCCACTTACCCTTTTATATATATATATATATATATATATATATATATATATATATATATATATATATATATATATATATATATATATATATAGGGAGTGGTTCCCTTGTGCACACTCCTTATAGTGTATCTTGTGCACAAATACCAGCCATAGATCTGAATAGATTGAATGGTCTTGATTACGCCACGTGTGCGGGTAAAAGAAATTAAAAAAAAAAAAAAAGCAACCCACTCCCCTAGAAGAAGAGCGTGTATCAATGATTCTTCAAAAATCAAAACCCATCCTCTAACCCTCGTTATCCTCATCCTCTAACTCCGAGCAATTGCCGCCGCCACCGCAAAACTTCACCGGAATCAAATCCTTCATTGCCGCCGGTCTTTTCGACTTCAACGACCTAGATCCAATCGGAAAAGAGGGGGCCAAAGCAAGAGCACGACACGAAGAGGAACAATTCACGATGGGCTTCTTGCGGAGTAGATCGGTGGAGCCGACGGTACCGATGGGCGATTTGGGCTTTCCGCAACAACCCAGGATCCCAGAAACAGCAGCGCCGACCCTCTCTCGGACTTCAAGGCCGTTTCCGCCGCGGCCAGGCTCTCGCAAACATCATCGCCGACCCTCTCCCCGTCTCCCGGAGGCGCCCTCGCGCAATCGCACCGACTTGCACGTCAACCAGTTCGTCCACATCGCCACTCACCCAACCGCAGAGGTCGTCCACCAAGAGGCGCCTATTCCGGTGCATCGGCGTCGATTGCGACGGCTGGTGGTGTGTAGCAGCAGCGCAGGCGAGCGGAGGCGCTTCTCGTGTCGGCCTCTCTCCTCCGTTCAGTGAAACCGGGAATTCATCCACAGAAATTGACTCCGGCGGCCTCTCTCCTTCGTGTGACCCTAAATCCGACGGGGATACCGATTTCAAAATAGGTAAGCCACAAAATTTCTTGGTTTTGAAGTGATGAAGTTGTGATTGAATTGAATTGTGAGGCTATAATACTGAAATTACAGAGGAGAAGCAAGGTTAGAGGTGGGCTTGGCCGGCTCCTGGACAAGCTATGGCAACTAGCGGAAAACTTCGAGACGGTAAGTTTGAGCAAGGTGCGGCGATAAGGTAACAATGCGGCACACTTCATGGCAAAGATCAGCTCTGTAGAGGAATTTGTTTGAAGTTTCCCTTCACAAATTCCTTCTAGTTTGAATGATGTATTGTTGGTTGATTTAAATTAATCTAAGGGGTGAGTTTGCCGATCAAAAAAAATAAAATTATTCAGTGAAATGGACGTAATTATTGACATCATGTTAAAGTATAATAACATTATTCATAGAAATGAGAAGTATTTTTTTTATGAATTGGGGTTTCTGAAAATTAGTATTTTTTTTATGAATTGGGGTTTCAAAAATATGAAACATTATTCGGTGAATTTTGAAGGGTTATTCGGTGAAATATGAAATATTATTAAAAAAAATACATTATTCAGTAGCATGTGACAAATTATTCAGTGAAATTGGTAAATTTTCATCTAAATTGGATGGAAAAAATATAAAATAACATTATTCGGTAGAACGTGAAGTATTATTCGGTTGAATTGACAAAATTTTAAAACATAAAAATCCGATAGAATGTGAAATATTATTCATTTATATGGAAGCAATTATTCGGTGAAATTGATGTATTTATTAGCATAATTAAGGTTGATATTGTGGTGATAAGATCAAACTAACGTGTAGAGTAAAAAAAAATATAAACAAAATATAAACGGATTTATCCAAAAAAAAATATAGGGTTAAACTACCTATATTGTGAATTAAATTAATAGTTTGTTTTGATCTAAATCGAAATCTTTACAAATAAAATAGATATGGACAAACTATTTTTCAATTTAAATAAATAAAAGATCATGGTGGATAGATTAAGATATGAAATATTGTAAATTATAATGAAAAAAAATACTGGAATGGATGGGTACTATGAATCGATGATATGAAATATACTACTATAGTAATCAACACCGGTTTCTTCAAAAAAAAAACTTTATTGATTGGGTCCCACTCCTTCAACACAGTTCATCCCCTCCCACGATTCAACACAAATTTCTTTCTTTTTAACTGCTGAGCGGGTCCCACATCGTAGAGTTCAAGTGGTGCACGCGCCCAATGCTAGAGTAACACTTATTTTCAGTGGGTCCCACACATAAATTATCCAAAAAAAAAGAAAAAAAGCCTTTTAATTTCAGCCATCCACTTACCCAAATCAATGGCCCAAAAACGTGCACAAAGTACACCCTAAGGGGTGTGCACAATATACCCATTCTATATATATATATATATATAGTTATATATATAAATATAAATTTATCCGATTGACCGAATCGCTTTGCCCTTTAACCCGTTTCTTTTGATCTTGGTTTATTTGGCCCGGTAGAGTGGAGTCGTTTCTTGGGTGTGGGTTCGTTTAGTTCCGGATGATGTGCAGTCTCGGGCGCCCTGTTGTTCGAGTTGACCGTGGCAGTGTTCGTGATTCTCGAAGATCTCTCATCTAGGTGGGGGAACGTCGTGGATCCGCACTTCCCCAGGAGACGCCTTTTCCGCTGATGAGTTTCTGCATCTGTCTCCCCGGGGTCGAGTCGTCGTGTAATATCATCATATTCTATGTGTTTTAGAAAATAGTTTATAGTCATTTTGAAGTCATTTTTATATGGTTTGCATGTCTTTAATATACTATTTGGTCTAGTTTCTAGAATAGATGTTTACACTCGTGTCTTTATTTGTTTTCAGGTGATTGAGAGCTTGTTCGATGCAAATTTGGAATCGCGATGGAATAAGATTCATTGAAGCCAAGTTTGAGATGTTCATGGACTCCGAAAGAGCCTTGCATAGCGGTCTCAAGTGCTAGAAATCAAGATAAGAAGAGCCCATTGTCGAACTGACATATTTCGGACAAATCCTGTTTGGAGACATCTCGGCAAAATGAGTCATTTGGGCTCCACAAAATTCGGATTGAAATGTGTCTATAGCTTGTTGGAAATCTGATTCAAAGACCTACAACTTTCATGTTGAGCACTTTTGCAAATTCCGCCTAACATATAGAGAAATCGAGCCAAGAAGCTAATGATGAGTCAAAGTATCGACCCGGAGTCCTAAGGTATCAATTCGGAACCCACACATTTCGAGTCGATAGAACGAGCAGAGTAGAAAACACGAAATATCGGGTCAATACCCATGAATATTGAGTCGATATCTTCACTTACCGAGCTAGAATTCTTTACAGTACCAACATATCGACTCGATACTTTCCTTTCCACGTTATTTTGTCGGGATATTTTATCTATTGTTGGACGACTTTTTGGTATATTGTATTATTTTTAGGATTATTTTCACATTTTCTTTTGGGGGAATATATATATATATATATATATATATATATATATATATATATATATATATATATATATATATATATATATATATATATAAGAGAGAGAGAGAGAGAGAGAGAGAGAGAGAGAGAGAGAGAGAGAGAGAGAGAGAGTATGGGCTAGATTAGAGAACATCCAATTTTCACGTCAGAAACGCCAGTTGCAGACATTAAGAGTTTTAGGCTCTTTTAGAGATTTCCTCTTGAAGGTTTGTTTTGCTGGATTCAAGATAAGTTCTTTTAATCTAGTTTTATATTATTTCATCATGAATTCTTTGATTGTGTCTGAATTCATGTCTGGCTAATTTTCTTGTTCTGTGGTTGGGGTGATCCCAACGATGTTGAGATAGACATGTGCGTGATGATTGCGCAAATGAATCCTATTATTTGTTTGATTTGATCCATGAGTGCTTAATCCGATTAATGTTATGATTGATTGGATTCCTTTTTATGTTCAACACGCGTCAGCTGCGAATTGAGATTTGATATATAGATAAAGTTGTTAATTTTATTGGAAAACATGGATTGAACTTGAGAATTGTTTATGAGCAATCTATTTAATTCTCTTGAGGATAATAAACTATCCTAGACAACCTAGGTTTGAATTGATTATGCAGACCGCGTCTACAATTGTTAATCGATTTGCTCGCTAGGGTCTAAAGTGCTTAAAGAGTCCAACTTGATTGATTCTACAACAGGCGTAAGCTGAGTGGTAATTAATTGAAACGGATATAGTTATTGCAACATGTGTAGGCTGAGCGATAATGACTTTAGATAGTTTACCTTCAAATACCTCTTTTCAATTTGTTCAAGCATGAAAATTATATAGTCTATCGAAGATGCATTGTTGCGGTGAACCTTGACTCTGGAATGTTTTGCTTCATATATTCACAAAACTTGCAATTTGTAATTTTTCTTCTTCTTATTCTCTTATTTCTTCAAAAATCACTTCTTCTATTTGCCTTAGTAAACTAGTTGAGGTTCTGCAATTGATATTCACACAGTCCCTGAGATTCGACACTCGATTACTACAATTGACTCCGTACGCTTGTAGGGTGTTGGTTTTAGACCGATAATCGTGTCAGTCCATCGACTTTCCCATATTCTCGGCATCCGCAGCTTCCACTCGGTTCCCTTCGAATGTCTCTCTTCTGGTCTTCATGCTGAGATCTTTTGTTTCCGGGTTTTTTTGTTTTTGTTTTTGGTTGTATCATGACGGTTAGCCCGTCTGCCGTTTTTCGGCCTCTCGTTGCTCCAGCCTTCAGTTGAAGTCTTGGACTTCAAATAATTTCTTGTTCAAAAACAAAAGTGGGCATGTGTATGTAGCTGGGAATTGAAATTTAAACTATATTTCTGCAGAATTATTTGAGTTCATTTATGTCCTTAAAACTTCAGCTAAATTATTAACCTATCAATTTTCTGAAAAAGTTATCTAAATTAGAGAGTACGGAGTACAAAAGACATTGGGTTCATATGGGACGAGGTTAATAAACTGACTAAAATTATAAATAAGGTAAAATTTATAAACTGTTAGTAAAACTAGTTAAAAATTTAAACAACAAGATAATCTCCGTATGGGGTGAAAAACAGTTTATTTGTAAAAAGTGGAGTTTAGTTGGTTGTTATTAAGTGTATTGAGGTACTTTCAAATCAAATAAGATAAAAGAAAAGGGGTGAAACAATACTTTTGCAAAATAAACACCAAAATAACCTTCCTTTTCTAGTTTTTTTTAAACACATTTTTTAACTTGTTTTAGTTATTTTTGAGTGTCCAAACAACCATAAACACATTTTTAACTTGTTTTAGTTTATTTTTAACAGTTAATAAACATTACCATACACACCCATTGTTTCTTCGATCTTAGTTGAATCTTCTTCCTACTTTGCCGACAGCTATAGTTAGATCTTGTTTACCAAGATGATTTTATTTCGCCTTTCGAAGCTTTAGAGTTGTCACCAATCATATATAAGTGTGTCATCAAAAACTTTAGAGTTGTCACCAACCGTATATAAGGGCGGTGACACTATATCATAAAAAAAAGTAGTCACCACCTTGACCTCGTTTAAAAAATGTACAAAAAAAAATGGTGGTGTCACCACCATAAAAACAGTGTCACTACAAATGTACAAAGTGGTGTCACCACCCGTATAACAAGAAAAAGAATGATCAAGTGTTATTAGTGGTGTAACCAAGGAAAAATAGTGTCACCACTCACCACTATTGTCACCAAAGGAAATACCCTAGTACAAGGGAAAGTGTTATTAGTAGTGTCACCACAATTAAAAATAAGTAATCACTACTGTCACCAAAAGGGGAAAAAAACCCTACGGTGTTATTAGTAGTGTCACCACAATTAAAAAAATGTAACCAGTGTTGTCACCAAAGGAAAACCCTAGGAAAAAAGAAACATAAGCCCTAGAGATCGAGGCTAATACTAGGCAAAATCAATGCTATCATCAAAGCAAAAACCTAGGACAAAGGAAAGTCTTATTAGTGGTGTCACCATAATAAAGTGGTGACATAATATCACCACGAGTGTACAAAGTGGTGTCACCACAAGTGTAGCAAGCAAAAAGAATAGTCAAGAGTTATTAGTAGTGTCACCAAGGAAAAATAGTATCACCAAAGGAAAACTCTAGAACAAGGGAAAATGTTATTAGTAGGTGTCACCACAATAAATAAAAAAGAGTAATCACTGTTGTCATCAAAAGAAAAACCCTAAGACAAGGGAGAGTGTTATTAATAGTGTCACCATAATAAAAAAAAAAGTAACAATTGTTGTCACCAAAAGAACAATCCTAGGAAAAGGAAAAGTGTAATTAGTAGTGTCACCGCAATAAAAAAAAAGTAACCCCTGCTGTCACCAAAAGAAAAAACCCTAGGACAAGGAAAAATGTTATTAGTAGTGTCACCACAATAAAAAAAATGTTACTACTGCTGTCACCAAAGGGAAACACTAGGACAAGAGAAGCACAAACCCTAGAAGAGCTAATGCTAAGCAAAACCACTACTGTCACAAAAAGAAAACTATATTGGTGACAACATTATTTTTTAAGTTTTTTTTACAAGGTCAATGTCACCATCCTTATCAGTGTGACACTATTGGTGACACATGTGGAGACCATTTTTTTTTAACAAAGTTTATGTCACCACTAATGATGACACATATATAGTGACAATTTTTTTATAAGTGAGAGTTTTTTTACGATAACATTATCACCAACTTTATCGGTGTCATCACTAATGGTGACACATATGTGGAGTGACAATTTTTTGTAAAGTTTTTTTTTGTTAATAGATCAGTTTCACCAAGGGTGGTGACACATGTGCTGACACCATTATTAATGTCACCACTGCTTTTCTAAGAAGAATTCACAACCACCAATGCTTGGATTGAAGATTGAATATGTATTATTATATTGAATACATCACTAATGCTATGAATATTGAATTCATAGCATTAAGCAATAAAAAACAAAAGTGCTACACAAAGTGACTATACTTTCGATGATGTGTAGGGCACAAAGCAAAACAATTAATGTACTTAGAGATTCATGCATTTATTCTTAATGCAAATAGAAGCTCTTAGAAAGGAACATGAGGTAGAGAACAAGGTATCACCAGGAAAAAAAAATCAAAATAAAACAATGATTTGATCCAACTTGCATAAGGTTTCATACATGATTTTCAATTGGCCTTCATCAGAAGGCCAGAAAGCCTTTCCAACAACTGCATAAAGGTTCAGTCAGCTTTGTAACCACTTCAGATTCATCCCATATGGTTGCAACAGGTTTTGCATCTTCCTCAGCAATCATGGCTTCAAATTTAGACGTGGTGACAGAATCCACATTGTTCAGATGCTGCGAAGGACTCTTTTTGAACTACAAATCGGCCAACCGAATTCGGACCCCAACACGGCTCCCGGCTCCCGAATTCTCCTTCTTGTAGTGGAGGACATAAAATTTGATTCATGAAACCAAAAGCACTGGATCCCGTCGCCGTCGGCATCGATGATTTGGATCATTTGGTGCAATCGTGGATAGTGCAGCGCTCGCCGAGCCTAATCCATACCTTTTACAACTCGCCTTCAACCTTCCAAGAGCAACCTCATTTGCGGAGGCGTCAAATCCGAGAAGGAGGGAACTAGAGGAGAGGCGAAATCGTCCGGGAGAGCAAGGATCGATCGCTGAACATCACAGATATTCACCACCACCATCATGCCAATGCTCATCCGGCGATCCTGAACCATCACAGATCCGGAACAAGGACCGATCGCTGACGCCGTACGTGCAGGAGTTGGGGCCTCTCTCGGGCTTCTTCGTGCAGTTGCTGGTTGAAGAAGATGAAGTCGCCGAGTATTCAACGGATTGAAAAGAGGAAGAGGGGCAGTTTAATTAATAGGTAATGGTAGTATGGGGATTACAAAAAAAAATTCAGACATTTATCATAAATGGGAATTGGGTTGGACATTTAGCAAAAAGGTTATATGTAAATGGACATTTAACCAAATATTTTCATTAACCATTTCATATCTTTTTTTATCAAACTTATTTGACCAAATCCGTCTAAAATTATTCGAAAATTATAAAAATGAATCAAATGATATCGTTTATGACTTTATGTTATATATCTTTTAGTTAAATTGTTTTATTCTAACAAATAACACTATCTTTTGTAAAAAAAAAAAAAACCCACTGTACATAAAGAGTATTAATTAATTATGAAAAGATAAGTTGTTGGAGATCATAACTTTTTAATTATTTATCTTTGTAAGTTTATTATTTAAATATACAATTCAAAGATCCCAATACATGTAGTATATGTACAAGGAACAAAACATATCTTTTTTTTATTAGGAAAGAATTTGGGAAAGCAAGTCTTACCCAATAGCATCCTAGTGGATGAAGTCTCGGAAACCTTAATCGTTGTGAATATCAATATCCTTGGAATAGAGGAAAAAATTTGCAACCTTATCGGCCATAGGGTTTCCAGTACGGGGTACATGAGAGAAAGACCATTTGATCACTGTTGACAGAAGAAGTTTTATATTAGACATGATCAATTCAATTTCCCACGTGTAGTTTTTGTTGAATTTTAGATGATTGATGATGATGAGTGAGTCGCCCTCAATTTGTGCCTTATCCAACCCTAATTGAACAAGTTTTTGGATACCCTACCTTAGAGCCAGGGCCTTGGCTTTAATGGGAGATTGTTTGCCAATGGAGTCACAACCAATTTCAATAGGGTGTCCCTTTCAGTCTCTAATGATGAATCTCGTAGTGTTGTTACCATCCAAGAGAGTGGACCCATTGAAATTAAGTTTAACTGCACTGAAAGGGGGGTTTCTCCATCTGGCTGGCTTTTTTGGTGGTTTGAGCTATCGAAGGACCATGAGTAGTTGTATTACCTAAGTTCTCGTAACCAAGAAAAAGCAATCAACTGCTTCTCATACTTCGTGAGTTTATTTCCAATGATATTCAGAATGAGTTTGATGTTCCTGGAGTTTGCAAGCGAGAGATCTATTTGGATGTGAATGGTGGGGTTTAGAAGTGACTGCACAAAGTTGAAGGGGCATAATTCTAGGAAAAGATGTGTGTCGTATTCCTCGGAGTGATTACATAGGGCACATGTTGTAGAGGCAACCAAGCCACACTAATTGAGCCGGGTTTTTGTGTGTAAAGCCATCTAATTCATTTTCCCTAGAAAGTTTTATATTTTGGGTGGAGCAGAAATATTCCAAATCCATGCATTTTCATCATCACTCTACATGTGGTAGTGGTTAGTGATGAGTTTATACGCACTAGCCGTTGTAAACCATCTGTCTCTTTCAGGCTACCAATATACTCTATCTTCAAATATATTTGAGGGCAGAGGTATATTAAGAGTATCCCTAACTAAGCCAGAAGGTACTGAATCATTAAGTTTTTCCAGCCACCACTTTCCATTGATAATATAGTCGCTCACTTTCCCACTAAAGTTTATAACAGTGTCTTCAATTTTATTTATGGGGGATTCCATAGAAATCCATTAATCTATCAAAAAATTGATCAAATTCTCATTTCCTACCAACCAGATCAAGCCTTTTTTAAATCTATCTATTAGTGAGGACAATGAGAGTAATGAACTGATCAGAGAATACCTTAATCCCGCGCCATGGCGCGTTTGTGAGAAAAAATAAAATAAAATAAAAATAGAATATAAAATATAAAATATAAAATATTGATTATAAGGCAGAACCAAATAATGATCTAAAAACGTGTTCATAAATGTTAATACAATACTATTGTTCGGGGATGACATATGTGTTCACAAAGGCTACAAAGTTTGTGTTTTAGGCTTCATTCATGCAAATCTTGGAAAAAAGAAATTTGATTTATACGAAAAGATAAATTTTTAGGATGTAGATCACTTATAGGTTAAGAATAAATGAATTATAAATTAATGGAGATCATAACTTGAGATCATAATCCAAATTTTTATGTAACATAGCATGCGATTTATAGTTAATTTCCATTAATTTACAAATTAATGAAAATTTACAACAAACGGGAAAGGTCATTTGGATTTGGCTATGTATGCAAACCATTAAAATTAATTAGGAATATTAAAAAATCATGTTCTAAATTCTAGACTTCAATATAAAAATTACTACTTAGATGCAGAAGAGCCCTATCAAGCTCCCCTTTCCTCTCCAAAGTGTAAGATAGGCATCTGGGTCCTCACCAATTCTCCCATTCCTCCCCTAGTTTATCGCCTAATTGCCTCATCTTCTTGAAATCCAACGAATTCTATGTGGGTTCTTCCTTTTGGTGCCCCCAATCTTCAGGCCTCTCGACTTCTCCCCGTCCCCCGTAATAGCAAGATCTCAAATCCACTAATGGGTAAACAGGTTTACAAAACAGGTTGCCCTAGACTAGAGTCAACGCAAACATTGGCAAGAAACACACAAATATGAACATGCATGCATAAGAGAAGTAAGAATGAAGCAAGTAAAGGAAGAGGACACGTACCCTAGATCTGAAGAACGGGGTCAGATCGTCGTCAAAGTACACCAGAGAAGGAGATCTTCGCCTGGACTGTGGACAAAACATCTTCTTCTTCTTCTTCCTAAAGCTGAGATCTAGAGTCTCTGATGATGTGCTCTAGATCGGCCCATCAGAAGCTTCACTAGAGCTAGGTTTTACGAAACCCTAACTTTCTCTCTCCGTCGCCTGGTTCTCTCTCTCTCTCTCTCTCTCTCTCTCTCTCTCTCTCTCTCTCTGTGTTTGGATTGCCTGAAGAGCGTGCAGCAAAGTGAGGCAACCCTAACCCTTGTTACCGGGTATCCGACACGAAACCGTTAACCGTGTCGGATACCCGGAACCGTTTAAGAGCAATATGCCGAACCGTACACGAACCGCCAGGAACCGGGTATCCGACACGGTTAGGTATACGGTTTCGTGTTGGATACCCGTGTTATCCGATCCGACACGGTTAAGGCCTTTTTTTTTCTTTTCTGGCTTGAGAGGCTTGTACTGTAGCACATACTCATGAAATCGAAAGATTTTAAACAGCCTTAACTAACTCTCTCAAATCACACACAGATTCACATTTCACAACCTAAATATCATAAAATCGCCATGAAATGCTTAAGACAGAGCAAAACAAACCAATTCGATTCGAATATCTTACCATGGTTTCAGTGAGAGATGTCTATTTTTCAGATCTGTTGAGCGTCTGAGACTGAGAGCCGAGACTAGACTCTAGAGAGGAAGGGCGAAAACGAACAGAAATTTGAGAGCTTGTGAGAACTAAGAGCATGTGAGAAGTGAGAACTGAGAATGCCGACGTGGGTGTGAGATTGAGTTAGGGTTAGGGTCGGATTTGAGAGGGTCGAGTTCAGCAGATTCTCAATCTGTCGCCTGTGAGAACTGAGAGCCTGTGCGATGCGAACTAAGAATGCCGATGTGGGTGTCTGAGAATGCCGATGTGGGTGTGAGATTTAGTTAGGGTTAGGGTCGGATTTAAGAGGGTCGAGTTCAGCAGATTATCGATCTGTCTATGTGGAGAGAGCGCCGCAAGGATAAAAAAAAACCGGAAATTTCACGAGGTACCCCCGAGGTATCGCTTAATTCACGTGGTGACCACTTGTTTTACGCCTTTCACGTGGTACCCCTGAGGTTATAAATCCTTTCACCTCGTGCCCCTGAGGTTATATATCATTTCATCTCGTGCCCTTATCTCTACTTTTTTAACAGTTTTCGTTAGTTAAAAAATAAATAAAATAAAATAAAATCAATTTAATTAAAAGAAAATGGGGAAAGAAGCCATGACTGGAGAACTGAAGGATCTAAACAGGAGGAAGTCACACGGAAGAACCCGGAGCTGTTGGTCGCTGTGTTGGTTCTGGTGGGGGACTCGAGGAAGGCGGTGCTGACCATGGACTCGACAACTTTGAACAAGTGAATCTCAATCCGATTTTCAGATTTTACCAAAAATTAGGGTTTAGGTATGATGATTGTTTTGTGCGAAAATTTGGTATGCAGGTACAGAGAATCGCAACTCCATACCTGTCAATTTCTCTAATGCGACATCGAATTATTCAATTGAGCCTGTCAATTTGTTCTTCCGGTTCGAAGAATGAACAATGAAGGAAAGTAAAAGGAGAAATTGATGCTCTTCGTTCGCCGAGGATGACGATGAGATGCGTGGTTAGGGTTCAATCTGGTAGGATGAAGGGTGAGCAAGCAAGGAATTAGGGCCAGGGTAAGGGTTAGAAACGAACCAGACAGAGGTTAGAGACGAACGATACAGAGGTTAGAGACGATGAAAAAGGAGGCTCGCTCCCACTCAAAATTTACAAAGCACAATGAAAATAAATCAATCCAATTTCAGAGTGGCAGAAAACACCCAAAAAATTTGCAGACATCGGATGGAGGGAGCTAGACATTGAATGAATAATACTCCGGAGGCGGGGGTGGCTTGGCGTGGGGCGGAGCCGACGAAGGAGGAAAAGACGAGGACGACACAGTGGTGCAGGGAGGGGGGATGGGGGCGTCGTAGACCTGGGAGCGGGCCTCCTGCTTAGCCCTGTGTCTTCCCAGAAAGTAGCAACCCCACCAGAACCGACGTCGGCCACTAGCAACTCCGGCCACCAGCAAGTAGCAGCTCCGATCCGACTTCTTCTACTCGACGTTCTTCAATCTTCAGTTCTTGGTGTCTTCTTTCCCATTCTTTTCTTTTGATTTTATTGAATTTATTTTATTTTTTACTTTTTAACTAACGAAAACTATTAAAAATATAGATAAGGGCACAAGGTGAAATGATATATAACCTCAGGGGCACGAGGTGAAAGGATTTATAACCTCAGGGGTACCACGTGAAAGGCGTAAAACAAGTGGTCACCACGTGAATTAAGCGATACCTCAGGGGTACCTCGTGAAATTTCCGAAAAAAAAACAAAAAAAAATTAAGAGAGGGCTACTGTAGCTGTGTGGAAAATGGGAATAAAAAATATGTAGCAGCAAGGTTCGAACTCGGGTCTGTTTGGTTAGCGCCCAGGTTTCCCGCATCCCGTGTACCAACTGTGCTAGCGGAGCATTCTATTACATAGGGGATACTTTTTATACAAGTATTATACCAGCAGATCTAAAAATTAAAAAAAAAATTAAACGGTTCGTGTCGGGTATCCGACAATGTGATATTGCCGAACCGCACACGAACCATTAACATCCGTGCTTTTTCGGTTCGTGTCATTATCGTGTCATGTCTTTTCGGTTTCGTGTTTTTTCGTGTCGTGTTGTCGTGGTTTCGTATCGTGTTTTCGGTTTCGGGTTTTTTTGCACACCCCTACACATATATCATATATACTTATACATTGTAATACATATGAGCATAGGTCATAAAATACCCACACTTATAATATATGCTAGTATATGGTAAGTATATATTATGTGTATATGATGTGATCGCAGTCGCCCATGAGCCCGATTATTTTTTCTTACAAAGGTTTGTCTTCAGAGCTGAACATCAACTTTCATTTCTGAAAACTGTTTGGCGACATCTCGGTATTTTGGCTTGTTCTGGTTGTATAAAATTCTGATTGAAGCCGATGAGAACTTGTTGGAAAGATATTTTAAGTGGCTACAACTTTATTCAAGGATGTAGTCATCAATTTAGCTTGGAAGATTGCCGAAATTTTGGATCTTTGCAGCAGTCCAAAAATCTGGCAGCTTGTCGAAAATGCAATAAATGAAGACGGAATGCATTTAATAAATTCGGATTAAATGACGGGGCTTTAGAGATTTCTGAACTTCCATCTCTTTGATGGCAACCAAGAGCATTTGTTTCCCCCATTATGGTTGGCCATCTCTTCGTCATAAATCTCAGAAACCCTTTCGTATTATCCGTCATTAGTTTATCGATTTATTTGAATTTCTTTTATTTTTCATAGCATGAATATTTCCTATATAGAAGGATGTAAGAACTTCTTTTGAGACAAGTTGAATTTGAGAAAAAGTGAGCCTTTTAGCTTCATGTGATTTGGGTCAAGAATCTCGTTCTAAGGTGAGAGGCCGGGAACAAAAACCTTCGGTGAGAGGCTAAAGGGGATTCCTTAGTGAGAGACGATAAAATCAAAGTGTCGAAAACACTCGGAGTGAGAGGACGAGAGTGTGGAAGATCGAGTGTTGAAGAGAGCTCGGAGTGTGAGGTCGAGAGCGATCTTGCATCACATATCCCTCAACCCCCATTCCCTACCTTACCATCATTATAAGGCCTTCCACAACCCCATCATCACCCTCAAATCACCCCCAAAATGTCAATTAAAAACAGCCCCTCAATCCCTCTCAAACGAGCCCCATTCGGAATCGTCTCTATACAGGCGATGTCTCGGTAAAACGTTTTTTCCTGCTTCATCTGACCTTCGATTGACAAGATCTGCCCTAATACGCGACCGCGACTTCAATATCTACAAAACTATTACTTGCACGCTCCCAGAAGCCAAGCCAATAGACGGAAAATAGGCATTCTATATCGACTAGTTTGCTGCTCCATAAACTGTCAATAACTTCCCGACTTCTCGGAACTCTCGTCGTTGTCCTTTTGCTCGAGCACGGGCCCGAGCACGTCAGTATGTATAAAGTTTTTAAGGCTTAATCTACCTATTGACTAAACCTAAAGCCATCCAATGTTCCTAGATCTTATGCTTTAGATTAGTTAGACATTACACAAATAAACATATGATCATTTTAACCATTATTAGATTCAAACATAAAATCACATAAACATGTTCAAATAAGCATCACAATCCATAATTTATACATTAAAAAAATAAAACAACAAAAAATCAATCTCAAATTCTAAACAAATCATCAAAGTGGCAAACGTCAAGCACCTTATCAATGAGATCATACTAGGAAGACATTGATGACCACTGTTCTAAAAAAAACTTCAAAACCCGCCTAGACTCCCGCCTTAATCTTGAACTCGCCCCGTCATCAAGGTTGTCAAAACCCACCTAGGCTACAACGACTCGCCATGAAATCCGCCTACACCCCACCCAGACCCTGCCTAAACCCTTGACCTTACCCATCCGCCAAGCACCCGCCAAGCATTTTTTTGAACATTATTGGTAACCTAAAATTCCAGAATCTATTTGTTTATTATTGATATTGAATTATGTCCAGAAGTGAACATATTATTACCAGCTAATTCCTTGTGTTCGATCATTTCCTTATGGCATTTGTGTGTTCATGTTTGGGAATTTAATTTAATTTTGACATAGGTTTGGAGTTGCTAGTGATTACACCCCAGCGCAAACGTGTTCGTCATGACATGATGTGATCGCATGATTTATATGCTTCTTATTTGCATGCCTTATAAGATGGATTCCAATGGTATTGCTCTCTAGTGAAATACCTCAAAGTATTTTTGGGGATTTCGTTTTAAGAAAATATATATTTATATAAAAGTTCTTTTACTTTGAACTTAATAATGATTTTTGGAAATTAAATGTATATAAATTTTGTAACTATTTTGACACATTTCATTTTTTATTCGTTTGAGTGAAATTTAATAAATAAGTTATTTATTTTAAAACAAGTTTGCATATATTTCTTCAAATAAAGGAATTTTTTTTTCAAAATATTCACTAAAAAATAATTAATTATCAAAATATTCTAACTTTTAAAATATTTACAAAAATATTCATTTTTTGCAAGTGTGGCAGAAAAACGCGGTATGAGATCGCGTTTTATTTACAAAGGTAAAACGTGAAATTGGAGAAAAAGTTGACAAAAATTTAACAAAAGAAACGCAGTCTCAGACCGCGTTTAACCCGAGTCTCTCTCTCTTTTCTTTTCTTTTTATTCGGGGATGAATTTTGTAAAATTTTTTACAATCTCTCTCTCTGTTTTTTTTTTATGGAATTTGGAAGAGGCGGCCATCTGGCCCATCTTCCTCCTCCTCGCCGATCCGAAATCGAAGGGGGCTCGAGAGGGTGCTGCCTGTTGGGAAGGGGGAGATAAGGAGGCCGAAGCCCGGAGTTCGCGGAGAAGGAGGAGAGATGAGGCCGGAACAGGAGGAGATCTCGAGCACTGCAGGCGGCGGATCGAAATAGGAGGAGGAAGTTCGAGCGCCACCGGAGGAGGAGAGAGGAGTTGCCGTCGATCTCTCGAGCACTAGCAGGCGGTGGATCGAGCACCCTCTCGAGCGGGAAGCGGCGGCCGGAGACCTTCTGCAGTGCTCGAGTGAGAGGAAGGTACGTGGAAGCTCGAACCCTCTCTTCCAATTCCCCATTAAAAAGAAGAAGAAGAAGGATCGAGCACCCTCAGTCTGGAGCACCCTCTCGAGCCCCCTCTCTCTGCCTCCGGCGGCGGATCGATTTCAGACTCGACGAGGAGGAGGAAGATGGCCTGCTGGCCGGCCGCCTCTTCCAATTCCCATTTTTTTATAAAAAAAAGAAGAAGAAGAGAGAGACGCGGGGTTGTAAAAAGATTTTGCCAAATTACAAAATTAAAATAGAAACGTGTTTCTTTCGTTAATTTTGTCAACTTTTTCTTCAATTTCACATTTTTCTTTTTTGAATAAAACGTGATCTCATACCGCGTTTTTCTGCCACACCTGAAAAAAATGAATATTTTTGTAAATATTTTGAAAGTTGGAATATTTTGATAATTAATTATTTTTAGTGAATATTTTGAAAAAAGATTCCAAATAAAGAGGTGTAACTTATATTGATTTCCGTAAAATATAAGCAATATGAGGTTGTAGGAAAATATTGTATATAAAATAAAATGTACTATGTAATTAAATATTTTATAATTTTTATTTGAATGGCATGGATTTTTAAATAAAACAAAAAAATTCGAATATATATATAGTTGTAGGTTTAAAGCATTTTTTCCTTTGGGTTCACTTAAACCGAACCGGACCAAGAGAAAAAGAAAATGCTTGAACGGAACCCTTGAACCGCTTCTCTTTCCCCAGATTCACTGTAAAACGCAGGTGAAGATATGAAATTTTAACCTCCTATAATTCCGATTTTTGCAAAATATGCCCTTGTTCAGTTTTTTAAAAATTCCAGATTCTAACCCATGTTCTTGTTTGGGCATAAATTGCTTTCAATTTCGTTAATTCGCAGAAGCTAGACCACCCTTACGCCGCTACCAAGGAATTAGAGTCCGACCAACCGTTAACGCTTGCAACTCCAAATCGAGGCAAGTGACTTTCCGAGCCTTTCTGCTCACTTGTGGCTTTCGTGTCTATAGTTGTTTCTTTCCGTTGGAATGCTTGCCAAATTAAATAAAATAAATTGCAATTCATCTGTTTGTGTGATTTATTTATCCGTTAGTTTGGATTTGGCAAGTATAATTGGGTAATGTTATTATTCAACGTCTCTATAAAATAATGACATAGATACCCACCTTTTTATTAAAGCATGATTTATTCTGTTCTTTCATGCTAATTGGTTAAGAAAGGGATATGTTTCTTTTATGTATCCATATTGTTTATTTCGTTGTGATCGCCTAGGTTGTTTTAAATAAGTAGTAACAATGTGAGGATTGTTTGTTGCGAGTGAAACTCAATTGAATCCAAACCAATTAAAGTAAAATGTATCGATCAACGAAAAGCAATGTGAAATTGTAAAGTAAAGTGTTGTTAGAGTCCGGTCGGGGCCGTTACTCCTCGATCTTAAGGTTTCATGAAACTAACACACTTCCATGCGAGGTGTTACCCAACCAAAGAGGTTGTAGGTCGTTATCCACTATAGATAGAGTGGGACCGGTAGTAGTCAATAAAAAGATAAAAGACATAAAATGCATATCATGGTGAGTAAGTGAGTGAAGATTAATGTATAAGTAACAAACATGGTTTGAACTAGGTATTGGGGGACACAAGATCAACCCTTAATCGACTGTCTTAGCCCGCGGTTTAAAACTCTCCGGAAGAGTCCTGCCCTCTAGGTCAATTTTGGGCCACATCGAGTACATTTTGAACCAATACTTAGTTTAGACAGTATAATAAACAATGTATTAATAATGTAATGGGTAGTAATCATAACTTGTTTCAAGCTATGTCATATTCCATCCGTAATTGGGATATGATTCCTAATACATCTTTTCTTACTCAACCCTTTAGGGTTATCCGTGTCATAGGAGGGTCGGGTTACAAATAAGCCAATTCACTTCAAATATTCAAATCTCATTTGGATTTAATTCTTACCGTTTCATGGTCACTTGAATCCAAAGTTGTCTCTGCTTTCGTGTCGTTACTTGCTAGTTCTCGCGAACTAACCGTCCTTTGTTTGGATGGCTGGTTTTGACAGGTTTAGATAAAGCACTACAAAGTCGAAGGTTGGAAATATGAGTCGGAATCGTCTTCAAACATTTTTAGTAGTTACTATTGTTTTGATTTAAGAGTTTCCTTCTTCATATATCTTGTATTTGCTATCGAAACATTGTAATGGTGTTGTTGTATATTTAATTATTTATTTCATTTAAAGTCTTCCACGATTTAATTGTATTTCATTTAAGTATTTAATATTATCATCTTGTTTATGGGAGTATGGTTGCATGTCCCTATAAGCCTAAGGTGGTTATGAAGACATTAAAGTCCGAGTAACCACTGGCGCTGTGACATTTCCTTGGGTTATAAAAGGGGTGTTACATGCATATGTTCCTTGAAAAATGGAAGCATGTTTATTCAACTTCGCTAAAATGTGTGAATTGATAAACATGCATAACTTGCATAATAAGGAAATAGGAGTGGCCTTTAAAACATAGGTTTCAGACCTTAATTAATTGAAGGGGTTTCGTTCCATTGAAGGGAAAAATAAGGTTGTATCGATACGATACCAAGAAAAAATTGGGATTAGTATATACCGTATTGACCCTAATCAGTATGGGTTTTTTTCGTACCATTTACCAACCGACATTATTGGTAACCGATCGGTTACCAACGATACGGTACCACAATTACTAACATATAACTGAGACGTAAAATTTCTTATATTTTTTTCTATGAAAACATAGTAACCTAAGAGCACCCATAATGGGGTGTTTAGAGGAGAAAATGGCCATTTATTTTTAAAATAAAATAATTACAGATGGGAATATACCATGGTAAAGTATGAAATTATATATATTCGGTACCACGGTATTATCTACCATCAAATGCACCAACATTTATCGGTTATCAAAACTTTGGTGACCGATTTTTCGGTTACCGACTCGATGGTAACCAATATTTGTTGGTACGCTTTGGTAATCAGTTGATACGGTAAAAAAAATTCACGAGCCAACCCTAGGGAAAAGGCTCTATATTCGAGTTAACTTACTCATTATTAGACACGAGAAGATTATGAATTAGCTCACTAATTGACCTTGTAAAGGCTTGGATTTTAAAATCTTAAATTTTGGAAAAAGAAATTTAAAACGGATTTAATTTGGATATTTTAAGGAAAACTCGTTCTAAATTTAATAAATCGAACTTGAAATTCTTAAAGCGAATTTCGGCCCGATTTTTAACTTTAAAGATCGATCCCGTCTTTCACCTCGACATTAAAAAATTCCTTCAGATAGCGATATGCCGATATCCTATTCGGGTTCTAAAAATCTAATTGATCAAGAGAGCGGAATTCGGAAGACCAATCGTCGGAAATTCAAATTTCTGATTCGGGACCACAATTCCAACACCTTTCTCCCAATCTTATCCAATTCTAACCTCCAGCTCATCTTCTTCTCCTTTGGGTAAATTCTATCCTCTCCTCTCCTCCCCCTCGTCTTTGATTTCCCTCAATTTGGTGTAATGTTATGTGATACTTTCCTATGTCTTGTATGCTTGTTTTGTTACTTGTATTATTGTGTGTATGCTTGTAACATGTATGTATATGATGATCATACATATTGCATATAAGAAACATATATACTATGTATGAATGCATATATTAGCTTATACTCGACTGAGTTGTATTGAGCTATGAGAGCTTGATCCTCTAACAAGTATAAGTATAATATATGGTGTGATAATACATAAGTGATATATGTTATATTATATGCTTAATATGTATAAGTGTAAGAGAGACTTTATATTCTCGGTTGTGGGCTTTAAGCCCGTTACAGAGGAAAGGCCCATTGTTGTATAGGAGGAAATCGAGAATGCAAATAAAATATAAATAATGCAAAGCAAACCAGATTCCGTCCCTTGCAAATAATTACAAGACCTCCTCCTGATGCAGCAGCGGGAAGTCAGGATCGATCCACGAGGAAGCGTGTCAGCGGATCCTAGGTAGCGGTGGAATCTCACGAACGTCGACAACAGTGGTACTCGACCTCGACTAAGGGTTAGTCGACAGGGGTCAGGCACAGTCGAACACAACGCAGCAGCAGTTACAGGGGCTCGTCGATATCCTGCACAAGTAAGCTACAGCGACTTTGGGTCGAAGATCAGTAGTCGAGATCGAGTAGTGCTATTCGATCTCGAGTAAGACAGAAATTAAAACGAAATAAAATAAATGCAAAGGCTTTAGGGTTTCGACTAAACTCAATGTAAAAAGGACTTCCAAGATTGGGGTTTGCAACAACGATAACCAAGCATGCATAAGGCAGAACCAAACAAATTATCATGTAAATCGCATCAAAGGACTAAGCTTTCGCCTTTTCCAACAATTAGACAACTCTTTCAAGAAACTCTAATTGTCTCTACTAATTTTATGTTTATAATCCAAGTTGTTAACATGGATCTCCATTAGACGGGTAATAAACACATAAACAAGTAGGAAAATGCTCAGAACATGATAAAGGTCAGATCTTTACCTCAAACACGCATGACTATCGTCGGGCTCGCCCCAACCCTAGAAGTGGGAGGACTACTCACGCCTCATCGCAAACTCAGACATCGATTGAAAAGAAATAACTTGCATTAACTAAATTCAAAGCCTTTACAATCCTGGCGATCCAACTCTCGTTGAACGCCAAAACCCTAAAACCTCTGAACTCCCTAACCGTCTCTGTGGAACTACCTCCCTAACTGAAATTTGAATCCATAAGACTGAGCCCCATGGGCTTTATTTATAGCCTTCTCTTCCTTGCTATTCAAGGATAGAATATCTATATCTATATCTAAAACTATATCTAAAATGCTTAATGATAAATAAAAGCAACAAAGAAATTAAATCTAAATAGGAAATTATATCTAAAGTGTCTTCAAGTGGATAAATCTTCTCCTTCATGATGTATCTTGATAGATTGGATAGATTCTCGGCCTTCTCGACTTCCTTCGTGCCCAAGGAATCCCACACCGAGTAGGATTCGTCAAGCCACGTCACACAGCTTCTGGAATCGTCGTCGATGTCGACAAGGGTCTTGTCGATATCGAGTAGGAGTGTTGTCGACTGGCTCAGCTTCGTCGTCTCGGCTAGCTGGTGCTCGATGTGGCTCGGACTTGGCTCACGGGTCTAGTCGATCTCGACAAGGGCTAGTCGACATCGACTAGGGTACTTCCTTTCCACTTTCGCGAGCCGCTTCTTCCGCTGCAGCGAGTTCGTTGATCCGCAGGTGCGAGAGACCCCTTCCGCTGGAGCGAGTTGGCGAGCTCCGTCGTCTTGGTGCATCCCGCTGGCAGCGAGGATTTCCGCGGCAGCGGGAGGCTCGCTGCAGCGAGTCTAGTCGCTGGCAGCGAATGCTGCTTGGTCGCCTTCGTCCTCGACTTGTGGATCAGCCCCTCTTCTCGTCGACTCCGGGTGTGGCGCTGAGGTGTCGTCGATCTCGACTAGTGGTCCTCGAGATCGAGTAGGGCTCCGGAGCTGGGTTGGTCTGGCTCTCGACATTGCTCCTAGTCGACAAATTCTGGCTCGGACATCTTCGTCTAGATCGAGTAAGGCTTACTCGAGATCGAGTAGCCTGGGCTCTCATCTTGATTCGTCTGGTCCCGCTGCTCCTTTGACCTTGGACTTCTGTAGTGGTTTTCCGAGCTTTTCTGACCTTCCTTAGAGTTGCTGTAAAACGTCTCGAATTCTGCAAATTTAAACAGAAACTGGTGTAGATTCCATAATTTGGCAAATAAACATAAACTACATAGATTCTGTACTATCTAACCCAAATGTATGCAAAGTATGCAGAAAACGATATTAAAGTTACTGTAAAATATGGCAGATTTAGCTCACAACACCCATGATTGCCGAAGAGGAGCTTGAGGAGCCCAGAGCAAGAGCCCGGTTCCATCTTGAGCTCGTCACTTTGTGGAACGCAGCGTTTTGCTTCGGTTGGAGCTCTCCCAGGTTGACCTAGCTATAAAAGCTCTTTGTGGAGCTTGTTGGTCGTCGTACTGTTTCGAGCTCTCTCTCTCTCTCTCTCTCTCTTCATCTTCTAGATGCTCTCTTCTAGGGCTTGTTAGGGTTTGGTGTTCCTCTCTCTTTGCCTGAAGTTTTCGGAGCGAGGAAGCGAAGAAGGTGGCCGACGGTGTCCTTGGTGGTTCTCTAGTAGCCGGCGCTCTAAGATCTGGGTGGTAGCTCTCCTCTCTAGGTGATCTAGGGTTCGAGATCGAAGACTTCTTCGATCTCTTGGTTCCCACACATGGGGATTCTCTTTCTCTCTTGCTTTCTGGTCTCATGCATGTCTAGATCTAGGAGTTTTGTATCTCTTTACTTGATCTGTCCCTGTACGAACTCATTCTAGTGGATTTGGCCAACTCTTGAGGCTCCGTGGATGCAGGCATAGCCGAACCACGTAAAATCTCTGGTGTTCGTTCTTTGGCTTGCTTGATTCGATCAGATTTGTGTTTTTCTTGCTCGATTTCATATGCTTCCGCATATCTGTCTATCTCGTATTCGATCTTTAGGTTTTACAACGTGGTATCAGAGCTTGAGTGTCTCGCTCTCGATTTCCTAGCTCATTCTTGAGTTCTAGGGATAGAGAACGGACGTAGGGCCTCAGATGGACCTGAAAGGAGACATCGCTGGTGTCGAACCCCCCCTACGTGACGTACCACACCCTTGTTTGCTTGATCTAGGGTTTTGTGCTTTATTTCTGGCTTCTGGTGTGTAGATCTGCCTTTATCTTGCTTATTCATGCAATTTTTTGAGTAGATCTACTTGTTGTTATTAAGATTCAAGGTTTCTTGAATCTGTTAGTGCTTTTATCCATATACTAACTTGGTTTCTTTGTTTTTTTGCGAGGTACTGGTTATAATGGGTGACAAAAGCACCTATCTGAAGCCCTTCAATGGCCACACTGATTTTACTATGTGGCAACTTAAGATGAAGGCACTCTTGATAAAAGAAAAATGTTGGGTTGTTGTGACAAACAAGTTTCCTGATGGAACTTCAAAGGAAAAAATCTTGGAAACTGATGAATAGGCCCACAGTGAGATAATGTTGTGCTTAGGAGATGAAGTTGCTAGACAGGTTCTTAATTTTGAGACAGTTGAGAAGTTGTGGGATAGGTTGGAAGCCCTCTACTTGGTAAAATCTCTCCCTTCTCGAGTTAACCTGTTCAATAAGTTGTTTACCTTTAAAATGGATGTGTCATGTCCTTTATCTGAGAATCTGGATAAGTTTTTGACTATTATTCAAGATTTGCAGCGTTGTGGTGACAAAGTTGAGGAAACTCAACATTGTTTGTTGTTATTAAATGCTTTACCTGCTCAGTTTGACACTTTTAACGATGTTGTTTAGTACAGTACTGATAAATTGGAGAAAAAGGTTATCCTTGAGTCCATTATTCAGAAAAAATGATGCATTAAAAGTGTTTAGAAACAAGTATGAGTCTAAATCTAATACCAAAGCTGAAAATAAGAATGAAGTTCTTGTTTCCAAAGGTATGTTCAGAGGCAACAAGTCTAATAACAATCAAAATCACAATAGGAATAAACCTCAGAAGGACAATGGTAAGCCCGAGTCTAGTCAACATGATAAATCTGATAAGCCTGATAAGTCTCATTTGATGTGCTCTTACTGCTCTAAGTCTGGTCATATTGAAAAACATTGTTTCAAAAGAAAAAGAGATGAAAAGGTTGCTGGTAAGAAGCCTAATGTATCTGATGTGTTTGAATCTCATCCTTATTATACTCATGAAGTGCTTGCATTATTAAACACTACTGATTCTAATACCGGGATTTTGGATTCTGGATGTACCATGCATGCTACTTATCATAAGTCTTGATTTCATGATCTTAAATGCTTTGATGGTGGCACTGTTATGCTTGGTGATCATTCTGTGCTTAAAATTAAAGGTGTTGGATCTATTGCTTTAAAAATGTTTGATAACGTGGTAAGAGTTATTAAGGATGTTAAATGGGTTCCTGCTTTAAGAAGAAATCTAATGTCTGAAAGTGCTTTGAAGAATTACATTATGATGTGTTCAGTTATAAAGGTGTGAGAGTTGTTACTAAGAATGGTAAGCATGTTATTAAGTGCATTAGAAAAGGTGGCTTATATGAATTGCTTGCTATTCCTGTGATGAACTTCTCTGATGTTGCCCTTACTGCTTCAAACTCTGTGAAAACCATGTCTTTGAGGGAAACTCTTATGTGGCATAACAGATTAGGTCATTTGGGCAATAAGGGCTTAGAACATTTGCATAAGTCTGGTATTCTCAACTCCAAACCTTGCACTATTGATTTATGTGAAAACTGTGTGCTTGGTAAACACACTAGAAAAAGTTTTAAGTCTTCAGTACATGTCTCAACTACTCCTCTGGATTATATACATTCTGATCTTTGGGGCCCTGCCCAAGTATCTACTGTTGGTCATAAAAGGTATTTCATGTCCCTTGTTGATCATTATAGCAGATATGTTTGGGTTTATCTATTGAGAACTAAAGATGAGGCTTTTGAAACTTTCAAGGTGTGGAAAACTAGAGTTGAAAAAGAAACTGGATTATCTGTGAAATGTTTGAAAATTGAAAATGGATTGGAGTTTTGCAATTCCGTGTTTAATGATTTCTGTCAAGAGCATGGTATTAATAGACATTTAACCATTCTTGTAACCCCTCAGCAAATGGTACAGCTGAGAGGTTGAACATGACTCTTCTTGAAAAGGCTAGATGCATGTTAATCTCATATGGTTTGAAACATTGTCTTTGGGGTGAAGCTGTGATTACTTTTGCTTATTTGATTAATAGAACTCCTTCCTCTGTGATTGCTTTTAAAACACCTTATGAGTTATGGACTAACATAATACCTAAACTTGATCATTTAAAACCTTTTGGTTGCACTGTTTTCTCTTATGTTAATCAAGGTAAGTTGGAACCCAGGTCACAGAAATGTGTGCTGCTTGGGTATCCTGAAGGGGTCAAAGGTTATAAACTGTTGATTGTCTAACCTGGTGTTTATAAGACAATTGTGAGTAGGAATGTTATATTCAATGAGCATGAATCTCATTTTAAAAAGGCTTCTGCTTCTGTGTTACATGAGACTGACTTGCAGGAACATGATGGTGATCAGTTCTATGTTCCTAAGAACATGGATTCTGACTCTGATGATGAGTTTGACAGTGGTTATTCTTCCACTCCCTCCCTCCCCTCCTCTCTCTATTTCTTCTCCTGCCCCTCCTGCTTCTGTGATTGTGCAATCTCACCAATTGGGTGGGGAAAATAATGAATATGTGTTACCTTCCTCTTCTGTTTCTCCTATTTTTGTGGATGAGGATGTTGTTGTTGAATATGTGTCTGCTTTTGGTTCTGGCAATTCTAGTTCTTCAGATGCTCTTAGACATGATTTAACTGATTGGCAGTTGACTAGGGATAGGAGTCCTAGGCCTGTCATCCCTAATAAGAGATTCATTAATAACATTGTTGAGTTTGCTTGTTTTGTTTCTTCTGTGGTTCAAAATTATACGCCTGAAACTTATGAACAAGCTGTTAAATGTGCTCATTTTAAATTCCGAAAGCATGCTATGGATGAAGAAATAGATTCTATGAGAGTTAATAAAACCTGGACTTTGGTTCCCAAACCTGATGATGCTAGATTGATTGATTGTAAATGGATCTTTAAGCTTAAAGAGGGAATAACTAAGTCTGACCCCCCTAGATACAAAGCTAGGTTGGTTGCTAAAGGTTTTACTCAAAGGGAATGAGAGAATTACAATGAGATATTTGCTCTTGTTGTGAAATATAAGACTCTTAGATTGTTGCTTGCTATGACTGTTGTCTATGACTTTGAGCTTGAACAAATGGATGTTAAAACTGCTTTTCTTCATGGCGACTTGGATGAAACCATATACATGAGACAAACTAAGGGCTTCATTGATTCTGTTCATCCTGACTATGCCTGCTTGCTTAATAAATCTATATATGGCTTGAAACAGTCTCCAGGTCATTGAAATATCAAGTTTGATAGATGTATGAGGTTTAACCAATTATATTTGTGTTTAATAAATGTGACGGAGAAGTGAAAATTATTTATTGAAGTATTTAAAAGTGAAAGTGACATTTCTTAATCTCCGTGCATATCACACATCAAATATTTTCGATCGGAGAGAGTAATAAATTAATAGCGCTATGTTTTAATTAATTGAGATAATAAATTATTTAAGGAAGTTATTTAGTTGTGCTGAATGCCTTTTAGAGTGCGGTTGATTATTACTCCTTCTGTTACATTTTTTAGGATTATAAAAATATTTACTCCCTCCGTTTCAAAATAAAAGTCGTTTGACTTTTTTCACGTTGTTTAAGGAGTTAAAAACGCTATGAAATATTATTTTTTTAATCAATTTTTTTTCATAAATAGATACTTATTAGTAATAAGTATCTATTTATGGAAAAAAATTGATTAAAAAAATAATATTTCATAGAGTTTTTACCTTCTTAAAAAACGTGAAAAAAGTCAAGCGATTTTTATTTTGAAACAGATAGAGTAATATTTTTTTATATAATTATTTGTAATAATTTCATACTTTTTTTATTAGAAAATAATTCGAGAGTCGGACAGACCCGATACCTCGAGAGGACGACAAAGTCGGCATACGACGAGTCGTCTAAACATCTAATGCACGAAACATAAAAAAATGTGCAATATAAGTAGTGGAACGCACGCAAATACAGTCGGACCCGCGAACCTAACCCAAATAAGTTGAGAACAACATAGACTTAGAGCTGGCGCCAAGCACCACCAAGCAGTGACACAGCTTGCCAGAGGTACCTTAGGAGTCCTTATGAGCAGTGAAGACCCGACATCGAACGCCAGAGCCCCAACACATAATAGGACCGCTAGGAACAACCAAACTCGCAGCCGAAAACCACCCCTAAGAGAAGCACCAAGAAACCCTTATCGGGATTTTATTGAAACCCTTTCGAAATTTAGACAAACCTTTTCGAGATTTAATCAAATGGATGTATTTACATAAAAAATAAATATTTATCTAAATACAAAAATATATATTATATTATATTATTTATTTATTTATTTTTCGGGCTGTCTTTGGACACATAGATTTTCCTTTAACCTAAAGAACAGTGATAGGGTCCAAACTTTGGGCCTTGTAATTTCTTACGGAGTATTTATAAAAATAGAAATATTTACGGTCGATGAGATTACGACCGAATCTACTTGAAACGGAAGAACCGAAGAACGAATGCGGACAGACGGGGTCCTTCACCGAGAGGATATGCCGAATGCTAGCCCTGGGTCCCGCTAACAATACTCCGTAAGAAATACTCGAAAATAAAAAAAAGGATAAAATTGGGGCCCACGCCCCACTAAAGCCTCGAAACCTTCTTCTCCTCCCATCCAGTCCAGTGGGCGCCCCTCCTCTCTCTCTCGACAGAAGAATCCAAAATTTCCCCAAACCTACCTTTTTCATTCACCCCCCTGTTTTGTTTTCTGACTCCCAACTTCTTACAACTTCTTAGCTCTGCTCTTTCATCCCAACGATCCACAAATTTCCCGTTATAATAAATTGTACAATTAAATTTTAAATTCAATCAAAAATCTTTTCTCTATACGGAGTATTATTATTTTTCAGCTTTTGATGGGAATCGAAGCATATTGAAAAGTTGGATTGAAATTAATCTGAGAGAAAAAGGGGGACAAAAAATCGTTTTCCCTATACAAAATCCCTTTTTTCTCCATGGATCCTCCCAATTTTCTTTTTTCTTGATACACAACAATGTCCATGACCATGGGGTTCGATTCACGATGACTCCTCCCGAGCCGCCATTACAGAGCCAGAGCTCTTTTCGTGAATAGCGTTTTCTGTTCGCTTGCTCCTCCTCCTGTCCGCGTGTCCTGTACGATAAGTGTGTGCTCAGATCTTGTGGTTGATTGCCAAGTTTCCTCTTTGTCGATTCATTCTCTTTTATCCCGTACACGGTACATCCCAGAGGCTCAAACGCATTCGTAGATCGTCTTTTTTTCTATCTTGTCTCTTTTCTACCGGAGTTTTCATCTTAGATCTGGCGTAGTTTGCTTCGATTCGTGGTGTCTGTAGCTTTGGTGTCGGTCTCGGCGATGGATTTGGACGATGTTCGATCGGTTTTGGAGAGTTCAGGTGTGGATATATGGACGCTCATCGATACGGCTGTCACCGTCGCTGCGCTCGATTACGGGAGTGAATTGAAGGATCGGAGAGACGGAATCATCGGCAAACTCTACGCTGATGTGGCTCCGATGTGTCAGAACTGCATCATCGATCCCCCGCCGGAAAACGGGAGGAAGGTTTTAGACGATGATAAGGTTGGGGAGATTGAGAGCAGCCCGGAGCACGTGGCTAAGCGCGATTCGCCATATACACCGGTTTCCGTCGGCGGAGGCGATTCAGACGACGGCGGCGAGGAGAGAAACCGTTCAGTCAACGATGAGAAAAGTACGATTCTCGCAATTAGGGAGCAAATCAACGATCCTGAGCAGGTATCCTTTTACTGGTTTTTCGTGGTATTGAATTTGACCATTTCATTTCAATAATTGCAGTTTCATTGACTCGATTTGGTTGTGAATTTGTGGCGTTTCCAGACTGAAGATTCGCTGGTTGATCTTCTCCAAACCCTGGCTGATATGGATATCACATTCAGAGGTCTCCAGGTGAGTTGCGTTGGCTCGCTCATTCTTCAACGTTCTCGTTCAAGCTTGAGCTGATATTCTTTACATTCTTTCCGGCTCCGTCAAGGACACTGACATCGGAAGACATGTTAATCGATTGCGGAAGCATCCATCGGCTGATGTCAGGGGATTGGTGAAGTTCCTTGTCAGGTTCGAGCAATCAAAGCATTAACTGATTGTGCAGAAAATGGCAAGTATCTGTTGAAAAACCTCACTTTTTCTGCTTTCTTGACAGAAAATGGAAAGATTTAGTTGATGAATGGGTGATTAGTTCCAACACGGCCCGTGATGTTGAACACCAGTCATCTGCGCTTATTGGTCTCTCTCTATCCATTCTTCTTCAAGTGTTCTCCTGAAAGTAGAAAAAACCCATTTTGAAGTTTGTTGGTGAGAATTGTTTCTTGATTGTAATCCAAATTCAATTGGGTTTCAGCTGATGAAGATTCGCCTCAGCAATACGCATCAAGGAATCACCAAAATGGTCATCAGCAGGTGGAATCAATTTTTTCTCTTTTGCTGCTTGCTTTTGCTTTCCTTTTTTTTTTTCACTGCCTTATCAAATGGATTTTTTGCTGATTTTTTTCCCACTTTTATTCTCCTTTCTCCAGGCTCCTGACTTTGGATACTCGCCAAATCCACACAGTAGGCATCAAACTTAACTCTTTACAGTGATCACATTGATACTTATGGTTGGTTCCTAGGGATAATGTGTGTTTACTTGAACCATTCTCCTTTTGTAGATGGAAACTCGAGTGTTGATAGGACCAGTTACGAGCCAGAATCCAAGCTGAAAACAGCTCCAGCTCGAAGAGAGCCTGCATTTAGGCCAAAGCCCAACCAGGGTGGTTCTCTGTCGGCTCCTACACAAAATGTATATACCTTTCAACACTTGGACTTAGTTCAGAATATTAGCTAACTGCTGAAGAATTGAACTTCAATATATCTTGTAAATTTAGAGGTTCTAGGTTACTAGAGTAAAGTTGAAGTTTAGATGAGTTTTGTTGTTTACGACTCAACTTGGGATTAATGCAGAAGCAGAAAGAAGTTGAGATAGACCCAGACAGGTTTGCGTCTGCAAGAAAGAGGCTCCAGGCAAACTACCAAGAAGCCAAAAATGGTTTGCATTTTTATTTACTTTTGTCTTCGGTTTTTCCCTTTTCTACGGGGCTGCGTCTCATGCTCAAAGCATGTTTTCTTTGATGCTTCAGTCTATATCATGTTCTGATTCTATGTTTTGCCTTTTTTTTTTGGGTCATGTCTTTGTGAAGCCAAAAAGCAAAGAACAATCCAAGTGATGGACATTCACGAGATACCAAAGCCGAAGAATGGCTTCATTGCAAGGAACAAAGGTGGCTTTCATGGAAGGCACTAGCTCTTTGCTGTTGTTGTCATCATACATCTGAGGCCAGTTTTCCTTTGGGAATCTTGGAGAAACCAAAAGATGGTTTTCTTCTTTTTGACTCCTGCATAATTTACTCCCCTCCTTTTCTTTCCCTGTCAACACTCGGAATTTTGCTCCCTTCATCGCTACGGTGGAAATATAATAACCTGTTTTGATAATGCAGTATTGGATTTTTCTCAATAGGGAATATCTCGAATGATTCGATCCAAGACATGGGTACAGCTGTTTGTTAAAAAATGTTGCTTAGTATGGAAAATTAGATGAACAAGTAGGAAAACGTGATAGGCGTGGGGTTAGGTATGTCATTTTAGCTTGGAGCATATAAGATCAACGATGCAATGCGATAGGCATGACATATGAGTAGGTGGGAGTAAAAGGGTCTTGGAAGTTGGAAGTCAGTTGATTGGAGTTATGAGGAGGAGGTCACGAGTTCGATTCTGCCTTCCGACCTATAAACTTGTAGTTGAGCTGCAGGAATCAGGATTATGGGAAAAACCCTATTGGGGTATTGTTTGTGTAAGATAGGGAGGAGGAGGTCACGAGTTCGATTCTGCCTTCCGACCTATAAACTTGTAGTTGAGCTGCAGGAATCAGGATTATGGGAAAAACCCTATTTGGGGTATTGTTTGTGTAAGATAGGGAGGAACTGGGAAGCTGCTTTAAGCATACAAATACAAGAGTAGTGCAGTGGAGGAATGACTTGAAATGAGGAGTGGAGGAGTGGGTGACAATCTCCTATTGGCCACTCACTGTCTTCACTTGAAGGCAGTGGGGATTGGAATAAAGGAAGATGTTTCCCCACCCACTCTCCCTTTCCTTTTTAAACATGGAGTGGGACTAGTATTTTATGAACATGGTCCTGTTGATTGAATACACTACTGTAACTGTGTGTGTGTGTGGGGTTTATTTTCTGCACTGTTATTAGTTTGAATTCAGGTATTGATCGATCAACTGATTGATACCCGTTACCACCCGCCCATGTGATTCATTCCAGTTTACCAATCCTATCATCTTATTGAGGCCATTCCCTAATTGTTACGAATCTAACTAATACAGCGGTGTTTTAAAATTATCTTACTGGATTTTTCCCTTATACAATTGGAATTGAAAATTGATTGCGAGCAGTGGGATTTCCACATTAAGGAAAAAAAAAACTCCCAATTCAAGGATATATTTAGTTACTACGGAGAATTGAAAATTTTATTTTATTTTTGGGTAAACCTCATAAAACCATCCTTTAAATATGCTCTTTTGCACAAAATCACCCCTTAAAATTAATATTACAGAAAACCACTCATTAAACGTACTCTGTTAACAAATTACCACCCCATGCCATTTTTCTGTTAAATATCTATTCAAAATATGTGAAAAGTCATATGTACCCTTGATAACCCCTCAAATTTCCACAAAAATACCCTCATCCTCACGGGAGTCCCGTCTTTCAGCTCCCTCTTATTTCCAAATTCCCATAGCCAAATTAAATACATAAACATGAACATGAAAGTTTGTCAATCTCAATTTAACATTCCCAACAATTAAATCCCTCTTTTTTTCTAAATAAAATAAAAATCCCTCTTTTAATTTCTTCATATTCCTAGAAATTGAAAGTGAATTTGACAGTGAGGATGAACATGGTGATGGAATTACACTCTTTCTTTGCTTCGTGGTCCCAGAAATCCTAAACCACTAAATCATTAAAAAATCTCAATTCTAAGCCCTAATCAATTTCAATTCAACCTAAAAGCTTCCACTATTTCAATTCCTTACGAAACAGTTACGAAATCCCACCAAACACCTCCTGCGCTCCCACCAGCATTGCCACACCGCTGAGCCACCACCGCCAGTTGCACTGACTAGCGCCACCCCGCAACACTACACCATCGACACCACCTTAAAGTCTTTAACTCTAAAACGCGCCCGGAAATCCACCCAACCCCACCACTGAACCAGCTTCGCACCCCAACCCCCGTCATTCTAGCTTCCTCCATAGTCGCCGCCGCCACGCACAACATAACAACAACCCTAGGCGAGGCCCGATGAAAAAATAGAAAAAGGAAAAGGAAAAAGCTAAATTTTTAGCAATCATATTAAAATAATATTAAAACTAAGGGCTAAATAAGACTTTTCACAAATTTTAACGGACATTTAACGGAAAATTTGAAGGGGGTGGTGATTTGTTAACGAAGTATGTTTAATGGGTGGTTTTCTGTAATATTGGTTTTAAGGGGTGGTTTAGTGCAAAAGAGCACATTTAAAGGGTGATTTTCTGCAGTTTACCCTTTATTTTTATCTCATTTGTTTTGCTTGTTTAACGGTTGGGCTGGGCCCAATAGAGCAATAATGTGGCTACAATCAATTTTGCAATTAACGTGATCTTGATTCTTGATTTAATCTCTTTACTCCTCTAATCTTATCCCCCGTTTGGTAGAAATTTATGAAATCGAAACAACAACAAATCAAGTATATCCCGTTTAGAGTAAGGTCTAGGGTCTCGTTGTACGACCCTTTCTCCGACTAGATAAAGAAGTTTTCGTACGACCTGGGCAAAAAGAAGTGCAAGAACCAAAATCAAACAGAAACAAGACATGTAAGCAAATCAGCCAAGCAAAAAAATTATAAACTAGGAAAGAGGAATTATAAGGAACGCTCTTAAGCGCAAATCTAAAAGGATACTGACACGATTATGGAATTTCACCTATACTTATTACCTCAAGTTGACGACAGAGGTCCCAATTTACCTACGAGCCCAATCGGGGTGGGTAGTGATCAGTTTATATCCTTATTGGTCCAAGCAGTCTTGGTGATGCTTTTGACTCGCGAGGAGGTCGTTACTGTTCAATTTTCGTCTTAAGAGGAAGCAAGATGATGTTCTTATTCTAGATGCGTTTTTCTTCGACCAAAGACCTTAAGAACTCGACTCCGAGGGTTTTAAGTCAGGGAGATATGTAGAGCTCTTCTTCTTCTCTTTTGAATCAGATCCCTTATTTGGAGGTCTAAGGGGGGTATTTATAGGGGCTAAGCGAGCAACTCGCTGGCAACCTCGTGAACTGATAAGAGACGCGTGTAACGCAAGCCCTCATGCCAGAGCGTGGGGTTTTTACATGTGGCGTTGTTAGCGGAGAGGTGCTAGGCCAGTGAGCTGCTTGTCTTTGTCCTAAGAATACACGAGGTATTTGTGGGTCCCATTATGAAGTTTATGATTATGAGTATTAGAAACCTGATCGCGGTGTCAATAGGCCTCTATACTTAGGACAAGTGTGATGATCGCGATGTGGTCTACTTATGACGTCATATCTCTGTTGATTAACAAGACTATTTTGTAGGGCATCGTCATATCTCCTCGTAACCGGATCGCGAGCGATATGTTGATCGTGATTAGGTTTCGACAAAAAGCCATGCTATCGCCAAAAACTCATCTATGAATAGGCCTGAAATTGGCCCCAAAATACTTAGGAACATTTATGGGGGACCCTACGGAGACCCATAAGTGATGTTTTTCCTTCGGGTCGTTTCATTTTACACTTTCAGGACTAAAAAGGGAATGAGCAGGGAGAGAGAGAAATTCGAAGGGTTGGGTTCCAGGAGGGCGGTGATCAGAGCAAGTAGGTGGCATTATTTCTCGGTTCATTCTCATTCGTTAGTGTTCTTCCTCCATTTCCTCAAGTAAGTGTTTCTTGTTTGCCTTTTTGTTCTGTTGATTTCCCTTGATTCCCATTTGTACTAGATCCTAGGGCAGAGGAGAAAACCCTAAGTAGTCTAATCGCCATCCTCTGGTGTGGGGCACGACGGTGATGGGGCTGAGAGGGGGCTTTCTCTGGTGTTTGACTCCCCTTTTTTCTTCTTTCCTTCCGGGCGGTGAGTGCTCCGGGAAAGGCTACTGGATTCTAGATGGTGGCGTAAAGGTGCCGGGAGTGGTGTTTTTTGGGAGTTTTGGGGACCTCCCAATGGTTGTGGGTGGACGGACTTTTCATCTCCCCCCCCTTTTTCATTTATCGGAGGTGGTTTCTCGAAAATAGAGAAAGTTTATGGAGGAGACGAAAAGACGTCTTTCAACCGTCACCCTGTGGGGGGAAATGTCTTTCAACGCCCTTTTGAGGGGCGCGTGAGGCACCAACATAAACCTAGGAGGGGTTTTTTGGCACCAAATTTGGTCGATTGCGGTCTTGAAAAGGTCATTTTCCCTTGTTGATTTTTCTTCTTTTGTGTGTTTTTAGGGGTTTTTCTTCTTAAGGGGTTTGTATTCCTATCGATGTCGAACGAAAGTGATAGCCAGAACAAAAGCGGGGGTTATGAGGATGATGAGGAGGTTAGCTCCTCGCGGACCAGAGAGTCGACATGACAAAATGATTCGGAAGCTACGATGTCTCATGTCCACACCCCGCGATCTAAAGGGAAGTCGCGCGCGGGAGAGGAAACCAAGGTCAAACTCGTAACTCTGAAGAAGGCGAAGCAGAGAAAGATGGTTGGGTCCATAAAACGTCATTTGACAAATGTCCTTTGCCACACCTCTGAGTCTATAAACAGATTGGGGAAAGGAGGGTCAAGTCGTGCGTCAAAAGAAAGAAAGAAACCTATTCGCGTGGTTCCCGTTGACTTCGCCCTGCATGCTTTAAAAAAAGAGGAGGTTCACAACTGTAGCTTTTGCGAGGGCTACACTCCTACTGCTCCTCCACCGCCCCAAGGTTTTCGAGGGGCGCGTGACCCCTCGAAAAACAGACTAACACGTCCCATGATGACATTGTAGATAGACGGTAGCCGGACTACAATGAATTCAATCATGTGAGTCCTCTTGTTGGGGGCCGTCCCTAGTGTTAAGGCTAGCTCGATGGTTCCGGCTACCTCGACTTCATCTCCCGAGAAAAAGACCAGCTTCCCTGAGTAGCGACGCAAAGCACTTTCTGCGATCCCCAGCTGCTCAAATGCGTTCCAGTAGAGGACGTCCACCGAAGACCCAGTATCTATCATCACTCGTTTGACTGTTTTGGTCCCTAGCTGCACATGAATGACCATGAGATCCGAATGTGGCATCCTTAGGTCACGGGCGTCAAAAATAGAGAAGTCTGTTGAACCGTCATACAAATAACCAATCTACCCTCACTTATGAATCAAATTTTCTCTTATCATTAAGAGTGGAAACTAATTCAAAGGGTACAAAACAACTTTACTTTTTTCTTGAACACCTATGGCAAATTTTTTTGCAGAGACATTGCTTCTGCGATTTTAAGGGATTTGTGTTCATTCCTATTGATGAATGTTACAGGTTGATTTAACCTGCATTTGAAAATATAGTGATGGCAAACCTTGTTGAAGTGCAAGTAAACCAATTCCTAGCTGCAACAACATGAATCATATCCATTGAAGTGATCGCAAACCTTGTTTATTTAGTTCCAATAAGGAATGATGAAAAGAAGACAAATCATTATACCATCAAAGGCAACCAGTATCTTCTATCCCGAAGGTCTTGGAAACGGATCGGTGGTCCTTGTCTTGATGATTTTACAAACTCCTGCATCCTAAAGGAAAATCGATCCGTAAACTGCCAAAAATGAAATTAGAAGGCTTCTGATCCATCAAGAGCATGCCTTTATACCACCAATATCCTCAGATACATCTGTGCCAAATCCTCGTAGAACCTTCAACGACAATTCAGCTTCCTCAGGCATCCCCAATTTTGCCTGAAACAATAACATATGACAGCAATGTATGATCAAGTCTAGACTAAAGGTAAGCAACCTTCATCGAAATGTCGTATATGTCTATATGATTGTGTAATTACTAGCCACCTAGGAGATTCAGGTATGAAAAATAGAGCAGGTATCAAGGTGACGCAAGGCAAGACACCGGTAAGATTGCATCAATATAGCCGAAAATTATGATTTCATCAAAATGGACATCGATAGACAAGACAAATCATTAAGCATCACCTAGAGCAGCAAGCACCCTCCAATCGATAAAAATACCGAGCAAATAGACAAGCATCACTCCAATGGTGGTTGCAAGCTGCACAAGGAAAATCGAAAAACCTGAACCGGTTCAATTCCCTTGCTCTACAATCAACACCTGTAGGGATGGATAAGTTGGTTGTGCAAATAAGAATGTAATCAAAATCAATCATATAGTTTCACAAATAAATGAACCAAATTTTCATGGTATTTGAAACGTTCAATTCCCTTTCCAAGCTCCAATATTATTCCACAAAATTTGAGTGCAATGCCCTAGAAAGCAAATATCAATTTAGAACAAAATTTAAACCATTAAAACTCAATGAGAATCGCTCTAGCAAAAATCCAAGGGAGAATTTGTAGGAAGAGGAAGAGACATGGAATATGAAATTAACCCTAATTACTTTCAAACAAAGAGAAGAATTCACCCCGATTCAATTTATGCGGACGAAGGCCCCGAATGAGATGGATCCATCGAATTCTCCCTTGGTTGTTCTTACGCAACACCATGACCCCAACAAGGGACTCTTTGGTTGTTCTTGTGCCGCGCCCAACCCCCGTTTTATCTCCTCCTCATCTTTTGCCCGATCAGCTCTGCCGCTAGCAGCTCCGCCACCACCACCGCTGACAATCATCACACACCGCTGCTTGCTTTGCTTCCTGCCGACACGCGCTGACGGCGGGGGCGGCTCATGCTTCTTGTTATTCTCCTCTATCTTCTTGCAAGCGATTTTAGATTTTTAAATTGAGATGAAGCCCTAGAAGTAGAACGTTGGAGAGAGAGATCGTGGGAGAGAGATAGAGACGGCAAAGGGGATCGGAAAGAGCAGGGCAAAAACAAAAGGAAAGGAAAAAAATTTAGAGCTCCACGTGGATAGCCTACTTATCCTCTAAAGAGATCAACTTTAAGATATAGGAGGATATTTATTTTTTAAAATTATTTTTTAATTTCATATACACTACAACAAAACTGGTTAATCAATAGAGATTTCATCGCTAAAAGTGTTCGGCGAGAAAATAAAATTTCTAGGGGTGGGCACAAATCCCGCAAATTCCGTCTAGTCCCGCATCTCGTCCCGATCTCGGTGGGATTTAGAAAGACAAAATTCAATCCCGTCCCGCAAAAATTACGCGGGACGAGACGCGGGACGGAGAGTTCGAATCGTGCAAATCCTGCGTAAAAACATTGAAAATATATTATATATATTTAATATATATATATATATTATATTTAATTAAATTTAATAAAAATATATAAGAATATATTTACATTATACCTTAACATTTATTTAAATCCAAAATTTAAAATTTAAAATAATAATAAAAACATTTAAAATATACCCCGTATAAGAAATAATACTGTTAGCCTAATGGTCTTTTAAAAAATGACTTACTTACTGAACCAATGACCCCTTGCCCTAGTGGTTAGGGAGAGGTGGCCCTTGCAAGAGGTCAAGGGTTCAAATCCCACTTCTTACACAATTTGTGTATTAGTGGGTGCTCAAGCCTTCATTGGCTTGGGTGAGCCTGCCTGGTGGCTTGCCGCCTGGCTAAACCGGTTCGCGTCCTTTGCAGGCTAGGGCCCGGACCCGTGGGGGGATTAGTCGATAACCTCGGAATCCCCCACGTCCAAAAAAAAAAAATGACTTACTGCTAAGAGGCTTGATGTTATGCATGAATTAACATTTACATATTAACATTTACAGTATTACATATTACTAACATTTACAGTATACTGCTAAGAGGCTTGATGAATTTAATTTTTTTAAAAAGCTTACTGTTATTTTTAGATTGTATTTTAATCTTTTTTTATGAGGGACAAATCACGTCCCGTCCCATCCCGTGAGGGATAAGACCCGGTGACATTTGAAAAAAAAAAAATCAATCCCGTTCCGATCCCGTCACGCAAAAAATGCGCAAGACGTGACGCGGAATTACCCCAATCATGTCCCGTCCCATGCCCACCCCTAAAATTTTCTCATCAGGTGGTCCAAGAAAGCTCGTCAAGGAAAAATGTCTAATCCTTTATTATCACATATATAAAGGTGGGGGATATTTTCTTACCAAAGGTTTAAGAGGAAATTGTAGTAGATAGGACAAAAAAAAGTTTGCAAATCTATCACTACCCCTTGAAATTTTGCACAACTACCACATTTTTCCCAAAATTTGCACAAAAATGCAGGTAAAAAACTCATCCATTAACCTGATTTTGCCCTTATTTACACACACAAAAAAAAAAAAAAAAAAAAAGAGGGATTGGAGGCATAATTCAACCGCCGACGGGAAGGATAAAACAAGGGGGAGTTATTAAATGCCCATCCAATCACACTTCTCCTCTCCATTTTGGTGGTTTCAAAATATGAAAAGTAGAGAGAGAGAGAGAGAGAGAGAGAGAGAGAGAGAGAGAGAGAGAGAGAGAGAGAGAGAGAGAGAGAGAGAGAGAGAGGACAACGAGCAGTTACAGAGCGAGCGAGAGAGACGAGAAGCAAAGGAGAGAGAGCACCCACGTCCACCATCGTCGGATTTGGAAGAGGAGAGGCCGAAGATTACACAACACCCACGAGCGCCGACGACAGAGTACACAGGTACGCCCCTCAGTCTTCCTCTTCTCCCTTTGCTGGTACTATGCGCGGGTGTGGGTCGGGGAAGTAGTTGGTAAAGGGGTTAGGGCAATGTTGTCAATGGTGGCCTGAATGGTGGGTCGTGGTGGCATGGGTGGTTATCGGGTATGGAAAGGGGAAATCGGTGGTTAGGGTTTCCAATTGGGTGACAGGGGTTTCAAATTGGGTTGAAGAGGTTTCCAATTACGAGAGAAGGGGTTAGGGAAATGGTCGGGGAACTATGGAAAGGGGAAATCGGTGGTTAGAGTTTCGAATTGGGTTACATGGGTTTCGAATTCGGAGAGAAGGGTTTCGAATTTTGTTGTGGTAGTAGGTGGAAAAGGGGAAATGACGAAATGCAGAAATTGGGATATGTGGATGTCGTAGGTGGGGGATTGAAGGAGGATTGAGGTATTGGTTGTGTTTGATTTCAAATTTGATAGTATGAAATTCATAAGGGGTGACATGGGTTTCGATTTGAGTGATAGGGGTATCCAAATGAATGAGAAGGGATTGAATATTTGTTTTTGTACTTCGATAAGGGGAAGTTTTTGGTGATCGATTTAAGAAGGATAAGGGAAATTGACATGGGATGTGAATTAAGGTATTGCATATGTTTGATTTGGAAATTGTTTAGTTACAGGGGTGTAGTGACATGGGTTTGTCTGTCTGTTGACTGAGGATCTAGCATTATGTGACAAGGGGAGATGAATATAAGTGGAAAACTGATTTTTTTTTGTCTGATCGAAATAGCAGGAAACAAATGGTGAGGACAAGGAATCTGAGGCCCAATAAGCAGGAGCCCCAATACTTAGTCCCAGAAGATAAGCACTTCCGGACACAGGTGAACCAGGGATCAAGATTGTCGATGCTAACCAACGTCGACGACTATGTCAACCCCGTTGACTGGGAGAAGCTCCTTGACATCCAGCTTAGGGGGGTTGTCCAGTTGGCACATCGTGTGAAATTCTCATCACAACTGGTGCATTATGTACTCCAGCGCCATGTTGAGACTGAGAAGAAGTGGAAGACCTGGTACATGATAAAGGGGAAGCTCCGGAGGTTCTAGATTAAGGAGTTTGCCTTAGTTACCGGGTTGCGGTGCAGTCAACAAAGAAGGGCTGAGATGGTGGACGACAACAAAGCTATAAAGGATTTTTTCTCAAACGAGAGGATAACGACGGGGGAGCTGGAGAACGAAGTGAAGAACTCCATGTTGGTGGAGCGGAGACCGCGAAAAAGATTTAAGCTCGTGCTTCTCTTCATTGTGGAAGGAGTGTTGCTGGGGGGGGGGACCCAAAAATCCGTTGCGGAGCTGGATCGTGAGGTTGGTGGAGAATGTTGATCGGCTCTTGGAATTCCCATGGGGGAGGGTCATTTATGAGGTGACACACGCATCGCTAAACGGCGTTGTAAAGCGCCGGGAGGCTGACTTGAACCCGGAAGATCGCAAAAAGTGCAACGGTTATAGGCTGATGGGTTATCCACTTTCCTTTCAGGTAACCTTCTCGACCACACCCATATAAATGTACAATGATAGGTTAATTTGTAATTCATATGCTCAAAAGTTTCTAATTTGAGTGCAGATGCCTTGTAGATTTGGTTGAATCCATGTTGAGATGGGGGCTCCAGTTTGCGTCGAATGTGTCACACACGACTTTCCCTCTATGCCTGAGATGGACCCTAAAAGATGAGAACCTCTCTTATGACGAGATATCCGGTCGCAATGCATTTGAGGGAGAGGAGGCCATTGAGATTGAGGAGAACCCAGTACTTATACCGGAGGAGGCTGAGCTGGAGTTGATGGATGGATGTGTCTACTGGGATGAGGAGTGCGACCCCCTGTTCGACGACATAATTGTACCCCTGCTGCGCCATTTTGAAGCCCCTTGGTGGGAGCTCCCCAAAGGTTGTCCCAACTACGCGAAGAGGATTCGATGAGAAGGACAGCTGGGTTGACCACATGGTCAAGACACTTGAATCAGTTATGGAGAGGCTCGCGACAATGTCAAGTTGGATAGAGAAGATGGAGGCGAAGGTACATAATTCAATCCCATATATATTCGTTTTGTGGAGAGTGTATATGGAGAATTGTGGTGACAAAGGTAAATGGACTGCTGACACGTAGTTTTTGATATTGAACGAATCTGCTATGAATTTGAATAGGGCCTAGTCCAATATGAATTAAATGTGTTTGTTGTGAAGTGGATTTGGTGACCTTAGTCTGATATGAAGTTGTTGGTGTGGAACTTAATTTGAAAGAATCGTATATGCATATGTTGGGTATTGATTACATTTGAAAGGTGTCACGTAATAAAATGCTATTGTTGACCTGTATCTGAAATTATTGGAGGTGGGCGTGACATAACTGTGGGTTGGTAAAGGGAAGGGGATGGTCGGGCAAGAAACAACCCAGGGTGTCAGCACTTCATTCAAAATTCCTGCAAATAAGGAACGGGCCTGATGGGATGGGTAAAAAGGACGACAGACAGAAAGAACACGTTGCCGATCAGAATGAACGGGATGAGTTGGATGAAAGCTATGACAATGTAAGTTTGTTTTTGCGTGACATGCATTACGATGTTAATCAGATTGGACATCGGGGATCCATGTTCACACGTGAATTTGTTTTTCAGATCGTACTTGACGATTTAGTTAAGTCAATTGCACCTGAAGACGGTGAGAAGACCCTTGGTGGACAAGGTGGTTAGGTAAGCTGCTGGTAACCGTCACATGAATTTATCAATTCAGGGTGACATGGATAATTTAGTTGTGTGACATGATTTATTATGTTAAGTGACACGAGATAGTTTCAATGAAATTTGAAGTTTGATTTGATGTGCAGTTGAGAGATGTTGTTAGGAAGGGGTCTGGTGCTAATGACGGGGACAAGCACGCTGAAGGTGAACCTGTCAAGGCAGATGATGGGGGGGGGGGGGGGAGGGGGGCAGGAAAGAGCAAGGAGGTAAGTTTTTTTTTTCAATTCATGGTGACAAGGAGAATTTTGTTGTATGACATGAATTTTTATGTGAAGTGACACGGGATAGTTTCAGCCCAATTTGAAGTTTGATTTGATTTGCAGTTGGGAGATGCTATTGGCAAGGGGTCTAGGGCTGATAACGGGGACAAGAAAGCTGAAGGTAAATCTGTCAAGGCAGGGGATTTGGGGGTGACATACTTATTGGCGACGAGTGACACGGAAAATTGGGCATCCACTCTCAATCTTCTTCATGTATTTCAGGTCGTTACATCGAATGTATCAGAAGGCGGGGAGATGCCCCTAGAAGGACAAGTTGGTCATGTAAGTTGTGGTTATCCCTGTGGATTATGGCAGCAGTTGCAGTAATGACTTCATGATGACAGGGTGAACTTAGTTGGCTGACACGGGACATATGTGTTTACATCCCACATTTGCCTTTGTTTCCCAGGTGGGAGGTGGTGATTATACGAGGAAGCCCTGATATCCCAGGTGTATGCATCTAAGGGGGCGAAGAACACGAGGAAGGGTTATGGAGAGGAGCTGGCTCCCCCGGCCAAGAAACCGCGTGCTCAGAAGGTAGCCGCAGTTCCCGTTGATGCTGTTGCGCTAGGAATTGTATCTGTGATGGGCAACGACGGCCTGACAAGTTGGCTCGCAAGGTACCTAACTTGTATGTCTTACTCTTCAATAGACAACAACGGTTGAGAGGTTAACGTCCACTAAACTTGACATAAATTTACCATGCAGTGGGGACGTGGAGATGCGCAAGTCAGCCTGCGGTGCAGACGTGACGAAGGACTTCCTCACCTCACTGAAGACGCCCCGAGCTTGGTTTGGCACTGTGGTATGAATACGTGTCACCTTTGAAATTTCACGTGTCATGACTCTGGATTGTCATTGCGGTTCACTTCATGCAGGAGATGGAGGAGTGTTGCTACCTTATGCGTAAAGCTGTCTTGGACAGGGCGGATGACATTGGTAGTCGAGCCATTGTTGTTGATACGTGTTTGACGGGACTATATCTACCGCGGGAATGGAAGGAGTAAAGTGCTAGCCTCGAAGCGTACGAGCTAACTAATGCTGTGTTGGCGTACTTAGAAGGCTGGTCCCCCAATAGGATGGGCCGTCCGTCGTCAAATACAGACCTCATCCTCCTTCCCTTGAACGTGAAGAACAAACATTGGGTTGCGCTTGTTATTGATCTGACGGAGTAGGAGGTGAGGGTGTATGACTGCGATGTGCACCTCGTGATGGACCGCCAGCTCCGGCCTCTCCTAATGCCCGTGACCCACCTAATCCCCGTCGTCATGCGTGCACACCCCGAGCTGAAGGTCAAGTATGCGGATAAGCTCCCCACATCGTTTTCCATTCGCTGGGACAGGGACCTTCCACAAAACAAGCTAAGGTAAGTTGGGTCCCATGCTTCAATTTCGTTTGATTCCATGTGGTATCGGCGTCCGAGTTCTGACGGATTGTTCCCTATTGCAGCGATGATTGTGGGCCGTACACCATTAGATTCATGCAGCTCCTGCTGGAGACCGCCCCCAAATTCGATGGATTGGACGACAGTTTTATTGGGGCATACCAGCAGATGCTAGCCGTTGGTGTCTTCCACAGTCGACTCGGATGCTAGCCTTTGGAGTGGCGATTGAATATTTTTTGTGAACACTTGATTCCAATCGAAACACGCAGTTGTAATAGTTGCAGTAGGACTTTGGATATTTTGCTAAACTTGGTAGTTGTTGATTGTGTACATGAACATGTATTGCGCTTACATGTTCATGTCCAATCGATCCTAATGTGGTACTTTACGTATGTGAACATGAACATGTATTTTGTGAAACTTGGTAGTGTAGGTATGAACATGGTTATACTTGGTACATAAAAATTATGGATCCAAATTGATGACAAGTTAGATATTGTAGGATGACACGGGGATTCAAAGGGGCGACATGGGTGATTTGGACTATACGTAGAAATTTCAGAGAGTGAATATTGACAAGAAATTACCTGACAAGTGACATGTGCATGCAATGACGTGACCCGATACTGGGAAAAAACGGCAAAACGAAAATCGAAAAGAAATCTTTACACGTGGGAGTTGGTTGCACAATTACTTTGACCTACTTGAAAAAAAAGAAAAAAAGGAAAACCAAATATTCTCCCTGAAAAAAACAGTAAACAAAAGAAAAGAAAATTACTTTCACCAATTTACATTCATTGCAGGTTGGGAAAAAAACCCACCACCACAAGGGAAAATGAGTGACTTTTAATAGTTGGAGAGAAAGGGAAAGATAGAAGTTAATTAACATTGGACAAAGCCGGCTGCTGTGAACAGAGGGCATAAGAGAAAGGAGGAAGACGCCGGAGAAGACCTTACCAAAGAGGAGCGCGCCGGAAAAGAGGTATAACGCACAATTTCTTCTTGAAATCCCTCTCCCTTCTCTGCTACTCTGAATCTCGACTTATTTTGCAATGTTCGATTCTTTCGTTCAAAGCCAAGCATTGGGGGAATGAAGAAATTTGAGAAATTGGGAATTTTGGTAAACGGAGATCTGGGTAATTGGGGGATAAGGGGAAATACGGCTATAGGGATCTAGGGAATTGAGGTTGAAGAGCGAGGGATGTTGAAGAAGAGCGAGGGAGGGTTGCGGGTCCTTTCACGTAGAATGTCGGCGTTGAGAAGAACACATGTCAGAAACGGGTATTCCAAGAGTATTCGGAGAAGCCAACTGACATGCATGACATGGGTTTTGTTGTTGGGTGACACGGGTTCTGACTAAGGTGACATGGGCAGTTGCTCGTAAAATTAAGAGAAACTCGTAGACAGATTTAATAATCCGGGGATGATTTTGTCTGGATATTTGATTATGTTCATGTCCACCTAATTGCAGGAAGGAGATGGTTCGGTCCCAAAACTTGAGGAGGAAGGGTGTCCCGCCACATAAGAAGGTGGAGCCACGACTCGCAGTCCCGGAGGAGAAGAACTTTCGGGGGCGGGTGAACCATTGTTCGAGAGTGTCGCTGCTTGTGAACTTGGACGAATGGGTCGACCCCATCGATTGGGATAAGCTGCAACGAAGTCAGTTTGGGTAGGGGTTTTGCAATTGGCAAACCGGGTACAATTCTCATCGCAACTGATGTAAATACTCGGATTTTTAAGTCCTAATTCTTTCAAAAAAAAAAAGAAAATAAAAATAAATTTAAAAGTGAAATTTAACGGGAAACTCCCTAAATCGGATTCTAAAACTCATGGAACGAAATTCTGACCTAAACTAAAGATTTTGAAAACTAATTTGACATGGCGACGTATTCCCCATATCTTTAAAAATTTGTCTTGAACGAATCGGGGAAAGTTCGAAAGAGTGGGTTTCAGGATTTAATTTCGGGGAATTCAATATGATATTTTTGGGACCACTTGGTTTGTCTCATTCCCCATAGCCCTTACTTTCTTTCAGATCAACCAAGCCACATCTCTCTCTCCCCATTTTCGATAAGGAGTTACAGTGCAAACACTCCTCTCCTGGTCATGTTGTTTGACTTGTTTCATTCCAAAACTAGCCCAATATCTACTCCCCTACTCCTTCCTCACACCCCTTTTTGCTTCTTAAATTCTGACAAGAAAGCAACAACACCATCTCCTCTTTCTTCCCTTGTGATTCGGCAGTAGCTTATGACAGCACAAGACAGCTTTTCCCCACCCCACCTCTGCTTCTTCACCTCTGAATTTCCACAAGGCAACAGATAAACTCAACCTCTTTTTGTTTCTTCCCATTTCAACCCCTTACCTCTTCCCTTTGAGAGTCTGCCAAGAGCAAGCTCCCTTCATCCCCTCTCCTTGTTTCGCCATCACCCACCTTTGTTTCTTCCGAGAGCCGCTGAGCCCAGCAGTCGCACCTTCGAGCTTCCTCGTCCGAGCTCGTGGCCAGCACACCTACACCACCACCAGAGCACCTCCTCCTTCCCCGAGAACGCAGCAGCTGCACCCACCACCATTCTCTTGATTCTGGCCGACACCTGAGTACCCCGAGCACCTTGTTCCTGGCCGCCGAGCCGAGCAGCAGCCCGGGAGCTCTCCACCGCCAACGCCGCCTCTCTCTCTCGTGTGTCATGTCTTCCCATTTTCGAGCTCGGTAAGCCTCCGTTTCTCCTTCCTTTCACCTTCTAATGGCTTAAAGGTGAAAGCTTTAACCCCCTCACATCCTCCCTAGGTCACCTCCTGCGAAGATCCAACTCCGACGAGGCCGGACGAGCGCCAATCGAGCCCTCGGCGAGTTCTCCGGCGAAGTTTCGAAACCCCTCGGTGAGCCTATATCTTCTCTCTTCTCCTTCTCTCCCCTTCCGTGTGTATGTGTGTGATTCGTGGTCGGATCCCGGGTGGCCGGAGCCCATCTCCGCCGCCGCCGGCCTCCCTTCCCCTCCCCCTCCATGGTTTTTCGAAGCCCAGAATACCCCCCCCCCTCTGTCTTGTTTTTTTTGTCGAATAAAAGGAAGAGAAGGAAGAAGCTTGCGGGTCCCATCTCTCGCCACCTCAGATGCCAACTCGGCTGGGCCCTCCCCTTTTTTTTAAAACATCTGCTTTCGAATTCAGAAGAGAATGGGAGAGTGAAATTTGGTTTGCTTTGTGGGCCTAATTTATGGGCTGGAATTGTGTTTTAAAGGAACAAGTGTGGGCTGGCTCCATTGTTTTAAAAGAGAATGAAATGGGGTCATTTCTACTCAAACGTGTTCAGTTTTTTAAGGATAGAAAACAAAGGGTTCGGTTTTGGTATTTAACATAAGAAAGCTCGGTTTTAATAAAGTAAAAATGGTTAATTTTATTAAACAAAATGGTTGGGATTTTTAAAGGATTTGGAAATATTTTATGAAGTGTTTAATAGAAATTGGTATTCAAAATATTAAATATTACTAATTGAGTTTTAAAATATAAAATATTATGAGACTTGGAGATCTAAAAAGGTATTATCGGATTTATCTCGAAAAAGGTATTATCGGATTCTCAATTTTAAACGGGTTTGAACTAACACGAGAATTATGTGATCGGTGACTAACTAGCATGTTGATATGATTGGTTGACTAATATCATGATTGGTGTGTACTCATGGCATGATTGATTGAATAAAGGCATGATGAAATGTTAGAATTGTGTATCGTTAATTTATGCTTTCGAGATATGATGAACTTGATATATGTGATGTGCGGATTATTATTGCGGATACATTGTGGCGAATACATGAATGTGACGGAATGGAATGATGAGAATGATATGGTTTTGTGGAATGTGGCGATATGATGAATGGTTGGACTTGACGGAACGATGATTGCGATATGTTTGCTATTCTCGTTGAATGTTATGCTTGAGTGCTTGGATGATTAGACGTAGACTTATATATATGTTCCTATATGTATCTAGGTGATCTTTAATCTATCGTAATGCTTGCCTTGCTGTTCTGCACCGCCAGGTAAGTTCCTAGAGCTTACTCAGATTGATTCCCATTTGCATGTAATCATAGGATATACTAGGTGCTTGCATTCATAATCAGCATGCCATGTAGTGCCATGCTAGGTTGCATTGACCGTTGAGCATCCTATTTCTTTATGCGTATGTAAACAGAACAGCCGTTATTTGTGAAGTAACTAGAGTCTTTGCTAGGGTTATAGGATGGCCTAGTCCCATCGAGTCTCGTCCTGAGTCAATCGAGTCATGAACTTCCTTATATTATGAGATGCCTGCGGGCTTTATTATAGAGCGGGTTGGGCATGCGTGCCGCCCAATTTTATTGGAACGCATTCACGAGCTGGCCAGTCTCCGCCCTATCGGAAGGGTGTGGAGGTAGGAGAGGGATATACCATTTGGTATTTTGTGCTAAGGCCTTATTATTATTATGCACTTGATCATAGGGGCATGTTAGTGTGTTAATATTCCGCCTTGCATCTAGAAGCATCTTTATTAGGAATATCGTATATGGTATGATTACAGTAGGACCTCATCCTGTGGGTGGGCCTCTGTCTGATCCCACGCCCTGTATTATTTTTTTTAGGTATGTCATATACGTTTAATGATGCTGGTTCTGCTCCATGACCGCGGGTTTTGACATGACGGAAAGAGAGAGTTGAGACTCTGACTTCACTAAATTATTAATGGTTTAGATTTGAATATTTGGCTTACGTTTTAACCCGGCCTTGCCGTGGTACCCCTTTTGTATCATACTTTACTTCCGCTTCTGTATGACTATGAGTTTTCTACGCTTAGACTTACGACAGGCACATGGGACTTCCCCGGGGATTCCAATGATCCCTTCGAATTTGGGTGTGAAATCCCACTTGAAAACGTTAAAGTAGAATTTCAAACCTTCAACCTGTACTCGGGGCGCAAGATCCTAACGAGGGGTTTCATCCCTCGAAACGTAACCCGGGAATCATAATCCCGGGCCATTACAACTGCTGCATTACGTTTTACAACGACAGCTTGTGACAGAGAAGAAGTGGGAGACTTGGTACATGCTACAAGGAAAGCTCCGGCGATTCTTGATCATGGAGTTTGCGCTCGTTACTGGGATGCGGTGTGATTGAGGCCAAGGGAAGAGACTGAGGGTGACAAGAAGACAAAGAAGACTCTCATGGACTTATTCAGATCAGAAAGCATGATGGTGGGTGAGATAGAGAACACGTTCAAGAACTCTATCTTGAAAGAGCCGAGTGCGTGAAGGAGTTTTAAGATCACTCTCCTTCTCATCGTCGAAAGTGTTCTACTGGGGGGAGAACCCAGGAAACCCATACGAGGGTGGATTGTCAAGCTTGTGGAGATTGTCGATCGGTTCTTGGAATACCCATGGGGCCGGATTGTGTACAAGGCCACCCATCTGTTCCTGTTGGGTGTCATAGAACGACGTGTTGTCGAATTGAAGCCGAAGGAGAAGGACGACAAACGTGGTTATGGCCTAATGGGTTATCCGTATGCGTTCCAGGTTACCTACTCGACCCAAGTTATATTTTCATTATTAAGTGCAATTGATGAACTCGAGTGTCATGTGTGTGTTGTAGATTTGGCTGTACGAAGCGGTACCGGGCATTGGGGAAGAGTTTGCGAATAGGGTGTAAAAAACGGAGTTGCCTTGCATGTTGAGGTGGACAGCCGATGACGAAAATGTTAGCTATGAGACGATACAAACCCGCATGGACCCGGAGGAGTCGGAGAACATATAGGTTGAAGACAACCCCATACTAGTCCCGAAGGACGACGAGTTTGAATTGATGCCCGGGTGCTTCTACAAGCATGAGGAGCTTGATCTCTACTACGATGACATTGAGGCTGCGTTGGCACCCTGTTATTAAAGTGACAGCTCTAGCAAGGCCGGCCCGAGTTCGGAGCAACGAGATGGGACCAGAGACTCCTGGGAAGATAAGGTAGGGAAGACACTTAAACTGATGTTGGAGAGGCTGGGAACTATGTCAACATGTATGTGGAGAATGGATGACAAGGTACGTGTAACTTTTTCCACATTGATGAACACCATTAATGATAGGAGGAAATAGACTGGCGACACGGTATATTACGAAAGTGACACGGGTAACTTTTCCCCCAATGACGAATAACATTTGCGAACCGCCCCTCATTTATGTATTATGTGGTTCAGATGAAGGTCTTGGAAGATGTTGTGAATGCGATGCGAGATGCCCATTCGAATGCAGGAGGTGTGTAGAAACCAATGAGAGATGTCCGAGGAGAGGATAACCACCAAAATTTAGGGGGGGGGGGGGGACAGAGGGACCAACTAAGGTGGATGACCAGCCACCAGAAGGACAAGAGGAGGTAAATTGGTTGGTAGTTCATCTGATATTTTATCCCAATGGGTCAAGGGTTAATAAAATCAAGATTTTCATATTTCAATATATATTAGTCAACTGACACGGTTATTTACGTCAAGCAACACGTTTAAATATGTTGGGTGACAAGGGAACACAAAAATTATCTGAATGATAGTTGAAATAACCATAACCAATTGCCAGATCTCCGAGGCTGCGAAAGCCGAGGTCGTTGAAGGAAAGACGAGTAAGAGGGACCCATGAGGTGTGCAACCACAAGGGAGATATGTTCGTGGAGAGGATGACGGAAAACATAGGGAGGCTGAGGAGAACAACCTTATGGTCGGGTCAACGGAGGTACCACCTATAGTGGATGACCAACCACCTCCAGAAGGACAGGATAGGGAGGTAAATTCGTTGTTACTTCGCATGGTATTTTCGCTTCAGGGTCAAGGGTTAATCAAAACAGGGATTGTCATATTTGCATTTGTAGTAGTGTAGTGACAAGTTCATCATTGTCAACCGACACAGTTAATTAGTCGGGTGACACGGGGATACAAAAATTTTCGACATGACAGTTGAAACATCCTAACAAATTGCCAGATCTCAGAAGCAGCAATAGCAGAGCCTGTTCGAGGCAATAAGAGTAAGAGAGGACCAGGAGGTGAAGGAGAAGTCAAGTCCCCCCCCCCCTCCTATGAAACCGCGGGGCCGAAAAGGGAAGAGCGATGTCAAAGGCGCGAACGCGATTAAGTTGGGACTTGTATCTGTCTCAGACAACGATGGCTTCCTCCACTGGATGAATAGGTAACCCTCATCAGTAAACGTACCTAACTGATTGCAGACATGACTCCATTATCCTAACATTATGATTGTGGTTGTGCAGCGGGGATGGGGAGAGGTGGAAGACTGCCTGTGGCACGACGCTTACGAAGGAGTTCTTCACCGCACTACAAATGCCCACAATTTGGTTAAACTCTAAGGTACAAAAGCTGCCTAACTGATTACCTTTATTTAGTGAATGACACGATATTTAGCGTAATAGGTATTGCAATAGTATTGGATTTTCACTAGGTCTGTAATCGATGCAGCACATGGAACAAGCATGCTATCTTTTGCGTAAAGGGGTAACGAAGAGGGGCGGTGATGTTGGCCATCGAGTTGTGGTTGTGGACACATATTTTGGCTGCTATCTACATACTGAGTGGGACAAATACAACAACGATGCAGATAGCTACAAAGCGGACCAGAAGCTACTTGGCTACTTCGGCGGGCGGTCCCCGACGATGATAGGCCGTTTGTGGGAAGGGGCGGAACTCGTCCTTCTACCGTTGAACGTGAATAGTGTTCATTGGATCACTGTAGCGATTGATCTGATCGGGTGGCAGGTAAGGGTTTATGATTCAGATGTTTACATCGTGAGGGACCGCCATCTGCCGGCACACTTAAGCAGCGGTACCCACCTTATCCCGGTATTGATGAATGCCCACCCCATGTTGAAGGCCACCTACACCGACAAGTTTCCAAAGTGGTTCACCTTTAGTCGTGAATAAAGGATGTCGCAGAACAAACAGAGGTAATTTATGTGGAACCCTTAAATATCTCTTCGTCTCATAGTGGTATCTGCCTATCCGGCTGTTATGAATCTGACTTAAGCAAACCTATTGCAGTGGAGACTACGGATCATACATGATGAGGTTCATGCAACTCCTCACGAAGGACGCCCCCACCTTCGACGGTCTTGACGACGCATTCATCGGGGCGTACAGGCACATGTTTGATGTTGGCATCTTCCATGGTAGACGGTTATGATCGCCGTTGTGATCATCATTGCCCAGTGTTATGAACATTTTTGTTATTGTAGAAGGTTGTTATGAACGTCGTTGTTATTGTTGTGGATTGTTATGAACATGGTTGTTGTTCAAAACATATAATTGTCGATGGTAGTTGACTAGGTTAGTATTGTAGTACGTTGCTATGAACTTTGTTGCTTTCTTTATCTTCTGTCGCTAGTTATAAGTTGTAGAATGTTATGATATTTTTATGATATTTGTTGGGCAATGGTTGACTATGTTGTTATGCTCGAAACTTTGGTTATAAGTTGTAAGGAAATCACCATTGTCACCTTATTGGATTCCCGTGTCACCTGTATTAATTATCGTGTCCCTTATTGAAATAAGGTGACCGACAAGGGTGATTTTCTTACACGACTAGCACAAACAATCAGAAATGTAAACATTAATTGAAACAAGTGTCAATGCAAGGGTGATTTCCTTATCAAAGTGCCAACCACCGAAATGTCAAACATCAAATTCAAACAGTGACATGATACCCCTTTCACCTGACATGGTAATACAAAGGGTGATAGAGGTTATTTCCTGAAGCCATCCCCAAAAGTACTATGAAGTTCTTAACCACTTACCTATAGTTTGCCGTAAAGTTTGCCAATTATGTTACCCTTTCCCAAAAGTAAAGCGAAGTTCTTAACCACTTACCTATAGCTTTCCATATGTGCATGCACTCTAAATAGACTATTAAGTACTTAACCCGTTCACAAAATAACCTAGACGGAGAATGGTCCAACCACTGACCCCAAGCTACAAATGCAAAAGAAGACCCCGCTGCTGAGGTAAGGTGCTGGACCACCAATGGAGGAACACATCTATGAACGACGATGCTTGACACGGGGAAATTCTCCTCGAGATGGGTATCGACAAGTCATAGGGCGACCATAGCGTCGGTTCACGTCCTGGGGAAAGCACACCACACTGGACATGGCTGGTAGGGATTAGCCAATCTGTTCTTAGAGGAAGCGGATATATCACATTCTCATAACACACCTTCCATGCTACGACTTTGTAGAAGTCATTCATGAGAGAGAAGAAATTGGTACCTCAAAACTTGGCAGCGACTATGGTATGCAGGCACGGAAACTGGTCAATGTTGAACCGCTTGCATGTACTGGTAGGGACACTCAGGTTCACAGCCCAGAGGAGGACACTCTGCGGACAATGTACTCGTGTGAGATGAGCGGTCTGACATCCATGCATATTGCCAACGCAAAGTTCATTTTTAGAGCATTGTTAACGTAATCGCTCACCGACTTACCCGATTTGGTGTTGGTTTCCCGTTGCTCGTAAAACCACTTGGCTACAGTTTCGATGATAGCATCAATCAGGGCAGTGATGGGTAGGTCGCGGGGCTTCTTGAAGACGGAGTTCAGATACTCAGAGTTGTTCGTCGTCAATATGTTGTAGCGCATCCCCAAGAAGTATGCCCGGGCTTGTGGTTCTCACCATCCCCAAGAAGTATGCCCTCGTGTACGCCCTCTCCATCTTGAAGAACAACGTCTGCAGGGTCGTGACACCCTTGTACTTGCACCTCACATTCTGAAATAGATGCCATTGGCAGGCCCCTTGCTTGGCAAATACATAGTTGTCCCTCAAACCTTTGACGATACTAAGATGCCAATTAGAGACAAACACTACATCCGGTGCATCGTCGACAACATATAGCATGTTCTTGAAGAAGAAGCCCCATGACCCGTGGTTCTCAACATCGACAATCGCAAACACTATCGGGTATACTTTGTGGTCTGCATCTTGGGTTGTGGCAAAGAGAAGCGTGCCCCTGAACTTCCCTTTGAGGAAACTCTCATCCACTGAAATCACCTGTACATGGAAATCGATAATAGCTGGTTTGGTGACATTGTCTTTTATTTTAGGTGACATGCAATATCATAGTACCGACATGAAGTTTTACCTTTCGAAGGTAGGGGATCGTCTTGCTCCATACCCCGAAGCTAAGAAAGGCGTACTTGAATCTTTGGAATGAGTCCAACTCTAACTTAGTATATGTCCCGGGGTTAGTATGCTCCAACATGTGCAAGTATGGAATAATATCTCGGTAGCTGTCTTCGTCGATCCCATGCTTCACCTCCCTCATCGCCAATCTTGCACTTCGTGCCTTCCCGTAGCTACACGTGATGCCATATTGGGACGAGGTTCGTTCGAGTCCCGGTGAACCTACATATAATTGTGACAGGTTGATTTACATAATGTGACATGTGGAATATTATTTTGTGACATAAATAACAGTGTTCACAACTAAAGTAACACTTAGGTGGTCACGAGGTTCCGTCCAATCATGTTCGACGTAGCTTGTCGGTTATGGTTGTGCTTCGTGTTCATGTCACATGAATGCTCCTCGATATACTTTCAGATGGACCACATAGTGGTGCACCGGTAAGTCAACGCCCTTAACATCCACGTGCACTTGCTGTCAACACATCTAACGATATACACCGATTTCGTCGACCTCTTCACAACAAACTCGAATCACTTCTCCATCACATTCCACTTAAGGCGAGTCTGCACATCAGCATTCGATGCGAATAATTGTCCCTCTGAAGGTTCTGTCAAGTTGCGTCGTGGATCCTAGGTGCGAGGCGTTGCTCTGTCCACCATGGCTTCAACGTTCTCCATCGTACGTGGGGATATGCTGAACCTCGGAACCCAATCTTCAAGTTCCCTCATCACCTCATCCTCAACTTCGTTTCCCTCCGTCGACACCCTCATACAAGGGTCGTCCTCGACATCCTACTAGTCAAAATCATCCCAGACTTCATCCCGCTTCACTCCGATATCGAAGTCCTTATCCTCCTCCTGACTCCTAATGGATATGACCTCCAACCCCTAATACATGTCACCTTGACAGTTTACCGTGTCATCTGAGGAGTAGTCTGTGTCACCCAATTTGATCACATCTAGACCCTTACCCTTGTCACCTTCATAAATATGTCTGTCACCAGTTCCAAACCCCCTGGCAGTAGTGTCTACATCACCAAGCTCCTTTGCCTCCTTGCTCTTCCTTATGGCCTCCATCACCTCACCCAAGTGGATCACCTCCGGACCCTTACTCTTGTCACCTACATACATATGCCTGTCACCAGTTCCAAACCCCTGTTAGTAGTGTGCTCCTGGCTCTTCCCTATCACCTCACCTAAGTGGATCACCTCCGGACCCTTACCCTTGTCATCTAAATAAATATGTGTGTCACCTGTTTCACATCCCTTGTCTATAATGTCTATCACACCCAGTTCCATTATCTTTCCTCCGGCCTCCATTACCTCACCCAAGAGGATCACCTCCGGACCCTTACCTTTGTCACCTAAACATATATCCGTGTCACCCCTTTGAAACCCCGTGTCAACCATGTCTATCACCCCTATATCCTTGCTCTTCCCTATTGATTCGCTAACCTCTCATCCTCCATATAACCCAACATCTACAAACACAGGGTTTGGTTTTGCCTTACCTTCTGCCTCGCTAGCGACAATCTCATCCAGGTCGTCCACTTTTTGGGAGGTACGTGGCCCACTCAAGCATTCTTCCCCGACGCCGGGTTATTGTACTTCAACGCTCTCCTTCACAAATGGACCAACATATATCGCCATGGGCCATGGATGTTCCCCACACTTCGAGTTCAGAAACTTAAAAGCCTCAAGATCGTCATCATCAACTATCGTGATCGGATGACCCGCTACTTCTGCCTTTGGCATGTAAGACAACCGCCAATCTTCATACGAAGAATCATGGCTGACCTTGAGCCTGATCAATTTTTTTATAGAGGTGAAGTCGATGCCTTCTTCAATGATAACATTCTTGCGCGCGGTCTCACTAGAAAACATCGATCCGACACCCTCCAACAACCAACGACTGTTGAAGACGAGAGTGACATATACTTTGGCGTTTTTCCCTGCAAATGAAAAGTGGGATTAGCATCATTGTTAATGGGTATCTACTTTTCGCAAAACATGAGGAGAAACAGGAGAGACGCCTACCCATTTCAACTGAGAATCAGAGTTTCTTAGAAACCGAGGTGACACGGAAGTTTATGAACACTAACACGAACAAAGAATGAGGCCGACAAGTGCTCTGTAACTGGACCTTGAGGCCGATGGATTTTCTTCAATAGTGGTCTTCTTCTCTAGCCCTTTTGTCTAGGGGAGGGAGAAACCGAGTGTCCTCTCCTCTCCTCTCTTTTTATACTTTGCAAATTGGAGAGAAAGCTCCTAGCCTTTTCCCTTGTAATCATTAGAGTCATATCACCCCTTCTCTCTCCTAGTTTTGGCGTCAAATTTCTCCACCAAAACCTTCTCTCTCTCCTCATCTCTCTCCTGGTCAGTCCTCTCTCTTCTTTCAGATTACCTTCAACCGGTTATCCCCTTCCAAATTTTTTTTTGCACAAAATGACACCTATGCTAGTTTTGCAAATCCCCAAATAAATGACATTTTTTGCAAAGTCACAAAAAAACATGCTAGTTTTACAAATCCCCGAGGTTTAATTACTTTAATTAGTTTTGCATTGCTGCATAAACTCATGGAGATATATTCATGGCACACCAACAAGATTGAAATTGTACACACAGCAGTAAGTAACAAATAATTCATCTTAAGCAGCAAATTTACAAATCAGTCATAGTTAAGATGGCCTGTGCATAAATCCATCACAATTCTCATAGACTGCAAATGGAGGATCAGAAACACAAGAGAACAACAGAGGATGAAACCATGACACCGTACACCAAAATCAAGAACCCAAAATGCAATCCCCAACTCCTCTTGAACTTACCAAAGTAGCTCTCCGGCGGCTCCTGGTAGTGTATCTCGACATCCTCCTCCTTCACCTCAAACCCGCCGCCTTCCCCAGCACCGGCCAGCCTGGTCTTGAGCCGCCTCAGCCGATCGGCGGCCAGGCCGAGAGTGAGCTTGTGGCACCGCCTCTGGTACTTGAACCCATTGATGCACCTGAGGGTCTGGGCCACTGATGCATAGAAGATCGCATGGGCAAGGGTGACCATCGCAATGGGGATCCAGAAGTGCCTGCAATGCAGCCTTGGGCTCGCGGATTCGGCCGCGAAGATGATGGAGAGGAAGAGGAAGAAGAAATGGAAGAGCTTCCACAGTTGCTTCTTCTGCAAGTCCACTGCCCTCTTCTTCTCAAGGGTCTTCTCAAAGTGGAGTTGGATAATGGTGTTTAGGGCTTGTCAAGCTGCTTCTTTTGGGATCAGGGTCTCTGCCATTTGGTCTGGTTTTGGCTTGGATTCTGAACTTTTGAGATCACACTGGAAGATTGGTTGGTGATGATGAAAGAAGATGTGGGTTTGGAAGGTTTGGTTTCTAATTTGAATTGGGGTCAGATGAAGCTTTTGGTCTGCCTTTTGCTGAATAAGTCAAATCCAACGGTCAGAAAGTGAGACACTGAGAAGATGTGAATTTGATGTAAATGCAGTCTCAAGCAAGTGCTTTGCCAGATGCACTTTTGGCACCTTCTTCTCTGATTTCTTGGCAGCGGCACTTTGTGACTTTGTTGCACATTGGATTCCTATCAGATCTCCTCATTTCAGTACTTCATTAGGCCATCTCCAAAGGAGATATTGGGTGTTTCTAGCTTCAAATGAAAATAAAATAAAAATAACTTACAGAAGTTGATAGAAGTCATAGAACCATGAAAAATTCTGAGATATTTATCTAGGAAAATATTTTCTTCCATAGTTAAAAGTTAGAGTAAAAAAAACAATCACAACAATTTAACTATAAAAATGGAACTCATATTTCAACATAAACAAGCCTTAAACCAATTCAATACACATGCTTTAAACTATTGATCGATGTTACAAATAATCTTTTATATGTATAATATATTTTTTTCCCCTTCAAGGAGGTATTTAACCTAATGAAATCGTACATCTTAAAAATGGTGTACATTACATTAAAAGTAGCGTTATATTTTCGAGAGAAAATGACTTTATATAATACTAGTACTAGGGGTGGGCCCGGGGCAGGACGGGATGGAGGTCGTCCCGCGTAATTTTTACGGGACATGACCGGGACGGGCCTTGTCCCTCAAATAAAAAAATTATAAAAAAACTCAAAATTTTCATGTATATATTGCGATTCTCAAAGGCGTAATAAATATATATGTATAATTTTTTATATCAAACGGGACGAGCCTTGTCCCGTTGTTGCGGGCGCAAGCCGGGATAAGCCCGCTTAACGGGCTGGAAGTCGTGTCCAAGTCCGTCCGCGAAGGCGTGTGCGGGTAGTCCGCGGGTACCCGCAAACCTAATCAAATTTTCTTATTAAAACTATACTACGTACGTAATAGGTATATATATATATATATATATATATATATATATATATATATATATATATATATATATATATACTATGGATCATATGTACTCAACCCTTAACGTGTATCATGTACACAAATCTGGGCCATTGAATTAAGAAGATCAACGGATGAGATTAAAAGTAACTTCTGATTATTCGATGGTATTGAGAGATTATTCGGTAGAATGAAATTATGCAGTGGTATTGGACGATTATTCAGTAGAATAAAATTTATATTTTTTACAGATGAATAATTACGTGAAAACAGATGAATAATCATGAAAAATAGATGAATAATTTTTGAGTACATGATACACGTTAAGGATTAAGTACACCGGAACCAATCCATATATATATATATATATATATATATATATATATATATATATATATATATATATATATATATATATATATATATTACAAATAAGTAGCCATTTTACATATGTAAGCTATCCCGTGTAAAAATAGTAGTCATTTTATATATGTAAGCTATATATATTACAAATCATATAGTTACTGTTTTTACACAATTCAAAATGGCTACTGTTTTTATATATGTAAGTTGTATATATAATATTACATTATTATTATTATTATTATTATTATTATTATTATTATTATTATTATTATTATTATTACTTTTATTATTATTATTACTATTTTTTTTATAAACTCCAAATAGTATAGAAATCAAACAACCGAATGTTTACAAGAAGTTAGCGGGCAGCCGAGAAACAAGCTGCGCGCCAACCCCCTTAGCAATGGAAAAACAAACTCTGGTAAAAATATGAGCAACTAGACGAGAACTAGAATCTAAGGCTAAAGAGAAGGAGCGGATCCGTCCCAGAAGCGCAATCGAATCCTCATCCAGCTCACCAAAGGAGGAGAAAGAAAAAGGCAAAAACCCATAACCAGCAGCAGAGCACACATCCCGATACTTGGTGCACTTACGCTGCGCTGCGTCGAGAACACACCGTCCAGGAGCGAATTATTATTATTATTATTATTATTATTATTATTATTATTATTATTATTATTATTATTATTATTATTATTATTATTATTATTATTATTATTATTATTATTATTACTATCAATGCAAATGGATTCCCAAGTCCATCAGACCTCCTGTACTGCTGAGTCGAATTCGCTAATCCATCGAAGATTTTCATAGCTTCTTCCGGCATCTTGTCCAGTATATTACCTCCACTAGTAGCGTTGATGACGATGCTCTCTTGATCAAGCAACTCCTAATAAAGATAGAAAATCAAATCCTTTTTAGAAAATCCGTGTTGTGGGCAACTTGCCTTGAGTCGCCTGAATCTCTCAAGGTAGTCGACATAGAGGCTCTCCCCAGGGAGTTGTTCTATGCTAGTAAACTATTTCTTTACTTTACTCAGACGAGTAGTAGGGAAATATTTCACTAGAAAAGCTTTATTTAATCCCAACCAAGTAGTAATACTTCCTTTAGGCAGACATTGTAGCCAATTCATCGATGCGTCTTTCAGGGTGAACGGAAATAACCTCAACATCAAGTGATCATCAGTAAATCCTTGAGGTCTGAATCGGTCACAAACACTAAGGAATTCAGTAAGATGCTTATTTGGCTCATCTCCAATCATCCCATGGAAAATTGGAAGAATCAGTAACCAATCAGCTTTGTATCCCAATTTGGAGCCTTCAAGGAGTTTAGGTAATGTAATCACAAGGTGTTGTGAATTTAGATTAGGTTCCCTTATGTCTCTCAGTGTCCTTCTGAGAGGAGGTTCAACATTTTCACACATCTTTGTTCAACCTTCAAAAAGACTCAACAAAGATTGATTAGTAACCAAAAAGTAATCCACCAAAGTGAATTACCCAAGATAGCAAATAAGAAAAACAAAGGAAATAAAATAATTCTCCCCGGCAACGGCGTCAAAATTTAGTGCGGTGCAGAATTTCGTTACCTTTCTACAATACCAAAAAGAAATACCCAAACCAAGAACAACTCAACTAGCAACCTAGTAACTAGTATAGTGTAATAGTAAGGGGTTGTTCCCAAAGCGAGAATACCTTTCCTGTCTATCAAATCGCTATCAGAAGTGAACAATATCAAAGAATGATTGAATATCAAGGTAACTGAATGTATCAATAGTAACAATGGTGAATTGGTGATATTTATGAACGAGATAGTTTCCCCTACAATTCACCAACAATGGTTATGTCTTTGATCCTTGACTCTATCCTATCTTTTCTTGGTTGATTTATCTAATGGCAGATCACTCCAACCCTAAGCAATTTAACAATATCAATAACACAAACAATCAAAGATAGATGCACAACTCCCCAACCCTAATTGGTATAATTGATAAAGTAGAATTGTCAATTTCCTAACACACCTAATCGATGCTTTCAGGGGATCAATTAGTTATGTTGTGCTACTAATCCAATTAACTTGCAACGGTTAATCAAACCTTTAGCAGGAAAGCAACTTAGAATAGATAGAAATTAAGTCTCACAAATCATATAACCATGTCTCCGAATTGCAGGCGAAACAAAAAAGGTTCAGTTCCTCATGGAAAGTCTTCCTCTCAATATCTGCAGAGAAGTTCTCTCTCAATTAGGTCTTTTCCACAAACTCCCACTTCTTGCCAAAGTCAACCAAAAACATAAATATAACTTTAACCTAATGAGATTCCAAAAGAGCAGAATAGTGATTCCATATCAGCACGGACGGCGGGCGCCGTGCGTCAGGCGGCGGGCGCCATTTCATCAGTAGCTCACTTTCTTCACTTGGTCACTTTCAAATCCAAGCTAACTTCCTCCATGCCTCTTTCCTGTCTTCTTTACATGTTTCATCCAGTTCCTAGCTCTCCAAGCTCATCCTTGGCAAGCCATAAATTTGTCCTTCCAGCGTCGGAACATAAATCTGCAGATAAACACAAAAAGATAGTAGATTCCAAACTTGCAAGACTAAACACTACTGACTCGAACTACTCAAATAAACATGAAATAAGCTATCCTAAACTCACTAATAACTACCTTTAATGCCTATATAAAATACGCATTATCAATTAATCACTTCAATTTTATTTCAATATATAGACTATAATACTTTTATATTTTACTTAAATTGACATTCACATATTAAAATTCATCTCGAAAGCTTCGAACCCAAAGGTTATATTACTTATTTTGAGAATTTACTAAGAAGTTATGCAAGTTTTAAATTTTTATATCTAGTTATACATTATTACATGTTAAGAATACAATGTTTATTTATTGTGTTTTATATCCTTATTTTTGTTTTATATCTTTGTAGTAGTTTGTAATATCGTTTCACATTCTTTTGTAATAATATTTGACACTAGTTTGTACTATCGAACACGTTGTGTGTTTTACGATTTTTTTTCTCGATCTTATTATCTACTACTATATATGCATGGTGACCCCCGCTCAAAACTTTCTAGTTCAGTCGCAGTAAACAAGTTTACGTACTTTCACTAACAAAACTATATGAGCACCAAGTTTAAGAGCGTTTGAGGGTAAATTTTCATAAATTTTGATTCATGAGAGAGGAAAATAAATTTTAATTAAATTAATCATGAAATAAAGAGATCGTTAATTTGGGCTACAGAACTACTTACTTTACCCCATATCAAATGGCTGTCTTTGTAGGGCAGCACATGCAATCAAACACTTGTCAATTTGGATATATATATAAAATTAGTCTTTGCATCACCGAATTCTTCAATTAATTCACACATGGCAAACGGCAGTGCACAACATCACCCCCTTTTTTTTTATAAGGCAAGAGTTTGATCGAGATCAGATATATTAGAATCTCGATGGTCGATTGATGTTCACGTTTTTAGCATGTTTTATAGCTTTGTTTCGAGTGCATTTGCATTACATTTAGCTAGGTTAGAATTGAGTCACTTTTGTAGATTTTGTAGGTTTTTTTATAGGATTTTGGAGCTATTTTAGAGGAGATTTGATGCATTCAAGAGTTTGGAGGATGACCGATTAAGTGTTCGAGAAGTTAAGGAGTAAGGAAAGGAAAGTCAAGGCAAGACAAAGGAGAAACAAGGCTCGAAATGAAGCAAAACAAGGGCTACCGACCCCAATCAAGGTGGGCTAGGTTGGTACTGAACGGAGTTGGTACTGAATGGTATAGTGCTCGGTATCGAGCTGTCCAGGGAAGAAATTCTAGATGCTGAAAAATCACCGTCTACCGACCCACTACCGAGCTACTACCGAGTTGGTATTGGGCACGTCGAACTGAATTTTCACAGTTTTAATGCCAATTTTAATTATTTTCTTACTATTTTTTCTTACTATTTTTATTTTAACCCTAATAGTATAAATTTAATTCTATGAATGTTTTGGCCTGAACTAGTGAACTGAAGGTGCAATGAACAATGAAGGGAGAGCGAACTGTGTACACGACATGAACCATTAACCGAAGCTGATTTCGTGATGGATATAAACTGGACAAGAGGAGATCGAGGGCGAACGAATTAAACACGACGGCTGAGATTGTCCTCGTTGTAGGCGTAGCGATTGGGCTCCCATTCCATGTCGAGCGAACAGTGAACATGACACGAACCATCAATGGAAGCTAATTCGTGTTGGATCTGAACTTGAGCACGCCGGATCTGAACAAGAGGAGAGCTGGAGAGGGCGACCGTGAGATGAGAGGACAAGCGAGATTTGAACTTGAGCATGCCGGATGGATCTGAACAAGAGGAGAGCTGGAGAGGGCGATCGTGAGATGAGAGGACGAGCGAGATTTGAACTTGAGCATGCCGGATCTGAACAGGAGGAGAGCTGGAGAGGGCGACCGCGAGATGAGAGGACGAGTGAGAGGAGAGAGACGGCGGTTGAGGGGAGAGCTCGAGAGGGCGACTGCGAGATGAGAGGACGAGCGAGAGGAGAGAGACGGCGGTTGAGGGGAGAGCTCGAGAGGGCGACCGCAAGAGGAGACTGGACAAGACAGAACTAGCGACTCAAGGAGAGAGACGGTGGTTGAGGGGAGAGCTCGAGAGGGCGACCGCAAGAGGAGACTGGAGAAGACAGAACTAGCGACTGAAGGAGAGAGACGGCGCGCGGCTGAGGGTTTGTTTCGGGTGACATAAAACCTAGTAAAGGTGAAGGGTAAAAAAAAATAAAAAATATTGGGGCGAAATATGGATTTGAACGCGAGACCCCCTGTTACGGCCCATACTCACGCGTCTTGCTCAACCAACTGGGCTGCTTGGCATTAATGATTTTATTAGACAGTTATTGTATTTGTACTTATTCAGATTACCGATATTTAAAAAAAAAAAAAAATTGACGTGTCGTGTCGGATACCCGATAAGGAAAATAGGATGATCCGAAACAAATGCCATTGATGCGCATAGGAGAGGAGGAAGGAAGCCCCATCGCCGCTGGGAAAGGAAAGGCGACCGTGAATCCAATGAAGTGAAGAAGGATAGTGAGAACGAGAAGAGGGTAGAGATAATCCCCATCAGCGCCGACCGGAGAATGGAGGAATCGCCGGCTGGAGGTGACGAAGGAGAAGGATCGACTGAGAGAGGAGAAAGAGTAAAGGGGCACGAAGACTTAAAAAACATTGAATAGGTGTTAGCACGGCTAATTAAATAAGTTAGGGTGTTAATAATCTAATTAAATTAGCAAAGGGTGATATTTGACCAAAATTTCACAAAATAATATACATTAAAAAAAATTCAAAAATATAATTGTGGTGAAAACTAGCTATTTTTGCTTGGTATCCAGTATAATATGTCCACAAGTAGGTAAGTTGTTGTGTAGAAGAATATTAAAAACTTGTCTAATAATACTAAATATAGTTTTTGTTCAAGATATCTTATATGTGACTTCATATGACATCACCTATATATGAACTAATATTTTTTTTGAAAGTTTTTTTTTATAAACAGAAATAAAAGGGTAAATTAGATACATCGAGCATATATGAAGAGATAAAAACAATACATTTTTCTCAAATAAAATAGAAAGAGTTATATATGTTAACAATATAGCTTTATTTGTCACATAAAAAATGTTTAATATTGTGTTGAAAAGAAAAAATTCAAAGAATCATGTCTAAATTAAATGGATATAGGTTCCTCTATAAAAACATAAAAAATGCAAAATTTAATGGATATAGGGCATCTCTATAAAAAACATAAAAAATGCAAATAGAGAGATTTGAACTCTACACGTTTAGGAACCCAAATCCAAATTTTGTTATACCATTGAGCTAAAGTCGTATTTTGTTATATTTTAAAAATACACACACACAAACACACACACACACACACACACACACACACACACACACACACACACACACACACACACACACAATGGACCCCTACAAAAAATGGGCCCGATGAGGTTGTACCCCTTGTCCATGCCTTTAGGCCGGAACTGCCAGCAATGGTCATGTGTGTTGATTGAAGATGAATTGATAATTTCTTCGCCTTTATTTATCTCTCTATATTTGCGTGCTTAAGTTCTTTGGATGAAAGTTTAAAAATAAATTTGATTTGCAATTTGAATTGAAAGGAGAGAGTTGTGGATAAGATTGCATGATTTAGGGCTTTGATGCAAAAATTGAATCATCCTAATAAAAGATTGAGATTGTTGATTGAATTAGAGAAAGCGAATTTGGTTACTTGTTAGGTTTTGTGAAGATTGAACATTTCATATTGATAAAGACTGAATTTTGATTACAATTCATTGATGATTGACATGCATGATTATGGTTGTGGTGAAACCCTAATCCAATAATTTCTTTGACATTAATATAAATCTCTTTATAATCAATAATCTCCCCAAACCCTATATTCCAACTCTTCTGCAAAAACTTTGTTTATCATTAATAAGAATCAGTCCTAACAATCTCCATGTGGAAGAACTTGACTGTATTATACTATTACTCGGTCTTGATTACAAATTCATTTTCTTGATCAGAAAACCCTTTCAACAACAAGAAGTCGAAAAATGGGGGACTGTCAAAACATACAGCAAAAAATAAGAAAGGTGCAATATACAACAAGCGGAAACACACCGTACAAAGACGAATCTAGGCAAAAATAAATTTGATAAGTCAGGGACATACATTATGGACGAAGCCAAGCACCATCATGAAACAGCACCGCTGACAAGCAATACACAAAAAAAGCAATACATAGGAATACCTATAGACAGTGAAGACGAATCTCTATAAAGCTTATTCCTGATCACGGAATTGCCCCGTACACACCACATTGACCCCAGCTAGTCCTGACTCCGATTGCCAGAACCCCTACAAAGAAAAAGAATGCATAGACACACTAAAGCAAAGTTGCAAGCCACTCGAGCAAACCACAACCTCAAGGACCGGTCGAAAACAGACTGGTCAACCTCTATTGGGATTTAATTCAAGCTCTTTTGAGTAGGATTTCAAGTTCTTACGAGAATTGTGGATTTGTAAATTCAAGCTCTTTCGTGATTTATTTAAGCACTCTCGGGTATGATTTCAAACCCTAACGGGATTATGGGAATTTTTACATATGTATAAAAACTGAAAATATACATGTATAAAAACAGGTTATTACATAAATATATATAAAAAAAATAGAAAACTGAATATATATATATATATATATATATATATATATATAATTGTGTAATTTTTTTATTAGCATACTTGGCGTGCAAGGCCAACATGCTACAACTTGCACGCCAAGGAGAGTTTAATAGTGCTCCATCGAGAACTGATGTACATATTTTACACCATGTTTATTTACTTAATTTCACTCCTTATTCTATTATTTTGGGATGGGATTATTAGGAATTTGTTTAGTTATGCTTAATATTGCAAGATATGGAGTCTACACAAAGTTTGATATGATTTTCATGTTTTAAGAGCTCAAGATGGTGCAGCTAGAGAAATGCCCAATTTTTGTCATTCATCATTTTGAATCAAGTTCTGATGTGAGAGTTATAGCCCTCGAAAAGAGCTTTCCAATGCATATTCATATACGTCAATTGGACGAACGAGGACTCGGGAAAGTGCGTTGCAAAATAGAGTAGACTGCTGAAAGCTGACAGTGCACTCGATGTCAAGTAAGTCTCAGAACCGATCCGACGTGTGACGAAGCCCAAATTCGAGGAGGAGATGTCTTTAGCATGAAGAGAAGGCTTTCTATCATCTATCAACTTAGTTCTATCCTTAAGGGAGGAGATCTTTTCACCCTAAGAAAACTTGTTATTTACCATATTATTAGATTTATATCTTTATTTATCTAGAATTATATCTTATAGACTTAGATAGAATTTCCTCTCCTTGACTAGCAAGGATTGAGGTCTATAAATAAAGCCCTAGGGGCTAGTTTTCATTCATTCAAGTTCAGAGATTCAATCTCCATAGCAAGTAGAGTTAAGGAGTTCAAGGCTTTTAGGGTTTACGCGTTCTTACGAAAGTTGGAGTGTCAGGATTGTAAATGTTTTGAATTTATATTAATGCAAGTTTATTTTCCATCAATGATGTCTTCCATTACAATGAGCGAGTAGTTGCCTTTCTTCTAGGGTCGGGGTGAGCTCGACAATAGCGATGCACAATTGAGGTAAATTTTGATATTCGTTATGTTTTGATCATCCACTACTCTTTATATGTTTACTCCCTTGTCGAAAGAGAAGAGATTCATGTTAACAATTTGGAGTATAAACATAAAATTGGTAGATACAATTAGGGTTACTTGAAAGGGTTATCTAGTTGTTGGAAAAGGCGAAAGTTTGCTCTTTTGATGTGATTACATAATTATTCATATTGTCTTATCTTATGCGTGTTTGGTTATCTTCGCAGTAAGCCCTGGCTTTGGAAGATCTTTTACTTATTTGTTTACTGCGAATTATTCAACCTTGGTTATTTATGTTCACCATTCTTTTTCATCCTTTAATTCTTCGGATGCACTTTTCCGACACAGTTACGCTTCTGATTTTCTGCAACTGACTTGACATCGACTTCTCTAAGTCGATATCGAGTGCCCGCTAACTCGACGTCGAGTCACTTATGTGGACATCGACTGGTTGTCTGTGATTTTGCAAGAATTGCCGAGATCGAATGCTCCCTGGAACCAACATCAACTCACCTAGTCGACGTCGAGTGAGATTTTAAGTCGACTTCAGAACATGACGTTCAACTACCTAGGATCCGCTGACACACTTCCTCGTGGATCGAACCTGATTCCCTTCCACTACAGCGGGAGGAAGTCTTGTATTTATTTGCATGGGCACGAATTTGGTTTGATTCATATTTATATTTATTAAACTTGATTTCCTCCTACATCAAGAACCGACCAAAAGAGGACACGCCACCGGGGCCAGCCGGAGATTAGCGACGGTGAGCTGCTGAACCTAAAGGAGCAGCAAGAAAAAGAATTCCATAGGCGACGGACAGGAGATTGGGTTCGAACACCTAAAGCAAATGGCAATGAGCTGCGATTCGGCCAGCTCCATGTCAGAGCAACTGGAGATAGCGAACCACCGACACACTTAGACGGAGGTCAGGAGAAAGGAGGAAGGCAAGTGCCCCCCTACAACACAAATGTAGGTTGCAAACAGCGCAGACACTCGAAAAAGAGACTTCGGGCTTGAAGCCGACAAGAACTAGCGAACCCAGACTTAAAATATTAGCTATCGAAATTCAAATTGGACAAGGGGACATATGAGAAAGGGAATAAGAACCAAGAAACACCAAAAGTCCCAATTTAATTTTGAGTTTTGATCAAAATCAGGAGATGGGTTTTGAGATTTGGGGTTTTACTCATGCCTAGTTTGTTCTTTAAGAGGGAGCCACGTCAAACTAAAGGTTTGGCAACGCTACTACGGTACAGAGATAGTCGGTCCGGATAGAGATGCATGGACGAAGTCAAAATAAGACGACCGAAGTGGAAAATTAAATTTCCTCTCTCTACATACTCTACTCTGGAGAGACCTTTCTCATTTCTCAATAGCAACTAGCCCACTAGCCACTTCTTATTTATCAACACCATCTTTTTTTTTTGGAAGCCAGGTAAAATTGAGGAAATCCGCTGTCGACTGGGCCTCTTTCCTCGCGCATCCAAACGGACGAGAACAACAAGTTCTTGATCCTCAAAGCTATCATCTGCAGGGATGCTGTAGGTCAAACGTTCGATCCTGTCAGCCACCGCTTTCGATTCCCTGAAAACATGACAAATACCAACATGAGACATATAATTTAAATTCGTTTTCGTATCTGCCATTAACAGCTCAATGCTCCAGGGACATGACCAGTCACCCAAGAGAGCCTTTATAACAACCAGACAGTCTCCTTCGATAAGAAGGTATTTAGTTCCCGGCCAATTGCTTCTGCGAAAACTGCTGAACTGTTGTTACATCTGCCCGACCCTAAGGCAAGTATGTTACCGCAATGATTGCGATTAGCATAGCCGTAGGTTCCTTTCTTCGATTGACAATATGAGCCATCAAAATTTAGCTTGTATAACCAGCTGGTGGTCTCTCCCAAGGTTTTTTTTTATGTTGCTCGTAGCCGGTAGATTTCTGGGTTGTTAATTGCGCCCTACCTGAACCATTTCGTTATGAGGTATACACTTTGTTAGTTTGTTTGTTACTTTCATTCCAAGTATGACTTGAAGTGTTGCTGAAGAGGGCAATCTCCTATGTTTTGACATAAGTCACATATGCATATATGATTCTGTCTACGAATGTTAAGGGTAGTTAGAAGCGCAATTGTCATGAGACATTCCACTAGTAGATGAAAGGTAGATTCCCTAGTGCTGGCGTAAAAACTGCAGCCAAAAGACACCGCTATATGGGACCGTTGTAATCTGTCAAAAGTCGATAATCCAACACCATCTTATTATCAACCTGTGACATTATTAATTTATTAATCTATTATATATTTTCATTTTATACCCTTCATATTAAAGCTTTTAAGACTTGTTTATTTCCCTTAATATTCCCATGACCCATTATTGGATCTCCCTCTCTCAGAATATATATGTGACGTGTTGTGTCTCTCTCTTTGGGGGCTTCACGTACCGCTACTGTTTTCACACACATAGCTTCTATTTTTCCAGGGGGCGGATGACGCCATAACACCACAAAACAAAACCCATATATTCCATCCGCGTTCTGAATCACCAGCAAGAATGAAGACTCCCACCCGTGACACGCACCTAGATTTAATTTGATTCGTATACCCCAATGCCATATTTATCCATGGGATAATAGAAATATTAATATTCTGTCGTAACATCGTATTCCCATTAATTCAATTTATAAATATACCCCTTCTAAATAATTATTTTATTCTCAACTATATTAGTATACTTTATCTGTTCGGCAAAACATGTCGTTTATTATTCACGCACACAATCCACAATCCACATTATTAACACCTTTAAAATATTAAATAATTTTTTAGTCCAAAAATATAAGATAACTTTTCAAAATTTTATTTACTACTACTAAACGATACTTTAAAGTAATTTTTTTGGGTATTATTATACATATAACTGTATGCAATGAATAATTTTTTTTTCAAAATATGGTTAAATATAATCAAAATTGATGTCTATAGGCAGATAAAAATGAATCTAGTATTGCCGTATTTTTTTTTATTTTTTTTACATTTTTAATGTCGAAAAATGCATTTTATAATTGCAAATATACTCCCCAGCATGCCATCTAAGTCGTCCACTTGTCGCCATCTGAACTCCCATTCCATGCCTCCATTTGTAAGCTAGCTAACACGTGTCCCCCCACCACCGGAGGCTAATTCTCTTACCCAAAATTTGGGTTACACAAGGGTATTTTATGGTCATTTTGAAAGTATGATAAAAGAAAAAAGGAAAATTAGAAAATGTGGATCAGCTTTTTATTTTCCTCCTATAAAAAGGCTACACTCTAGGAATAGACTCTACCCTTGTAATTTATTTTTTATTTTCTTTTCGGATAAGACAAAGTTATAATTCAGCTTTATTTTTTTTTATAATTCTTTAGTTTTTAACTTATTTTAATTAATGAACATAAGTATAATTCACGTTTTTATACTTATGTTTATTTCACGTATATTATAAAAGTCGGTCATATAAACGGGATCGAATTATCATAACATCCCGAGTTCACTTAAAAATAATAATTTAGACTCTCGTTACTGGTCCGCTTTTTTTTAATAACTAAACTTACTAAAAATCTTTATTCACAAATGCAAAAAATATATTTTTAGTTTTAATACGAAAACATTGGAAATAAATAAAATAACAGGCATCGGATTTTAGCTGTTTTTAATAAATTAATAACTACACTAATCTTGTTTTTCCACAAATGTATATTATGTATTTATTTTTTATACGAAAATAAGAGATAGCGTATTGCCGATAAGCCTGCGAGAAGTTATAATGATACACAACGGATTGCCGATGAGCCTGCGGACATTTATAATGAGAAGAAGCGGATTGCCGATAAGCCTGCGGTCGGTTATAATGCGAGGTAGCGGATTGCCGATATGACTACGGGAAGATATAATGAGAGACAGCGGATTGCTGATCAACCTGCGGGAAACAGTTATAACGAGGATTGAGGCTGATATCACGTTCTCCTCTTGGATCTGTTCGCTTGCTCTCTCTACGCTCAGGAGAGGTACGCTCTCTCTTCTCCCGTTATTCTCTTATGTCATTCTTATGTCTTTCTTCTCTCTTCGGTCTAGAATTTGGCTTGTTGGAATCTAGGATCTCCCAAATTCGAAAGCTAGGGTTTGTCGTTCTTGACTTTGGATTCTAGATTAGGATTTGTCCATTTATTTGGGCGATTTTTGGCTTCTTCATTTAGGGGTTTGTTGTTCTTTGGCTCTACAATTGAAATTAGGGCCTGTACAATCTGAATTTAGGGTTTGTAGATTAGGTTTGTACAATATGAAATTTGTGTGCCTTGTATATTCGAAATCTGTAGAGTTTTGATTTTTTTGTATTTTGTAATGCGAATTTGTTTCATTTCTCAGATATCAAATTGGATTTAAGTGTGGATGGCGCGACGAAGTAGGTATTGCTCTCCTCCCTTGGGTTTACTGTCATGAAATCTATTTCTGTTTGCTGTAGGTGGGAAAATAACATAACTTAGTTTGTAGTAGTCAAGCTTGACAAGACAAATGGTGTAAATAAATACAAAGTAAATCAAATGTCATCTACATAATTGGCATTTGATTTACTTAGTATTTCTTTACATCATTTGTCTTGGCAAGACTTGACTACTACAAACTAAGTTATGATATTTCTCTCCTCCATTGATGCTTCCACATTGTATAAATACTGTCCTTATGTGAGTTTTCTGTAAGTGGGAAAATACCATTGATGCTTCCATATTGTACAAATTCTGGTATGTTCTTTTTGTGATAATGTGGTCTTGAATATTGTACACTAGATGGATTAAAAAAATTGCCTTTTGTCGTAGGAGGAATAATGGGAAGAGGCTTTGCACGGATGTTACTAGCTGACGTTATTTCGGACCCTAAACCGGGATACGCATATGGGAAAAAGGTATCAAATAAAGCAGGTATTTACATTGTTTGAAGACCCCTTCTGTTGTTGTTATATGCACAATCCTTAAGTCAACATGTTATTTTCATTCTTGCAATGTCTAACATACTTTAATCCGTCTGCTAGTGTTTAAAAGGACGTTTTCTGATGAATTCCTTCAGTTTTGCTTTGACAATTTCAATGTAGGGATTTGGTCATCATGAACCAGGTACTTCTGAAATAGGGTAGCTTCATTAGTCTACCAACTTGCATCTCATGTAATCATGTCAACACCTTTTTAATATCCTATGTTATATTCTCTTGCATTACATTATTGCGTTTGATAGGAGGAACTTGGATAGTATTGTGGACTACATCTTGGGAGAGAAAAAGCACAAGTTGTTGTTCTGCTGGGTAAGAATATTAATTTCGTGTTTTTATTTACATATCCAGTTTTGAGCGAGTGTTGACCCTGCATTCTTTGCATTGGTTGTTCTTCTTGTGCAGCATCAGGATCATTGCACCGATTATGGCCACGTGATTCCTTGGGAGAATAACAAACCCCTGGTTTTTAAGGAACTAAAGAAGCTGTGGGGCAAGGAGGACCCAGCTCTTCCATGGGAGAAGGGTGACTATGACGAATCTAACACCCTCCTGATAGATGATTCACCACATAAGGCGCTACTCAATCCAGTAAGTAGGAACTGATGTCAGCCTCCGATTCACATAATGGCCTATATCTTGGCCACTTTACTTCAAACCTTTGCTTCATATACGATTCTCATTTTTTCTATTCTTGACATAGAGTAACACGGCCATTTTCCCTGTTCCATATACGTCCCTGGATGTAGAAGACACACGATTAGGTGAGAATCGCAACTTCAATAAATATGCAAATTTTGGATGATGGAGGGTTTCTAAGTTGTTATCGATTGACTTGTAATTTTGTGACAGCGCCGGGCGGCTTCCTTCATGAATATCTTCAATTTGTAGCCAAAGCAGACCATGTCCAGAAGTATGTTGAGGAAATGGCTTCGGAAGGAGGCCTATCACACACAATAGTGTGTTATGGCGCTTCTATGCGGAAGTTCTTGAGGGAACCGTAATTGGTGAACCAAAATGGTGATGATGATGTGGTAGGGGCTGTTGTAATATCGCACACTATTGTCGAATCAAGGCATAAAAGACCAACCTACAACAATGTATCGTCAACTTTGTCCTGGGTTTATTTATTTGATTTGTATGCATGACATCTTTAATGACGTAGTCAATTTTTAAAAAATGAACTCATTTAGCTACCAAACAAATGTGTATGGAATTTGAATAAAATGTCAGGAACAAACATTATCTGCTGATCTTTCTCTCGTGATGGAGGAGGACGCCCCCTGAATCCGAGCTTTCTTGATCCTTCTCACGTACCGGAGGATTACGCACCAATTCCGTCGGTTGCGCCAGCTGAGCTTTTGTGAATTCCTTGAATTCTTCCCGTTGCTTCGCTTGCTCCTCGATCATTTGGCAATGCTTTCTAAGCCCCAACACTCTGTTCTTGTCTTGTTCAGATACTAGCAAGTATCAAGGACCTACACCAGCAAACACCAGCAGACGAACACAACACCTTTGGAGACAAATAAAAAAGGGCATCGAATCGAAGAAAAACGGTCCATGCTTCATTTATGCAGCAAGGACTACAGATTTCATGTTCAGAGTTTATGAATTCAAAGAAGTCTAGAACTTGTAAATTAAGGTAGACGATGCATGGTCGAAGTACATACACATATACTCCATACTTTCCTTTAGCATAAACAGTCAACAACCTCTTTTATCTTTCTAGTTGGGTTGGAGGCCCAGGTAGTTTGGGCTTGGTGATATATGGAATTTAATGACATAAATTTGGGCCACCTTTTATATTGCACTATAGCCCAAACGTAGCAAGTTCGATACTTGTGGAAAACATTCCATCTACTTACTTCGGTCAAATACTATATATTTGAAGTACGAATAGAAATAAATGACTTCTCTTGTATTTACATAAATTACATGTGTTATATATATAATCAATATGACTTGATTATAAATATTGTTAATTATACATTGACTTAATCACATTCACTTCTTTTTTTATTTTGCAATGACTATTGAAGAATGTATAAAAAATATATACTTAATTCAAGAAAGAGAAATATAGAAATAAGGGCGGTGCAAGCGATCTGATCTGCTTGCACAGGGTCCGAATTTGTTATCGAATTATCATAACATCCCGAGTTCACTTAAAAATAATTATTTATACTCTCGTTAATGGTCCGCTTTTTTTTAATAACTAAACTTACTAAAAAGCTTTATCCACAAATGCACATTATATATTTTTAGTTTTAATACGAAGAACAAACATAAAATAACAGGCATCAGATTTACCTCTTTTTAATAAATTAATAACTACACTAATCTCGTTTTTCCACAAATGTATATAATGTATTTATTTTTTATACGAAAATAAGAGACAACGGATTGTCGATAAGCCTGCAGGCAGTTATAATGATACACAGCGGATTGCCGATAAGCATGTGGACAGTTATAATGATACACAACGGATTGCCGATAAGCCCACGGACAGTTATAATTTTACTTTTATACTGCTATATAGGAAAAACATGCATTCAAGTAAATAAGATCTATGGACCTAGCGGAGTGTTCAAGTGTTGTTACTTTAATCAAAAGATACCGGGTTCGATTCTCAATATCCGATGTATGATTTTTTATTCATTAATGGGCCCAACTCTTTCTTTTTGGTTCATTCACCCAACTCTTCTCTACAAGTCACCTTTCTTTTTTTCTTTCATTCAATCTTAACGCTTGCAATATTAATTGGAAAAAAAAAAATCAATTCCCACATGGATTTTTTGTATTTGAGGTGAATAAAAAGATTGTTATTTTGTTTTTCTCTGCGATATCATTATGTCATATATCATAGTGTATAAGTTATATATATTTTTTAAAGTAAAGTATATAAATATAATTATGATTGCATAAGAAATGAAAACAATATAAACATATATGAATACCAAAATTGGAGAAGATTAGTGTAGGGTTGAAACAAACTTATATATTTCATTAATATAGTCCGGTAGGGTGACGATTTAGAAAACACCAACTAGTTACTTAAGCATAGAGGAAGGATGTCTCTCCCTCGGAATAGGAAAATAAAAACATAGCGAGAGGATGTCTCTCTCGCGAATTCAAAACGAAACAAAGCAAAGCAAAGCAAAGCCATCGATCTCACTGATCTCAAGTCTCAACCCCCGCAAAATCATCAATAACCATGGAACCTTAAATTACTAAACGATTAAATCCATCGAGCTCACTGGTCTCCTTGGTTGCTGGACTCTCCTCCGGTCCTTTGTTCGTGGTCGTGTTCGAGGAACTCTCAGCAGCAGGCTCCTCTTTAGTGGTGGTCGAGGAACTCTTCGCAGCAGGCTCCTCCTCGGTGGTTGGAAGTCTTTTTTTGTTGAGGGACCTTCGTTGTGGACCTCGTGGTGATCGTGTCCCATTGTAGATGAACTGCTCGACCTCGAACATCCACAGCAAATCGACGAGTGGATCCTCGTCGACGATCAAGCTCATATAAGTTCCCCGTGGCCATCGTTTATGGCCCTCCGAAACATAACCTTGGTCATGGTCTCAAGCTTTGAAAGTCTAGGTAATAAAATGCCGAGAGAGACTTCTAGGGCGGATATAGGAGCAACTGGAATCAATGGTGAGTCGGATTCGGGTGTTGGAGGAGGGGACATTTTGATTATCTTCACCATATATGCTAACAAGTTGGGGAAGGTGTTTGGGATGACAAGAAAAAGATATGGAGTATAAGGTAGGCGATGAAGGTTGAAGTGGATGCCCTAATTTATAAACCATTTCAAAGGAATAGGGGGTGGGTCGAGTTAAATCCGGTTGGGGTGTGTAATTAGAGGATTGTATACATAAAAAAAATTATAATAATAATTAGATCAAATCAAAGGATTTAAGTGGCCAGTTATGTTGGCCTAATGGATGTTGGTAATTTGCAATCAATTCTTTTCCATAGGTAGAGTATTAGGGTAGGCGGGGTCAATATATCCATACATAACAAGATTTTCATAAATTATTTAAATTGGGAATATAATAGTAGTTTGTATAATTTTTTGGTTTATAGATTATAAATTATTAGTATAAATTGGGCTTAATTAGATCAAATCAAATGATTTAAGTGGCCAGTTATGTTGGCCCAATGGGTGTTGGTAATTTGCAATCAATTCTTTTCCATAGGTAGAGTATTATGTCATTTTTCCATATTGTGCGTACATATATATCAACACATACCAAGATCTTTTACCCCGTATTTACGTTTTGCTAGATATTTATTACTTTAATTTATACTTTAATGTTGACATAATTTGAAATTTAACTAATTACTGAAAATTTATTTTCAACCTTAGGTAACTTTTAAATAATTTTAAAAACCATTTGAATTTTAAATATCAAGGTTAATTGAATACATAGAGTTATAAATATGATGAGATTTTACACTAACAAAATCATATTTTATAAAAATCGTATGTTACAAATATATATAACAAATGAATATTATAAATTATTATTATAATTTCGGATACAAATCACAAAAACTGTATCTTAATTATAAGTATATACGTTGGGTTTAATTTTATACGACATAACTTTATTATTTTCAGGTTTTATACCTTTATATATGTTAATTGAGGTGATTATAAAGATATATCTTCAACAATCACCTTTTAGACGGACTTAATTATTCACATTCTGCAAAATCAAACTTATGAACTTATAAGTTCATAAGTTTGATAAATTCATAAGTTTGATAAATTCATAAGTTTTATAAGTTCATAAGTTCATAAATTCTGCAATATCAAACCCTAAACCCCAACTCTCAAACCCTAAACCCTCAACCCTAAACCCTTAACACTACACTCTAGGGCTAGGATTCCCTATCGATTAATGAACATAATTTATAATTTTGTTTATTTCACTTATATTATAAAAGTCAGTCATATATATATCCACATTTTTTTAACACAGTAAAGTTGAATTTTTTTTTTTCTCCAATTTACATAACTTATCAGTCCATATCTTTGGTAATATCTATCATTTTTTATATAAAAACTTTTCAAATTTATTATTGCTTTGGGGCGCAGTATATGCATGAAACCCTAACTTCCATTTGAATTTATTAGTCACTCAACTGAACCATGTTGAATATTTTATATTAGAATGAAATAATTAAAATCAAACCCTCACAAAAATCGAACAAGCACAATTTAAACCCTATTCCAATGCCTGCAGGCAAATCGGCAATCCGCTACCAATGCCTGCAGGCAAATCGGCATGCCGCTGGCAATGCCCGCATGCCTATTGGCAAGCCGCGGACAGTTTACACCTTATAAACAGCTCTACTTCGTGTCGGATTCGGTCAAATTGAAATTGATTTTGCTAGATATTTACTTTAATTTATACTTTAATGTTGACATAATTTGAAATTTAACTAATTACTGAAATTTTATTTTCAACCTTAGGTAACTTTTAAATAATTTTAGAAACCATTTGAATTTTAAATATCAAGGTCAGTTGAATATATAGAGTTATAAATATGATGAGATTTTACACTAACCAAATCATATTTTATAAACATCGTATGTTACTAATATATATAACAAATGAATATTATAAATTATTATTATAATTTCGGATACAAATCACAAAAACTGTATCTTAATTATAAGTATATATGTTGGGCTTAATTTTATACGACACGACTTTATTATTTTCAGGTTTTATACCTTTTTATGTGTTGAGATGATTATAAAGATATATCTTCAAGAATCACCTTAGGGATCTCAATATCAAAAGTCGATCTTGATCTTAATCTTGATTTCAAATCTCAATGAAAAATCTCAAATCGGGATGTCAATATCAAAAGTCGATATTGATCTTAATCTCAATATCAAACACAATCTCAATCTCAAATTTCAAACCTCACTCTCAATTTTCAAATATACATTCTCAATGTCAAATTGTCGATCTTGATCTTAATCTCAATCAATCAAAATACTCTCTTTAAAAATCAAGAAAACATATTTAACGAACATTGCATTTACTTTAAATATATGAAAAAAATATTTGATCAAATTAAACAACATCTATCGATCAAAATAACCTAAACCCTAAACCCCAAACCCTAAACCCCAAACCCCAAACCCTTAACCCTACACTCAAGGGCTAGGCTTCCCTATATAATTTTTTATAATTTTGTTTATTTCACTTATATTATAAAAACTTTTCAATTTATTGGAAATAAGTACCACATAAAAACTTTTCAATTTACAAAATCTTATCGAGAAATTAGTTTACATTTTAAAAAGTATGACAAAAAATAATTTCTTATTTTATATGACTATATAATATTCAAATTTATGTTAAATATGTAGACTGTGATCTGCAAAAAAATAATTATGTTATTTTATATGACTTATTTATAAAATAGTCAAATTTATGTTAAATTTCTTATTTTATAAAATAGTCAAATTTATGTTACACTTGACTATAAAATAGTCAAATTAATGTTAAATTTCCGATTATTCACATTCTTAAAGCTTCACATCTTCACCGTCCGTTTACATCAATAATCTAACGGCCCTCAATCCTGATCCATGGGAAGTATTTTCCACCAATACTATAAATTGTTTTAGTTTTTAATTTTTTTGAAGGACCCCTCTTTCTTGGGGAAAAAGCCTATGTCGCTGTCTGCGTGTAGGCCTGCTACTCTCAACTTCCAATAATTTGACATGATGACCTTTTTTTTTTTGGTCTATACACCTTAACTATGCAATTCAATATATAATTATAATTACACTCCAATAATCGGAAATGGGTATATACCATTGAATCTTAATTAATTGGGTATATACCAACTAAAACATCAATATTAGTTATTTTAATTTCCACATTTAGTATGGGTTATGGTGATTATTTGAATATTAAATTATTAATTTTTTGTCATTATAAGTTAATAATTTTTGTAAGTATTTCAAAATCAAATAAGTGTGGTATATAATCCAAATATAAATGTATTTTTTCATGATTTGATTGGGTATAATTACAACATAAAAAAAGTTAATAATTAGATCAAATCAAATGATTTAAGTGGCCAGTTTTGTTGGCCCAATGGATGTTGGTAATTTTCAATCAATTCTTTTTCATAGGTAGAGTATTATGTCATTTTTCCATATTGTGTGTACATATATATCAACACATACCAAGATCTTTTACCCCGTATTTACGTTTCGCTATATATTTACTTTAATTTATACTTTAATGTTGACATAATTTGAAATTTAACTAATTACTGAAATTTTATTTTCAACCTTAGGTAACTTTTAAATAATTTTAAAAACCATTTGAATTTTAAATATCAAGGTCAGTTGAATATATAGAGTTATAAATATGATGAGATTTTACACTAACGAAATCATATTTTATAAAAATCGTATGTTACAAATATATATAACAAATGAATATTATAAATTATTATTATAATTTCGGATACAAATCACAAAAACTGTATCTTAATTATAAGTATATACGTTGGGCTTAATTTTATACGACATAACTTTATTATTTTCAGGTTTTATACCTTTATATATGTTAATTGAGGTGATTATAAAGATATATCTTCAACAATCACCTTTTAGACGGACTTAATTATTCACATTCTGCAAAATCAAACTTATGAACTTATAAGTCTTGTTCTCAATCTCACGTCTCAATTTTCGATCTCGGTCTCAATCTCAAATCTCAATCTCAACCATTAAGTCGGTCTTAAATATCAAATCTTACTCTCATTTCTAAAATATAAAATCTCAATGTCAAAAGTCGATCTCAATCTCAATGACAAATCGCAATATCATTCTCAAGTCTCGATCTAAAACTTTATCTCAATCTCAAATATCAACTTTCACCCGGCCCTCAATACATAAATATAAAATCTCAATATCAAAAGTCGATCTTGATCTTAATCTTGATTTCAAATCTCGATGAAAAATCTCAAATCGGGATCTCAATATCAAAAGTCGATATTGATCTTAATCTCGATTTCAAACACAATCTCAATCTCAAATTTCAAACTGTAAAGGCTCGGATTTTGAAATCGGTTTTGAAACTCGTTTAGTGGATTCCGACCAGAATAAAAAGATTTAACTAACAATTTCCATCATTTTACCTCGGAAATTCAAAATAATTATCGGATAGCGATATACTTGTCGATTTTAAAAATCTAATTGATCGAGAAAGAGAGAGTTGGGAAAAACTAACATTCAGAAACTAATTTAAAGATTCGAAATTCGTGTATTCAAGATTTAATTTCGGGTATTTGTTTACCCGGTTCCACACACAATGTTCACCCACTCCCATCTCACTCACCATGCTCTTTCAAGTCCACACCCCTCTCCCCGTCATTCACCATTCACCATCATCACCCATCCCTCTTCGCCTCTTCATTCATCATCATTCACCATCTCTTGCTCTCTTTTGTCTTTCACCATTCCACGCCACCACCATCACCACCCTGCAGCACTCCTTCATCTCCGCCTTCACCATCGCCTTCTTCGTCACCGTTGTTCTTCATCGCCGCCACCACCACCGATTCCTCTTCCTCCACATCCCTCCTCCGTCCTTGTGAAGCGCAGCAATAACAAGATCCATCGGAGGCACCACAAGCTGCAGCCACCACCATTGGACTCCAGCAACGCCACCAATAAAGTCGCCGCCCGATTCGATCGCGAACCAAATTTCGGTGAGTCGTTCTCCTTCGTTTTCGATCCAAACCACCTTAGGACTTCACAACCCTCCTCACCCATGTTCGACGTAGGTCCGACAAGCCATCGCGAGCCTCCGTTGACGCCCAGACCTCCGATCGAAAGCTTCAAAGTCGCGGACACGTCGGTAAGCTCCTGAGCTTTCTATTCCTTCTTGATTCGAATTCTTGAATCCTTTCGATGCTTAGACTGACTGGGGTGTGAGCGAGAGTTGAGTGTGGGTAGTCGGGTACGCTCGAGACCTCTGGCGAGAGCGTTTGAGTTGGTGTGAGCGAGCGACGTCGAGCTGAGAGCGCGAGGCTAAGTCAGCGTCGAGAGTGAGCTGGGGCGAGAGCGCGAGCGGGCGAGGACTAGGATGAGCGGGTGAGCAGGAGACGCAAGCTGGGAGCGATGTCAAGCGTGGCAGGCGAGCTCGAGAGCGGGAGCACGAGACGGAGGCGACGTCGAGCAGCCATGGTCGGCGGGAAGCTTCATTTGAAGAATGAAGATGAAGCTGAAGCTGATGTGGCATACCATGTGGGGCCACCTCCTGTTTTGTTATATATAGAACCGGTTTGGGGATTATTTAGATGTGTTCGATTCGGTTCGATACGGTTCGGGTTATCCGTTTATTATCTAACTAATTAACGGTAATTAAAATATATTATAATAGTAATTGAGGATTTAAAAGATAAATTATTATATTTTGGGAGAATTATAAGAGTTGATTTATTAAATAAAAATGGTCGGGATATTAGGGGATTTGGAAATAATTTATAAAAGTGTTAAATAAATGGTATTTAAAATATCAAGCAATACTATTTGAGATTTAAAATATATTATTGGGACTTCAAGATTTATAAATAATTTAGAAAAGAAGTTCAAGGTTGGAAAGGAATCTAATAAATAAATTTAAAAAGGGGATTTGGCGAGTATTTTCAAGGGTCGGAATACTTAACTATTTAACTTGGATTTGAAACGGTTTTGAAACTAACTTGGGAATAAGACTTATTCGATGACTAACTAGCATGATAATATGATCGTTTGACTAACAGAATGATATGTATGACTAATAGCATGGCTTATGGTGAATTATTATATGAGATTAAATGTTGGATAATTATGACGATCTAGTAGGATTTTATATCACACAAATTATGTCTTATGATTTGGATGAACCGTTGAGGTATATGCGGAAATGATGTATATGAACATGCGGAATTGGTTGAATAACGATGTGGTCTTGTGGAGCGGATGATGCGATGAAATGACTTCCATAACGTGTTACTTGTTCTATTGATTGAGGTGTGCTTGAGTGCTTAATAGTTGGATGTAGACTTATGTATATTCAATCATGTACTAGGTGATTTTGACTACTGTGTGCTGGATTCTTTTGTTGCCGATCTGCTTGCCAGGTAAGTACCTCCGGGGCTTACTCAGTAACCAGTACCTCCTGCCTGAAGTGTCATATAGTATGTAGGTGTTGCATATGCATAAGAGCATGTCATGTAGTATCATGCTTAGGAATTGCATTTACGAATGAGCATCCTTACTCTGTATGCGTTTGAAAACAGAACGGCCGTTATCTGTGAGTCTTAGAGTCCTTGCTAGGGTCATAGGGCAGCCCAGCTTCATCGGGTGTTGTCCTCCTCGAGTCATTTATATATATCACGAGATACGAGATGGGCATGAGATATGATATGATATGATGATGAGATTTGATATGATTATAGCATCGAACTGGCCAGTCTCCACCTTGTCTGGAAGAGGGGTGGTGGTAGAAGAGGGATATACCACTTGGTATTCTTTGTTAAGGCCTTACTTAATATTCCACACATATGAGTTAGGAACATGATAGTGTGGTTAATATTCCAGTACTGCATGAAGGCATCTTTATTCTAGGTATAGGCGTATTATATGTCCTCAGCGCGGTCAGAGGACCCGCGGGCGGACTCTTGGCCTGACTTGGTGGTATAGTTTCAGGTACCCGATACACTGCTTGATTTTGTGCTGTTATGACGGGGTCTATTCTTATGGCGGAGAGTGAATGTTTGAAACCTGACTTCACTAGATTCATGCTTTTGGGATTTCTCCCTACTTACACTCCGTTTTGACCCGGCTCTTCCGTGGCACTGGTTGTATCATTTTCTGAACTTATGCCCTTTGCATGATAAATGATTTTCCGCGTTGTAGACTTAGGACAGGTACAGGGGTTTACCCCGGGGTCTCCAACGGACCTTCCGGATTTGGGTGCGAAATCCTACTTTAAACTACAAATCTTCGGTTTCAAACCTTCAACCTGTACTCGGGGCGCAAGATCCCAACGAGGGATTTCATCCCTCGAAACGTAACTCGGAAATCATAATCCCGGGCCGTTACAAAGGTGGTATCAGAGCTGAGGTCTTACAATCCGAGTACAATAGGTTGAAGAGGTTTCGAAAATCGCCCAATGTTTTCAAATGGTTTTGGAAAATATTTTATAAAGGGCAAAATGAATTTAATTGGACTTAAAACCTAAAATGAATAAAGGGGAAATAATCTCGTGGGTAGAGACCCAAGCGGTAGACATCCCTTATGGATGTAGAATTCGGGGAACGGTAGGCAAAATACTAACTTTTATTTACAGATGGGCCTAGAAGACTCCAAGGAACACCATAGAGGTTGGAGTGTTGAGTTAGGAGGCCGTGAGGTTTTGCCCCTCCGGTCAGCCGTCCCTCGAAGGACGACATAGATTGTCTCTATGCTTACGTTTATATATGTACATATATGCAATTGGACCCGAGGGCGATCCTCCTCGAAGAGGATTATATTAATCTTGTTGATTGCTTCCGTGATGAGTGCTCTATTGTGCTTAGGATAGCGAACTAATGAGTATGCCTTGACTTGAATCATGTGTTGAATAACTGTGCAAATGAGATAGTGGGAGAAAACTTTGTTCTTATGTAATCGGAATTCCTGTTTTTTCAAAATAGCACTTTTATAATTCAAACACCCTGATGGTTCTAACTCTGTCATCCGCCCCACCAAAACATCTAGGCATGTTATCAAGGGTCGAGAAGCATCTGCTCCCCTGTTTAGAGTCTTGTTTCGTATCCCACCATCGATACTTCTATTGAGTCTCGTACCTGTGGTTGGGGTCTTTCACGGGAAATTTGGGTTGGTCAACTAAATACCTTCGAAAATCGTGTCGGATGTGAGGGTTACTTGAGTGTGTTAGTGGGAGTGAGGATTTAAATCTTTTCGAGATAGAAGTGAGTTGTCTTATGGAGTCATCCCTTTCGATCCTCGTAATGGCCAACCATGACTTCTTGCAACAAGAGTCTAAACACGAGTTCTACCCTCACCTCTCGGTAACGGCGTGAATGTCCTTGTGTCAAGCGAATCATACTAGCGTCCCACGGGAAAACGGGGTGGTGAGTCGGTGATTGTCCTTAGAGAATTCTATCGAGCTATAATGATGGCCTCCTTGTGATTTCATGAAATTGTATATTGGTATAATTCAGCATGACTTGCCTAGTACCTTGCATGGTTGCACTTCTGAGTAGATGTATGTGTCGTATGTATTGAATCCCCATGATTACCGTCTCGCTATGAACTAGGTCCATGATAGTGTGCTCAACTCTCGTTGTATGTTAAAATGTGAATATGGATGTATGTGATGAGATAGTTGCTATACCCACTCTGCATGAATTGACTATACCCTTAGCATGATTTTTAGAGTGCATCTTAGCATGCTTGCCTCAATCTCGCAATATTATGACTTGCTTATGTGTGTATCTAAATTGAGTGATAATTCATGCATAGGATATCTTGTGACGGTTGCTAGGTCTTGCATAACTTATGACATATATATGTCCCATGTCAGTGTGTGCATACATGTTCTTAGTCTGTCAAGCATGATTGGTGAATGAAATGATAGGTTTCTAGCTTGTTCTACGCACACATAAAGATGATTATATGAACATGTTATGAATGCATAAATCGATATCCCTTGAGATAGGTGCATACTAGTGTGAAATAATGTGATGATATCTCTTGATTTTTATGTGCTTGTGTGCCACAATTATAAGGGCATCGTTGTAACTCTCGGGTTAGGATCTTCTCCTTGGTCTCGTCGTCCCTAGTTCTGGTCCATGTCTGAACTCTTAAGGAAGTTGTGTCGTCCGCCCTTGTCTCTCCCCTATCTCCGTAACTTCTAACCCTTGCAATCCTTCGATGAGCGCCGACATGTAAGAAAGGACCGACGACCAAGTGGCACCATAGCAGCACAACGGAAGTGTGATGGGTCCATGACCCATAGACCACAGGACTGACGTCGCCAAAAGTATACAAAGGACGAACACATTTGAAAGATGGTAGCCGTGTACGTGATTCTCTTAGATGACTCAAAGAAGGACGTTCTTAACTCAAATCGTGGATTCTTCTATACTAATCGGAATTGATGTTTTGTGATAGGCCTAGAACTGACATAATTGAATGTGCGATGATGGATGTGTGAATATATTGGTAGAAATGATTGCTTGACTAACTTGTTTCTATGACGATGTGCCTTGGTGCTTGGTATACTGACTTGCCAGTGAGTAGGTTATGGGTTATATGTATGTGAGTGCTTTCTTCTTGAGCTTGAGTCGTGAGATTCTTCAGTGAGATGGGTTGGAAAGTGGCAGGTGGATTAAGGTTTTCGGATTGGGTCATTGGTCGTGTGAGATGGGGTGCATGAATGATGCGTTAGCTTGAGTAGAGCCGAGTGAGTTGGTGTGTCGAAGATAGTGGTTCGTGAATATAGATGAGCTTCGAGGTAGGTCTTAGGTGGAGAGTGGGGCTAGTATGTTGAGATTTTGAGGGAGATGTCCTAGCTAGGAGTGTCGGTAAGTAGTGGGTGCGCGGTGTGAGCGGTTGAGGTCTAGACTAGTTGCATGAGAGTGACCTTACGAGCGGGTGTGAGTATAAGCAGTTGGCGTAGTTCTAGAGGTGGATGGGCGAGATAGGAGTTGATCCGGGGATTCTTGAGGGGAGGTTTTGTGAGACGGATTGGTGTACTAGGGAAGGTGTCTAGATAGTCTATGAGCGGATCGTGGGCGATGTCGAGGATGATCGATTAAGGAATGTCTGAGGAATCGTAGAATTTGGGACTAGGTGATGTGTGCTGTGAGTGGGAGAGATTTCGATAAGGGATGAGGTTGAGGAATTGCCAAGGAAGAGTAGTATGAGGTCGCTTGGGAAATTATCGATCGGGGATATTAGATTGTTCATATCAGGGTCGTTCGTGTGATGGGTATTTGAGGGTTGTACAGATAGGATTTGTAATGCTTGGGGAATTTATGAGTGAAGGATCTCTAGATGCATTGTTGGAGGATTTTAGGATAGGGAATGAATCGGGATTTATGTGTGGAGATCATTGTGGCTATTGAGGTAATTGAGGATGTGAGATGAATCTTCGAGGAAAGGCTGGTAGCTAGGCAAGGATGTAGTTGACATTCCTAGTAAGACTGTGGGCTTAAGGTTGAGATAGGGAGATTATGAGCATGGATTTGGGAACCAGGCAAAGCAGAAGGTATTGAGGACGCTAGAGGATAAGAGATTTTTGAAGGTTGGTGAAGTTACGGTGCTTAGGAAATTCGGACGAGCATGTCATACGAATTCGGTGAAAATGATGATCGGTACATTAGGGTTTAAGCGGTAGAGATTTCGAAGTTTGAGGAAGCGTGATTTGAGGCAATTTGGGGAAACATGCGGAGTTGAAGGAACTAGTCCAAGTAGAGTATGCTGGGAAGATGATCTAGAGTGGGGGTTGGCTTGAGGGTCATGGTGATTCGTGGTTGGGAGTACCACTAGTTGAGTTTTACATTGGAATTGGTCGGGAGTGTCAGGTGTGAGATGGTCAGCATGAGTTGGGTCCTTAGAGGTGGATGGTTAGTGAGAGTGGTTAGTGGCGTGGGGAGTATGATTAAGTTAGCAAGGTGATTCACGATGTCTCTTTAGGAGATGATAGTCTAGTGAAAGGTAAGACTTGAGATTGGGATGTCGAAATGGATTGGCTCTTAGATGGCTTGATGGCATAGAAGTTGGGATACCTAGTAGTTGGTTGGGGTATTCGGCCTTGATTGCAAATAGTTATGAGACTAGAATATGTGAGCAGGATACAATGGTGCCTAGGACTAGTAGTGGATTGAGTTGGTAGACCTCGGTGAAGTTGATCTTAGTGCAAGGGATGGTGAGTAGTGGTCGTGTCTCGTCATGATTGGTAGTGTAAGGCAGATTTTCCTGAGATAGTGATCTAGTGTATACTTTACTTGGGGCCGAATGTTGTGCGAATTCTATGCTATAAACGATGTTGATTCTCTGATGTGTTGTTGTTGATAATAGGGAACTGTAGTACTAACATAGTTGTCCCTGAACCCGATGGAATGCTACTGTACGGAAGCAGTTGTTGCCTCTAATGCAATGACGCTTGGTAGTTAGAATGAGTATGATGTACTTATCTGATTGATATAACGTGTGCTTATATGATTGATATGGTGTGTAACTTCCGTGAGATGATGTGATAAATTCTACCATATATGATACTATGCTAGATATGCTATGATATGTGGCTATTCTTGAGGTGATTATGTTATGCTATTAGACATGAGGTGCTATTGTTATTCGATGTATATATACATGATGCTTGATGATGGAAATGATAGGAATTGAACTGTTGAAACTTTGATTCTGACTTGGAACCTAGGAAGGGAATACGAGATTAGCCTTTAGAGGTGGATGGTAGGATGAATGGAGGGGTTAGAAATGCTTTTGACTAATGCCGAACTTGAAGTTTTGAACGGTGTTTTAAAGAGGACGTTGTGATGTTTTGAGTTATGATATGACCGAGGAGTCGGAGTAAGGATGTGGTAGGGGCCCATATTACATTCTTGCTACGGTCTATTGCGGATATTATGATCACGACAACGGTAATGTGAGGATCTCATAGGGGCACTTATGAGATGCTTACGGGATCACTGGCATGATCCTTGGACTCATCAATTTCAAACTTCATCCCCTATTTTAAAATGATTTTAGCCTCGGGGACGAGACTTGTTTTTAGAGGTGTATGATGTAAAAGCTCGGATTTTAAAATCCTAATTTTTCTGAAAAAGAGAATTAAAAATGAAATTAAATCGGTTTTAAAACTCGTTTAGTGGATTCCGACCAGAATAAAAAGATTTAACTAACAATTTCCATCATTTTACCTCGGAAATTCAAAATAATTATCGGATAGCTATATACTAGTCGATTTTAAAAATCTAATTGATCGAGAAAGAGAGAGTTGGGAAAAACTAACATTCAAAAACTAATTTAAAGATTCGAAATTCGCGTATTCAAGATTTATTTTCGAGTATTTGTTTACCCGGTTCCACACACAATGTTCACCCACTCCCATCTCACTCACCATGCTCTTTCAAGTCCACACCCCTCTCCTCGTCATTCACCATTCACCATCATCACCCATCCCTCTTCGCCTCTTCGTTCATCATTATTCACCATCTCCTGCTCTCTTTTGTCTTTCACCATTCCACGGCACCACCATCACCACCCCGCAGCACTCCTTCATCTCCGCCTTCACCATCTCCTTCTTCGTCACCGTTGTTCTTCATCGCCGCCACCGCCACCGATTCCTCTTCCTCCACATCCCTCCTCCGTCCTTGTGAAGCGCAGCAATAAAAAGATCCATCGAAGGCACCACAAGCTGCAGCCACCACGATTGGACTCCAGCAACGCCACCAACAAAGTCGCCACCCAATTCGATCGCGAACCAAATTTCGGTGAGTCGTTCTCCTTCGTTTTCGATCCAAACCACCTTCGGACTTCACAACCCTCCTCACCCATGTTCGACGTAGGTCCGACAAGCCATCGCGAGCCTCCGACGACGCCCAGACCTCCGATCGAAAGCTTTAAAGTCGCGGACACGTCGGTAAGCTCCCGAGCTTTCTATTCCTTCTTGATTCAAATTCTTGAATCCTTTCGATGCTTAGACTGACTGGGGGGTGAGCGAGAGCTGAGTGTGGGTAGTCGGGTGGGCTCGAGACCTCTAGCGAGAGCGTTTGAGTTGGTGTAAGCAAGCGACGTCGAGCCGAGAGCGCGAGGCTAAGTCAGCGTCGAGAGCGAGCTGGGGCGAGAGCGCGAGCGGGCGAGGACTAGGATGAGCGGGTGAGCAGGAGACGCGAGCTGGGAGCGATGTCAAGCGTGGCAGGCGAGCTCGAGAGCGGGAGCACGAGACGGAGGCGACGTCGAGCAGCCATGGTCGGCGGGAAGCTTCATTTGAAGAATGAAGATGAAGCTGAAGCTGATGTGGCATACCATGTGGGGCCACCTCCTGTTTTGTTATATATAGAACCGGTTTGGGGATTATTTAGATGTGTTCGATTCGGTTCGATACGGTTCGGGTTATCCGTTTATTATCTAACTAATTAACGGTAATTAAAATATATTATAATAGTAATTGAGGATTTAAAAGATAAATTATTATATTTTGGGAGAATTATAAGAGTTGATTTATTAAATAAAAATGGTCGGGATATTAGGGGATTTGGAAATAATTTATAAAAGTGTTAAATAAATGGTATTGAAAATATCATGCAATACTATTTGAGATTTAAAATATATTATTGGGACTTCAAGATTTATAAAGAATTTAGAAAAGAAGTTCAAGGTTGGAAAGTAATCTAATAAATAAATTTAAAAAGGGGATTTGGCGAGTATTTTCAAGGGTCGGAATACTTAACTATTTAACTTGGATTTGAAACGGTTTTGAAACTAACTTGGGAATAAGACTTATTCGATGACTAACTAGCATGATAATATGATCGTTTCACTAACAGAATGATATGTATGACTAATAGCATGGCTTGTGGTGAATTATTATATGAGATTAAATGTTGGATAATTATGACGATCTAGTAGGATTTTATATCACACAAATTATGTCTTATGATTTGGATGAACCGTTGAGGTATATGCGGAAATGATGTATATGAACATGCGGAATTGGTTGAATAACGATGTGGTCTTGTGGAGCGGATGATGCGATGAAATGACTTCCATAACGTGTTACTTGTTCTATTGATTGAGGTGTGCTTGAGTGCTTAATAGTTGGATGTAGACTTATGTATATTCAATCATGTACTAGGTGATACTAGGTGATTTTGACTAATGTGTGCTGGATTCTTTTGTTGCCGATCTGCTAGCCAGGTAAGTACCTACGGGGCTTACTCAGTAACCAGTACCTCCTGCCTGATGTGTCATGTAGTATGTAGGTGTTGCATATGCATAAGAGCATGTCATGTAGTATCATGCTTATGAATTGCATTTACGAATGAGCATCCTTACTCTGTATGCGTTTGAATACAGAACGACCGTTATCTGTGAGTCTTGGAGTCCTTGCTAGGGTCATAGGGCAGCCCAGCTTCATCGGGTGTTGTCCTCCTCGAGTCATTTATATATATCACGAGATACGAGATGGGCATGAGATATGATATGATGATGAGATATGATATGATGATGAGATTTGATATGATTATAGCATCGAACTGGCCAGTCTCCACCTTGTCTGGAAGAGGGGTGGTGGTAGAAGAGGGATATACCACTTGGTATTCTTTGTTAAGGCCTTACTTAATATTCCACACATATGAGTTAGGAACATGATAGTGTAGTTAATATTCCAGTACTGCATGAAGGCATCTTTATTCTAGGTATAGGCGTATTATATGTCATCAGCGCGGTCAGAGGACCCGCGGGCGGACTCTTGGCCTGACTTGGTGGTATAGTTTCAAGTACCCGATACACTGCTTGATTTTGTGCTGTTATGACGGGGTCTATTCTTATGGCGGAGAGTGAGTGTTTGAAACCTGACTTCACCAGATTCATGCTTTTGGGATTTCTCCCTACTTACACTCCGTTTTGACACGGCTCTGCCGTGGCACTAGTTGTATCATTTTCTGAACTTATGCCCTTTACATGATAAATGATTTTCCGCATTGTAGACTTAGGATAGGTACAAGGGTTTACCCTGGGGTCTCCAACGGACCTTCCGGATTTGGGTGCGAAATCTTACTTTAAACTACAAATCTTCGGTTTCAAACCTTCAACCTGTACTCGGGGCGCAAGATCCCAACGAGGGGTTTCATCCCTCGAAACGTAACTCGGGAATCATAATCCCGGGCCGTTACACAAACCTCACTCTCAATTTTCAAATATACATTCTCAATGTCAAATTGTCGATCTTGATCTTAATCTTGATTTCAAATCTCAATTACAAATCTCAAAACTTTGTTGATCAAATTAAACTTCCTCGATCAATCAAAATACTCTCTTTATAAATCAAGAAAACATATTTAACGAACTTTGCATTTACTTTAAATATATGAAAAAAATATTTGATCAAAACCTAAACCCTAAACCCTAAACCCCAAACCCCAAACCCTAAACCCCAAATCCCCAATCCTAAACACCAAACCCTAAACCCTAAACCCTAAACCCCAAACCTTAAACCCCAAACCCCAAACCCTTAACCCTACACTCAAGGGCTAGGCTCCCCTATATAATTCTTTTTTTCTTTTCTGCTAAGACCTAAGTTATAATTCAACTTTATTTTGTTTATAATTCTTTAAATTTTAACTTAGTGTATAAAATTGAACATAATTTATAATTCACGTTTTTTTATAATTTTGTTTATTTCACTTATATTATAAAAGTCGGTCATATATATATTCACGTTTTTTTAACACATGCAGTAAAGTGGAATTTTTATTTTTCCAATTTACATAATTTATCATTCCATTTCTTTGCTAATATCTATCATTTATTGGAAATAAGTACCACATAAAAACATTTCAATTTACAAAATCTTGTCGAGAAATTAGTTTACATTTTAAAAAGTATGACAAACAATAATTTCTTATTTTATATGACTACATAATATTCATATTTATGTTAAATATGTAGACTGTGATCTATAAAAAAATAATTATGTTATTTTATATGACTTATTTATAAAATAGTCAAATTTATGTTAAATTTCTTATTTTATAAAATAGTCAAATTTATGTTACACTTGACTATAAAATAGTCAAATTAATGTTAAATTTCCGATTATTCACATTCTTAAAGCTTCACATCTTCACCGTCCGTTTACATCAATAATCTAACGGCCCACAATCCTGATCCATGAGAAGTATTTGCCACCAATACTATAAACTGTTTTATTTTTTAATTTTTTCGAAGGACCCCTCTTGGGGAAAAAGCCTATGTCGCTGTCTGCGTGTAGGCCTGCTACTCTCTTTTCCGGCCAACTTCCAATAACTTGACATGACGACCTTTTTTTTTTTTGGTCTATACACCTTAACTATGCAATTCAATATATAATTATAATTACACTCCAATAATCGGAAATGGGTATATACCATTGAATCTTAATTAATTGGGTATATACCAACTAAAACATCAATATTAGTTATTTTAATTTCCACATTTAGTATGGGTTATGGTGATTATTTGAATATTAAATTAATAATTTTTTGTCATTATAAGTTAATAATTTTTGTAAGTATTTCAAAATCAAATAAGTGTGTTATATAATCCAAATATCAATGTATTTTTTCATGATTTGATTGGGTATAATTACAACATAAAAAAAGTTAATAATTAGATCAAATCAAATGATTTAAGTGGCCAGTTTTGTTGGCCCAATGGATGTTGGTAATTTTCAGTCAATTCTTTTCCATAGGTAGAGTATTATGTCATTTTTCCATATTGTGTGTACATATATATCAACACATACCAAGATCTTTTACCCCGTATTTACGTTTTGCTATATATTTACTTTAATTTATACTTTAATGTTGACATAATTTGAAATTTAACTAATTACTGAAATTTTATTTTCAACCTTAGGTAACTTTTAAATAATTTTAAAAACCATTTGAATTTTAAATATCAAGGTAAGTTGAATATATAGAGTTATAAATATGATGAGATTTTACACTACGAAATCATATTTTATAAAAATCGTATGTTACAAATATATATAACAAATGAATATTATAAATTATTATTATAATTTCGGATACAAATCACAAAAACTGTATCTTAATTATAAGTATATACGTTGGGCTTAATTTTATACGACATAACTTTATTATTTTCAGGTTTTATACCTTTATATATGTTAATTGAGGTGATTATAAAGATATATCTTCAACAATCACCTTTTAGACGGACTTAATTATTCACATTCTGCAAAATCAAACTTATGAACTTATAAGTCTTGTTCTCAATCTCACGTCTCAATTTTCAATCTCGGTCTCAATCTCAAATCTCAATCTCTACCATTAAGTCGGTCTTAAATATCAAATCTTACTCTCATTTTTAAAATATAAAATCTCAATGTCAAAAGTCGATCTCAATCTCAATGACAAATCGCAATATCATTCTCAAGTCTCGATCTAAAACTTTATCTCAATCTCAAATATCAACTTTCACCCGGCCCTCAATACATAAATATAAAATCTCAATATCAAAAGTCGATCTTGATCTTAATCTTGATTTCAAATCTTGATGAAAAATCTCAAATCGGGATCTCAATACCAAAAGTCGATATTGATCTTAATCTCGATTTCAAACACAATCTCAATCTCAAATTTCAAACCTCACTCTCAATTTTCAAATATACATTCTCAATGTCAAATTTCCGATCTTGATCTTAATCTTGATTTAAAATCTCAATTACAAATCTCAAAACTTTGTTGATCAAATTAAACTTCCTCGATCAATCAAAATACTCTCTTTATAAATCAAGAAAACATATTTAACGAACTTTGCATTTACTTTAAATATATGAAAAAAATATTTGATCAAAACCTACACCCTAAACCCTAAACCCTAAACCCCAAACCCCAAACCCCAAACCCTAAACCCCAAATCCCCAATCCTACACACCAAACCCTAAACCCTAAACCCCAAACCCCAAACCCTTAACCCTGCACTCAAGGGCTAGGCTCCCCTATATAATTCTTTTTTTCTTTTCTGCTAAGACCTAAGTTATAATTCAACTTTATTTTGTTTATAATTCTTTAAATTTTAACTTAGTGTATAAAAATGAACATAATTTACAATTCACGTTTTTTTTATAATTTTGTTTATTTCACTTATATTATAAAAGTCGGTCATATATATATTCACGTTTTTTTAACACATGCAGTAAAGTGGAATTTTTATTTTTCCAATTTACATAATTTATCATTCCATTTCTTTGCTAATATCTATCATTTATTGGAAATAAGTACCACATAAAAACTTTTCAATTTACAAAATCTTGTCGAGAAATTAGTTTACATTTTACAAAGTATGACAAACAATAATTTCTTATTTTATATGACTATATAATATTCATATTTATGTTAAATATGTAGACTGTGATCTACAAAAAAATAATTATGTTATTTTATATGACTTATTTATAAAATAGTCCAATTAATGTTAAATTTCCGATTATTCACATTCTTAAAGCTTCACATCTTCACCGTCCGTTTACATCAATAATCTAACGACCCACAATCCTGATCCATGTGAAGTATTTTCCACCAATACTATAAATTGTTTTATTTTTTAATTTTTTTGAAGGACCCCTCTTGGGGAAAAAGCCTATGTCGCTGTCTGCGTGTAGGCCTGCTACTCTCTTTTCCGGCCAACTTCCAATAACTTGACATGACGACCTTTTTTTTTTTTGGTCTATACACTTTAACTATGCAATTCAATATATAATTATAATTACACTCCAATAATCGAAAATGGGTATATACCATTGAATCTTAATTAATTGGGTATATACCAACTAAAACATCAATATTAGTTATTTTAATTTCCAAATTTAGTATGGGTTATGGTGATTATTTGAATATTAAATTAATAATATTTTGTCATTATAAGTTAATAATTTTTGTAAGTATTTCAAAATCAAATAAGTGTGTTATATAATCCAAATATCAATGTATTTTTTCATGATTTGATTGGGTATAATTACAACATAAAAAAAAGTTAATAATTAGATCAAATCAAATGATTTAAGTGGCCAGTTTTGTTGGCCCAATGGGTGTTGGTAATTTTCAATCAATTCTTTTCCATAGGTAGAGTATTATGTCATTTTTCCATATTGTGTGTACATATATATATATATATATATATATATATATATATATATATATATATATATATATATATATATATATATATATATATCCATTTACGTTATTAGGATGAAATAGTGAGTATAAAAAAATACATTACAAATTCACATACAACATTAGAGGATTATATGTATGTTATAGAGTAATTACGTTATTGTAATTCGTCAAAATATAACTATACGTATCATATTTACCTGGGCGATTACAATATTCGTGAATTATATTACTAAAAAAAATATATTTCCATATTATTTGTTTTTAAAATTTTATTTAAATGTTTTATACATAATTTAATTGAAATAAAATTAAAATATAATAAATGCATCTATACATTAGAAACCCATACTCAATATATAACATTAGAGGATTATATGTAGTAATGTTATAGAGTATTTACGTTATTGTATACTAAGGCCACAAAATAAACTAGGTAAAAAAATGAAAATCTCACTCTCAACTCTCAATTTTATTTAATATATGCAAACATAAAATTTTATTTATTTATACATTTATTTGTATGATCTTTATTTTTTATTTATATACCACTTATATATTTAACTACATGTTTTATATTTTCCAAATCGATGACATATAAAATTAGAACAATATATCTTGTTCTCTATCTCAAATCTCGATTTTCGATCTCAATCTCAGTATCAAATCTCGATCTCAAGCATTAACTCCTCAAATATCAAATCTTACTTTCAATTCTAAAATATAAAATATTAATATCAAAAGTCGATCTTGATCTGAAACTTTATTTCAAATCTTAATGACAAATCTCAAATCTCAAATCGTGATCTCAATCTCAAACTTAATCTCAATCTCAAATAGCAACTCCCACTCTCAATTCTCAAAAATAAAATCTTTCTATATGGAAACTCCCACTCACAATTCTCAAAAATAAAATCTCCCTATATGGAAAGTCGATTCATCGATCTTAATCATAATATCAAATCTCAAAGAAAAATCTCAAACCAACAATCGACATTAATCTTGATTTCAAATATCAATGACAAATCTCAAAACTATTTCGCAATCTCTATTTCAAATCTTAATGTCAAATCTCAAAACTATGTTGATCAAATTAAACTACCTCGATCAATCAAAGTACTCTATTGATGAATCGAGAAAAAATATTTGATCAAATTAAACTACCTTGATCAATCAAAATACCCAAAACCATAAACCCCTTATGTAATAAACCTCGCTTCTTAGTTTAAATATTTGATCAAATTAAACTACCTTGATCGATCAAAATACCCCAAACCCCAAACCCTAAACCCTAAACCCTAAACAACAAGTTGTCTACCTAATGAAGATATAAGGTTGGATGTAAATAAGTATTAAATGATTATTATAATGGTTTAGGGTGCCGATATGGAAAAAATCAAAAACTTGGTTCAACTTTAGTAATCTAGGGTGGTCATTTGGTAAGAAAAAAAAATGTATATTCACATTCTAGAAAACCCCCAAATTTCAATACTATATTCACATCCTGATCGTCCGTTCGCAATGATCTAACGGACTTCCTTTCTTATAATCCGGGATTAAAATTTGTGGGATATCCGACTTCCTTTCTTATAATCCGGGATTAAAATTTGAACGAAACCGAGTATTGAAGGGGTCATTGAATTGCCATTGACGAGAGGATTGAATGTCCTTAATCTATTTGGGGGAAAGGCCTTATCCTCCATGCCAATTTGACGAATTTCAAATCCAAGTTTTTTTTAATTTAGACGGAATAAGGGCTCTATTCCTCCTTTAAAACACCAATTGATTGTATATTAATGAATAACATTAAATTTAGGACAGAATTGGTGTTTAAAACGTGTTGAATTAAAGCCGAAAATATAAACGCCTCCATGGGAGGGTTGTAGTTCAAGTTGTACGCAGAAGAGAATAGGGACGAGGAAGAAGGGTTAGCTCGATCCGGTTTTCTATTTTATTTTGGGTTGGTTTGGTTTAGCCGGTTCAGCACAATTAAAATTTTGGGGAAATCATATGTAGCAATCCGCGGGTAGATCCGCGGACTGCTTCTCCAACCTCCATTTACGTAGAGAATCTCAATATAAAAGATTTGTGATTAAATTACGCAACATGAGTAGATGGCGTAGCGGTATAATGTTTACTACACCTCCTCTTTGTTCTACGGTTCGATTCTCGGTAGAGGCTTATTTTTAATTGCCAATGTTTTTGACATTATTTTGTATAAAAATAGACCTCCTTCTTAGATAGCCCGCGGGTAGGTCCGCGGTCTGCTTGCAGTTGCTCTACCATTCGATTCCGGGTATAGGCATTTTTTTTGTACAATGGATATAACAGAGTGTTTTCCAAACTGTCCAACTTATAACAAGGATAAATTTCAACAGCATAAACCAACAGCAAACCCAAACAATACAACTAGGCTAATTTCAGAAGACATAACTCGAGTCTTGACGCATAAACCAAAAGCAGACAAACAATACATCTAGTCAAATTTCATCAGTTTAAAAACAACTACAAACATAAACAAACTTCATATAGAAACACTAGGGCCGACCTCCATCACGATCTCCCCCGCTTGGTCCATGGCGACGAGGAGTCCTACGAAGCGGTGGGGGTTTCTTGAAACAACTTTTTCTCGTTTCGCCTCGTGTGGTGATCCGTGTGAGCATATGTTCAGATGGTGAATATGAGTAAAAACTGGGCCAATTGGATCTTGAGTAATCGTCGAATCTTTCAATACGTAAAGTATCCACAACTTTAATGTCCCGACATGTATCGACCTCAGCAGCAAGTCCGTCTAACCTGTTGTTGATTGAGGCCATAGATTCCTGAAAATCAATGGCCATAGAATCCTGTCTGTGTTCGATACGAGCGGCCATATCGAAAACTGTCTGTTGGTTGGCTAATACCTCCCGAAGTGTTATCTCAATATCAGTCTGTCGGGTGATAATTCCTTGTAACCCTTCCAACACTTGCTGCCATGAACCAGAGGAACTTGAACTACCAGGCTCAGTGTGTCGGGAGATAAGACGCGATGAGGGAGCATACGAAAGTCGCTTGGGCTTGGGCCACAGGGGAGTTTACATGGTAAATAGAGGGTTTGAGGAAAGTACGAGGGTATTATCCAATGCACAGGCCCGACATTTGGATGACTCAGTGCCTTGGCTGTGATGAGACTCTTATCATCGAACAAATGCGAACCATTGTGGGGAGAAAACCAGTCAGGCGGTTCTTGTTCGAAAGGCCTGGCGATGAGTGTGATCAAACCTCCAATAGCTAACTTTCCCTTAGTGGCCGGCTTCCCTTGTTCTCAAACACAACTTGTAATAAATAATGAAGCCCAGTCAGTCACGGCATTACTACTTTCGAACAAGGTCCAGAACCATGCCAAATCTGCGACAGTGAACTTGTTTATCTCACTTTGACCCAAGAAAGCCATCTTAATCACTTTGTGCACCAAAATCAAGCATGGATGAATCAACGTGCTGTTCGTTTCCCCCTTCCGGCTGTCGAAATCAGAACCTGTGACCGCAGCCCAAGCTTTAAGCTATTTATCTAAATGGTGATTTAAGGTTTATTTTAGGGTTTTTATGCTAATTTAAATTAGTTTTTTCATTCATCATCTAAAAAAATAGCATAAAAAATAATTTTTTAAAAAAAACATTGATATATTTATCATTAGATATGTCCCCTATATCCATATAAAAAAAATTATTTTAATCTAAAGGGTATAAGGCTTACTTCTCATCTTCTCACCCAAATGTCACTTCTCATTAGATATCTCCCATATATATATATATAAACAATAAGTATATATAGCTACATATATATGGTAACGGCCCGGGATTATGATTCCCGAGTTATGTTTCGAGGGATGAAACCCCTCGTTAGGACCTTGCGCCCCGAGTACAGGCTGAAGGTTTCAAAACTTACTTTAATGTTTTCAAAGGGGGATTTCATACCCAAAATCGAAGGGATCGTTGGAATCCCCGGGGAAGTCCCCTGTACCTGTCGTAAGTCTAAGCGTAGAAATCAGAAATCATGCGACTAACGAAAACGAGTGTAATACAAAAGTGTGCCACGGCGCCCTGCAGCTGATCCATCAGATCGTCAATCCGGGGAAGAGGATAACAGTTCTTCACTGTCGCTCGGTTCAGCTCCCGATAATCGATGCACAGTCTCAACGACCCATCCTTCTTCTTGACGAATAGCACTGGCGCTCCCCAAGGCGATGCACTAGGCCGAATGTAGCCCTTCTCAGCTAGCTCCTCTAGCTGAGCCTTCAGCTCGGCCATCTCCGTCGGTGCCATGCGATAAGGAACTCGCGAGATAGGCCTGGTGCCTGGCTCTAACTCAATCGCGAAGTCGACCTCTCTCGGCGGGGGAAGTCCTGGCAGCTCCTCCGGAAACACATCTGCGAAGTCTTTGACAACGGGAACATCTGATATACTGGGGTGCGTGCGATCCACCTCTAAAGCATAACACCAATACCCGACGCAACCCTGGTCTAAAAGTCTGGCGGCTCTGACTACGCTGATGAGTGATCCATTCCTCTTGGGGTCGCTCTCCCAAACCTGGTGCTCGGTCCCGTCGGATGCCAAAATCGACACTATCCTCGTCCGCAAGTTGATGATAGCCCCGTATTAGTCCATGAAGTCCATACCCAAGATGAGATCGTCCATCCTCAATGGCATAACTATAAGGTCGGTAGGCCACTCTCGCTCACCTATCCGAATGGGGCACCCTAAAATCTCACGACTCGTCCTAACCTTGGCCCCATCCGCCAGACCAATAGTAAGGGGTGAACCACTCGTGCAGCTCAGGCTCAGCCTGGCTACGCACGCCTCTGCTATGAAGCAGTGAGTCGCACCAGTGTCAAACAAGATAGATAGGCACTCATCATGGAAGAATATCGTACCTGCGGAAGTCGGGGCTGAGTGGTCATCAGCATGCATCTGAAATACACGGGGCGGTGGGGGTAATCCTGCTCCTCGACCTCCCGAACTCTGGCCACGATCATACCCTGACCCTGACGGTCCTACAGAAGATGATCCACGACCGTGACCTGACCCAGATGGTCCTCTACCCCCATGTCCAGAACCTCTACCTCCTCTACCCCCGCCTCGGCCTCTGCCGGAAGGGTCACCTTGTCGCTGGCCCTGACCCTGGCCCTGGGGATATGTCAGCAGTGGTGGCTGAGGAGCCGCAGGAAGTCTCGGTGGCTGTGCAGTAGCTGGAGCTCCACGACTCTGAGGGCATGTGGCAGCTCGGTGCCCCATAGTACCACAGGTGTAGCACACAGTCGAGCGGTCTGGGCAAGAAGCAATGAAGTGGCCCCTCCCGAAACACCCATGGCAAGTCCTCACTCTGGCATCTCCTCCATAAGAAGTCTGAACTGGGGGTGCTCTCTGTGCAGCTCCGTGATACCCTCCTCTAAACGCTCCTCTCCTAGATCTGTCATCTCCACGGGGGTCAGCTGGACGCGCCCTCTTCGCTTCAGGGCGAACAGAATCCTCTGCTGATCATACATAAGGATGACCTCCAGAAATCGGTCAAAGTTGACAGCTCCCAAGCTGGACGCATGTAGAAGTACAGGAGGCGGCAATATCATAGACAGCAAACGGATCCGACTCTCATCTGATGGACATAGGTGATCGCAGTATATCAGCTCGCTCTTGAACTGGCGAACGATAGCAGCTACAGAAGCCGACCGGTCATAGGTGCCGCGCATAAAAGATACCTCCCTAGCCATCTGTATCCCTGGTGGATAGTACTCTCTCATCATCAGGGATCGGAACTCGTCATAGGTCCACTCACTCCGCTCCTTCTTGCAGACAAACCACCTAGCATTCGCGTCCTCCCGTAGAAGTCCGGCTGCAAGTCTCTGTCTCTCGGAGATAGGTACATCCACATGGTCAAATAATTAGGAGATGTATATCCTACATGATACTACCAACACTCATTAAGAAAATACATAGTCAATGAGGTTCAATTTGATTAACTTAACATGCTTAAAAATTCATTTCTCATGGCACTCATACAAGGAGGGTTGACCACACTATCATGGACCAAATTCAAAGGAGAGTAACAATGATGGTAATTCATAGATTCGATATATATATTCGTTCATAAGTGCGATCATGCAAGTTATCAGACAAGTCATGCTGAAATATACCAACACACCATATCATACAATCACCGACTCATCACCCTGTTTCCCCGTGGGACGCTAATATGACTCGCTCGGTATGACACAAGGACATTCACACTGTTTTCGAGATGAGAGGGTATAATTTGTGTTTAGACTCTCGTGGTAAGAAGACACAGTTGATCAGTATAAGAATCGAGAAGGGTAACTCCATAAGACAAATCACTTCTAACTCGAAGTTGTTTCATTGATCACCCCCCCCTAAAACACTCATGAATTTCCCATATCCGACACACCCCCGGAAGTAGCTAGTTGACCGACCCAAATTTTCCCGTGGAAGACACCAACCTAAGGTACGTGACTCGATAGAAGCATTGGTGGTGGGATACAAAACAGGACTCGAAACGGGGAGAGCGGATGCTCTTCGACCCTTGCTAACATGCCTAAATGTGTTGGTGGGACGGTTGACGGAGTCAGAATCATCAGGGGTTTGAATTATGGAAGAGATATTCCGATAAGACAAGAGTTCCAATGACATAAGAACAAGGTATTCTCCCGCTATCTCGTTTGTGCAGTTATTCAATACATGATTCAAGTCAAGGTATACTGATTAGTTCTCTACCCTAAGCACAATAGCACTCAGCATGGAAGCAATCAACGATCAAGCTATCCTATGGGCCGCCCTTCGAGGGGCAACTAACTTGAGGGGCAAAACCTCATGGTCTCTACCTAACTCGCCACTCCAGCCACTACGACGCAAGGCCTTGGAGTCTTGTAGGCCCATCTGTAAATAAAAAGCTATATTTTTGCCTACCTTCCCCAACTACATCCAATAGGGATGGTCTAACGCCTTTACTACCCCTTCGTTTCCCTTTGTTTGATTACCGGATTTATAGAGTCAAGTTCGTATTTAGTCCATTTGAGTTAGCCATATTAAATTCATTTTGCCCCTTCTAAAACATTTTGGAAAACCATTTGAAAACCTTGGGCCATTTTCAAAACCACTTCAACCTATCATACTCGGTTTGCACAACCTCAGCTCTGATACCATCTTTGTAACGGCCCGGGATTATGATTCCCGAGTAACGTTTCGAGGGATAAAACCCCTCGTTAGGATCTTGCGCCCCAAGTACAGGTTGAAGGTTTGAAATTCTATCCTAACATTTTAAAATCTTACTTAGCATATAATTGCACATCTTCAACATAATCATATAACATTTAACCACAATAATAAATCACCACAATATCATATATTAAATCTCAAAACAACATTTTATATTTTAATCCCAATAATTTACATACTACTTCTAACATCACTTTATTTTAACATCTTTATAAAATATTTATAAAATCCCAACAATATTTATTTAATCAAAACATCCCTTTTTAATTTACCAAGCCAAACCCTTATTTTATAAAAATCACCAAAACCGGCCCACTTGTTTAATAGGCCAAACCGGCCCTTATCTTTTTATTTAAACCCAACCCAAAACCGAACCCTATTCTTCTAAATGAACCCAGCCCAAACCGAGCCCCTAGTAAAGAAAAGGCCCAACCTTGTTTTGTTTTAAAGCCCAAAAATAAAACAGGCCCACAAGCCTCTACATTCAAAACCGGTTTAGGGGAAATTAGGCCCAACTCTTTTCTTAAAAGAAAAGGCCGGGTTTAGTAGAATAGGAAGGGGAGGGGGGACCCGGGTGATGTGTCAAAAAAAAAGAGGTGGGGTCCAGGTGAGGTGGGGTGTGATGTGGCGAGGGAAGGCCCCCACACCTCTTCTTTCTTCATCCTCCCTCCGCCGTCCTGGGCAAAGGCCATGTTCTTCTCTGTTTCTTTCGGCGTTGGAGGATGAAGAAAGAAGAGGTGTGGGGCCCTTCCCTCGCCACATCACACGCCACCTCACCTGGACCCCACCTCTTTTTTTTTGACACATCACCCGGGTCCCCCCTCCCCTTCCTATTCTACTAAACCCGGCCTTTTCTTTTAAGAAAAGAGTTGGGCCTAATTTCCCCTAAACCGGTTTTGAATGTAGAGGCTTGTGGGCCTGTTTTATTTTTGGGCTTTAAAACAAAACAAGGTTGGGCCTTTTCTTTACTAAGGGCTCGGTTTGGGTTGGGTTCATTTAGAAGAATAGGGTTCGGTTTTGGGTTGGGTTTAAATAAAAACATAAGGGCCGGTTTGGCCTATTAAACAAGTGGGCCGGTTTTGGTGATTTTTATAAAATAAGGGTTTGGCTTGGTAAATTAAAAAGGGATGTTTTGATTAAATAAATATTGTTGGGATTTTATAAATATTTTATAAAGATGTTAAAATAAAGTGATGTTAGAAGTAGTATGTAAATTATTGGGATTAAAATATAAAATGTTGTTTTGAGATTTAATATATGATATTGTGGTGATTTATTATTGTGGTTAAATGTTATATGATTATGTTGAAGATGTGCAATTATATGCTAAGTAAGATTTTAAAATGTTAGGATAGAATTTCAAACCTTGAACCTGTACTTGGGGCGCAAGATCCTAACGAGGGGTTTTATCCCTCGAAACGTAACTCGGGAATCATAATCCCGGGCCGTTACATATATATAGCTTACCTGTACAGTAAATAATACGTAGTAGCTAATTACTTATATAACCTAATTACATTTATAAAAACAGTAACTATATAATTAATTACAAATGTGTGATTAAATATATAAAAATAGCTAATTACCTATATATTACATATATATGTAATAAAAACCTAATTAGTGTAACATTGATAAGAAAAATTGAATAGGTTTGCGGGTACCCGCGGGCTACCCGCACCCGCATTCGCGGACGGGCTTGGACACGATTTCCAACCCGTTAAGCGGGCTTAGCCCGGCCCGTGCCCGTAACAACGGAACAAAATCTCGGGTAAAGCCTGTCCCAAGCCCGGCCCGCGCCCGCGTTTGCCTGGGTCTAGTCTTAGTCAACGTCGACTAGGTTTTACTCGACATAGCTTGTTTTTGTTTTGTTTTGCGTTTCTGTTGCTACTGTTTACAGTATTACTCGACTGAGTGGTCGACGTTGAGGACACTAGTCAAAGTCGAGTACTCCCTGATAACCAACACTTTTCGCGCCGCGAAAATTGTTGTTGCAGGAGGATGGTCAAGTATGAAAATAAATGTAAATATAAAATCAAATCGACTCCCTGTCTCAGAAAATAAATACAAGACTTCCTCCCGTTGTAGTAGAAGGCAGTCAGGATCGATCCACGAGGAAGCGTGTTAGTGCTCCCCTTTTCAAGTTCCAAATTGCTCTCGAAACCGACTCAGGAAGTACTCGACTTCGACGAGTGTCCTCGACGTCGACCACTCAGTCGAGTAAAACTGTAAATAGAAGCAATAGAAATGCAAAACAAAACAAAAACAAGCTATGTCGAGTAAAACCTACTCGACGTTGACTAAGACCTACTCGGCGTCGACTAGATCTGGTCGATTTTGAGTTAAAAAACATAATCAAACACGCGACTTTAAATTGCAATAAAACGAAAGTAAACACGAAATTAGGAATAAAAATCAATAAACTAAAAGACTTCCAAGATCGGGGTTTCAACACCCCAACGATAACAATATAAAATAATGCATAAGGTATAAAAGATCATGCATTTTCATCAAATAAATGTCGTTATTAACAAATAGGAATATAGAGGCTCTCGCATAAACCCTAATTGTTACTAACCTTTTTCCACATAATTAATCCAATTGTATTAAGATGATTTTCGCTTCAATAACACAAATAAGGATCACCTTCAGCTTTCGCAAAAGAATCATGCTCATAGGGATAGAAGACGAAATCGCATCAAAAGAATGTACCTTTAGCGCATTACCTTACATGGCTACCGTCGGGCTCACCCCGACCCTAGAAGTTGGGTGACTACTCGCTTCTCACCATGAATAAACACATCAATAATTTCATAAAACTAAATTGCATTAAATAAACTAAAAAACTTACAACCGATCGAAGCCAAAACGTCTCTCAACACTCCAAACTCCTCTCGGCCGCAAGCTCTCTCTCCTACCTCTATGTAACTAATTGTGTGTAAAATTGAATGAATAAAACTCAGCCCCTAGGACCTTATTGATAGTGTTCCATCTAGCTAATCTTGGAAGGAACAACTATATCTTTATCTAAAACTTTCTATCTAAAAACATAAGATAAAACACTATTGATAAAGGAAATTAATCTATAAAGAAATCATGATTAATGTGAATAAATCCCTCTTGGACTTGATAGATCTTCATGTGGATGGATAGAATTCCACAAATTTTCTCTGGCAAGCAATTCTATCTTCTCTGCACAACTCGATCTCGGACTCGGATTCGGACTGGAACGTACTCGACTTTGACTAGAGTTTGTCGGTGTCGAGTGGAACTTTTCCTCCTGGGTTGCACTCGAGCTCGGGCATCATCTGGACTCGACGTGTGTACTCTACTTCGAGTAGGTTTACTCGACGCCGAGTAGCTCTAGGCTCCTCGATTGGTCTGCTCGACTCCATGTAAATTTTTGGCTTCGGAAGTACTCGACTTCGACTAGATGTAGTCGACGTCGAGTAGAACTGTGATCTTTCAGCATTCTGCTCCGTTCTTGAAACGCACTTTCCCGAGTCCTCGTTTGTTGGATTGACACATATGAGTATGCGTTGGAAAGCTATTTTCGAGGGCTACAACTCTTATGAATACATCAGTACTGTATTCAGAATGATGAATGGTAAAAATCGGCGGTTTCTCCAGCTGCACCATCCTTAACTTCTTCATGACTTTCCTTTAAGCTCCAAAGTGCGTCCGATTTCCGCGAAATTAAACAGAAACTAGAGTAGACTCCGTAATTTGGCAAATAAGCACAAAATACACAAATTCTTTATAAATCAAACCTAAAAATATGAAATGCGGACAGAAATCGACATAAATGTTAATGCAAAACATGGCAAATTGAGCGCACATCACCTATTCTCAAGTGGTCAAACACACAAGCGTTACCCAAGCAACTCATTAGAATATCTCTAAACTGAATCGCATTCCTCAATTCCCAAATATCATAACCTCTCCAGTCATTCCCAACGCCAATCCACCGTTTAATTTTCCTAAATTTCCCAATCGATCAGACCTACGGCCAACCCTAACGATATCCTTTACTTTACTTTAGCCCTTCCCTCGAAAACTCACATGTACTTTCCTAATACCTCAGCATTCAAACCACTTCCATTCATACCATTTACAATCGCTTCCCTATTCTAGAATTCTCTAATCACAACTCTAATAATTCTCCAATTGCGCCGGCATCAAGTATCCTTAAAAGCACACGAGCATTTCTCGAGTACAGATTTTCACATTCTGCCACCTATCATTAGAACAACCTAATTCCCAAGATCTACTAATCTTCGACCGCCCTAGCCACTCAAAACTCAATGATATCCATAATTCATTCCTTGACCAACATGCCTAGTCTACTCACATCTTTCCCTAAGGACACCTAGCGGATTTACCCTACCCCTCATCTAAAATACTTGACTATGCTACAACCTTATTACTGTAATCTTGTAATTCTCATCATATGTCCCACCTAAGGTCTACCTAGAAGGCTCATCTGAAAATTCCTAACCACCGCCTCCTATTTGTTCTAGAACTTACCCATTTCTATCTAAGCCAAATCTCCCTCCTATAACTATATCTGACACCATCACCGATCAGAACCCAAGACTCGAATTCCTCCTATCACTCCCCGGTTGTTCTGCAAAAGCCACAACCCTCATGAATAAGCAGAGAATAATAAAAAATGTGTCCTATGTCATACCCGCTAGCACATCAAAATCATCAAATTATTAATATCAATCATCCACAAAATCATTATTTTCACCAACCATCAATCACGAATCTAACATATATAATTCATATCTCATAGGCAATAGCATTCAAGCAATATTCATTAACTTAACCTACCAATCATATAAAAATAGCAATGTATCGAAGCTCATCATATCAACATATCAAATTTCAACATTATGTATGACGATGCCATGGAAAATGGGCCTACTAATTAATAAGAATATGACATCATAAGTGGACCACCCAACGCAAACTAGACATCCTACTCTATACGATACGCATCACGAGCAAGACACTTCATGAAACCTCGGTAAAACTCAATACTCTAAGTATCGTCAATATAGGGTACATCGCGCTCAGAATATTAACAAAGGCAAGCGCACATCTCATAATTAGGACCCACCGGAACTTCGCGGCCCTTTAGGGCAAAGACGAGCAGCTCGCTGGTCAAACACCTCTCCTTTAACAGTGCCACGTGTAATACCTAGTTCCCTAGCATGAGGGCATGCGTTACACGTGTCCCTTGTTAAACCACGAGGTCTACATCAAGCTGCTCGCTTGGCCTCACTATAAATGCCCCCATCCGACCTCCAAGAAATGGATTCGATTCAAGAGAGAGGAAGAAGAGCTCTGCATTTCTCCTTTACCTAAAACCCCTGGAGTTGAGTTCTTTAGGTCTTTGGTCAGATAAGAACGTATCTGACATAAGAACATCATCTTACTTCCTTTCGACGCGACAACTGAACAATAAGCACTTCTTCGCGAGCCAAAAACGTCAACAACGCTGACTGCACTAAGCGTATAAATTGACCCCCATCCATCCTGACCGGGATTGCAGGTAAATTAGGACATTTTGTCGTCACCTTGAGGTAATAAGTATAGATGAAATTCCACAAGTGCGTCATTGGCGCCGTTTGTGGGAACTTTTCACGACGAGAGGTTTCGTGTATCTCTACGCTTTTTTACATTACATCTTTTCTTATTGTCGTTTCTTATTGTTTACTCTATTCTTCGTTTTTCTTTTACCATTGATCCTGTTTCAATTAATAAGCATACCCCATTTTTTACTTTTAATACTAACAAATTTTACTGGAATCATGAATTTTACGCTGTTCGGTGAAGAGTTTGGAAACCAACATCATGATGTCGAAGAAACCGACGGCCTCGACCTCAACAATCCCCCCCCCCCCCCCAACGAGGAAGCTCAACACCACAATAGGATGTGGAGTAGTTACCCACCGTATCAATTCTTCGCGGAGAATTACCCACATAATCCATACTTTGGCCAGCAAGCAAACAGGATCCCATTCCAGCGCGATCCCCATGCCCACTATCAACAGCAGGGTTCTGTACCTACAACGGTCAACCACTTCCCTAACCCTGCGGGCAACCCTCTTAATCCCGGTCTAAAACACAACGAGAACATCGACAAGACGGCCTGCGACTACAACACCAGGGACGTGTCATCGCACTCTAATTCTCCTGGGGCACCTGGCCCAATCCACAAAAGCGAGCCGACTTTCCCATCTGCCTCCTGCAAACGGATAAGAGAAGCACCTGTCCCTAAGAGGGGGAGGGATATGCCCATCGCCAAATTCAAAGGAGACACTCATCCTAATGATCACCTCAAACACTTTACAACGTCGATGGGAATGAACGAGGACAACGATGCTATGTTCTACTGCTCGTTTCCGTCCACATTAAGCGGAGCGGCTCTCACATGGTTCACTAATCTGGCCCGGTCGTCCATTAACAACTTCGCACAATTATCAAGCACGTTTGTCGCCCATTTTGGTAGTGCTCGGACGAGAAAAAGGACCATGCTGGACCTCATTTCCATCAAACAGGAATCGTCAGTAGGTTTACTAATATAGTGGTGCAGATCCCGAAGTTTAATCAAGAGTCCACGAGCACAGTATTGATGGGTAACCTGGCTGAAGGGAATTTCAAGATCTGCCTATTCCGAAAGGAGCCAGAGAATTATGATGATCTACGAGAGCTCATCACAAAGCAAATCCACGCTATGGAGGCTGCAAGTTCAAGTTCGCAACCCTTTGACACCAAGCCTTCTTTTTACCACAAGGTCCCTAACAAATACCGAGAGAAGGGAGGGTTCGAGAATCAGCAACGCTATAACCACCCTTGCCAATGCATCGTCGCCCCACCGAGGCTTCCCCAACGAGAAGTACAATACAACCAGCGGACATGAGAAAGCCCGCACAATGCCCCAACGAATGTAATGATGGCTCATTCCGACCTTCGCCCCCTGTTTATGGGATTCCACCGGCTCTCTCCCGAAAGAAAGTGCCCTTACAGATATGTGCCCCGCCAGTGAATCCCAACCAGCGTGTCACGACGCCGCAGCAATAAAATCCTCCTGTGGTCCCTCCCCGAAAGTATAGACCTTCTCCTACTCCACCTTGGCCATACAATCTCCAATATGTAGCTAGAGGAAGAGGAAGAAGAAGGGGGATTACTCCCAAGGCAGGGGAGGAAGAAACGGGAACAGAGGAGGAGGATACCGGCCTCCCCCTAGGGACGCGAGGAATGCTCCCGAAGCAAGGTCCTTATCAAACCGACATAAACATTCCAATAGGGATCAACGGAAACCACCCTAACCAGACAGATGTATCAATACCATCAAAGGGAGACCTACCTCGTCTGGCACCAGCAAACAGGAGAGGAACAACTATGAAAGGGAAGCTAGATGTCCCCCCTCCGAAGCTAGCGTCAGACAAGCATCCACTGCACACGTGGTAAGTTTTTCCGTTTCTGATGCTCGCGACCTCAGTATGCAACATTCAGATACTATGGTCATTCATGTGCACCTAGGGACCAAAACGGTCAAGCGAGTAATGGTAGACACCGGTTCGTCAGTAGACGTCCTCTATTGGAACGCCTTTGAGCAGCTTGGCATCGCGGAAAGCGCTTTGCGTCGCTACTCAAGAAAGCTAGTCTCTTTCTCAGGAGATGAAGTTGAAGTGGCTGGAACGATCGAATTAGCTCTAACACTGGGGATGGCTCCGAATAGAAGAACTCACATGATTGAGTTCACGGTGGTCCGACTACCATCCATTTACAATGCTATCCTGGGTCGGGTGAGTCTATTCAAATTCCAAGTAGTATGCTTTATTTATCATTTTAGCATCAAGTTCCCACGCGTTGATGGAAAGGTAGGCGAAGCCCGAGGGGAACAGGCAGAAAGCAGAGTATGTTGTTCGGCTTCACCAAAAAAGGGACACGCCCGAGTGTTCGCGATCGACGAACTTGGTCATGGGTCGTTAAAAATAAAGGAAACTGACAAAGATGACCAAGAAGCCACATCTAAAAAGCAACAAGCGGAACTGGAGGCGAGGCCCGAGCAAATGATACAAAAAATAGTTGAAGAAAAGGTCGCTTTATTCCCATTCCCAAATAAAGCTGAAGCCGTTTACCACGACCACAGCTTGGCCAACCCGGCTTTAGATCATATAAAGCGTATATTGAAAGAATCACGGGACATCTTTCAATGGTCGCCCTAGGATTTGAAGGGTCTCCCTCGCGAGATCACGGAGCACTCTTTAAGACTTAAACGAGATGCGAAGCCCGTGTGCCAAAGGAAAAGAAAGATGGCCGCTGAGAAGTCGGAAGCGGCAAAACAAGAGGTCAAAAAGCTTTTACAAGCCGGATTCATCCACGAAATAAACGACTCGACATGGTTGTCGAATGTGGTATTGGTAAGAAAGAGCAATGACAAATGGAGAATGTGTATAAATTTTAAAGATCCGAACAAGGCTTGCGTAAAGGACAGTTACCCTTTACCTTCCATTGACAAACTGGTAGACATCACGATGGGGCACACAACCCTGAGTTTCCTTGATGCATACTCAAGCTACAATCAGATCAAAATGAGCCCCCGCGATGAAAAAAGCACCGCCTTCATCACCAACCAGGGGATCTTTTGGTATAAGGTAATGCCCTTTGGGCTCAAGAACGCCAGTGCAAGCTTCCAACGAATGATCGAGAAAGTATTCAAGCCCCAAATTGGAAGAAACATCGCGGTTTACGTCGATGACATCGTAATTAAAAGCCTCACAAAAGAGAGCCACGAGAATGACCTCCAGGAATCATCGACACCCTAAGGAGGAATTGCGTTTGCCTGAATCCGAAAAAGTGTGTGTTCGGGGTGGATTCTGGAAAGTTCTTAGGTTTCATGATAAGTTATCGCGAAATAGACGTTAACCCTTCAAAAGTTCAGATGATACTCGACATGGTCCCCCAGAACATTGAACAACATCCAGAAATTGAATGGATATGTCAACTATCTGAGTAGGTTCTGCTCACAACTAGTTGATCACTCCTTTCCCTTCTTTGAGCAGCTAAAAAAGAAAGGACCGGTCAAGTGGACCGCCGCCCTGGATAAAGCTTTCAAAAATATGAAGGAGTACCTAGCAACATTGCTCACCCTCATTACCCACGCCAACATGAAACTCCACAACTATATCTCGCGGTCCGGTCAACCACCATTAGTACAGTGTTCACCAAGGAATCCAAGTTTCCCATTTATTTCACTAGTAGGGTCTTACAACCGGTCGAATCCAGATACACTCCCATAAAAAAGATGACACTATCGGTAGTGTTCGCAACATGATGACTAAGGCCTTATTTCCAGCCCCATACCATCGAGGTATTATCTGATCTGCCCCTACATCAAATCCTCCATTCACCATCCCTCTCGGGAAGGATGGCAAAATGGGAAGTGGAGCTTTCAGAATTTGACATTCATTTTAAACCTAGAAAATCTCATCTAGCCCAGGCTCTGGCCGATTTTGTTGTTGAAGCTGTTTTTACAGATTTCCAAGATCGCGAGGGAGAATATTGGGTTATCAATGTGGATGGCTTAGTCTCGGTAGGAGGATGTGGGGCAGGAGTCACAATTACAAGTCCTAATGGAGAGGTAACTGATATGTCTTTCCAACTACTGTTCGAGGCTACCAACAACAAAGCCGAGTATGAAGCCCTCATCGCAGGTATTGAAAAGGCACTAGTCAACGGGGCTCGACAAGTTCAAATTTTTCACGGACTCAGAAGTACTCACTCTACAAGTCAAAGGAGAGTATGAAGCGAAGAAAGGAATGTTGCCTGAATATCTAGCTCACGTGGAAATGCTCATAGTCGCCTTTGGGAAATGGTCCATTTCATATATCCCTCGTGAGAAAAACGAATGCACCAATATTTTAGCTAGAATCAGAGCTACACTACCCCCAGGACTGGGCGATCGCGTGGTGATTGAGCAAAAGCATACAAGAGGAGTCCACGAGGGGGTTTTTAGAATATCCAACATCGAAGACTGGCGAAAACCTCTTTTAGAATACATAAGTGAAGGCGCATTGATGAGCGAATTGCAGGATGGCCAAAGCATCAAAAGACGAGTTGCCCGCTTTCGAGTCAGAGATGGCCGCCTATACAAAAGAGGTTTTAACCTCCCAAATCTCCTCTGTGTGTCGAACCAAGATGGTCTTGATCTTGTCCGTGAACTTCACGCATGTCTATGTGGAAATCACCAAGGATGGAGAGTTATGGCGTCTAAGATCATACGTCTAGGCTACTACTGGCCCACTCGCAGAGCTGATGCTGAAATGATTATTCATATATGTGACCCCTTCCAGCGACATGCGTTGCTCAATCATCGCCCTTCTCATCCTTTGAAATGCATATCGGCACCCTATTCTTTCGCAATGTGGGGAATGGATATTTTGGTTCATTTCCCAACAGCACAAGGCCAACTGCGCTTCATCATTGTAATAGTGGATTACTTTATAAAATGGGTAGAAGCCGAAGCCATGGCCACCATCACAGCTGAAAAAGTACGTAAATTCCTCTAGAAAAATATGATTTGCCGATTTGGAGTCCCACAAGCCATCATCACCGACCACGGTCCACAGTTCGACTGCGAGGGAATCCGAGATTTCTGCGCCGGGCTTTACATCGATTTCAGATTCTCATCAGTGGCTTACCCACAATCCAACGGATAAGCAGTAACCACAAATCACCAGATTCTGAATGCCTTAAGGAAGAGACTAGGGACAACAAATTAAAGAGGGGTGGGCTGAAACCTTTCCACTGGTACTATGGTCATACAGGACCTCGACCAAGAGCCCAAATGGGGAAATGCTATTCGCAATGACTTTTGGAGTCGACGTGGTTATTCCAGTAGAATTGTTGGTACCATCAGCTAGAATTTTTTATTTCAACAAAGACACTGTAACGGCCCGGGATTATGATTCCCGGGTTACGTTTCGAGGGATGAAACCCCTCGTTAGGATCTTGCGCCCCGAGTACAGGTTGAAGGTTTGAAATTCTATCCTAACATTTTAATGTGGGATTTCATACCCAAAATTCGAAGGGATCGTTGGAATCCCTAGGGAAGTCCCCTGTACCTGTCATAATTCTAAGCGTGGAAAACCAAAGGTCACACAAATAGCGGAAGTAAAGCATAATACAAAGGGGTGCCACGGCAGAGCCGGGTCAAAATATGATCAACCATTCAAATTCGAGCCGTAATTAAATTGGTGAAGTTGGAATCTCAACTCTCCCTTTCCGCCATGTTAGACCCAGCGGTCATGGACTCAAATCAGCATCAACAGTAGTAAGCATAACGGATACCTAAAAAATTTGATATGGGGCGGGATCAGATCGATGCCCACTTTAGCTCTACATCCCAACCCTAAGCACACATATACGCTATACCTAATAAAGATGCTTCTAGATGCGTGGCGGGGTATTAACACACTAACATGCTCCTAAGATCAAGTACATAATAATAATAAGGCCTTAGTACAGAATATCAAGTGGTATATCCCTCTCCTACCTCCACCCCCTTCCGATAGGGCGGAGACTAGCCAGCTCATGAATGCATTCCATCATAATCGGGCAGCACGCATGCCTAACCCGCTCCACAATAAAGCCCGCAGACATCTCATAATATAAGGAAGTTCATGACTCGATTGACTCAGGACAGGACCCGATGAGACTAGGTCGTCCTATAACCCTAGCAATGACTCTAGTTACTTCACAGATAACGACCGTTCTGTTTACATACACATAAAGAAATAGAATGCTCAACGGTCGATGCAACCTAGCATGGTACTACATGGCATGCTGATCATGAATGCAAGCACCTAGTATATCATGCACCAAAAGCAGGGAATAACTCTATTCAATCTGAGTAAGCTCCGAAGAGACTTACCTGGCGGTGCAGAACAGCAAGGCAAGCATTATAATAGATTAAAGATCACCTAGATACATATCAGAACACATATATATAAGTCTACGTCTAATCATCCAAGCACTCAAGCATATCATTCAACGAGAATAGCAACCATATCGCAATCATCATTCCATCAAGTTCAACCATTCATCATATTGCCACATTCCACAAGACCATATCATTCTCATCATTCCATTCAGCCACATTCATGTATTTGCCATAATATATCCGCAAAATAATCCGCATATCGCATATATCAAGTTCATCATATTCATCATATCTCGAAAGCATAAATTAACGCTACACAAGTCTAACACTTCACCATGCCATTAGTCAATCAATCATGCCATTAGTACACACCAATCATGATATTAGTCAACCATCCACATCAATCATGCTAGTTAGTCACCGATCACATAATTCCCGAGTTAGTCCCGAAACCATTTCAAAATCCGAATTAACTAGTTAGAAATTCCGACATTGGAGAATGTTCGTCAAATTCTTTTTAATATTATATCCTTAAATCTTAATAATATTTTATAGCAAATTATATCCCATTTACATAATATTTTCATAAAATATTTCTAAAATCCCAACCATCTCATTTTATAAAATCAACCATTTGATAATTTACCAAAAACCTCCCTTGTCTTATCAAAGTTTCAAATTCAATCCCTTCTTACTAAAAACCCAATCCGAACCCCCAATTGGAAGAAATAGGCCCAATATTATTTATTTCAAATAAAACCAATCTGGCCCAAAATGAAAATAGGCCCACTCCAGCAACCCATCTCTCTTTCAATTGCTGAGATCGGAAAGAAGGGAAGGATGGGGTCCAGATGCTGACGCGGCAAATGATATGGGAGTAGGGCCCGCGTTTGCTTCCTCCTCTTCATCAACACAGCTTGCTCTCTGTTCGATGGAAACCAGGGGAATCCCGCCGGCGCTCCTCCTCCGCTCGCTGCTGCTCGCACAACCCCGACTCCCTCTGCTCGGCCTCCTCACTACCCACGGCTCAGTCCACGCTCGCAGCTCTCTGACACCCACACGCTCTCGCTCGTCCCCGCCCATCCTCACGCTCTCGCTCTCGCGCTCGCGCCCCTCGCGTCTCTCGCGCCTCTCCGACTCGCTCTTACGCTCACTCCCCAGTTAGATCAGGCAGCAAGGAGTAAATTCGACACTGTAAAACGAACAACATAAGTCAAAATGGAGGTTAAGGGCTCACCGAAAGGGATCGAGGCTTGCCGGAGATTCGTCGAAGGTCCCTTCGGGCTCGTCGGAGGTGGAAACAGAGTGAGCTTGGCCTAGGACGACATAAGATGGCTTAAAGGTGATGCTTTAGCATATTTTGGAGAAAAAGGTGGTGAAAGGAGACCTTACCGAGTTGTTTGGGGAAAACAGAGGGAGGAGACTCGGCGGTGGCTCTGGAGTCGGAGTAGGCGGTGGTGGTGCTGGTGTTGCAGTGGCTGTCGGCAGCGGCGGTTGTATGTGGCGTTAACAAGAGGTGAAAGGTGGGGATTTTCCCTTGGGGTTTGTTTGAAAGGAACAGGAAAGTGGTGTTTGAAGGTAGGGAAAATGGAGTGAGTTACTTTTCTTTGTGAGTTGCTGTGGGTTTTGAAACACAAAAATAAAAAGGGTTTGCAGTCAAAGAGAAAGGGGTAGGGGAGGTATGTAAGGCTGAATTCAATGACAGACTGTAAATTTTGGCCTTTTGCCAAAATTGGTGGAACTTTGGTGTGATGGAACAAGGTGGAGGAGGTTGTGGGTTAGCTAATAACGGGTATAGAAAGGATGGGGAAAGGTGAAATAGCATACAGATCCACAATAAAAAGAGAGATCTTGGGCTGGCAAATTCCGAATAGACATGGAGAAAGAGACAAGAATACAAGATTGAGCGGAGAATTAACCAAATGTTCCAAATTCATTTTCAAAAACTTCCCCAAAATTAAATTATATAACCCGCTCTCTCGATCTTATTCCGACCCGTCCAAAACAAATTTCAAATTTTCCAATTCTCGGCATATGAAAGCGGAATAAAATCTACTTTGCATAAAGTTTGAAATTGGGCCGGAATTCTCTTTAAGAATTTCAAGTTCGATTCATTAAATTTAGAACGAGTTTTTCTTAAAATATTCGATTTAATCTGCTTTAAATTCATTTTTAATTTTCTTTTTCCGAAAAATTAGAATTTAAATATCTGAGCCTTTACAGACACCAACGACGAAGCCCTTGGATTTGAGCTCCACTTGCGAGAAGAAAGTAGAGACACACCTGGTCTAAAAGCAAATGAATATCAGCGTCGACTGGCTGAGGGGTACAACAAACGCCCAATTAAAAAAGGAGACATGGTCCTTCGACAAGCAGCAGCAGGGGGTAAACTTGAACCCAAATGGGAAAGTCCTTACGTCATCCACAAGGAAGTAGGCAGAGGTTCTTTCAAGCTTCAAAATTCAAAGGGAGCTATCCTCGCGAAGTCATGGAACGTCAGAAATCTCAAAGCTTATTTTGCATAAAGATTAGGAATATTGGAAACTTGGTGACTAAGATTTTCAGTGTATAGGAGCCAGTAGGATTCCCGATTGGGTACGCCTCTTCATATATATAAATGAAAGTTCAAAACCCAAAAATGATTGTCGCTACGCATAAATTTAGCAATCACGTGTCTTTTGAACACGGATGTGCAAACAATCCTCCAAGGAGAATAAATTTAGCAATCACGTATCTTTCGAACAGGGATGTGCAAACAAGCCTCCAATGAGAATAAAATTAGCAATCGTGTGTCTTTCGAACACGGATGTGAAAGCAAGCCTCCAAGGAGAATAAATTTAGCAATCGCATGTCTTTCGAACACAGACGTGCAAACAAGCCTCCAAGGAGAATAAATTTAGCAATCGCATGTCTTTCGAACACGGATGTGCAAACAAGCCTCCAGGGAGAATAAATTTAGCAATCACGTGTCTTTCGAACACGGATGTGTAAACAAGCTTCCAAGGAGAATAAATTTAGCAATCACGTGTCATTTGACACGGATGTGCAAACAAGCCTCCAAGGAGAATAAATTTAGCAATCACGTGTATTTCGAACATGGATGTGGAAATAAATTTAGCAATTGCGTGTCTTTCGAACACGGAAGTGCAAACGAGCCTCCAAGGAGAATAAATTCAGCAATCGCGTGTCTTTCAAACACGGATGTGCAAACAAGCCTCCAAGGAGAATAAATTTAGCAATCACGTGTCTCTCAAACACGATTGTGCAAACAAGCCTCCAAGGAGAATAAATTTAGCCAACGTGTGTCTTTTGAACACGGATGAGCAAACAAGCCTCTAAGGAGAATAAATCCATTAATCACGTGTTTTTTCGAACACAAATATGCAGACAAGCCTAAAAAATAAACGCAACACGATCAGTATATTACATGTAAAGCGAGATACAAAAACGATTAACAACACAGAGTTCATACAAACAACAGACGAATGATAGGCTAAAAAAGAAAACAAAACAAAACCAAATCTTGATCCACCCTCCCGAACTAATTCACTCCCTTCCAGAACAATTATGGCATAGAGATTGCTCCCTTCATACTTAAAAATGATAAGAGATTCCCCAACACAAAGCCCATTATCTTCAGCAAAAGCACGCCAGCTTTTGGTTAGAATATAATGACCTTGGCTACCCCGAAATACCCTTACGCGAAATTCTCGTCCATAAGGGAAAACTAAACAGACATGGCTTGACACGATGTGGCCATACATAGGACCGAAAGAGTCTGATAACAACTGCAAACAATAAAAGAAAAGCACTATTAAAAAGGCCATAAATACGACAACCACGAATAAAGAAGTAGAAGAACTACCAGATATTCAAGCTTCTCTTCAGAATCAATGGAGCAGAAAAAATAGCGATGACTAGGGTTGGGAGAAGTCATGGTTCCTCACTCCAGGCCAGAAAAACAGAAACAACACAAAAAGGCGACTGAGACAGGCTACTCCCTACACTATCATATATATCAACAAACAAAACCCATCCTGTTCAAAACGGGCATCAACACAACAAACAAGAGACCCCCACAATCCAAAAACTTATCAGATCAACTGCATGAACAACAAGTGGCGAGATAACAGAGCACACCTCTGCTACCCTGACTACCCATGTCACGTCTGGGAATGGTCACTCCAGTTCAAAAACAAACAAAAAACACGAATATCAAAACTTTTCTCAAAAACAATATTATTAAGTAAAAGATCATTACATAAAGCTCCGCGAAAAAATCACGCAATAGTGATGATGTAATTAGGATTGGAAAAAGTATGAAATAAAAATATCTACCCTATTAAAACAGCATCGCGATGTTAGAACCCTACTCATCTTCAAAAACAAGAACCTTGAAGTGATTCCCCCCCCCCCCCCCCCTCCCCCCACGTGTTTAAAAAACACCATCGATGCTCCAACCTGCACATCATTATTAATCACGAATCTTCCCCAACCTTCAGTCAAACACCAATGATTGAAGCTATCCTTGGAAACCCCAACACGAAAGTTTTTCCTAGTTGAGGAAACCAAACAAACATGGTCGGATACTCCATGACCATACATCCTTTCAAAGGCACAGGGGAGAGGCTATAAGAAAAATCATCATTTCGTAAAGAATCGAAACTGAACAACTATAAAGCATATCAGACATTGAGATCGTACCAAACGATGGAGCCGTTCCTCTTCATCGATACAACGGTAAAAATCTCGCATCTCATAATCGGGCGACGCCTTCTCTTTTTCTACCAAACAAAGATAATAAACAGTTAAAGAGAAGTAGATGAACAAGTTGCTGCAAATCCCACGCCTTTATATATCCAAAATAAAGCTGTATAGACCACGAAAACTGCAACAACATTTATTACACACGCCGAACGAGGAAGGGGGGCTGAATCGAGATTTCCCAAGATATCCTGTATGGCTTACGCATGGCAAGAATCTATTCAGAATCCGACCAATTCATCTGTACATTTCAAATCCGTAAATAGTCATTTGTCACGAGAAACTTCAGATCAATCCCTATTACACCACTATAAAAAGTTGTCTTGTCACAACATAAACCATCGCCTACAAGCAAGAAAATGGCAAGCAACATAGCAACTTCAAATTCAAACAACCCTCTCATATTCGATATTTACTTAGTAGGCGAGGAGAAATACATACACATGTTGTTGCCTTATTGCTTCGGCGAACATTTCGAACCCCAGTTTCCAGAACAAATCATTTTATCCACTCGCATCATAAAGAATTCCCATGTTCATATTACATGAGGCGTCTACGGTTCCCAAAGCACTAAGTATCCGGGGCCATTCATGACACCCATGTTTGCGACTCGCGAGAAGGCAGTGCTGAGGTTAGAGAGGTAAAAGCATTATTGTTGATAAAAGCATTATGAAAGGTAATGAAACTTATGAAAAGGAATGTGGAAATTCAATTTGGAAATACTCCATTTCCCCGGATCATTAGCACTACATTGCCAGAAACTGCCCACCTTTTAGCCTTTTACCAAATCTACTCCTTATTTGAGCTTAAATTGAAGTCCTCTTGATTATTAATGCTTTGTCACTTATGAATGTTTTTTGCATAACGCTCTTTTTGTGAGTAGATGTTGCTCCTTAAATTGCACATGCATGGATTTGTGACACTAGTACCTTTTCGAGGATGGTAATTGACTATTGGGTTATATAAGAATGAATCTGATATGTTGAGAGTTTTGATTTCTTCCCCTGAATGACAGATAAAGGTATTGCTTGAGGACAAGCAAGCTTAAGTATGGGGTGTTTGTTGTGAGCTGAATTTGCCATATTTTACAGTAACTTTAATATCGTTTTCTGCATACTTTACATACATTTGGGTTAGCTAGTACAGAATCTATGTAGTTTATGTTTATTTGCCAAATTATGGAATCTACACCAGTTTCTGTTTAAATTCGCAGAATTCGAGACATTTTACAGCAACTCTAAGGAAGGTAAGAAAAGCTCGGAAAACCACTACAGAAGTCCAAGGTCAAAGAAGCAGCGGAACCAGTCGAATCAAGACGAGAGCCCAGGCTACTCGATCTCGAGTAGGCCTTACTCGATCTAGACGAGCATGTCCGAGCACAGGCCTTGTCGACTAGGAGCAATGTCGAGAGCCAGACCAACCCAGCTCCGGAGCCCTACCCGATCTCGACAAGCCCTAGTCGAGATCGACGACGCCTCAGCGCCACACCCGGAGTCGACGAGAGAGGAGGCAAGCCGAGGACGAAGACGACCAGGCAACACTCGCTACCAGCGACTAGATTCGCTGCAGCGAGCATCTCGCTGTCGCGGAAATCCTCGCTGCCAGCGGGATGCACCAAGACGAAGCTCGCCAACTCGCTCCAGCGGAAGGGAGCTCTCGAACCTGCGGACGGACGGACTCGCTGCAGCGGAAGAAGCGGCTCGCTGCAGCGGAAGAAGCCACGTCGAGGACCTGCTAGCCAAGACGACAAGCCAGCCCAGTCGACGACTTTCCTACTCGACATCGACGAGCCCTAGTCGACATCGACGTCGAATCCAGAAGCTGTTGACGTGGCTTGACGAATCCTACTCGGAGTTGGAGTCCTTGGAGCCGAGGATAGCCTAGTCTATCCGAATTATCTACATCTACCATGAAGAAGAGAGTTTTATCCACTTAAGACATTTAGATATATTTAGATTTAATTTCTTTATCGCTTTTATTTATCGTTAAGCATTTTAGATATAGTTTTAGATATAGATATAGATATTCTATCCTTGAGTAGCAAGGTATAGAAGGCTATAAATAAAGCCCATGGGGCTCAGTTTTAGATATACAATTTCAGAATTAGGGAAGTAGTTCACAGAGACAGTTTAGGGGGTTCAGAGGTTTTAAGGTTTTGGCAGTTTACGAGAGTTGATTGCCAGGATTGTAAAGTCTTTGAATTTAGTTAATGCAAGTTGTTGTTTCTTTCCAATCAATATCTGAGTTTGCGATGAGGCGTGAGTAGTCCACCCACTTCTAGGGTTGGGGCAAGCCCGATGATAGCCATGCGCGCTTGAGGTAAAAATCCGACCTTTATCATGTTTTGAGCATTTTCCTACTTGTTTATGTGTTTATTACCCGTCTAATGGAGATCCATGTTAACAACTTGGATTATAAACATAAAATTGGTAGAGACAATTAGGGTTTCTTGAGAGAGTTGTCTAATTGTTGGAAAAGGCGAAAGCTTAGTCCTTTAATGCGATTTACATGATAATTTGTTTGGTTCTGCCTTATACATGCTTGGTTATCGTTGTTGCAAACCCCAATCTTGGAAGTCCTTTTAAATTATGTTTAGTTCAAAATCCCAAAGCCTTTTCATTTATTTTATTTCGTTTTAATTTCTGTCTTACTCGAGATCGAATAGCACTCGTCGATCTCGACTACTGATCTTCGACCAAGGTCGCTGTAGCTTCTGTGTGCAGGTACTCGACGAGACGAAGCGAAGTCGACGAGGACTGTACTCGACATCGAGTAGACCCTCATCGATATCGACGAGCCTCTGCCTGCGACTGCTGCGCTGTGTTCGACTGTCTGATTTTCTGTCGACTACCCTAGTCGAGATCGAGGACCCTGTTGTCGACTTTCGTGAGATTCCACCGCTACCTAGGATCCGCTGACACGCTTCCTCGTGGATCGATTCTGACTTCCCACTGCTGCATCAGGAGGAGGTCTTGTAATTATTTGCGTGGGCAGAATCTGGTTTGATTTATTTTGTTATATTTCATACTCGATTTCCTCCTACAACAAATTGGCGCCGTTGCCGGGGAAGCTATCATTCGCGCCTTAGGTAGTTAAATCTCACATCTGCTTTGAGTTATTATACAGGTGTATGCGCCGTTCTTGTCTACCACCTGAGTTTGACGCCTTAGACGAACCAGAGTGTTACCTACACATCCACTCTAAACTCAAAAGGATCATGGCGGCCGCTGAAACACAAGAGCAACTGATCGAAAGGCTTACAAGGGAACTAGCCGCTAAAGATGCTGCTGTCGCCACTGAGAAAGCAGCAAGGGAGCAAGCAGAAGCTGAGCTTGCCCAATATCCAACTACTACAGAGGATTATATGCATCCAGCTCTCGTCCTGCCTGAATCGGCGATTCTAATCCCTGATAACTCTTTTGAAATTCGCACTCAATTTTTGATAGAGCTTAAAAATAATGCTTTTTATGGCAAATTTAATGAGTGCTCTCTTGAACATATTACTAACTTTCATGAGATGTGTCGTACTCTTGCAGAAGGTATAACTCTGGAATATGTCAAGATGAAATCTTTTCGCTGGTCGCTCGCTGGACCTGCACTGAAATGGCTTGAAGGGCTGAAGCCGAGATCTCTCACCACCTGGGCCCAAGTAGAACAAGAGTTCCTGAACAAATACTTCCCACCCGCCAAAACAGCACTTCTCCGTTAGAAAATCACCGCCTTCAAACAGAAGCAAGGTGAACCGCTGGCAAAGGCATGGGAACGCTACAAAGAACTACTGCGATCTTGCCCTACTCATGGACAGCCACCCTACGTCATCCAGGAGATCTTCTTCAACTCTCTGGATCAAATCACTAAGGATAGGATCAACCATTATACCCGCTATGAGTATCTGACGATGCCACCAAGCGACGCATGGGGTGTGCTAGAAAAGCTTACTAACTACGACAACAAATATGGGGCTCCTACAAACTATGAGGAGAACTCTTACGCTAGGCCAGCACCATCAATGCCACTATATGAGCCAGCAAAGGAGATTGACCCAGATGTCAGGGAGCAGTTCTACAGAGACCAGAATCGCAAGCTCCTCAAGCAAGTCAAATATCTATCTGTCAACCAGCCTTGCATTGAATGCGGATCACAGAGGCACACCACTACTGAGTGCCCACACACCGAGCAAGTCAGGATGGCAGAAACACATGAGCAGGCAGCCTACGCTGGGGGTCCAAATCGACACATGGGAGATCAAAGGTTCTATCAACCACAGTGGAACCAGGTCCTCCTAGGAATCCCCCACCCTACAGAGCTCCAGGACATCCAGAGAGGGATCAAAAGAAAGATGATCTGCAGCTGATCCTAGAAGAGATGCGTCGTAATCAGGGCACCATCAACAACCAATTCCAGAATATCACTACAAAGTTTAGGGAATTGGACATCTGGAAAAGGGGAATAGAGACGCAGATGGGTCAAATCGCTGCACAGATCCCACGACCGTCCGGACAACTCCCTGGGCAAACTGAACCAAATCCTAAGGGGAAAACCGGACACATCGCAGCTATCAAACTCAGGAGTGGACATCAATTACACGAGCCAGAGGTCGGAAAACAGCAAAGCAAGGCAGAGCAGCAACTCGACGTAGAGCACGACCAACTCGATCTCGAGGAAGGTGTACTCGACATCGACGAGACTCTACTCGACAAAGACCAGAAGCTGAGCTCGAACTCCGCTGTGCAGACCAGCAACTCCAGGTCGACCACTGTACTCGATGTCGATGAGCCCGTTGTCGAGATCGACGAGCAGCGTCAAGCCGACGACGACGACTCTACAACAACTCCGCTGGCTGATCAGGCTCCGAAACTGAAAAAGCCACTGCCTTTCCCTTCAAAGGCACAGAAAGATCCCACTGCAGGTAGGTTTACCAGATTTGTTAATATGCTGCAAGAACTGAATGTTTCTATTCCTTTTATAGAAGCCCTGCAAGAGATGCCTGGATATGTCAAATTTCTCAAGGAAATCCTAAGCAACAAGCAATCCATCTCAGAGATCGCAGGCGAATGCAAAGTACTCCACTTCCCTGAAAAGAGACCTGACCCTGGTAAGTTTTCTGTTACTGTGGGTTTTGGTCAATATAAATATGATTCTCTATGCGATTTAGGGGCAAGTGTGAGCATCATGCCTTTATCAATCTGGCGGAAAGTAAAGATAGGATGCATAGAACCTGTGGATGCTAAGCTATACATGGCAAACAATACAGTAGTCATCCCTACAGGTATAGTTGAGAACGTCCCTGTCCAGGTTGGTAAATTCTTTGTTCCAGCTGATTTCCTTATCATTGACTGTGCTGAAGATCCTACTAGCCCTATTATTTTTGGTAGACCATTCTTAGCTACTGCAGATGCCATAATTAGTGTCAAGAATAGATCGCTCACCTTCACCATAGGCGATGAGGTGTTGGATTTCTCTTTTGGCCCTGCAAAAGAGGAAATTTCATGGCTAGAGGTGAAAAACATCAGCAACCATGGGACCAAGCAAACAGCGGAGAAAGATGCTGACGATGTACTCGAGATCAACAAGACGAACTCGATCTCGACAAGGGACCTACTCGACTTCGACAAACCTTCGTCGATGTCGACTACCACTACAGAGCCAGAAACTTGCCAAAAGCCTAAGTATGGGGTCCCTGTACTCATGGTCGACCAGCTGTACTCGATGTCGACTAGCCCCAAGCCCAAAGATTCCTGTTTTGGTTCCGAAAAGGCAGGTTCAGGTATGAATCCTACTCCCCCTCAGTCCATAAAGAAAATTATAAATGATTTAAGGGGAGACAAGACGCCGTGGCAAGAGAATCTGCGAAAACTGAGAGCTGGAAGGAAAAGGGAGAAAGAAAAAGGAGATGATGCAAGCAACAACCAGTCTGCTGAGCTTGCATACTACCAGCAGGACCTAGATGATCCAGGAGAAGGGCCAAGCATGAGCGGGCCCCACAATAATGGTCCTTGAGTGCAAAAGGAGAAGTCGGCCTAGCGACTCTAAAATCTAGAGCATGTATATAAAACTTTATGATTTTGGGACTTTTGAACTTTTTGTTTTGTTTTTTGTTTTTGGTTTTAGGGTTTTATGTCTTTTAGAATGTTTTATGTGGATAGTCTTGTTTTGTGTGCAATCTAACACTTTTAGGTCGGCAAGCATATAAAGGATCGCGAAAAGTGGAATAAAGAAGTCCCTGAAAATAATCAGAATCGACGAAGGCCAAGTCGACGACGACAAGGAGGAGAAGCCCAGAAGTTACTCGACCTCGAGTAGACGTACTTGACATGGACCAGCCAGACGCTCCTCGACTTCAGATTCCACCAGACGCTGAGAGCCTATTCGATATCGGGTACTGTACTCGATATCGACAAGAACATTTACTCGACATGTACTGATCCGCCTTCCTCGATGTTTTATCCTGTGAGTTCCTTCCTTTACTCTTGTTTTTATTTAATTTTTATACAGTGAGGACACTGTACATTTTAAGTATGGGGTGGGGGAAGGGCTTACTTCATGCATATTTGACTTTATATGTGCATTATTTTCTTTGAATTGCTATATGGCTATTTTGGAATACATTATTGATTTATGTGCTTATATGCATGACTTCCAAAAGTTTGAAAAATGACCCCCACTAAAATTGAATAATGTCATGGAAGCTTTAATTGGACTCAACGATGCAAAATTGGATTCATTAGAGATATAGCATGAAATTGCCTAGTAAGGGGAAGTCACAATGAAGTGCATATTTTATGAAAACCATGAAAGGAGATAAAATTTGAAGTTGCTTTTGACATGTTGCATGATAAGATGATGGAGGACTTTAAATTTCCATATAATGCTCATTGTTTGAAATCCTAGCCATACCTATGCTTATGCATCACAAAAGCCATAATATGCCTTATTTCAAATATTGCTCCACATGATCTAAATATTTGTCATTCTTTACCTTATCCGGAGATTATGTTGAGAATGATGTTACATTATGGAGATGTTATATGGTCTTTGTGTTTGTGATTATTATCATTATTGGAGTTTGGAAGGAAATCGTTTGAAATATATGGAAAATTTAATGAGTGAAAGAAAATCCAATCACCTCAGGAGATAAAGGTAGATTGACCCTGCTCTTTGAGATAATAGTTTGGAGAGATGGGACACATTGTGAGGAGTCCAAAGCACTAAGTATCTGGGGCCATTCATGACACCCATGTTTGTGACTCGCGAGAAGGCAGTGCTGAGGTTAGAGAGGTAAAAGCATTATTGTTGATAAAAGCATTATGAAAGGTGATGAAACTTATGAAAAGGAATGTGGAAATTCAATTTGGAAATACTCCATTTCCCCGGATCATTAGCACCAGATTGCCAGAAACTGCCCACCTTTTAGCCTTTTACCAAATCTACTCCTTATTTGAGCTTAAATTGAAGTCCTCTTGATTATCAATGCTTTGTCACTTATGAATGTTTTTTGCATAACCCTCCTTTTGTGAGTAGATGTTGCTCCTTAAATTGCACATGCATGGATTTGTGACACTAGTACCTTTTCGAGGATGGTAATTGACTGTTGGTTATATAAGAATGAATCTGATATGTTGAGAGTTTTGATTTCTTCCCCTGAATGACAGATAAAGGTATTGCTTGAGGACAAGCAAGCTTAAGTATGGGGTGTTTGTTGTGAGCTGAATTTACCGTATTTTACAGTAACTTTAATATCGTTTTCTGCATACTTTACATACATTTGAGTTAGCTAGTACAGAATCTATGTAGTTTATGTTTATTTGCCAAATTATGGAATCTACACCAGTTTCTGTTTAAATTCGCAGAATTCGAGACATTTTACAGCAACTCTAAGGAAGGTCAGAAAAGCTCGGAAAACCACTACAGAAGTCCAAGGTCAAAGAAGCAGCGGAACCAGTCGAATCAAGACGAGAGCCCAGGCTACTCGATCTCGAGTAGGCCTTACTCGATCTAGACGAGCATGTCCGAGCACAGGCCTTGTCGACTAGGAGCAATGTCGAGAGCCAGACCAACCCAGCTACGGAGCCCTACTCGATCTCAACAAGCCTTAGTCGAGATCGACGACGCCTCAGCGCCACACCCGGAGTCGACGAGAGAGGAGGCAAGCCGAGGACGAAGACGACCAGGCAACACTCGCTACTAGCGACTAGATTCGCTGCAACGAGCCTCTCGCTGCCGCGGAAATCCTCGCTGCCAGCGGGATGCACCAAGACGAAGCTCGCCAACTCGCTCCAGCGGAAGGGAGCTCTCGCACCTGCGGACGGACGGACTCGCTGCAGCGGAAGAAGCGGCTCGCTGCAGCGGAAGAAGCCACGTCGAGGACCTGCTAGCCAAGACGACAAGCCAGCCCAGTCGACGACTTTCCTACTCGACATCGACGAGCCCTAGTCGACATCGACGTCGAATCCAGAAGCTGTTGACGTGGCTTGACGAATCCTACTCGGAGTTGGAGTCCTTGGAGCCGAGGATAGCCTAGTCTATCCGAATTATCTACATCTACCATGAAGAAGAGAGTTTTATCCACTTAAGACATTTAGATATATTTAGATTTAATTTCTTTATCGCTTTTATTTATCGTTAAGCATTTTAGATATAGATATAGATATTCTATCCTTGAGTAGCAAGGTATAGAAGGCTATAAATAAAGCCCATGGGGCTCAGTTTTAGATATACAATTTCAGAATTAGGGAAGTAGTTCACAGAGACAGTTTAGGGGGTTCAGAGGTTTTAAGGTTTTGGCAGTTTACGAGAGTTGATTGCCAGGATTGTAAAGTCTTTGAATTTAGTTAATGCAAGTTGTTGTTTCTTTCCAATCAATATCTGAGTTTGCGATGAGGCGTGAGTAGTCCACCCACTTCTAGGGTTGGGGCAAGCCCGATGATAGCCATGCGCGCTTGAGGTAAAAATCCGACCTTTATCATGTTTTGAGCATTTTCCTACTTGTTTATGTGTTTATTACCCGTCTAATGGAGATCCATGTTAACAACTTGGATTATAAACATAAAATTGGTAGAGACAATTAGGGTTTCTTGAGAGAGTTGTCTAATTGTTCGAAAAGGCGAAAGCTTAGTCCTTTGATGCGATTTACATGATAATTTGTTTGGTTCTGCCTTATACATGCTTGGTTATCGTTGTTGCAAACCCTAATCTTGGAAGTCCTTTTAAATTAAGTTTAGTTCGAAATCCCAAAGCCTTTGCATTTATTTTATTTCGTTTTAATTTCTGTCTTACTCGAGATCGAATAGCTCTCGTCGATCTCGACTACTGATCTTCGACCAAGGTCGCTGTAGCTTCTGTGTGCAGGTACTCGACGAGACGAAGCGAAGTCGACGAGGACTGTACTCGACATCGAGTAGACCCTCATCGATATCGACGAGCCTCTGCCTGCGACTGCTGCGCTGTGTTTGACTGTCCGATTTTCTGTCGACTACCCTAGTCGAGATCGAGGACCCTGTTGTCGACGTTCGTGAGATTCCACCGCTACCTAGGATCCGCTGACACGCTTCCTCATGGATCGATTCTGACTTTCCGACTGCTGCATCAGGAGGAGGTCTTGTAATTATTTGCGTGGGCAGAATCTGGTTTGATTTATTTTGTTATATTTCATACTCGATTTCCTCCTACAACATAGGTCGCTATGTAGTAATGTTTTTTTATCAAATACAATGAAATGTAATGCGAACTATCAATGAAAAGTCTCAATTCTCCGTTACGATTAAATTTCAGCAGATTTCTCCTTTGCGCCACAAAAGATTGTTTTTAGCTCTATCGGTTTCTCCATTTCGTAGCGTATGCTGGAGATTACCTACTTTTGTTCAATCTCCTCTGCGCCAAGGATGCTGGAGATTGTTATTAGCTCTACCGGTTTCTCCATCGCGTAGCATACGCTCGAGATTACCTACTTGTGTTCAATCTCCTTTGCGCCAAGGATGCTGGAGATTGTTATTAGCTCTACCGGTTTCTCCATCGCGTAGCATACACTGGAGATCACCTACTTTTGTTTAATCTCTTTTGTGCCATGGACGCTGGAGATTGTTATTAGCTCTACCGCACTCAGTATCTTTAAGTTACATGTCCTTGAGAGCATTGCGGGGGGGGGGGGGGGGGGGGGGGAACTTCTTCACGGAATCCCCAAAATGAGCAAAATGGTTGACACTTTGAATGACGCCACCGTCCACTCCTTGTATAAAAACATCGGACAGATAATCATAGAGAAAAGCGTCACCATATGTCTCAAGGAAATGGGTCAGCCAGGTTCGACCGTCCTGCACAAAGAAGTTGAGCTCCCCGCGAATGGCCGCCAACTCAGCCTCATAGAGAAAAGCCACTTTTTACCCTCATCACCCAGCATGTAGTCGTGAAGCATATTCTTCGTCAAAACCATATCTTCGACATAAGCAAAACGCTCCAATTAGCCTTTACCAAGGTCGAGCTCCCCGCGAATGGCCGCCAACTCCACCTCAAGACCTCAGATTTGATCACCTAAGCGCGTAATCTCAACCTCACGCTCCGACCCCCTCTCTTTAAGCTTTGAAACCTCCACTCGTGAGACATCGAGCTCGTTCCTCACAACCTCCAACTCTTTCTCAGATTTGTCCAAAGCCACCCTCAAACTGTCAAAAGTCCCCTCATGAAGCTCCACATCCTTAAGCTTTTCCACCTTGGCCTTCAGGTTTGAGTTCGCCTGTCTCAAGTCGTTCACACGCCCGCCATAATTCATCAGGCGTTGGGCCACCTCTGACCATTGCAAGTTACCCTGTAAAAATAGTAGCGAAGAATGACCAACAAATACGCGAAATAAAATGGATAAAGAAGGAAAAACCGAAGGGAATTACCCAACCCCTTGTTCTCTGGCCTTTCTCCAACAATTCCTCGTCTTTTAGGTGATTTAGAAATTCCCTCTCAGTCGGACAATTCCTTCCTGGGATCACTACCTTTTTTAAATCAAGCAACGAGAACCCGAGTTGCCTGTATACCACCATGGAAATACCTGAGGGGGTGATCGATTCGTCGCTCATAATCCTGTTGGTACCTACCTCATCCCTGGGCCTTGTCTGCCCACGATGAGCTAGGGGAATGTCATCCCTCGACGAGCTCTGCCTGTCTTCAACAGTCTCTTTTCCCTGGACATACTTTGCTGCATGAGGGGATTCGCGAGGTGTCGTCTGCCATCGGTTATCACCCTCTTTTGGAGTAACAACACGAGGAATCCTTGCGACGCCTTTCTTCGCGGCCATGGCGGAGATTTTCCCAGCGTCAATAAGCATATCTGTGAATGAATTAAGGCAAAAGTTGAGCGAAGAAAGCCATGATCAAAATGATAAGAAAAAATAAAAACACCTAAACACCGACCCTGATGGTATGGAAGGCTAAGTCCAGCCATCTCTAAGCGAGTCGTGGTCACAACTTCCTTGTAGCCCCGTTTCGCCGAGGGCCCTTTCCCCCAGCTGAACGCGGCTCGGCATTTGTCCATCGCAGTGTTTTTGTTCTTCGGGGAGGTGCATCAGAGCCAGGCATGATCACAAAGTTTAGAAAGGTCTTGGTCGGATCACGGACCAAAAACCACTTCTTCCTCCACCCAAGGCTACTGGATAATCTCTCCAAAATGTTCCCTGACAAGGAAGTACACATCAATCCCTCACTATGCAAAGACAGGACTGAAAATAAATGATCCAACGTTGGTGCCTGCTTGATGACGGCGCACCCCATAATGTATGATGTCAGGTACATCCAAACGTTAAAGGAAAGCTGGGTCGGACAAGAGTATATCCTGGCCAAGAAATCAGAGTGAAGTTTGGGTAAAGGGAGGCGGAACCCTTGGAGAAAGCTCTCGAGATTAATAACAACATGGTCCTTATACGCATTCAGACAACCCTCTTTCCTAGTAGTTAAGCTTATCTCCACCCCGACCGCCCAGGGATAAATCTGAGCTATCATGTCCAGCTGATAATCTTGGAGGATCGATCTCTCCACCAGGGTTTCGGCAACAATGGGAGCCACGTGCTCTTTAAAAACCTTGGGGACAGGTGGAGGAGTAGCGGGAACATAGCCTTTGCAAAAGCTGCAGCTGTCCACCTCCTCTTGCTTGTAAGGGCGCACGCCGAAATTACCAGGGACTACGCGAACCGGTTTGGGTACGCGGGACGACTGACCTTTACCTGGTTTGTTGGTGCGGAGGTAAGCCGTCATGTGTAAACCTCCCCCAAATGAATTCCCACACAAATAACCAAGTATAGCGATAAGTGCAATGTCGAACCCATAGGGAAATCTAAGAGTCAATCTAAATGCTACTTCATTTAATAGTGGGAAATAAACAAGAAAATATGAAAAATAGAACTAAAAGATCAAGATTGCAAATCAAGTAACAAAACATAAGAATGATGGTCTTGGTAACAAATCGATAGAGAAAATAGTTCCACCTGCGCATTCATCGACATTGGTTGGCTTAATTGGTCCTAGACATAAACTCAAGTTATTTGATTCCTTTAACTTTCATTTTTTCCATCTTAGTTTGAATAGATTAAAGTGCAAAGAGCACAATTAACCCCTTACACCTTTATGCAACCTAAGCACGGACAAAGATTTAACACAGAGATAGCAAAAGTTCCTAAGAATCTAGGCATATGAATAACACCAAGTAAACATGGTAACCGATGTTTAAGACATGTTGAAATCTCTACTTAGTCATGATCAATGGAAGGTTCTGACAATCCTAAGCATGCTACTACGAAATTCATTCAATGACGAAAGAACAAAAACCTAGCAAGACACTATTATGATTTCCAATCACAACAATATCGATAATATGCTCAAGAGAAATCAAAAGAACAGTAGGAAACAACTAAGTTTAAGCCTCACAAACCACCAACCAAGTCTCTAAAACACAGGTGAAACAAAAAACGAACTTAGCTACTCATAGCGTACCTAAAAATCCTTCGAATTGATGGAAATTAATAAGCAAACTTGAATGGTTTATTGATAATGCATATCTTAGATAGGCATTTTTAGTTTAGTTAGGTTGCATTTCGTTCATACTTTGTCGCTAAATTGCATCTTGTGATTATTCTAGAAGGGTTTGGATTCTGCGCAAATTTGTGTTTATCTTGCATATTGAATCGGAACACAATTGGGAGATGCAATATCTTGAAGGGGAATACAAGAAACATTGGAAAGAATCAAGGAAGGAAGAGAAGCAAGGACAAGCGGAGATACCTGCGAAGCTAAACAAGAAGAGCCGGCAACAAGCTATGCCGCGGCCGCAGCAAGCGTGCCGCAGCCGCAGCTAGTACTGATGCCGCGGGTTGGAAAAAGATGCTAATGCCGCGGCCGCAGCAAGCCTGCCGTAGCCGCAGCTAGTACGGATGCCGCGGGTTGGAAAAGGATGCTGATGCCGCGGCCGCAGCATATGCCGCTTTGATAAAAGGCAGAACTTTCACATTTAAAAACCACTAATTTGGTTACTTTGATTGACACTTGAATCAAACGTGAATTATAGGTTTCCCTGTGGATCGGCCTCTTACTTATCGTTATACTAGTTATAGGTTTGAGTTTTCTTTGACGGACCAACGACATGTTTTCCCTCTGTCAAATTTGGCGCCGTTGTCGGGGAATTTTTTTTTAATTCTTATGTGTTTTTGGTGTTGATCTTGGTGTGGACCATCTTATATGGTCTATACCCGTACTACTAATTCTTCTTTGTTGTCGTTTGATTCAGAGATTGAAAAGACCTTTGCCTCTTTAAGGCGAGAAACTCGTAATCGCTTTCGCGAGATCCCTTTTGATCAAGGAGAAACTACAACAGAGATGGCTAACGAAGCAAACTGCACTCTTAAGGAGCTTTCTGCTCCTGATCTGGCACAACAACCCCTTGTTATCCAATTCCATGCGCTAGCGAAAGGGGTCAACTTTGAGCTGAAATCTGGGGTAGTTCATCTTCTACCAAAGTTCCATGGGTTGAGTGGGGAGGACCCCCACACGCATCTGTCTGAGTTCCATACTATGGTTGTTGGGATGAAACTTGAGAATGTTACTGAGGATCAAATCAAGCTCAGAGCTTTTCCCTTCTCTTTGAAGGATGATGCGAATGAGTGGTTCTTCTATCTACCACCTTGATCTATTACTACTTGGGCTGAAATGAAGAGAGTCTTCCTAGAGATGTACTTCCCTGCAACAAAGCTTAATTCCTTGAAAAGGTCAATCAACAACATTGAGCAGTACGCGACGGAGTCGATACATGAGTACTTTGAGCCAGCTGGCCATGCCATGGGTACTCTGAAAAGGATCTAGTTCTCTTTTTTTCAATGGGCTTACTGATATAGAGGGCAAAATAGTGAATTATGCTTGTGAAGAAAACATGCTGAATAAGACGCCTGTCGCAGATTGGGATGTATTTATGGAGCTATATGAGGGCTCTTGATAGTTCAACAAGAGCACTCGTGCTAGGGGTGTACTCTCTATTGATGCCCCTGTGGGTGCACTTCAGACCGACACGGAAGAGGTGAAGGAGATGATCAAACAATTGGTAGCTGATAAAACTCCTCAACAATTGAAAGCATGTGGCCTTTGCAATCAATTCACTCATCCTATGGACATGTGCCCACTTCTGCAAGATCCTAGCATAGATTTGAATGCCATTGGGAATTTCGCTCAACAAAGGCCTAGGCAAGGCAATTTTGGAAATCCTGGGTATTTCAACAACAACAACTATAACACAGGCTATCAACAAGGCTATGGGAACTACCAAGCCTCTTTCAATCCACAAGGGGGGCAACAGGCAAGGCCCCAATAACAATATGAACCTCGACAGGGAGGTCAACAACAATCGAATGAGGATAATGAGGATCCACTACAGAAACTGCCACGATTGGTCTTGAAGAATGAGAAACAACAAACATAGCGGATTGCAAATCTAAAGAAGCAGCAATCGGATCGGATGACAAATCTGGAGAATCAAATGAGTCGGCTCATTCAAATCTTAAGTGCTAAGGAGGCAAACAATTCAGGGACGCTTCCATCACAGACCATCGAGAATCCTAATAAGGAGAACGCGAGTGCTATAACGCTTAGGAGTGGCACTGTGCGGCGGCCGCATCACCCATGCCGCGGCCGCGGCCAATCAATCGAGCTGCGCCCGCAACCCCATGTCGCTCCCACCGCCAGTGTGCCCGCCGACCCTTCGGTGTCAGATTCGCCTTTTTCCCTTTTTTCTTCTTCTTCCTCTCTTCCTCCTTCTTCTTCTTCCCCTCCTTCTTCCTCCTTACCTATGGAGACTTCAAAGCCGGTTCCGCCCTTCCCGGAAGCCTTGAAGGATACACAAAGGTATGAGAACGACAAGGAGATCTTTGAGACATTCAGTAAGTGTAAGGTAAACATTCCTTTGCTTAATTTGATTCAAAGAATTCCTAGATATGCTAAATTTTTTAAGGAACTTTGCACTATCAAGCGGAACCAGAAGCTGAAAGGTAAGCAAAAGGTGAAGGTAAGTGAACATGTCACTACTGTATTTCAAAAGCATATGCTCGAGAAGTGTAGTGATCCTGGTATGTTTCTATTCCATTTGTGATAGGTGATACTAAATTTGACAAAGCCATGTTAGATCTAGGAGCATCTATTAATGTTTTGCCTTCTCATGTCTATCATGCTTTGGGGTTGGGATCTCTGAATGATACTCGGGTAGTAATTCAACTTGCTGATCGATCTACTATCTACCCGAAAGGGATTGTTGAAGATGTCTTGGTTATGGTTGACAACTTGATATTACCTGCTGATTTCTTTGTGATTGACATGGGTCCTGGTAACAATGAAGGCCCTATTCTGTTGGGCAGACCTTTTCTTAAAACTGCTGGGACAAAGATAGATGTCTATTCAGGATCTCTTACTATCGAATTTGATAGTCAAAGAGTTGAATATAATATTTATGATTCCATGAAATTTCCATCTCATGATCCTTCTCTGTGCTTTGTAGATATTATTGATACGATGGCACAAGATTGCTTTGATTTGGAGTGTGTTGATGAGATGAAAGTCGCTTTACATGCCCCTATAGATGAAATTGCTAAAGATTATGTCTTGTCATCTAACTTGTAGAAGGCTATAATGGCTTTATACCATCGATCTCCCACCTATGTGCCACCAAGGGGAGACCGCATCGAGCTGACCATGCCTACTGAAAAGCTTCTTCCATCCATTATCCAAGCGCCTGATGTTGAATTGAAACAACTTCCTAATCACCTTAAATATGCTTTTCTTGGTGAAAATGATACTCTGCATGTCATTATTTCTAACAAACTCACTTTTGGGCAGGAGGAGCGATTGATGACCGTTCTGAAAGAAAACAAGGAGGCGTTAGGATGGACGATGGCAGACATTAAGGGCATCAGTCCTACCCTCTGCATGCATAGAATACTATTGGAGGATGATGCCAAGACATCTAGACAACCTCAGCGGAGACTCAACCCACCAATGATGGAAGTGGTAAAGAAGGAGGTGCTGAAGCTCCTTCAGGCAGGTAAGATCTTTCCCATATCTGACAGCAAATGGGTGAGTCATACTCAGGTTGTCCCTAAGAAAGGGGGTATCACTATAGTTGAGAATCAGGATGGTGAGTTGGTCCCTAGCAGGGTACAAACTGGATGAAGAGTCTGTATTGATTATCATAAATTGAATGCAGTTACGACCACTTCCCCCTACCCTTTATTGAATAAATGCTTGAGCGCCTTACCGGCCACTCCTTTTATTGCTTCTTAGATGGCTACTCAGGATATTATCAGGTACCCATAGCACCGAAGGATCAAGAGAAAACGACATTTACATGCCCCTTTGGCACTTTTGCATATCGCATAATGCCTTTTGGGTTATGTAACGCACTTGGGACCTTCCAACGGTGTATAGTAAGTATATTTTCTGAGTATGTAGAGCACTTCATAGAGGTTTTATGGATGACTTCATTGTGCATGGAGATGACTTTGATACTTGTTTGCACCATTTGTCACTTGTGCTTAGGCGGTGTGTAGACACCAACTTAGTTTTTAACTCTGAAAAGTGTCATTTTATGGTTGAGCAAGGCATTGTTTTGGGTCATATTGTGCCTAGTAGAGGTCTTGAGGTGGACAAGGCTAAGATTGATGTTATTCAGTCTCTGTCTTACCCCACCAATGTGGGCGAAATTCGTTCCTTTTTAAGCCATGCAGGGCAGGTTTATTAAGGATTTTCTAAGATTTCTGTACCTCTTTGTGATTTACTAAAAAAGGAAATAGCTTATGAGTTTGATGACAGGTGTAGAGCATCTTTGGTTGAGCTAAAAGGTCGCCTGACTAGCGCCCCTATAATTCAAGCACCCATATGGTCTCAACCTTTTGAGATTATGTGTGATGCTAGCGACTATGTTGTGGGTAGTGTCTTGGGACAAAAGGAAGGAAGGAGCTCTCATGTCATCTACTATGCCCCCATGACTCTGAATGGAGCGCAAAGGAACTACTCAACCACTGAGAAAGAGCTCCTGGTTGTGGTCTTTGCACTGGAGAAGTTCCGCTCCTATCTCCTAGGAGCTAAGGTAATTGTCTTCACTGATCACGCTGCTCTTCACTATTTATTGACTAACAAAGATGCGAAACCACGATTGATTCATTGGATTTTACTCTTAAGCGAATTTGACATTGAAATTAAGGATAAGAAAGGTGCAGAGAACTTAGTAGCGGACCACCTTAGTAGACTTGTCCAAGGAGAGGACAAGCCAGAAGATCAAATACCCATTCACGGTGAGTTCCCTAATTATACATTATTTTATTTAACTCACACTTTATCTTTGAAGTTGCAGGGAGCTATGGAAATGGAGGGTGTCGCGGCCGCAGCAACCATGCCGCGCCCGCAGCATATCAATCAGGCAGCGGCCGCAACTTCCATGTCGCGGCCGCCGCATGTTGTTCAGGAGACCTTTTCGTCCTTTTCCCTCTTATCTGACGAGGTAAGTTATGATGTTCCTGAATTATTGATGGGTGCCCATACTCTTCGACCTTGGTTTGCCAATATGGTGAATTTCTTATTCACGAGAGAATTTCCACCAAACTTCACAAAAGATCAGAAGGACAAGATTCGATATGACTCTCGCTTCAATGTTTGGGATAACCCCTACCTTTGGAAACATTGTGCTAATCAGGTAATTAGGAGGTGTCTGCCGGACAATGAGGTACAATCCGTCCTTATTTTCCGTCATGCTCACGAATGTGGAGACCACTTTGGTCCTCAAAAGACTGCTAGGAAAGTTTTAGAAGCAGGTTTCTTTTGGCTTCACTTATTTAGTGATGCTAATGCCTTCTATAAATCTTGCGATAGATGCCAAAGGGTTGGGAACATATCCGCTAGGAATGAAATGCCACAAACAACTCTCATATTTTGTGAAATTTTTTTATGTTTGGGGTATCGATTTTATGGGTCCCTTCCCTTGTTCTTTTGGGAATATATATATATATATATATATATATATATATATATATATATATATATATATATATATTTTGCTTGCGGTGGACTATGTCTCCAAGTGGGTGGAGGCAAAAGCCACCAGAACTGATTATTCCAAAGTTGTTGCAGATTTCCTGAAAGACACCATTTTCCCAAGATTTGGGGTGCCCAATGGTCAACTGGAGATATCAAATCGAGAGATAAAGACCATTCTGGAGAAACAGTGGCACCTAATAGGAAGAATTGGAGTCTAAGGATGAATGACGCTCTCTGGGCCTATCGGACGGCCTACAAGACTTCCATTGGTATGTCCCTGTATCGAATTGTCTTTGGAAAGGCATGTCGTCTCCCTCTGGAACTTCAGTATAGAGCGTATTGGGCTGTAAAGAATTGCAATATGAGGTTGGATGAAGTAGGTGAGTTCAGAAAGCTTCAATTGCAAGAGCTGGAGGAATTGCGTCTGGATGCTTATGATAATGCAGTGATCTAAAAGGAGAAGACAAAGGCTTGGCATGACAAACACATCCTGCGGAAAGAGCTAACAATAAGAGACAAGGTTTGGGTGTGATTTGTTTTGGAGTTGTTTGGTGTTTTAATTTATTTGTTTTGGAGTTGTGCTAGAGTTTGGGTGCTATTGTGATTTGTGGTTGGTTTGGAAAGTTTGGGTGTGATTGTTTGACAATTGTTTGGTGTTCTTGTATTTGGGTATTGATTGAAGAATTGGGATTTGGTGGTTTACTTGAGAAATATTTTTTTTGGTGGTTTGATTTGGATTTGTTGGTGTGGTTGAGGTAGATCTGAGTTTGTGGTTGGATTTTGGATCTTTTGGGGTTGATATTTTATTTCTGAAATCTTGTGAGAATGGTGCGCCGATTGAGATCTGTGTCTAAAGAACAGACGAAGGCATTTGAGAGCTTCGATCATAAGAGATTTGTGCAGACCAAGTTCTTTGATGTTTCTACCTTACAGACACTAGCAATGTTGGGCGTTACACGTCAGATGCTCACTCATGCCGGGTTGGGGGCATTCATAGACTGTAGTGCCCCCACATATCCTGAGCTGGTGTGGGAGTTTCTAGTTACACTACAGCGTGTGGACGACTCTATGATTCGGTTCACTTTAATGGACCAGACCCACACTTGTACTTCTGCCCAGCTGAGACAGGGCTTTGGGATCACTCGGGCGCCCACTAAAGATTGGTATCTCATGGCGTCAGAACAGTAGCATCATGACGTCTGGTATGCAGCTACTGGCTCTAGATTTAATGGACACAGAGGCGAATACAACTATACGTTCGTCAACCCGTGCCTTCTTCTAGTTCACAAAGTCTTGGCCACGTCTTTCAGTGGCCAAGGCGATGTGAACAAAGTGCCCGTTGGTGATCTGTCCTGGTTATGGAGCCTTGCTCCCTAGTTCCATGGTACACCGGACTAGGTTGAGATCTTTGTTGATAGCTGCCTGAGGATCCATGGAAAGAAAAAAGGGAGGATTGGTCTGGGAGGCATGATCACCCTCATAGCCCACCGCTTTCTGGAGCCTACATAGTGTGGTGTACCCATGTCTGGTGGGTACACCTATACAAAGGAACAGCTCAGGAGAGCTTATTTGATTGAGAGCTTTGATGCGCCAAGCTACATTTGGAAGTCGGGGCAGCATGGAGAGCACCGACTGAGGCTTCCTAGGGCCTTACCTTATGGCCCTTCCAACGTGTCCCTCTACATCATGGCTGATCAGAATGTTGATGATGATGAGGATACTGATGACGAGGACGAGGAGGATGCCCCTGCACAAACCGATTATCACATGGGGGATGCACAATATGCTGCTGGCTCTTCTACGGGGCCTCGCTCTTCTTCTGCTGATGATGAAGCCTGGCGGGACCACATGTTCACCGAGTTCCATCGTATGTCTATACGCCAGGATTCCTTCGAGTTCACCCTCCACGACATCGATCGCAATGTGCGGGAGACGAACTACAACATGGAGGAGATGCGAAGAGAGCAGTCCTATTACCTCCGCCAGCAGTATCCACACATTCCGCCTTACCAGTCTCCACCCTACCAGCCGCCGCACCAGTGAGTGGTTAGTTCTGTCTCCTTCGCCCTGAGTTTATATTTTTTATTTTGGTTTTCTGTACTATATTATTGAGGACACTGAAACCTTTAAGTATGGGGGAGAAGGATTATGTATATTAAGTCATTTATGTCATTTCCTATACCATGTTTAAATTATGCACCATGTTTAACTTTCTGTAATTGCTATTTAGTTTATTTAATTTTTGCTTAGTATATTTAATTTTTTTTAATTTTCGTAATTGGAAAAAAAATTCGAAAATCGAAAAATAAGCATGCATTGCATACATATGTGTTATTCAAATACCCATCTAGCTTACTTTGTCATCTAATTTAAATTTCAAGCATGATCATATAAATCCCATGGAGTTTTGAATGTTTTGGCCTTGTCTATATTTGATTTTTGTGGAAGATGAGCTAGCAGATATAATTGAGCATGTATGATTGAGCAAAAGTATGATTGAAGTCCTAAAAACAAGACCTTGTGAGAAGGTTTAGCCTTATTTGAATTCTTTTGCTCAATTGTGTGAATTACTCTCCTTGTGTTGCTACCTCTTGACATTGACTGCAGTATCTATTTTTAAAGACCGGCTCACATGTTTGTTGCTTGCAGAGTTTATGTTTATATTTTGAGTCTTTTGTTTGAATTTGTGCATATTTAGTGAATAAGGTGACAATGGTTGATGCACTTAGTAACCGGATCTATGCATGACATCCATGAGTATGATTCGCGCAAAAAGGTGTTGAAAATTATCCACTAGGAAAGAAAGCTTGATCATTGAGTAACCAGGTTTATTCATGACACCCATGTTTGCAACTTGCGTCAAAAGATGTTCCAGTGGACTTCATATTAGTAGGGTGAGGTGTTGACAGACCAGAGCCATTCATGACACCCATGTTTGCGACTCGCGTAAGGAAAGCACCAGGACGAGAGAATAGATAAAAAGGAAAAAAAAAAAAAGAAAATGAAAGGAAAAAAAAAGTGTCACATTTTATTTTGTTGCCTTTATTGTGTCCCGCAAGTATCGATATTTCGGTAGATATTTGGTGATATGGTGGTCAATGTCTATGAGTTTAGTGCATGATTGGTTTGAGTTGAGAGTTGTACCTGAAAGTCTAAAAACATGAGTGAAACACATATTTTTGGTGAGGTTGGATAATGTCTACTTCTAAGCTTTGATCACTAGAATACATGCTATGACGTTTGTTTGCTTGGTTTATATTTTCATCTGCTATGATGTTGCTTTTTAATGAGGTTGAAACTTGAAGGGACTTCCTGTGGGATGCATTGAGTCATGTCCATTCTATCATTGCTTGAGGACAAGCAAAGGTTAAGTGTGGGGGAATTTGATAATGCATATCTTAGATAGACATTATAGGCATTTTTATTTTAGTTAGGTTGCATTTTCGTTCATACTTTGTCGCTAAATTGCATCTTGTGATTATTCTAGAAGGGTTCGGATTCTGCGCAAATTTGTATTTATCTTGCAGATTGAATCGGAACACAATTGGGAGATGCAATATCTTGAAGAGGAATACAAGAAACATTGGAAAGAAGCAAGGAAGGAAGAGAAGCAAGGACAAGTGGATATACCTACGAAGCTAAACAAGAAGAGCCGGCAACGAGCTATGCCGCGGCCGCAGCATGGGTCGCCAGCGCGACGCCGTTTCGTCTAAAAAAACCTAGTTTGTGTTGGATGTTTTTTATGGCCGACTAGACTTTTATAAGGCCGATTTCTATGTTATTTTCATTACTTCTATTCTATTCTTACGTTCATCAGACACTTTAGAAATTTGAGCGATGTCTTCCATGAAGAACTAAACTCATCTGTTCTGCCTACAATTTGAAGCTTTATTTGCATTGATTGTGAGTTTCTAATTCTCGTTCCTTGTTTCCAATATTTGAATGCTTCAACTTTTTGTTCTTGAATGTTTATTGTTTTGTTCTATCTTGTCTGGCCAACTTGTTAGATCAATTCAATCGCTAAAGTTTTGTAGATTCCTGGTTGTGAACCTTAACATAAGTGGCAAACTTGTTCCTTTAGGGCTGGTTGAACTAATTGAATGAGTAGGAAGTTGAATGTGTTGTTAAATCCATCGTTAGGGACTGCAAATACCTTCGCTAATCTATGAACTTAAAGCTATCAATTGGGTTAAATCCTTCTTTAGGGACAATTCGATTGATAAGGGTTGCTAGGACTGGTTGGACTAGTAACTATATTAGGTCGGGATAAGGGCATTCATAGGAAACTTAATAGGACGAGAAGAATTTACAATGATCGCTTCAATCAAATAAAGTGGAAAATTATAGGTAGAATTGCTTCTCATAATTGTCTAAACCAAAATTAATTACTTTTGTTTGCTTCAATCCGCTTTGATAAAAGACGGAACTTTCACATTTAAAAACTCTCAATTTGGTTACTTTGATTGACACTTGAATCAAACTTGAATTATAACTTTCCCTGTTGATCGACCTCTTACTTATCGCTATACTGGTTATAGGTTTGAGTTTTCTTTGACGGACCAACGACAGGTTTTTCCTCCGTCATTTATTGAACTACTACGAAATATCTCTCAAGGTCTGAGAAAAACGTCTCCAAAAGTCTCTCTAAGTGTAATTTCGTGGCTCCTCTTCATAGGAAAGAAGAGACCCCGAAAACCTAGATACTTTCCTTAAAGATAATGTGGAAGTAATCCTAAATTAATATAAAACATCCTAAAATTATTAAAACTGAAAATTATACTAAATAAGTCTGATAATATCTTTCTTAACCCCCAAGGATTAAGTCTTCAAGAGATTAGATTGGATTGAATCTCCCACCGAAAAGATATAATTTGGATCTCGAACTGATGTTTCCTGGACGAACTCGCCGCCGCGACTAGGAACTCGCGACCGCGACTCGATAGTTTCATCACACCTCTCACAGGCAACATCTTCACATCGTATTAAGGGATCTCGCGGCAGCGACTGGTCACTCGCAGATGAGACAGTGAAATGTGGTGACTCGCGGCGGCAACTCTCGTCTCGCGGTCGCGACTCTGGACAGATGTGTGCTCTTGCTCTTCTTTCTCCTCTTGGCCTTTGCTTTCCTTGCTTTCTTTTCTCTTCTATTCTTCTTCTTTACTCCATTAACAACTTTTCCAAGCTAGCCACAAGCCGGAACTACGAACCTTCATAAAACAATCAAAATAGCGTAGTTTCCGAACTTTCCACCCAAAAGAGCAAAACACAAAATTAACTCTAAAACCTAACCAAATGATCATAAAGCACAACTAAAACTATCCTCTAATACATATCTAAATATGCATTATCAAACTCCCCCACACTTAAGCTTCGCTAGTCCTCGAGCGAATCAATAAAAAGCAACATATACCTATGAGTTCATCATCCATGCAATAGCCTTAATCAAAAGAACCCTCAATATGAAATGGAGCACATGATTAAGCGAATAAACATCCTAGCATGTATTTAGCGATCAAAGCATAGAAGTAGAAATCATCCAACCTCGCAAGGAATATGAATTTCACCCATGCTCTCATGTGTTTAGGCTTTTAAGTTCAACTCTCAACACAATCCAAAAATGCATTAAGCTCATAGACATTGGCAACAATATAATCAAATCTCCATCGAAATGCCATCACTTGCGAAAAACCATAAAAATAAACAATTTGGCTCTAGAATTATTCACTTTTTTTTTTTCATTTTTGGTTTTTTTTTATTTTTTTTTCTTTTTCTTGCTATAGTTTCTTTCGGCTTTGGTGTATCCTTACGCGAGTCGCAAACATGGGTGTCATGAATGGCCTCGGTCTATCAATACCTTAACTTACTAGAATGAAGTCCACTTGATCATCTTTTCACGCAAATTGCAAACATGTGTGTCATGAATGAATTCGGTTACTCAATGATCAAGCTTCCTTACTTAGCTGATAGTTTTCAACACCGTTTTGCACGAATCATACCCATGGGTGTCATGCATAGATCCAGTTACCAAGTGTATTAACCATTGCCACTTTATTTCACTCAAAAACTCACAAGCAACTAAAGCCAAATATAACATAAAACACAAAGTCCGCAAGAAACAAACATGTTAGTCGGCTTTGACAATAGCTAATGAATTCAGTATCAAAAGGTAGAAGCATATGGAGAGTAAATCACACATATGAGCAAAAGGACAATAAATGAATCCAATAAGGCTAAAACAATCTCACAAGGGTCATGTTTTGTAGGATTTCAATCATACTTTAGCTCAATCATACATGCTCAATTACATCACCAATCATGCTCCATATGAAAACATTTAAGAACAATAAGGCTAAGCAATTCAACTAATCGTAGGATTTACAAGTTCATGCCATAAGAATATATAGAGTTTCACTAACTAAGGTGGGTGTTTGAAAAATGACATATATATGCATGATATTTTTGGGGTTTTTTGACATTTTCTATTTTTTCTTTGATTTTTTTTTATTGATTTTTCATAAAACAAAAATAAAATAAACACACAACTAAAATTGAAACATGACCTAACTAGAATCGACTCAACTAACTCCCTCCCCTACACTTAAATCTTTCATTTCCCTCAATGAAACAGAAAAGACAACAAAATTAAACAAATAAAACCGAGGTGAGGGAAGAGGAAACTCACATGCTCATTGAGGTGGTGGCTGGGGTGGATAGCATGGAATCTGCAATCCACGGAGCATAGAGCAAAAATCATCAAAACTCGTCCTCTGGGCCTCTTGAGCAGCTCTAATCTCAACATGAGAATCGCGCAGGACGGCTAGTTGGATGTCAATACAATCAAATCGCTGAGGGGCAGTGCTAAAACTCTAATAGACAGATGTGAATCTCGGATCAACAGCAGCAAAGCGTCGATCGTTGGACACATCCATACACACATAGTTGCGAGCCATACCACACTGGTTGTTGAAAATCACCTGATGCTGGTTTTGAATAGGACGGAAGAAACCCTCGAAGTATGCCCGAGATGGAAACTTATCGTCAAATCCTCCATAAGATGAACTCGTTCTAACATAATAGTTCTCGTCCTCGTAGATAGTCTCCTCATGAGCAGGAAACTCATAATCCATGTCATCTGCTTGCTACTACAGCTGAGGAATTTCCTGGTGTAGCGATTGAGGCATAACTAAAGGCAACTGAGCTGCATGAAGCTCACTAGTGAGTAGCAAATGAGTGGTGGTGGGACCGGTAGGTAGATTCTGGAGAGGAAGATAAATCATATGAGCTCTGTCTCTAGCAGAGAACCAATGGTAGCCATCACCGACTACAGTCATCAATCTCCTATGCTTCAGGAGGTTGATATCAATCCGATGACCTCCTTTCAGTGCAGCATACGCACCTAGACCAATATCCAGCTCAATAGCAAGCAAAGTAATCAATCCACCAAAATCCAATCGTGGTGGAATCCTTCCTGACATTCGTGGCGGAGGTAAGAGACTGACAAGCCATGAAAAACAACTCCAACCAATCAGGAATCGCATTGGGTTCAGGCAACAAACAAATAAAACAACTCCATGTAGATCTCATGACCTTGTTGCCCTCAGCCGGGCCAAAGAAAGTATTGTTCAAAACCTTGTGGCATAGCCTCGCCGTCGGATGAACTATGCTAGTGTTCAGATCGTGCCTTGGGTTCATCACTAACCCTATCAATCAATGCCAATGTTGCTCAGGCATCTCAGTAGTCTGAATATCAGCCTAGTTCGGTGTCAGCACTCTCGAAATACCAAACACTCTCCTCATAGCTGCATAAGATAACTACCGACTATGGCCACCCAATCGAAACTTGCAAGAACTACTACCCTTCTTATATGTCGCTAAAATCTCCCGAACCAAATCAGGGTAAGTAGACATACACTTTTCAACTAAACCAGCCACACCACCTTTATCCATAAACACTCGAACATTGTCCTCCAAACCCAAAGATCGAAGAGTCGGAATATACAAAAACTTCGTGCAAGCATACTTTCCACCCTCTAGCCTATTCCACTTATCTCTAGCATCAGTCCTAAGTCCATTCGGCATCTCCATATCAACATGAGCCACAATAAACAAAGAGAAGTCTAGAAAATTACCCAAACAGAAACTACTGCAGGCAGTCGCGGCGGCGAGATGTGAGAAGGGCGGCAAAAATCAGAGAATCGATGGAGCTCTTGCTAGCAGCAAGTCGCGGCGGCGAGAAGGTCAGGTCGCGACGGCGACGACCAACAAAAGTAAGGTGTTTGATCACTGTGGTGATCGGACTTTGACTTCCTCTCTCCTTTCTTCATTTCCGACGTTGTATTCACAACAAATCTTAGCCAAAATTCAACCCAAACCCTTAGATCTATGAATGGAAGGGGAAAAATGTGGTATTAGGTGGATGTAGAAGATGAAAGATGGGTTTGCGGTGTGGGAAAGGTTCAGATTTTGGTTTGGAATCGTAGATTGGAACGTCGGGAATTCAATTTCGTGCTCGGATTTCATATTTGGAGAGCGATGGTGATGCAAAGGTAGATTTGAGAGTTTGGAGAGCTTGGGGGCAGCAATGGTGGTGTGAGTTTGTGTTTTTTGGGCTTGGGTAGAGGTTAGGGATGATATGGGGAAAAGGGCAACGGGAAACGGGTAACAAGATTTAGAAACGGGCCCCACATGGCCCGTTTATGTTTTCTGGAACCGACCCAGACACGGCCGCCACAAGGATGATCGCGGTGGCAACTTGCAAACTCTCGCTAGTGAAGTGGCAGCGACGGGGTGACAGCGGATTAGGGTGAGTCGGTATGTTCAGATACCGAGTCGGTATCTAGCCTCTGCATGATCGGCGCCCACCGTGGAAAAACAAGGTGGATCCAACTCACGACGACAACAAGGGGTGTCGCGGCGGCGACTTTTTTGGGCGAGGATAAGTTGCTCCTTTTCTGTTCAATCTCCACCAAACACACAATGAAACTCAAACAAAACTCACGAAAACGTTAGAATACCAAAACTCTTATCCTAAGGGAAAGAAATTTGACACTTATTCAAATGAAATGAAATAAAAACAAACTACCTAAGAATTCAAAAACAAAAAGAAAGAAACTAACCTAGGCTCGACGTCCTCAAAGATCAAGTAGCAATAGGATCATGTAGAGCCATGTCCTCCACGATCTCATCCGAAAAGCCATCAAAGTAGCGCTTGAGTCTATTACCATTCACCTTAAACACATTAGTGCTCTTTTCATCCTTAATCTCTACCGCTCCATGGGGATAGATATGAACTATCGTGTAAGGTCCCTTCCATCTAGAGCGGAGCTTTCCGGGAAAGAGAGTGAGGCGTGATTGATAAAGGAGGACTTTTTCACCAACTTTGAAATCCTTCCTCAATATGTGCTTGTCATGCCATGTCTTTGTCTTCTCCTTGTAGTTGATTGCATTATCATAAGCATCCCGCCTGATCTCATCCAATTCTTACACTTGGAGCTTACGAAATTCACCAACTTCATCAATCCTCATATTGCATTCCTTCACCGCCCAATATGCCTTGTGTTGGAGCTCCACTGGGAGATGGAACGCATTACCAAAAACCAACCGATATGGTGACATATCAATGGGTGTCTTATAAGCCATGCGATATGCCCAAAGAGCATCATCCAAGCGTTAACTCCAATCTTTTCGATTCGGGTTCAAGGTTTTCTCAAGAATTCTCTCCACCTCTCTATTAGAGACCTCAGCTTGCCCGTTGGTTTGGGGGTAGACCTGTCAAACGGGTCATTTGGGTCGGGTTCGGGTCGGGTCACTTCGGGTTTCGGGTAAAACGGGACTCGGGTAAACCGGGTTTCGGGTTTTTCGGGTTGACTCGAATCCGGGTTTGACCGGGTTTCGGGTCATTTTGGGTCGATTTCGGGTTTGTCAATTTTTTCTTTTTTGAATTAAAAAAATCATGATTTGATAAATTTTAATTATATATAAAAAAATTTAATTATATATAATTATAAATCAATCGGGTCAATCGGGTAACTGGGTCAATCGGGTCAAAATTACCGAGTCAATCGAGTCACCGGGTCGAAACTCAGATTACCCGGAAAATTTCGGGTTTTTCGGGTTCGGGTCGAAAAAAAAATTCGGGTCAGAATTTCCGGGTTCGGGTCGGAAATTTTTCGGGTCAGTCGGGTTAGGTCACCGGATCGGGTTGTGTTTTGACAGGTCTATTTGGGGTGATAAGCGGTGGATATACGATGAGTAACATGATACTTCTTAAGAAGTGCAGCCACAACCGTATTGCAAAAATGAGTCCCTCTATCGCTAATCAAAGCACGAGGAATACCAAATCTAGCAAATAACTCCTTAAGAAAGCCTGAAACAGCCTTAGAGTCATCAGTCTTGGTGGCTTTTGCCTCCACCCACTTGGAGACATAGTCCACCGCCAACAAAATATAATAGTTATCAAAAGAATTAGGAAAATTCCTAGGTGCAATATTCCCTGTTCTTTGACATCTATCACATGACTTACAAAATGCATTTGCATCACGAAAGATAGTTGGCTAATAAAATCCTGATTCAAGTACTTTCCTAGCAGTTTTATTAGGTCCAAAATGACCTCCACAAGCATAAGCATGACAAAAACTAAGGACATATACTACTAGAAAAATGCCATTAGACATCTGTTGTGAACATATGTCTTTCAAAAAAAATTCAAATCTCTTTGTGCGTGTAGTAAAAGATCAATTTTTCCACATCGGTTTTAAGCTGATGTCTTGTCTTAGTTAAAACATCTGTTTTATTTTGAATATAGATATAAATCAGCCCCTTCAATTTATTTTTGACATGTTCACTTGTTATTAAAGCCTCATTATTTTTCTTTTATAATCTTTTGAAGATGTCCACATCAAGCCTAAATTTTACATTTACATTACTATTTTTAAAATAATCAATGTATTAAAACAAAATAGACATCTTTTTTTATCATATTGATTTTGTGTATATTAATTTCATATATATAATTTGTGAATTTTTATTTTTTTTTAAAATAATCTATCGTATGAAATATATACATAAGTGATGTATTAATATGTTGTGGACATCGTTTTAGATTTTTATAAAGATCTTGTTGTTAGCAATATATATCAATTTATATTAAAATTGTGATGTTCAAATATGTTGAAGGTTCGATAATATAAAACAATGTACTATAGAAATACTCTAGAAGGGGTGTTGAATAGAGTATGCCCGTTTTTCGCAGAAAGTCTCAAGACTTTTGGAGCTCGTATAAAACCCTTTAAGATAAACCTGAATCACAAAGTTCGACAATCGAACCAAGTGCGGAAATAAGGTAAAGCAATAGATAAAGGACACGAGTAATTGTTTACGAGGTTCGGCACGAACTTGGCCTACGTCCCCGCCTAGGGTTCTTCCACAACCCTAGGATTCAAAAGGCTTTATTGATTCGCTTAGCTTAGGATCCTAATAGCTCACCGAGAAGCCTCTCTCCTATACAATTGCAATCTAGTCAACTCACGTTCCCTTGGAGTCCTAGACCAATCTAGAAGAGCTCCAGCTCTCTCAGCTATCTAGTATAATCCTCTTACTCTCACAAATCAATAGCCTAGTGCAACTTCCCGAGTTACAAACTCTCGAGTAACACTTTAAATGAATATATCCTATAAGCTTACAGTGACTCTCAAAGGCTTTGAAATAAACAACAAACTCTTGAGCGCTAGCAGAGAGTACACTTTGGAAGACAGATCTTGCTTGAATGAATGAAAGCTCGTGTAGCACTTGTGTATCCTGTCTTCATCTTCCTTCTCTATTTATTGAGACAGATCGGCGCCGAGAATCTTCTCCAACGACTATTCCTGATCATGGCTATCTTCAAGATCTTCTAAACTTGGAAACAAATGAAGCCATAATCTTTCCGATTTGAACCTTCTCAGCACTTGACGTAAGGAAGGAAATAATTCGAAAAACTTCCTGAAAGATTAGTCAAGTATATATATATATAATATAAAGGAAGTATATAATAAGATTAAATAATATTCGGACTTATAAAACAGGTTTTGGATTTCATCAACTGTTAATGTTCCAAGACCTTTGACACAAACATCCTGTCAAGGCCTTTGAAACATTTATTCCGATTTTCATCAAGGGAGGGAGTTATCAATCTCCCCCTTCATGAAAGACAAAACCTGTGCATCCCTACAACTTAGTCAAGCATAAAAAATATAAGAGAAATCGGACTAAGTGCCTGCAAGGGTTAGACAAATGTTGGATCAAAATTTTTAAAGCATGCAAAAGCCATCCAACCGAAAACCAAAAATCAAAAACCAAGGTCTTCCAAGACCTTCAAGTAGATAGAGGTTTTCACAGTCTAAACAACCACATATCATCTCCCCCTTTTTGTCTTTCAACAAAGGGAGGAGGTAAAATAGTCACCAAATGTTTTAAAAACGTTTCCAAAAACCAGCAATGTATCAAGTTTCAGGGGTGGGATAAGGTAGGATAGGGTTTAAGCTTCGTCGTCCGGAGCATCATCAGTGAGCCTCGTCCACAGTCCTTGTAGCATCTTGGAAATCCCGCTCATCTCCGTCATAAACTCATTTTGCAGCTCCTTGATATCCAGGCGAACTTCCTCCAAGCTCAACTCTAGGTTGTCCATGCGTTCATCGAAAGCTGAAGCAGTGGAAAGGACTTTGGAAGGAGTGGCAAGACTCAAGGTCCCTTAGGGAGACCGAGTGATGCTAATCTTTTCAAGGCCCTTCGAGTCGAACTTACCCATATGACGCTGCTGTTCTTCATTTTTGACATCAATTCCAAAAGCTTTGAAGAGAGGGGTCAAAAGGGTAGCAAAGGGGAGGGGAGAGCCTTTTCTAGCTTTTCTGGCATGAGCCATGGCTCCAAGGATAGTGTTGGCCAGATCAAGATCAAGGCCATTTAAGATGCGGTAGAGCAGGACCATGGCATTGTCAGTAAGGAGTGAGCCAGAGTTAAGCCGGGGTAAGAGGCATCGAACAATGATGTTGAAAATTATTTTTGCCTCGAGGGTTAGGGATGAGTGGGTGAGTTGCTTTGAGGTGTTGTTGGATGCTTCGGGTAGGAGGTACTTGGCACGGGCAAGGATGATGCAATTCTCTTTTGAGGGGTGTATTTCAGAGGGTGGAACTGGGGTAGGTAAGCCAAGGAAATCTGCAAAGTCATTGGAGTTGAGAGAGATTCTAACCCCTTTGATAACAGACTCCAAAGACCAACCATTGGTGTCATGTTTGGCTTTTAGGTTAATGTAAAACAGACGGGTAAGTTGGGGGTAATAGACGGTTTCAAGGTTGAGAAGGGTCCAGGCTGGGAATTTTTTGAGAAGATAAATGCAGGGTAATCTCAAAGCTTCGAAGAACTCAAAATCCAAAAAATCAGAACAACTAATCCTACGAGTTCGAAACTCATCTACCCACTTACCAGCAGTCTCAGCATCTTGAAACCAAGAGGAGGGCAAAGATTGATTTACCTGGATATATGCAGGTGGGTCGGCATTCTTCCTGTGAGCAATTGTCGGAGTAGCTCTCTTGATAGGGGCTTCAAGACTCCTGAGGGTGCCCTTCCTGGTGCGCTTGGGAGATGGAGGCTTGACAGCAGTAGGGACTTTCCGCTTCTTTGGAGACGGGGGAGGAGGAGAAGGAGAGGGAGATTCTTCCTCCTCTTCCTCAGACCCCGAATCCTCACCGGACCCCGCTTCATCTCCTTCAGCTTCCTCTTCATCTCCAGATCCCTCTTGCTCTTCTTCTTCTTCCTCGGGCTCCTCCTCGGCTTCACCTTCCTTCCGAATCCTCTCAGCTTCCTCCTTTGCCAGTTTCCTAGCAAGCTCGGCCACCTCATCGGCCTTTTTCTTCTTCAAAGCTTCCTCCTCGGCTTCCTTGGCAGCATCTCTTTCCAGGATGGCATCTAGGTCATCTTCCTCCTCTTCCTCGTCCACTTCCTCAGACAAAATCTTCCTCTTCCCTTTCTGTTTAGCACTGAGAGGCTTCTTAGCAGAGCGCTTTTAAGAGCCCTTGGGAACAGTGACCGTGCTCTCAGCGATGGTGCTCTCGCCGACAGTTGGGACAATGGCTTGAGGAGTAGGTTCAGGTGTGGGAGAGGTGGCAGTGGCCTGACGTCCCTTGGGGGTGGCGCCAAGTCTTTTGGGTGTGACAACTTTCTTTGTTTTGGGTTCCATGGAGGAAATCGGCTAGGGTTTCTTTAGAATAGGTTGAGAGGTTGAAGAAGAAGAAAGTGAAAGGGTTTGGATCAGTTTTGAGAGTGTGAAGAAATCGGGTACAGAGGTGGGTATAAGTAGAGAGAGATGATGGAGTGATGGGACGGGTTTAGAGTTCCAAGGGAGGGTAATGATAACATTGCCAAGATTTGAAGAGTTTCCAATTCAAAATTCAAATATTCCCATTAAAATCGGACTGGAAAAATAAGGGATTTAGTTCCAAAATTAAAAATATCTTAACGGTTAAGAATATCACAAAAAAAGGGCAATTTTGAAATCCGATAAAAAAATATAATTGATTAAATATCTAAAAAGATATTAACCAAAAATATATGATCCGATATATGTAATCCACCATTTAGTTCACACACCTTGACATAGTTCTCAAGGGTCTTGACACTAAGTAGAATTTATCTTTTGTAAAGGGAATGCTCCCCCTACGAAAGTGCATCCTTGTTAAGCATCCCAATCTCTCGTCTTATGAAGGTGAACTTGTCCTCTGCCAAAGGCTTAGTAAAAATGCCAGCCCATTAATAATCAGTTGAAATAAACGAAATGGACACATCACCTTTTTCAACATGGTCTCTAATGAAATGATGTCTTACATCAATATGTTTGGTCCTTGAATGCTGAACAGGATTCTTAGTGTTGGAGATGACACTTGTATTGTCACACTTAATTGGAATACCTTTCAGGTTGATGCCAAGATCTCGCATTTGTTGAGCTATCCAAAGGATTTGGGAGCAACAGGCTCCAGCTGCAATGTATTCTGCTTCTGCAGTGGATAGAGCAACTGAGTTTTGCTTCTTTGAGTTCCAACTGATCAAAGATACTCCTAAGAATTGGCAACATCCTGATGTGCTCTTCCTATCCAGCTTATAGCCTGCAAAATCTGCATCAGAATATCCAATTAATGTGAAATCCTTTTGCTTTAGGTACCATAGTCCAATCTCCTTAGTGCCATTGAGATATCGAAAGATCCTCTTCACAGCCACGAGGTGAGATTCTTTAGGATCGGCTTGAAACTTAGCACACATGCAAACACTAAACATGATGTCAGGTCTACTAGCCGTGAGATATAATAAAGATCCAATCATTCCTCGATACTCCTTTTGATTGACACTTATTCCAATCTTGTCTTGATCTAGAGACAATGTTGAGCTCATGGGAGTCTTGGCTGCTTTGGATTGATCCATCTTGAACTTCTTCAAGAGATCCTTAGTGTACTTGCTTTGGTTGACAAAGATCCCTTTCTTGGATTGATGAACTTGTAATCCCAAAAAGAAGTTGAGTTCTCCCATCAAGCTCATCTCAAATTCACTGCACATGATGTCAGAAAATTCCTTGCACAAAGATGTGTTAGTAGCACCAAATAATATATCATCAACATAAATTTGAATAACCAAAATGTCATTTCCTTTGGTTTTGATAATAAGAGTCTTGTCGATCAACCCCCTTTAAAATCATTTTCTAAAAGATATTTTGACAAGCGCTCATACCAAGCTCCTGGGGCTTGTTTCAAACCATAAAGCGCTTTGTCAAGTTTATAAACATGATTGGGAAATTCTGAACTTTCAAAACCTGGGGGTTGAGCCACATATACTTCTTCCTCTAAGAAACCATTGAGAAAAGCACACTTGACATCCATTTGATATAACTTTATGCTCATAAAAGATGCAAATGCCAATAGAATGCGAATAGCTTCAAGCCTGGCTATGGGAGCAAAGGTCTCCTCGTAGTCAATACCTTCCTCTTGATTGTAGCCTTGAGCAACAAGCCTTGCCTTGTTCCTCACAATCTTACCATTCTCATCTAGTTTGTTTCGAAAGACCTATCGTGTGCCAATGACTGATTGATGCTTTGGCCTAGGCTTCAAGGTCCAGACTTTGTTCCTTTCAAATTAGTTAAGCTCACTTTGCATAGCAATGATCCAGTTTGGCTCCTGAAGTGCCTCATCTACCTTCTTTGGCTCAATAAGAGAAACAAACGCGTGAAAAGCACAAAGATCTTTAAGTTTAGAACGAGTTTGAACACTAGAAGTAGGGTCAGAAATGATATCCTTTAAAGAGTGTGATGAGGAGTATTTGAATTTCCTTTTGCTAGTCTCGGCTCCTTGATTCGTCACACTGGTAGGATTGACTTGTGGTACATCTGACACCGTGGTCTTGTTAGGTTCAGTTACAGCAGTTTCTGACATCTCAACACTGTTGGATTGGACACCAAGGGCTTTGGACGAATCTTCAACACCTTGGGCCAATTCTTCAGTGTTAAGAATCGGTTCCTGCATGTTCCTCTTCTCTGTGTTCTTGGTAGCAGCATCATCACCTTCCTCGTTCTCTTCATGAATGTTAAGATCTATATCAGCAACACTTTCACTCAAAGCACCGTCATTGCATTCATAAAAAATAACATGTATACTTTCTTCAACTACCTGGGTCCTTTTATTGAAGATTCTATAAGCTTTGCTACTTGTGGAGTAGCCAAGAAATATACCTTCATCACTACGCGCATCAAATTTCCCAAGGTTATCTTTTCCATTGTTATGAACAAAACAAGTACAGCCATAGGGTTTAAAATAAGATATAAGTGGTTTGCGGCCTTTGAAAAGTTCATAAGGAGTTTTCTTTAAGATGGAACGAATAAGACAACGATTCAAAATGTAGTTAGCTGTGTTAACAGCTTCAGCCCAATAGGTTTTAGGTAATGCATTTTCTAAAAGCATAGTCCTGGCCATATCCTCTAAGGTGCGGTTCTTCCGTTCCACAACCCCGTTTTGTTGAGGTGTCCGAGGAGAGGAAAAGTTGTGGGAGATGCCATATTTAGCACAAAACAAATAAAACTGAAGTTGATCAAACTCCCTACCATGATCACTCCGAATTGACACTATGGGCTCGTTTCTTAAAGTTTGCAACTCCTTACAAAGTTTTGAAAACTCAAATAAGGCCTCTGATTTTTCTTTTAAAAATGCAACCCAAGTATATCTAGAAAAATCATCAACAACAACTAGCATGTACTTTTTACCATTGGGAGATTTGACTCGCATAGTACCACATAAATCCATATGTAAAAGTTCAAGGGGTCTAGAAGAACTTACAACCTTCTTGGGTTTGAAAGAGCTACGTGTTTGTTTACCTCGTGTGCATGCATTGCACATATCAATACCTTTGAAGTCCATTTCAGGTAGCCCTCTTACAAGCCCTTTGGACACAAGCTTCTGTAGTGTATGTGGACTCACATGACCGAATCTCCTGTGCCAGAGCTTTGGATCGTCCGTCAAAGCCTTTAGACAGGTTAACCTTCCTTGTGCCACTTGATCAGCATTTACGGCGTATATGTTGTTGTAACGATATGCAGTCAATATAACTTCACTTGTATCTTCTCTGCACACTATACATATTTTCTTGTTAAATCTGACATTGTTACCACTATCACATAATTGAGAGACACTGAGCAAATTATACTTTAAACCATTAACAAGATAGACATTTTTAATACTATGGCTGGAATCACTTCCAACACTACCAATACCAACGATGTCGCATTTTCCTTTGTCACCAAGAGTGATTGTTCCTATGGATTGCTCCTTTAGATCATGAAAGAGAGAACTCTTCCCACTCATATGCCTCGAGCATCCATTATCAATAATCCATTTGTGTTCTTTCACCTTGGTGATCTCCTGCAAGAGAAACATCAATCTTTGTGGCTAGACCAATAAGCAAAGTTGGATCCATTGTTGGGGTAAACCATATTTGGTAAAATAGTGCCTTTTGGAACCCAAACTTTTGTTATCCGTTCTTTTCTCAAATGAACAGGAAATGTATTGCGAATAATGTATGGATCATTTCTTCTATAGGGGCAGGTCTCTTTTACATGTCCCTTTCTAGCACAATGGTGACATATAGGAGAGGTTCTGCTTCCTTTTGCCTTTACAAAAGTGGTAATGTGTTGCTTCTTTAAAAACTTTGGATTGTAACCAATATCACTTTTGTTTAGAGAGCTTTGTTGCTCACCGAACATCCTATCGAGAGAACCTTTGGATTTGGTAAAACTTATGAGGGTTGTCTGTTGGTCTTGAATCTTATTATTCAGGGAGATCTTCTCATTCTCTAAGTCATGATGCTCATTTCTTTGAGAGGAGACATCTTGCTTAAGTTCAGGTTTCTCCGAATCAAGCGTCTTGACTTTAATGTCAAGACCTGAATAAGAAGCTTCAAGACTTTTGACCCTCATCGACAGATCCTCAATAGTTCTTTCCTGGTCCACAGTTTTCTTAATAAGAGTGTTAGTTTGAGCAATAAGCTTCTCTTCATTGGCAATCATATTGGAAAGGAATTCCGATAATACCTCTTTTGGACTTGCCATAAGTTCTCTTACAGTAGCTTCAAGCTTTTCATCGTGGGATTCATCTTCTGAGGTCATAAGACAAATATTGGCCTTCTCATCATCGGAGTCAGAGTCGAAATCAATCCAAGTTGCCACCATGGCTTTCTTCTTCCATTTGTCACCCTTCTTGGACTGGCTCTTTTTCTTTTGAGGACATTCCTTCACAAGATGATCTGTTTCACCACATTCAAAACAAGACAAAGGTTTAGTCTTCTTTTCATACTTGTTGTATTGAGGCTTACCTTGAAATTTTGAAGACTCTGATCCATCCTTGTTGTTGAATTGCTTCTTCATTTTGAGAATTCGAGCAAGGCCTCTTGTGATAAGAGCAAAAGGATCATCCTCATCGTCATCCTCATCTTCGGAATCAGATCCATCTTTAGGCTCATCCTTCTTAGACTTGAGTGCCAAGTTCTTAGTGCTAGCTGGAAGTTCTCCATCGTCTTCATTAAGGATCATCTCATGCGTGATCAGCTTCTCAAGAAGGTCATCAAGGGGTAGAGTGGTGAGGTCCTGTGCTTCCTCTATGGCTGTTACTTTTGGACCCCATTTCTCTTTTGGGAGGCACCTTAGTATCTTCCTCACTTTCTCAATGTTGGTAAAGCTCTTGCCGAGAGAATCAAGGTTGTTGGTGATTTCTGTGAATCGTGTAAACATGGCCTTGATTGACTCATCAGACTTCATCTTGAAGAGCTCATACTTTCGAAGGAAGATGCTGATCTTGGTGTCTTTTACTTGGCTCGTTCCTTCATAGGTGACGACCAGTTTGTCCCAAATCTCTTTAGCTGACCTACAAGATGAAATACGGTTAAACTCATCAGTGCTAAGACCACAATAAAGTAAGTTAATAGCCCTGTAGTTTTTGGAGACGATTTCAAGATCAGCTTGGTTGTATTCAGACTCCTTCTTTGCAACTTTGGTATCATTTGGTCCATCTTTCTCTGGAATCTTCGGACCATTCTCTATAATGTTCCAAAGCTCTAGATCTTGGTCTATGATGAACATCTTCATCAAAGATCTCCAGTGGGCAAAGTTGTTTCCTACAAATAGTGGCGGTCTGCTTGTGGACCTTCCTTGTGCAAATCCTCCGCTTGCTTCACCAGACATGATCGAAAACTCACAAGATTGTTAGATCAAAAACAGTGAGTAAAGCTCTTATACCAATTGAAGGTTCGATAATATAAAACAATGTAATATAGAAATACTCTAGAAGGGAGGTTGAATAGAGTATGCCCGTTTTTTGCAGAAAGTCTCAAGACTTTTAGAGCTCGTATAAAACCCTTTGAGATAAACCTGAATCACAAAGTTAGACAATCGAACCAAGTGCGGAAATAAGGTAAAGCAATAGATAAAGGACACGAGTAATTGTTTACGAGGTTCGGCACGAACTTGGCCTACGTCCCCGCCTAGGGTTCTTCCACAACCCTAGGATTCAAAAGGCTTTATTGATTCGCTTAGCTTAGGATCCTAATAGATCACCGAGAAGCCTCTCTCCTATACAATTGCAATCTAGTAAACTCACGTTCCCTTGGAGTCCTAGACCAATCTAGAAGAGCCCCACCTCTCTCAGCTATCTAGTACAATCCTCTTACTCTCACAAATCAATAGCCTAGTGCAACTTCCCGAGTTACAAACTCTCGAGTAACACTTTAAATGAATATATCCTATAAGCTTACAGTGACTCTCAAAGGCTTTGAAATAAACAACAAACTCTTGAGCGCTAGCAGAGAGTACACTTTGGAAGACAGATCTTGCTTGAATGAATGAAAGCTCGTGTAGCACTTGTGTATCCTGTCTTCATCTTCCTTCTCTATTTATTGAGACAAATCGGCGCCAATAATCTTCTCCAACGGCTATTCCTGATCATGGCTATCTTCAAGATCTTCTAAACTTGAAAACAAATGAAGCCATAATCTTTCCGATTTGAACCTTCTCAGCACTTGACGTAAGGAAGGAAATAATTCGAAAAACTTCCTGAAAGATTAGTCAAGCATATATATATATAATATAAAGGAAGTATATAATAAGATTAAATAATATTCGAACTTATAAAATAGGTTTTGGATTTCATCAACATTTAATGTTCCAAGACCTTTGACACAAACATCCTGTCAAGGCCTTTGAAACATTTATTCCGATTTTCATCAAGGGAGGGAGTTATCATATATGTTACACATTGATCTAGATTATTCAGACGATGTCTATAATGATGCTAGCATCTATTTTTATGTAGTGGGTCGATTTCATAGCTATTAAGGCACAACATTTCTCATTTATAATCCGATACTTTTTTTGTTTGATACACAATACCCTTTGCTCGATATAAAATATGATTTTACAAATGATGGATACTTCAATAAACATATACATTAAAATAAATGTGAAATCAACATTTACAAATGTTTTACAGAGGAGGTACTTGAAAGATATACAACCAAAGAAACCCTGATTGTTCTCTCCACAACCAAAGAGCCGTCAAGGTTGCCAATATATAAAACACCTTAACAATCTTTGAATCAGCCCACATCCCACAACTGCTTCTTCTTGACATGTGCAAATAATTCACCCACTACTATTTGTCACATATTGTCTCGTTCTGTCAGACCATTAGGGAATCTTGAACAAAATCTACATAAATTTCTTGTTATTAATTAGGGAGCTAACAGTGCGAAAACATAGTATATGTCAATACTAGGAACTAATCAATTGCAGAGGCAAAAGGTGTTCGGTTGCCTGACTTGCCCCAGAACAAGGTGATCTAAAATTAGCTATGAGAATTGAGCATTTCAACAAGTCAAAAATCAAGGGAAGCTGATGCATTTGAATAACATGATTAACTAGTGATGTGAGCCGAATCTGCCATGTTTTATAGCAACCTTTATATCGTTTTCTACATACATTTCATGCATTTGGGCTAGAATAGTACAGAATCTATGTAGTTTATGTTTATTTGCCAAATTATGGATTCTACACTAGTTTTTGTTTAAATTCGCAGAATTCGAGGCAATTTACAGCAGTTCTAAGAAAGGAAGAAAAGCTCGAAAGTCAACTACAAAAGTCCATGGTCAAGAAGCAGCGGAACCAGGACAAATCAAGCTGGAAGCAAGGAAAAATCGACTCGACAACATCAAGTCGATATCGACTACACCTTGTCGATATCGAGTACCAATAAGTCGATTTCCATCAAGCTGCCCAGAATCGACCAAGGAAAGCTGAGAAGCGTTAGTCGATATCGACTTTCTTTAGTCGATATCGAGTTGGCCACATATCGAGTCAGAGACACCAGACATCGACAAGTGAAGCAGGGAGCAGGAGCAGGTTAGTCGATATCAACAACATCTGGTCGATATCGAGGAAACATCTAGTCGATTTCCATGTCTGAGCCAAGATCGACGAAGCTGAGCTGAAACCGAGCAGAAGTTAGTCGATGTCGAGTAACTTTACTCGATATTGAGGACGACCCAAGTCGACATGTGTCCTGTTAGCCGACATGGAGTTGCTGAGCACAAGACGAAGAAAACGCTAGTCGATATCAAGAACTCCTACTCGATATCGAGTACATCTCGGTGGCGGATTCCGAGCTATCCGAGTATATTGTTAAGTTTCTATCCTGAAGCCGATGGTGATATTTTTGAGACCAAATTCTATCCACATCTATCAAGAGCTATCAAGTAAGGGAGAAGATATTTTACCTACTTTAGATATAATTCATTTTAGATATAATTATTTATTTCCATGTTTAATCTTTAAAGTAAGTAGATAGATAGATATAGATATAGATAGACTTTCTTACCTTGATTAGCAAGGGTTGGAAGCCTATAAATAAAGCCCTAGGGGGCTGATTTTCATTCATTCAAGTCAAGTCGTCTTAGGGCGCAGGGAGGAGGAGGAGAGAGAGAGAGAGAGAGAGAGAGAGAGAGAGGAGGAGGAGGAGGAGGAGGCGAGAGAGGAAGGAGACGAACGGTTGTAAGTTTTAGTTTATTTTATGTTAAAGTTAATTTCTTTTATTATGTTTTGTTTCTAATTTCCTTCTTCTAGGGTTGGGGTGATCCCAACATAGATATGTGTGTTTGATTTATGAATTTATGAATTTTTATGTCTTTATCATCATCTGCCAATGTGCTTAATCGTTTGCGAGAGTTGAGGAAATTCCTTATTCATGATATTGAAGCGAAAGTCGACTTGGGTCGTCCTCGATAGTAATTTGAATAGTAATTAGGGTGTATTTGCGAGAGCCGACTAATCCTAATTAAGAAAAGGTAGAAACAAATTAGGTTTTTATGCGAGACCCTCTTTCACCTAAATTGTTGGAATTTGCGAAAGTCGATTCTTTGATATAAAGCATGCATCTTTATGTGATTTATGATCTACACATATGTTTATTGTTGTGGTGATCCCTAACCTTGGAAGTTTGCATCTTTATTTGTTTTATTTTATTATTTTTATTCGGCACATATTCTACTCGATATCAAACCACCATTCTCTCTCCATCCCTCGACATCGACCAACTCTTAGCCGACGTCGACAACAACCCTCATCACCCCTTCCCGCTATCCCTGAACCCCAAAACACACTAAACCTAGAACCGCTGACTTCTCTCCTGAGGACGAACCTGACTCCACTATCCTATAGCGGGGTCTTGACTATAAATTTATTTGGTTGAGAAACCCTCTTGTCAAATTGGCGCCGTTGTCGGGGAAGCAATCATTCGCGCCTTAAGTAGTTAAATCTCACGTTTGCTTTGAGGTACTTCGCAGGTGTATGCGCCGTTCTGGTCAACCACCTGAGTTTGACGGCTTAGACGAACCATGACGCCTTATACACATCCAAGCTAAACTAAAAAGAGCCATGGAGGCTGCAGAAACACAGGAACAACTGATATAGAGGCTTCGAGCTGAGTTAGCCACCAAGGATACTATTCTCGCCACTGAGAGAGTAGGCAGGGAACAGGAAGCGGCACGAAGGAGGCAATTGGAAGATGAGCTTGCCCAATACCCAACCACCGCAGAGGATTACATGCACCTGACTCTCGTCGTGCCAGAATCGGCTATTCTAATCCATGAGAATAACTATGAAATTCGCACTCCTTTCTTAATAGAAATTAAACATAATGCTTTTCATGGTAGATTTAATGAATGCCCTTTTCAACATATTACCAATTTTACTGATATGTGTCGTACTCTTGCTGAAGGTACCACCTTGGAGTATATCTCGATGAAGGCTTTTCGGTGGGCTCTGGCTGGTCCAGCGTTGAAGTGGCTTGAGGGTCTCCGTCCACGATCCCTCACAACATGGGCTCAAGTAAAGCAGGAATTTCTCAATAAATTCTTTCCTCCTGCCAAGACAGCGCTCCTTCTCCAAAAGATTACATCTTTCAAACAGCAGCCTGGAGAGCCGCTAGCAAAGGCCTGGGAACGCTATAAGGATCTACTGCGATCCTTCCCTACACATGGACAACACCCTTGCGTCGTTCAGGATATCTTCTTCAATTCTCTTGACTTGGCTGCTAAGGATAGGATCAACACATATACTCATTATGAGTATCTGACGATGCCGCCAGCTGACGCATGGGCTGCCCTCGACAAGCTGACCAACTATCACAACAAGTATGGGACTCCAATCAACTATGAGGAGAATGGTAAATAAATCGACCCATCCATGCCCCTCTATGAACCCGCTAAAGAAATCGACCCAGATGTCAAGGAGTAGTACTACAGAGATCAAAATAGGAAGCTCCTCAAGCAAGTAAAGTATCTTTCTGTCAACCAGTCCTGCATCGAATGTGGATCACAATGGCACACCACTATTGAGTGCCCACACACGGAGCAAGTCAGGCTGGCAGAACACCATGAAGAGGTAGCTTACGCAAGGGGTCCCAATCGCTATATGGAGGACCAAAGGTTCTATCAACCACAATGGAACCAAGGTGCCCCTAGGAACCCCCCGCCCTACAGAGCTCCAGGACATCCAGAAAGGGACCAGCGGAAGGATGAGCTACAGCTTATCCTTGACGAAATACGTCGGAATCAGGGCACCATCAACAATCAGTTCCAGAACATCAATACAAAACTTGGAGAAATTGATGTCTAGAGGAAATCAATTGATACACAGATTGGCCAGCTAGCAGTAGGTATCCCCAGACAGTCAGGTACGCTCCCTGGATCTTCAGAACCAAATCCTAAGGGGAAGACCGGACACATCGTTGTTGTCAAACTCAGGAGCAGCCACCAACTACGCGAGCCAGAGGTCGGAAAGCAGCAGGACGAAAGAGATGAACATCAAGTCAATATCGATCAGACCTTGGCCGATGTCGAGGAGAGGCAAGTCGATATCGAGGAAGGCCAACTCGATGTCGAGGAAGAACTGGACCACCCTTCGTCTGCACAACACAACAACTCGAAATCGACTACAGTAGTCGATATCGAGGACAAACCAGTCGATATCGAGGAGAGCCCAGTCGATATTGACCCGTCTGCAGCAACTCCGACATGTGTTCTAGCTCCGAACGAGAAAAAGAAGCTGTCTTTCCCAACAAAATCTCCAAAGGATCCAATAGAGAAGAAGTTTCAGCGCTTCATCAAGATGCTTCAAAGGCTCAACGTCACAATACCTTTCACAGAAGCTCTCAATGAAATGTCATCCTACGTCAAGTTCCTCAAGGAGACTCTAAGCAAGAAGCGGTCAATGGCTGAGATTACAGAGGAGTGCAGCCATATGGACAAACTTGAGAAAAGGCCAGATCCGGGTAAGTTTGCTATAACCATTGGGTTTGGTCAATACAAATTTAATGCATTATGTGATCTTGGAGCTGGTGTAAGTATAATTCCTTTAACAATATGGTCTAAGATTAAGATAGGTGCCCTAGAGCCTATGGATGCTAAGCTTTATATGGCAAACAACACGGTGGTCATCCCAACAGGCATGGTGGATAATGTGCCAGTGCAAGTAGGTAAGTTCTTTGTCCCTACTGATTTTCTAGTTATTGATATGGCGGAGGACCCTGCTTGTCCAATTATTCTAGGAAGACCCTTCTTGGCGACGGTGGATGCCAACATAAGCGTAAGGAAGGGAGTACTCACTTTCAACATCAGCGATGAGGTAATTGAGTATTCTTTTAATAAAACTGAAAGGCACACAGGTCCCATAGAAGAGGTAAAAGCTATATCAGCTGGTTACATCACTTGCGGGGGCCTACGGTAAGAAATATGACTCCTGAAAAGCTGGAAAAGAGGGATATGGAAGCCCAGAGGATCTGCTCGACATCGACCAAGGTAAGTCGGCGTCGACTAACTATTTTTTGGATGCCTTGACAGGATGCAAGTATGGGGTCGAAGTCGACCAGAATTCCTCGACATCGAGGAATTTGGTCGACAACGACCAAAAGCAAAACCCTCCACCAGTAGCAGCTTTGTCGAGCGGAAAATCCGAAGCCGAGAGTTCGTCGATATCGACCAAGACCAAACACCGACGTCCTCGACTTCACCTTCCCTGACGAGCAATCCACTGGAAATCGAAAACTCCTCGATATCGACCAAATTGGTCGATATCGACCAAGATCTTGCTTCCTCGACTTTGCCTCCCTCAAGCAGCAGGCCACCAGAAGCAGGAAATTCCTCAATATTGAGTACTTCTAGTCGATGTCGAGTAGACTCTGAGATCCCCGAATCCGATTCCGCGAAGGAAAGCCAATGTATGGATCCTTCTTCTCCTATTTCCATTAAAGATCTATCTATACATGGGAGAGGTTTGCCTTGGTATGTGCAATTATGTAGGATTTCTTATGATGAGCCTAAGGAGTATGAATTTGGAGACAAGCTCTATGTTTCCAAATCAAAGGATCATTGGTTTTCCAACAAATTCAACAAGAAGAAGATGGGACCCTTCGCGGTGAACAAGATCCATTCTGGAGGACTACATCTGATGGACAAAAATGGAGTCCTTTTTGAAGCCCAAGCTACATGGGCCCTCAAAATGCCACCTTGAGCTTAATGGAGAATGTCGGCCTAGCGACTATAAAATCTAGAGCTTGTAAATAGACATTTATTTTTGGGATTTTTGGACATTGTTGCTTTTTGTTTGTTTTTTGTTTTGAACTTTTAGTTTTTCTATTGTGGGTATTTCTCTTCTACATTTTTCAGGACCATGGGGATAGAAGCAAGCTAAAATCGGACTAGGCCCAGCAGCATAGCACTCGATTCTAACGATCATGCACGCCTGTCTAGTGAGTTTTTTTCTTTACCCTTATTTTTTATACAGTGAGGACACTGTAATGTTTAAGTATGGGGTGGGGGAAGGGCTTACTTTATGCATATTTGACTTTATTTGACCATATTTGTGCATATTTAAAGTTTATTTCTTGAATTGCTTATACATGGCTACTTTGGAATTTATTATTAATTTATGTGCTTATATGCATTTTTTCCAAAATTTTGAAAAAATGACCCCCCATTGAAAATTTTGATTAATGTCATGGAAGCTTTATATTGAACTCGACGATGCAAAATTAGATTCATTAGAGATATAGCATGAAATTGCCTAGTAAAGGGAAGTCACAATGAAGTGCATATTTCGATGAAAACCATGAAAGGAGGTAAATTTGATATTAGTTTTGACATGTTGCATGATAAGAGGATGGAGGACTTTATATTTCCATATATGCTCATATGTTTATATTTTCTAGCCTTACCTATGCTTATGCATCACAAAAGCCATATTATGCCTTATTTCATACATTTCTCCACATGATCTAAATATTTGCCATTCTTTGCCTTATTTCCTATCCGGGGATTATGTTGAGAATAATGTTACATTATGGAGATTGTTATATGGTTGTTGTATTTTTGTTATCATATTTAGAGTTTGGCAGGAAATTGTTTGAAATATATGGAAAATTTAATGAGTGAAAGAAAATCTGATCACCTCAGGAGATAAAGGTAGATCGACCCTGCTTACTGAGATAATAGTTCTGTGAGATAGGACACACAGGTGAGGAGTCCAAAGCACTAAGTATCCGGGGCCATTCATGACACCCATGTTTGCAACTCGCGAGAAGGCAGTGCTGAGGTTAGAGAGGTAAAAGCATTATATTGAAAAAAAAAAGCATTGAGCAAAAGAGAGAAAGGTGATGATTTTTATGAAGAAGGAATGTGGTTGAGAAGGTTTGGAAATAATGCATTTCCCCGAATTATTAACACCACATTGCAAAAAATTGCCCACATTTAGCTTTTTGCCAATCTACTCCTTATTGAGCTTAAATTAAAGTCCTCATAATTATTAATGCTTTGTCACTTATGAAATGTTTTGCATAACCCTCCTTTTGTGAGTAGATGTTGCTTTTTATTTGCACATGCAGGGATTTGTGACACTAGTACCTTTTCAAGGATAGTAATTGAATGCAGGGTTATATGACAATGAATCTATGATGTTGAGAGTTTTGATTTCTTCCCCTGAATGACAAATAAAAGTATTGCTTGAGGTCAAGCAAGCTTAAGTATGGGGTATTTGATGTGAACCGAATCTGCCACGTTATAGTAACTTTTATATCGTTTTCTGCATACATTTTAGGCATTTGGGCTAGAATAGTACAGAATCTATGTAGTTTATGTTTATTTGCCAAATTATGGAATCTACACTAGTTTTTGTTTAAATTCGCTGAATTCGAGGCAAATTACAGCAGTTCTGAGAAAGGAAGAAAAGCTCGAAAGTCAACTACAGAAGTCCACGGTCAAGAAGCAGCGGAACCAGGACAAATCAAGCTGGAAGCAAGGAAAAATCGACTCGACAACATCAAGTCGATATCGACTACACCTTGTCGATATCGAGTACCAATAAGTCGATTTCCAGCAAGCTGCCCAGAATCGACCAAGGAAAGCTGAGAAGCGTTAGTCGATACCGACTTCCTTTAGTCGATATCGAGTTGGCTACATATCGAGTCAGAGACACCAGACATCGACAAGTGAAGCAGGGAGCTGGAGCAGGTTAGTCGATATTGATAACATCTGGTCGATATCGAGGAAACACCTAGTCAATTTCCATGTCTGAGCCAAGATTGACGAAGCTGAGCTGAAACCGAGCAGAATTTAGTCGATGTCGAGTAACTTTACTTGATATCGAGGACGACCCAAGTCGACATATGTCCTATTAGCTGACATGGAGTTGTTGAGCACAAGACGAAGACAACGCTAGTCGATATCGAGGACTCCTACTCGATATCGAGTACATCTCAGTGGCAAATTCCGAGCTATCCGATTTTCTTGTTAAGTTTCTATCCCGAAGCCGATGGTGATATTTTCAAGACCAAATTCTATCCACATCTATCAAGAGCTATCAAGTCAAGGGAGAAGATATTTTACCTACTTTAGATATAACTCCTTTTAGATATAATTATTTATTTCCATGTTTAATCTTTAAAGTAAGTAGATAGATAGAAATAGATATAGATAGACTTTCTTACCTTGATTAGCAAGGGTTGGAAGCCTATAAATAAAGCCCTAGGGGGCTGATTTTCATTCATTCAAGTCAAGTCGTCTTAGGGCGCAAGGAGGAGGAGGGAGAGAGAGAGAGAGAGAGAGAGAGAGAGAGAGAGAGAGGAGGAGGAGGAGGAGGAGGCGAGAGAGGAAGGAGACGAACGGTTGTAAGTTTTAGTTTATTTTATGTTAAAGTTAATTTCTTTTATTATGTTTTGTTTCTAATTTCCTTCTTCTAGGGTTGGGGTGATCCCAACATAGATATGTGTGTTTGATTTATGAATTTGTATGTCTTTATCATCATCTACCAATGTGCTTAATCCTTTGCGAGAGTTGAAGAAATTCCTTATTCATGATATTGAAGCGAAAGTCGACTTGGGTCGTCCTCGATAGTAATTTGAATAGTAATTAGGGTGTATTTGCGAGAGCCGACTAATCCTAATTAAGAAAAGGTAGAAACAAATTAGGTTTTTATGCGAGACCCTCTTTCACCTAAATTGTTGGAATTTGCGAAAGTCGATTCTTTGATATAAAGCATGCATCTTTATGTGATTTATGATCTACACATATGTTTATTGTTGTGGTGATCCCTAACCTTGGAAGTTTGCATCTTTATTTGTTTTATTTTATTATTTTTATTCGGCACATATTCTACTCGATATCAAACCATCATTCTCTCTCCATCCCTCGACATCGACCAACTCTTAGCCGACGTCGACAACAACCCTCATCACCCCTTCCCACTATCCCTGAACCCCAAAACACACTAAACCTAGAACCGCTGACTTCTCTCCTGAGGACGAACCTGACTCCACTATCCTATAGCGGGGTCTTGACTATAAATTTATTTGGTCGAGAAACCCTCTCGTCAACTAGCTACATGAAATAAACTCTTTATTACTTGCCAATTTAGCTAAAAGTTGCTACAAAGTAAACAAAGTAGTACGAACTACTCATAGCTCATCAGGTGCATTTTATCATAATAAGCTTATTACTATAGTAAAAAAAAACTTTAACCCAATCTACTCACTACTAATAAGGCAAAAAAGAACATGGCAACAAATCGGGGGAAAAAAAGAAGTAAAATACAACAATAGTCAAGTGCATGATGGAGCATTAAGCCTTACTTGCTCCTTGATGATGGAAAGAGATTTTAGCTTCAGACTCATTCTCGTTTACCTTAGTCCAATTAACTTGATTATGTGCTTTCTACTTTCTTAATGAAATGAATACACACACCTTGAATCTCTTTATTTCAGAAACTTACGGTCCTATTTGAGCTTATAGATCATTCATCTCACTTTTCATCAAGGAGATGACCACTAAACAACCCCAAACCTGCACTATATAGGCAGCAAAATAAGATCCCAAAGCTGAAATTAATTGTGCAAAACAATCAACAATCGACTCTTGGTATCCCATCATTGCAAACAACTCAAAAAGTGCAGAAAATAAAACTCCAACAGCCCAGTAACCAGCAAGTTCATCACATGAAACCAACCCCATCAGCTGAACTAAGAGAAACCAACCTCGTCAGTAGAAAAAACAACCCCCAAGTAATGTGTACAAATTCTGAAAAATTCAGCAAACACCTTCTTCAATTACCTTTGTTCATAAAACCACACAAACATTCGAACTAAACAAGAGAAATCATAGATGAAAGGCAGATGAAAGGCATTTGCAAACAAGCAAGTGCAATCAAAATATAAGAGCACAAACAAAAGAAGCTGCAAGGTGCCCATAACTAATAGAAAACGCAAGCAGTAAAGTTTGTAATCATCCAATAACAACATTTCAGATTGATAACAACATTTCAGATTGTTGCAATACTAGTAACAAGATAATTATCTGATGTATTCATGCTAAGAAGTAAATTGACCAAAGATACATTACCTTCTCCGATAGGAAATGACCATGGTCAATTGGATTTAATATGAAATGACCATCTTTGTTCCCATGATAGTAGAGTTTCCTTGCTCCAAACCAGCAATTGATCAACAAGTCCAGTTGAGATGCTTAGAGAGAACAAATATGCCTAGTTTCCCCAATAATCAAGGAGTGGTATAGCACGATGCTCAATGTTGTAGCAGTTAAAATCTTGTACATTTCATTCCCAAAACCAGCTTTTGACGCCTTTCCTATGACAAAATTGTGTCTATAGAACTGGTCATGATGAGGAAGGCTTGAAACTCTTGAAGCACCTATATTGAAGTAAAGTATGTGAGGGGTGACAATAGAATTTCACATGGTGTGTATATGAGGAAGTGAAGCAATGTCTATAAAAAAACTTTAGACAACTGCCAAGTTCCAGCAATCAAGCCACGAAGACAGTATGTTACTCAAAGACCCAATCAACTATAAACGAACCATGTAGGAATCACTTACAAGAAAGTGCAACCCCTCAATAAAAATTTTGCATAATTAAATGCTAGTATTTCATTCTCAACTAATCTGCAAGATTAAGAAGCCAACTTTTAAACATGTATGCATTACACTTAATCAAATGGAAACAAGTAAGTACCCACTGCTATTAAAAAGTAAATAGATGTACTTTGGATCTTGAGATGCACAGGTCAATGTATGTAAACAATCATTGTGGCATTTTAAATCAAAACTCAAGCCATAATCGAAACAAAACAAGTTCAATTGATGTAATTTGTAAAATCTACAAGTACCCACTAGTATTATTCTTGATTGACACACAAACAAGCTAGAATTAAGCTCAACCCCATTCTCTTCAAACAAGTTCAATTGAAGAAACCCTTGATGTAATTTGTAAAATATGTAAAATCTGTAATTTTTAAAACATGTACTAAAGACTAAAATCTGTAATATGTAATATTTGCTAAGAAAATCTGTAATTGATAGCTCTTTCAAGGTCGTCCAATATACTATCAGTACTGCCTCTTAACACAAGCTAAATATTTAAGGATTAAATGTATACACTTTCCTTGTAGGAAGATATGAAAAACACTAAAATGAAAAAACTTTAACACATGCTAAATATTTAAGAGAAAACAAGAGCAAGCAGGCATGAACATGATTTTTTATATAAAAAAATATAGTAACAATGCCAACAAAGTTGAGGCTATAATTGAGCATTTGATTTCATTCCCTCGTCGTTCTATCAGATCATAATCTGATTAGGGTTTAAAGATAAGGATGCTCACTTTTCAGGCTTGTTTTGGATATATTTGAGACTGTAATTGATTATCCGAATGAGACCTAGATTTGGAATAGAACCCGAACCAACCATGCCAGCAAAGTAAGGATCCCTTTGAGTTTCCCTTTTCCATCATTAGCAGTTAGCAGTAAACCTGAGGAACATGGGAAGGGCAAGAAATAAATCAATGGATGCCTTTAAATATCTCAACCAAATATTTAACTCTAAAGTTCGACAAACAATTGAAATCAAATTAAGGTTGCTTTGCATCAAATTGGAGTTGGCTGAAACAACAAGTAACACATTAAGCCTATTGTCCACATATAACAACCGGAATCCAAATCAAATGCTCAAAGGAAACCCTAAACCTACGAATTTCTCACCAGTTAACAAACGAATCATACTAATCTCACCTATGGCCTATAAAGTGACACAACATGACCCGCAGTGGCTAGATCTAGTAGTCAAAAACCCTAAAAGAGACAACAATAGAGAGAGGTAGAGACTCGCATGAATCTGCTACCAAAAGACTTCAGATCTAGAACTTGGACAACCAACTCCAAAACATCAGAGGACGAATCCGGCAATGGCTTTGATAAAATAGTCTCAATAGCATTTTGAGTCCCACTGACTGCCATCTCCTTATCTCTCGTTGTCGGTATGGAATAAGAACGAAGAAAGGTGAATGGGGGTGTAGGCAAGATGAACTACGAGGGAGTGGAATGGGGGAGAAGCTACGGTTTGTTTTTGTAGAAGGTGAGTGTCCGGAGGAAGTAGGGAAGGAGGCCGGTGGTGGATGCGAGGTGAGAGATAATGGAGAGTTTTTTTGTTTTTTTTTTCTGAGTTAAGAGAACAAAGAGCTTTGGATGAAATGATCCATTCTATGCACACTAGCTTCTGTTTTGATTAAGTATGGGCGGGTGTTAAAAAAAAATTCTAAGTATGAACTGGTGTTCAAAACAATTAGAAAATTTCATTGGGCGCGCGTTTAATTTTTTTTATAATTAAACATTAAACATCTGTCAAAAAATTCAACTGTTGTCTTAACTTTTTTTTTTTAACATCACAAATTCATTATTTGATGTAATAGAGGAATTTAACATCGGTTGTTTTGTTGACAGACTTAAATCATATGATGTCTAATTGCAGTATTCTAGTAGTGAGACATTACCTCATTGTCAGGAAGGCAACGTCGGATTACCTGGTCAGCGTAATGCCTCCATAAGAATGGGTCGTCCCAAACATAGAACTTGGCATCATCGAATGAGGCACTGCTTCGCCTCTTTCTTCTTCAGCAGATATCGCAAAGCGGCGTGATCAGTATAGATGATGACCTTGGCTCCCAAAAGATAAGGACGAAACTTGTCCAGTGCAAACACAACCGCTAGGAGCTCCTTCTCCATAGTAGTGTAGCTCCGTTGTGCTCCATTCAACATCATGGAAGCATAATAGATCACATGGGAGGCCTTGTTAATCTTCTGGCCTAGCACATCGCCAACAACATAGTCACTCGCATCACTTATCAACTCAAAAAGAAGTGTCCAAATAGGAGATTAGATGATCTGTGCGGAACCAAGTCGGTCTCTCAATGTATGGAAGGCTTTCTTGCACTTATCATCAAACTCAAAAGCAACATCCTTCTTGAGGAGCTTACATAACGGCGCAGTGACCTTCGAAAAGTCCTTGATGAATCGGCGATAGAATCCAGCGTGGCCCAAAAAATATCGTATCTCTGTGACATTGGTCGGATAGGGCAAGGACGGAATGATCTCAATCTTCGCCTTGTCAACCTCAATTCCCTTCTTAGACACGATGTGGCCCAAAACAATACCTTGCTACACCATGAAGTGGAACCATCAACACACCTCTTCAACACGAGTGCCAGGTGAGCCAAAGATGAATCAAAATTATCGCCCTGGACTGTGAAATCATCCATACACCTTTGGAATGTTCTTGGTGCATTACACAACCCAAAAGGCATTCTACGATATGCAAAGGTGCCAAAAGGACACATGTGAATGTGTCCTTTTGGCTGTCAACACAGCTTGGCTCCTTCCTCTAGCAAAATTCGGTGCATACATGTACCTGGGCTTATCCATTTGATGTCTGCAATGGTCCATTCAAGAGTTGTCTTGTATTCCTTGAGCACCTCAACTAATCTACCCTCCTGGTCAAGGTTAAGCTTGTTGGAAATGATGACTGGGAGTGTTACATTCTCACCTAAGAAAGCATACTTAAGGTGATCGGGTAATGGCTTATGCTCAATTTTAGGCGGTTTGATAACAGAGGGTAAAAGATTCTCTTCAAGAAGGGTTAAGGCCAAGTCCTCACTCTTCAGATGTGAATGGTGGGCATCTAAGGCTCCTAGGACCTCATGCAAGTATGGTCTCAACGGGTATTCCAGGGAAAGCTCATCCATAGGAGCATCCAAAGCAACTTGCAACTCATCCTCTTTATTCAACTCAAACACATCGTCAACAATAGGCTCAATAACATCAATAGAGAATAAAGAATGCTCATCAACAGGGTATCTCATAGCATCCATAATGCAATACTGAACCTTTTCACCATTGAATTCCATAGTGAGCTTACCTTCCCAATAATAAATCTTAGTTTTTGTTGTTCTAAAAAATGGCATGCCTAAAAGAATAGGTTCCTCCACAACACGAGGTTCCATATCCAATACAAATAAACCAGGCAGGAAAATCAACTTATCGACCATGACTAAGATATCCTCAACAAGACCTCTCGGATAAGCATGCGAGCGGTTAGCCAAATAGACAACTACTCTAGTATCTTGCAATTCACCAAGAATCAAGGTTTTGAATAATGAGTATGAAATCACATTGATCGATGCACCCAAATCTAACACAGCATGCTGAAATTTAGTGTCACCGATTGTGATGCAGTGCAAATGTCGACGACTCCTAGTGACATTGAGGACAACATGAAGGTGCCATTCGATGGTCCTATCACTCGTGCAAGGGCCAAGAAGATTTAAGATGCAACTAGAGCACTTCTTTTCCATTAACAAGGAACTATGGAGCAAGGGTTTAGGCCACCCTGGATCACTTTGCTCAGGACTACGCCACCTGCACAGGCGTTGAGCTTGCGTCCACAAACGGAGCTCATGAAGACTAGTCTACACCCACCTTGAGCAAGACATACTCGGCACACTTAGACCACTCGACAAACACTCATGTCGAGTGCAAGAAGCCCATACCGAGTGGGCTTGGGTTCATACCAAGGCGGTGCAAGAAGTCCATCTCAAGCCCAAGCTTGTGCCCAACACATGCCCATCTCCCAAAAGGCCCATCTAGGCCCACCAGGCGGGTTGTTGCAAGGGGGGTCGAACCCTTGACCTTTTGCATATCATCCCATCTAAGGAAGATATGTCAACCTTGTGAGCTACAGCCCACATGGTTGACATAAGATGGGATAATATGCCAAAGGTCAGGGTTCCATCACCGGCCATCTCCCACCAAGATCTCTCCCTCGATCACTTCACCGTCCTCCCACCCTTCCATTGCCGCCATCGTCTTTCCATCACCGGCGTTCTCCTTCCCTCGCTGACATCCTCCTACCATCTCCACCGTCCCCTACTAGGATCCCTCCCTCGATTATTTCGTCATCCTCTCATAACTGATGTCGTCCTACTTCTACCCTTCTACCACTGTCGCCATCCTCCTTCCGTTCTTCCTCCGGCGACGGCGCCGCTCTGTTGCCATCCTCCCACTCGTTTCGCAACCCTCTCTCATTATTCCAGTCATCCACTGTCGCCAGACCTGTTCGCCTTTCATCCTACTCTAGATCTGACTCTGATTCAAGCCCCAGCCCTCCGTTTCCCAGATTGCTTATTTCACCAGACTTAGGCAAATTGTTTTTAAATTCATATCTTTTTATGGTGGATTTCTGAAATTGGTAGCCAAAGTTTTGTATTTTTACGCTTGATTTTAGAGATTAAATTTGTGTTCTTTTGAATTTGGTAGGTTGAACTTGTGTATTTTTATGTTGAATTTGTAAATTTCTCATTTCGATATTATACCAAACAACATTCTACGAGAATGACTTATTTCGATTTTTTTATTCACATTCCGATTTTCATTCCCATTCCGATTCCAACAATAATACCAATTGGGGCATTAGATAGTTCGATGGGAGAAACCTTTTAACCAATTGAGCCAACTTGTCTTTATGTGCTGAAGCGTTTCTAGAAAATCATATTGATTAAATACCTCATGCTGACGACATATTTCCTATATTTACTTGTAATCCGAGTGGATGTGTTACCAACATTAGCTTTGGAATAAATTAAACGGCGGGATCTTACGTGTGTTTCGCTATCACAATGCTCGCGATCTAACTCTACTATTCAATTGTCCTCTCTGAAGGAATTAACAAGATGGTAGTGCTATTCTAAAAGTGCTCTTTTCCTATCAAGGGATTTGAGAACTCAACTCCAATGGTTTTGATTTAGGGAGGTAATTTGCAGAGCTCTATCAGCTTCTCTAAAATCGAATCCCTGTCTTATGGGAGGATGGGGGTATTTACAGGACTTCTTAAGCACGCAGATGTTGACGACCTCGTAGGGGCCTGTAACACGTGTGACCCATGCCCTCTCGCCAGAGTGGTATGTCTGTTGTGAGAGGCTACTAGCGAAGTGCTACATTGCCAACGTGTTGATTGCTTTCTCATAGTAAAAATGATGTGGTGTTATTGCGGCAAGCGCTACACATGATGAGCCAATGGGAATTGGGCAGCTAAGTATTTGGATAAAGGCTTGTGGATCGAGATACTTTCAGGTGGGCAAAGGACCTTCATTGCCAGGCAGACAATGAGAGGTCATCGACCTTCATGGTATTTGGTTGATAATTTATGTTTAGTGGCGAATGACATTCTCGACATGTCCGCGATGGTGTACAGGGGCAGATCATCGACCGACTTCTCAAGGATGCTCGAAGATAAAGTTTTTATCATTTCGATGATACTTAAATATATATAAAAAATTCTTTTGTATTTTTTTTACGGGAGGGGATGCTTGCACTACTAGAATTTTGTTCATAGACATCATGTCTTTTATATCGGTCGAAAAAACGCATGATGTTAAAAATAATTAAAACGTCAGTTTAAAAATTATTGATGTTATTGATATTAGAGACATCGACTTCATTTAATGGACAATTTTAAAACTTCGTTTTAAAAAAAATCGGAAACGCACAAAATACTATCTAAAATTTTAAGCGGTAAAAAAGCCCAACTTCAAAACACTTGGCCAAAATCTATATTATAATACTAAAGGAGAAGTCGCCTAAGACATGTGGTGACTTCTCCTTTAAAGTAGGCATTTTCAATTAATAATTAATTAACTTATTTTACAAATTCCATTAACAACTTCATTCATTTAATTAATTTATTAATAACACAAAATCTTAACAAATCTTATCCTAATTAAGTATTGATTTTTTTATTTTTTATTGTTTGCATTAATATTTTGATCAAATCTTAACAAATGCAAATTAGTTAAGATATCATAATTTAATTTTTTTTCTTTAGCATTTCAAAAAGATTTATAATATCTTTAGTCCTATTTATTTTCAGTACAAAATTGTGTCGTCTCCATCTTCGGGCAACATTGTATGTATTAAACTTGCTTAATTACATTGCCCGCTAACAAAATATCTTTCTTTAATAGTTATATGCTACTATATATATAATTGGTTTAATAGCTCATCTATGTAGATTTGTAATCTAATTAATTTAATTAAGTATTCTAATTAATATATGCCGATAGGATTTGTTAATTAATTAATTTCAAATCAAATTAATGTCCTTATAAATGATAGAGTAGACATGTCAATCGGATCATTCGGGTCGGGTTCGGGTCATTCGAGTCCCGAGTAAATCGAGTTCCAGGTCAATCGGGTTACCGGTTATTCCGGGTCGAGCCAAACCGGGTTTGTCCCGGGTTTGGGTCGACCCATCGGATCAAAAAACTTGAACTTTTTGAAGATTTTTAAAAAATATTAAAATAAAATAAAAATTAAATTGTAATATAAATATGTCAAATTAAACTAAATAATAATATTATAATTAAATTTATAGATATCATAATAATAATAATATATTAATATTTTAAGCATAAAAAATCATATCTATACAAATAAGTGTTCTAAACATACTATAATTATAAAATATATAAGTTATTTAACTTATGAGTGTCCTTAACGAATACAATTACACGACAAATCTGTGTGGGGTCAATCTGATACCTTTGTGGTGTCTACAAAGTGATGACTCACCGGGCCGATTTTGACCCAATGGGTTACCGGGTTTTGACCATAAAAATACCGGGTAATTCGGGTTCGGGTCGATTTCGGGTCTCGGGTCAAAAACACCGGGTTCTAACCCGTAAAACTACCGGGCGTGCGGGTCGGGTTTTTTGGGTCGGATCATGTTTTGACAAGTCTATGATAGAGTAATTAATAATTAATAAATAGAAATAACCATATATACCGATAGGATACATACAACTAATAATATATACCGATAGGATTTGCTGATCAGGTAGTTATGATTTGATTTTCATATATGCCGATAGTAATTAATTACAAATTGAAAGATATAAAGGTAAGGCTAGACTACCATATATTTCATTTTTACTGTTAACTATATAATAATTAACAATGTTTAGATGTGAGGGGTATTTAGATTTTAAAGTTTACTTATAGAAATATTTTATATATTTTTATAATATTAAATGTATTAATTTAAAAAGATAAACCGCACAATAGTGCGGGTTCTAAACTAGTGAAATAATAAAAGCGGTAAAAGGCCAGATCTCCAACACTTGCCATTTTTTTTTTTGAAATTTGTATTTTCACCTAAAAGCAAAAATCAAATCTCCCAACACTTAAAACAAAAAAAAATATTCATCAAATTCCCCATTTTCCATTTAGCTCATCTCTTCCACTGAGGAATGTGAGAAGCGCTTGGCCGTCGGCGATTCTCAAGAGTGCTCACCGACAAGCTTAGCCCTCTCGACGATTGTCCTGGTGGCTCCTCCGCCATGGGTCCTAGGGGTACGTTCTTCTTCATCCATCCATCCCTCTCTCTCTAGATATGTTGAAGAACCCTAAATATCAATCTCCCCTATCTCTCTTTCTCCCTCTCTCTACTAACCGTCTCCAATTCCAGATTCTAGATCTATTTCTCAGATCTTGGAATGTTTCTATTTCTATATCAATGCCACGAGGATCTCGACGAGATGGATACGAGATCTCGGGTCTCGAAAATCCGTTCGCAATCGAATTTCACGGACAAGAAGAGTGAGATGAGAAATGCTGCCGAAAAATCTGACGATGGAGCATCTTGGGGTAAAGGCAACACAATGGCGGTTAGACATCGGGATCTTAAGGAGATCGTTGCTTCCATTAAGGAATACTTCGACATGGCAGCCTCTGCAGGCGATCAGGTGGCGGGATGCTCGAGACCGACCGAGCTCAGCTCGATCGCAGTTTCAGCCAATTAAAGAGTATTTTTTTACGCCTCAAGAAATATATTACAGTGATTGCATTCAACCTGTGATCATTAAGTTGATGATACTGCTGAATGCTTATAAATTGTTTTGCATTTTCGTTGATTGCATTTGTGGATTGTTGGGAAATTACAGAAAATTTATATCATTCAAGTGGAGTGTTCAGTAGCTTGAGCTCCAGCTGAACTTCAAAGCCTCCATTGGCAGTAAGATACCGGTTCGAAGTCAGCGATTTAGACAAACCTAGTGGTCCGAAGAGCCTTTGCTCGACCTTAGAACGCCTCCTCGCATGGGAGAAGAAACTGTATGAAGAAGTAAAGGTGATTTTCCCCCCCATAAGTTTACTGATCTTGTCGATACCCTTTTGAGGTTGACATGATTAATGACCTTTGCACTTATCTTTATGATTAGGACTTTAGAATAAAAGCTTTCATGGACCCTACCATTTAAGTGAATTGAGGTGGTGGTGAGGGGAATCCAAGATATATAGTAAGAAAAATCTGTTATTTGGACATTTATCACTATCACACAATGTTAGACAGTAATCAACCGAGTCACATCCCCTGATTTACCTCTTATACGAGGTCCGAGGAATTTGGTGATGAGGGCCTTGAAATGGGTAGCTGCTGATCTGGGTATTGTCTGTTTTGATTCATAGGCTAGAGAAGGTGTGAAGATTGAGCATGAAAAGAAGCTGAAGACACTGCAGAATCAAGAGTACAAGGGCGAAGACGAAACCAAGTTGGACAAGACCAAAACCTCTATAAAGAAGCTGCAGTCTCTAATCATTGTCACTTCTCAAGCTGTCAATACAACCTCCTCCGCCATAGTTGGTCTTAGGGACAGTGATCTTGTTCCTCTACTTGTTGAACTATGTCATGGGTGAGCAAGCAACTCTTCGAACTCGTTTATAGTGAGTCAGGAACTCTTTGAACTCATTTATATACCATTTTTTCTGAATTCAGGTTCATGTACATGTGGAGATCCATGAACCAATCCCATGAATTTCAGAATCAGATTGTTCAACAAGTGCGCGGCCTGGTAAACCAAGCAGCAAAGGGATATTCGACATCTGAACTTCACAGACAGGCAACTCGTGACCTTGAATCGGCTGTGTCCACTTGGCATTCCAGCTTTTGCCGCTTGGTGAAGCACCAAAGGGACTTCATCTGCTCACTCCATGGCTGGTTCGGTACGTCTTCTTTTCCGACCCTATGTCACTTCATATGTACATACGAAATAGAAAGTATAAGGAACGTACTAATTGTAGGGTTATTCATCCAATTGAGAGATCGAGAAAGGCAATAATGGAAAAAGATTGAAGGCGTTCATCTAATGTTTGTTCTCCTTCTCGCTATGTTTCAACCAATGGTTAATGTTCTTCTACTTAATACCTTTACTGATTTGTACACTTTTAGTTTGTCTCATTTGAGTTTAATTTCATTGTTGATTTAAAAAATTCATCCATGATTCTTTTACACTGTGTTTCCTCAAGTTTTAGTATTATGTTAGGAATACGAGTATTATGTTAGGAAGAACTTAGTTCAGATGGATGAATTAAAATAAAGCAGAATTGAGATTCTAAGGGGCATATAGCTAAAGTTGAAACTTAACTTTCTAGTTTCCTAAGGAAAGAAGATTTCTCTAGTTTTTAGAAGATACCCTAGAAATCATAATTGTGTCCTAATTACTACTGACCTATGCTTTCAATCATCTTTTATTGATATACACATATATAGCAATTGATCAATTTTTGCCACAACATCTTCTCATATTTTCTAACTAATAACCAAATACTGAATTTTTTACCTTCATGAGTCTCATTGATGTTAATTCTTTCTGGAAATCGGATGTTTCAGATCTTAAATGAAGACATGTATCCAAGGAACCACAATGAGACCAAAAGCTAAAAGGTAAGAGTTTTTGTTCTTGTCCTACATTGGATTGAAGGTCAGCTTGTTGTTCTTATTAGTAATAAATTATAATTACTGGTTTTCAAATCTGAAGAAAGGTTTTATGTGCTTGTGTAGAAGGAATCTCCTCTTGGTATGGCCACAGAATCAGCTCATCCAGGTAAAAAAATATCTCACTTATCACTTCATCCTTTGCTTTGGCTTGTGCTTTGGCTAGTATCACTTCATCCTTTGCTTTGGCTTGCTTTAGTTTGAGAATTCATGTCAAGTGGATCTACACCAAAAATTTGAAGTCCCTCCATTCTCATCGTTAATCAACATTCCTTCTTCTCAACCTCACATGGTCAAGTTACACCGACAAATGTTAACTTGAAAGCTATATCTGTTATTTACGAAATTAGTTTCACCTTGTGTCCGAAACATGCATGTCTGGGACAATTCGCAAGCTGCTACTTTAAGTTTCACCTTGTGTCCGAAATTAGTTTCACCTTGTGTCCGAAACATGCATGTCCGAAACATCCATGAGCATTTTCACTATCTTGTTTACTCGAATGAACTGGGAGAATGAAAGGTCGGCCAATAGGCCCAATACAAAGCTTTCGAGTATGCATGCTGCTACTTTAAGTTGGTGAGCTTTTCAATTTCCTTAGGCTTTCATGCAATTTTGGTTTCCTTGTTGTTTTGGTTTCCTTGTTATTATTGAACTGGCTCGTTTCCTTGTTATTATTGAACTGGCTTGTTTACTGTCATTCGAATTTAGGATTGGGGCTGCTTATTAGCTGATTATGTTGATGTTGTTTGGAGGCATTTCCTAATGTGGTTTGCTGATTTTTTTTACAGAGATGCTGGTTTTTCTCCCCTCGAAATTAAGCATTTGGGGCTGCTTTCCAGTGGTGGCGATCTGTTGTGTTTGAGGCTTTTTCTGGGTTCTTTTTCTGTTGTCAAGAGCTGAATTGCTGCTACAAATGATGAGGTTGCTATCAAGGAATGCTATCAAGGCATACCGTTAGTTAGCTAAGAGAAGTGTTTGGCATGAACACGATGATGTACACGAATTATTGCAATCTAGAACAATGTTTGAGTGTCAGTATTTAATGTATGTATTGGTCTTTCACAATGTTTAATTTTCTATTAGCCAAAACAGGGTCACAATATAGATCAATAGGGGTATTAGATGAAAAAACATCCTACTCGAGAGAGAAAAAAATGATGTGTATCTTTATAGATACATCGATCATAGAGATGCAAACTGATTTCTAAAACCCAACATATATCAAAACTGTGATATAAAATGATGTTATAAAATACCAAAAACATCGTTTTTCATAAAAAAAAAATGATTTGAAAATATATAAATAACATTGATTTTTAAAATATTCAATATGGTTCATTATATTTATATAAAATAATATAAAAAATTAAACATTAAAAAAGAGTATTTGCAAATTGAATAATTCCTAACCGATGTGTATATTAATGTAAAACATCAGGTTTATAGAAAATAGCGATGTTAATGTGAACTTTTTTATTGTCCCATAAATCTTCAAATGGCTAGAAATGCAAAATAATAATAGTTTAACATTAGGTGAATAAATCAAAACGTAACTATATTAATGTATTCAAGTCATTACAAAAAAAAAATGATGTTATATATTATTATAGACATCGGGTATAAACCGATGTGCTAAAGTTGAGATCTTTAACATCACCCACTAACAGGTCAAATTTTTTTTTGTTTAACATCGGTTTATACCCGATGTCTATGAACAAAATTCTAGTAGTGTTGAGGGTAAAAATTTTAAAACTAACACTAAAAAAATAAAAAATGCGGGGATGCTCGCTACAACATAGATCCGCCCGTGGTGGTGAAGCCAAGGTTTATGTATATTTAGATCAAAGACTTTGTTGTAAGCGAGAGTCATGTGCCTTTATCTTACTTATTATATTTATACTAAACTTTACCTTGTAAAATATTTTTAAAAAAAAATTAATCGTGTCGTATCGTATATCCGATTAAAAAAACAATTTGATCCGTAGCAACATGATTATTATCATATTTTACCATTTCGTGTTATGCTTTTACATCCCTTCGTCGTCTTTTCTTATCATATCTAATGTGTCTTATTTGTACACCATGTCCGGAGCAACCCCCTTGAAGCTCCATCTTGATCAGGAATCCTACTCGTGACACAAACAAACACACAGCTGGGCCATATATTATATGATATCTCATTCCATATATATGCACTTTACATTTCACTTTTTCCTCTCCCATTTCCCAAAACTCGTACTCACACCCACCACAAATCCTTCATTTCTACAAATGTCGATCACCAAAACCAAACCCCACTCTCTTTAAACCATAATCCAGATTCCTGAATCAAATCAACCCATCTTTAAATGCCCCCCTCCTCCACTACAAACTAGTACACTTTAAACTTCCTCATACACTCCCCAAATTCATTCAATTCAATGGCCTCTCTTATTCCCCTCTCCCTCCTCCTCCTCCTCCTTCCATCCTCCTTCGCCGGCGTCCACCACCACCACCCCAGCCACCAACATCCTTCCCCCAAACCCAGCCTCCTACAGGCCCCCCTTGAGATCCAACTCGCCTGCAATGCCACTCGCTTCCCTGACGCCTGCCTGGCCCAGCTGGCCCATTTCCCGCCCCAGCCCGGCCCCGTCCAGATCATCATCTCCGCCCTCTCCGTCTCCGCCCAAAACCTCGACATCGCCCGCTCGAAGGTCTCCGACATCCTCGCCGCCTCCTCCGGCAACCGCAACCGATCCCTCGCAGCCCAGACGTGCCTGCAGCTGCTCGACATCTCCGGCCGCCGCACCGCCGCCGCCAGCGACGCTCTCTCGCGCGGCGCCCAGCATAAAGACGCGCGCGCCTGGGCCAGCGCGGCCCTCGTCTACCAGTACGACTGCTGGTCGGCGCTCAAGTACGTGAACGACACGCGCGGCGTCAACGACACGATGGCCTTCCTCAACGACGTGCTCCTCGTCTCCAGCAGCAACGCCCTCAGCATGCTCGGGGCGCTCGTCGGCGTCGGCCCCGACACGTCCACCTGGGCCCCGCCTAGGACGGAGCGCAGCGGGTTCTGGGAGCCGCAGGATGATTCAGGGACGGGGGGCTCGGAGCTGGAGTTCCCCGCGGGGGTGGCGGCGGACGCGACGGTGTGCGGGGAGGGATGCGACTACAAGGCGGTGCAGGAGGCGGTGGACGCGGCGCCGAGTGGGCTGGAGGGAGGGAGGAGGCACGTGATATATGTGAAAGAGGGGGTGTACGAGGAGACGGTGAGGATTGGGTATGAGAAGAGGAATTTGGTGGTGGTGGGTGACGGGATGGGGAGGACGGTGATCACCGGATCGTTGAACGCCGGGATGATGGGAATCACCACCTACAACACCGCCACCGTCGGTGAGTACTCTTTATCCCTTATAGCTATTAAATTTGGTAATCGGAGGAGGATCTTTATTATCATTATTATTGCGCTGCGGACACCACCGGCACACATGCACAAGCACAACAGTTGCTTGCACTTTCTTTTTAAAATCAACATGGGTACAAATTACAGACTAAATTACCAAAATACCTCCATGTTATATGCTTCGGGAAAAAATGACTACTCTAATTAATTTTTCAAATTAACGTAGATTAATAAGATCACAATATCACATACTCCGTATATAATATATCAATAAACTACATATATTTGCTCCATAAAAACCTACATATATATAGTACTCCGTACAAATACTTTTGGATTTTCGACAAAGCAGTGTACCCAAGTATCGTATAAGGCAGAACATGACTGGATACGGTTAAAATTTAACATGGTCCATTGGTTCATCAATTTTAGAACCCGGTTTAAACACGTACATATGGTTCAAGTTTTTTTTTTTTTTCATTTTTAAAAGATGAAAAAAAAGAGTGTTAATTTAGAAATATACTAGCGTGGTACCCGTGCGTAACGCACGGGATTTGGAAAATATATTATTTTTTATAGAAGATATTACCATAATTTATTTACATTATATATTAGACATATTATACTATTATAATAATATGAAAAACGATATAGAAAAATAAATAAATTTGGATAAAAAAAATGATGCTTATATTATATCAATATATAATATATGGGACAAAACGTCATTGTCTCACCTTTCTAGCAGGGTCGGGTTTGAGATTTCAAATGCTCAGGACATGATATAAAAATGTGGCCCTCTACTATCATTTTTTGTTGTGTTAATGGAAGGTAAGACCAAATAATTTGGTAGTTCGACTACATATTACACAAACTCTAGGTGATCGAATGGAAATTTAAGAACTTTTGGATAGAGAGCACATAAAAATGTCGAAGAAGAAATATTATTGTAATAAACTTAAAAGTAAAAAAAATGGTTCATCCATCTCAAAATATAGGTCGTATGGGAATGAGTCACCGTCTAAAAATAAAACGATCGATATTTTGAGACAGATGTAGTACAAAGTTTTGAGTCACCACGTACTGCTGTATGGGAATGAGTTTTTTTTAGCCTTCTAAGTTTTTTAGCAGGCTGATTGATTACTTTGAGCATTAAACACACATTTCTTATGGTAATGGGTTAGAAGGTAGAACCAAATAATTTGGTAGTTGGACTTCACATTCCACAGAGATTGGTGAATGGAATTTTCAGAACTTTAGGATGGAGAGCACATAAAAAAAGATATATTATATTAATAAACTTAAAAATAAAAAAAAATCCTTTTCGTCTCAAAATATAGACCATTTTATTTTTTACATGTTTTTTAAGAAGCTAAAAACTCTATCAAATGTTATCTTTTTATTAGTTGTATTTGAGCATGTTATATGATTTGCAATGTCTAAATATAAGCTTTATTATTATATATTAGGCCAAAGCATGGATATTTAGCTTAGTCTCATAAAACATATGACAGATAAAAAAATGAATGAAAATCTTTTGGATCTCAAGCTTGTACTTTCAATTCAATTGTAAAAAAAGCATAAGAAGAAGTGAAGGAAAAACTAATAAACAAAATGGGGATTGAAATCGAGCTCATAACCTATTGATTGTGAAAATCTTGAACTTGGATTCAAATTTAATTTATATTTCAAAATAGTATTTTATTTGCCTAAAATCAACAATAACCATTTAGTATTTCATTTAAATATGTAATTTTAAATTATTTTAGTTTAAAGGAAACATACATACTCTAATCATACTAATAATATTCAATTTTCAACAATAACCAAAGCATGTTTCATTGGTAGATTTTTTTTTCCATTGAATTATATTTGTAATTAAAAAGAGATTGAAACTGAAATTGGAAAAGTTTAAGAGAGAAATGCACAAAGTAGCCCAAAAATCCGGATTTATTGCAAGGTTAACCCAAAAATTCCCCAAAGTTTAAAAGTGCGGCTATAGTTTGAATTGGAGAAAAGCTCTAATAAAATCGAATATCAAATAAAGGTATTACAAATTAAAAGATTTCCTATTTTGTTAAGATTAGATGACAAAAAGAAATGAAAATTTATATCAAGTCATTAAATTCAAATAAAGTTTAAACATTTCCTTGTTAGCTTAAAAACAACTTAAGGTAATTTTTAAGGAAAATTAATAGATTTTATTAGATTTTATAAAGATATTCTAAACAATTGAGTCAATATTTTCCCGATTATGTGTGTCGGAGTGCATGGTAGTTAGCTTGTAAGTAAATTATTCTAAAAATATTATAAATAAATTAATTAGATTTATTAATTTAAGAAATAAATTAATTATATTGTTTTACATATATAATATATGTTATACTTGGTAGTTAACTTATAAATAAATTATTCTAAAAAATATTATAAATAAATTAATTAGATTTATTAATTTAACAATACAAGAGATACAATTACTTTAATTTAATAAATAATTAAGGTGAAATAATTATTTAAAGTATAGAATCTATAAAAAAGAAAAGAAAATCAAAGCATTTTAATTTTAGTAGTAATTATTTGTAACTAAATCAAATATTTTTAATAAAGAATAAATAGAAATTAATAAAAGGTTTCAACATGAGATAAGTACGTAATTTATTTTCACAATAAATAAACACTTCATTTTAACAATAAATAAATAATTTATTTATTGATTTAAACTAATTTTCAAAGCACTCCCTAATAATAAAAATATTGTTCGGGAGTGTTTTGAAAATTAGTTAAATATCTAATCAGTGGAAGATCGATATGGAACTTTGTAATACGTCAAAAAATTATTGAGTTAAAAATTTTAAAAATGTGATGTAGTATAAAATTAAGGTTTAAAGTAAACTATATTATGTGATTAAGTTAAACAAAATGTATAGCATAATTGTTAGCATTAGCTTTAAATATTTGATTTAAGTACCAATTATTTGTAGACTAAATATCCTAATTGAAATAAGAAATTGGGAAAGATTTAATAATGAATAAAGATTTGTATTAAAAATATTTAGTTAAATTAATAAAATAGAAGATTTGGATAATTAATAGAGATTGGTACATATTTGGATAATTAATACATATTTGAATTAATTGTTTACTTTTAAATCAGTTTGTTATTTAGTTAAATTAATAAATTAGTTTGATTATAAAAGTTTAAATTGAGATAATTTTTTTAATTGAAAGGTGGGCCCAAATTTAAGGAAAAAACTATGTAGAGCTAATCTTGTTTTATTGGATAATCAAGATACAATTTAACTGTTGCTCTAATAGAAAATAGTGAACCATGGAAAAAGCTAAAATAAAATGACTATTAAAATATAAACCATTCAATATTTTTTATCCCTTATAATTTTTTTAACTCTAACCATAATTGTTACACAACTCTAACTTAAGCTATAAAAAACACGCATGTCTATAATTTTTGAAGTATTTGTCACATCATTTTAATGTCGATATGTTTGGGATTATAAAAGAGGTCTAAAGACCAAGTTTATTCAAGTAAACTTTCACAATTATCATGCAAAAAACACCATTTTTAAAAAATAAATAAATATTTAACAACCATTTCTTTGAAAATAAAAATCAAGTACACAATATATCAAATTATAACCGTTAAATAAGAAGATTCTATCTGACCAAAAAAGAATTCTTTTTATTAACAACAATTTTTATGATATAAATTGATAAGTAATTATTGATTAAATCATTTTTTTAGTTTTTTTATTAATTTATTCTTATCTACTTAAGATTATAACAACCAAACAAACTCATCATTTTAAGGGAAAATTGATTTCTTATCTACTCATGCAAAAGAACGAAACATGGGCAAAGAGATAAATTAAAAATGACACCGTAACAACAACAACAACAACCCAGTACGTCCCGCGGCAAAGCATGGTCTGGGAGGTCATGATGTACGCACTATTTTTCCAACTGAGTCGAGAGAGTGTTTCCGATAGACCCATAACGAAAGGATGCAAGAAAACATATTATCGTAAGCAAAAAAAAAAACATTTCTCGAGCAAATACCTTAATTTGCCCGTTCTCATCAAGCAAGGCATTGGATGGCTTTAAATCAGAATAGATTATTCCCTTGGAATGTAAGAAATGTAAAGCTGTAGCAAGGTAGATTATCCGTGAGTTAAAAATAGAGCTAAAAAAAAAGCTAAATAACAACTATTTTATGTAAATAGAGCTAAATAAAAAACTTAAAATTAGAGTTTATAGCTTGCAAAGTAGATTATCCATGAGTTAAAAAAAAGTGTTAAAGATGTATATATTGAGAAAAGAGTTTACTCATATGTGCACAAAAAACATAGAAAATAACTGCTTTAAAAATATTTTCTAATCAAAACACATCAAAGTTGTTTAAAAATGGATAAAGACAAATAGCAACTATTTTATGTATTAGGCAAACAGTTAAGAATTAAAGATTTGAACATAGGAACTTTAAATAAATTTCAAATAGATATTCTTGTTTTTTTTTTCTGTTCATATTTAGAGCTTGTTTGGTTGGCAACCCAAAAACCCAGCACGTTTAATTAGGTTCCATCTGAAAGATTTTTTCCAGTTTAATCTTGCCTTTTACGTTCAAATTTCATCTTGACATAAATGATTTGATTTGTTTTTTTAATTGGTTGATAAGATTTAATCGAGATTTTTTTTATTTGGAGTATAAAGTTTTAAAAATTAGATAGATAGATGATTGAAATATCATTGATTAATCATTAATGAGAATTTGTTTATGCTAGATAGATGAAATAATTCATTCTAGATGGCCATGCCTTAATTTGTATATATAAAAAATTGTCTTTTGTTAAAAAAAAATTGATTAGTGAGAAAATTTTAAATCTAAGCTAAAAATTTACGATAAGTTCCACCAATTATTATTTTTAATTATAGATGGACATGATCACATGAGCTTGATTAAAAAATTAAATTAAGAATTAATTGAATTTAGATTAGATAGATTAAAATTAAGTAGTTGATTAAAACTAAATTGTGATTGGTTAGATGATCTATTTTTAAGGTGAGATTTTTAAACAATTTGAGAAGTAATTGGGGATTTTATCCTAAATTCCCAACTTTTAGTGTATGGCCGCCACGTGTCCCAGAAATGCAAGTGTTTTGGTATTATATTAGATATAAAGCGATAATGCTTTTATGATTTTAAGAGCCTATTTGCTAGGAAGATGAATATGGGATGGAAAGAAGACAAATCTAATCATATATACGCAACAAGTAATGTGTGTTAATGTCTTATGCATGCAGCAAGAGAATATGTTAATATAAAAAAATCTATATCGCTTTAGTTAAAAGTACACACTATACATATAATAGATTCTACCTCCTATGTGTATGCCATGTACGGGTACCCACGTGATTTGTTATATTGCGAAACTATTAAGGGCGGTTTCGGTCTTTATAATATATATATATATATATATATATATATTAAAGGCAACTGTAGTAGTTGTATTGCGTTGTATATATATATTGTGTGCAGAGAGAGTGCGCCCACCGGCAACGCCACTTGAAAGTTGAAATCCTTATCCCATTTCAACCGTACGTTCCACTTTCACACTTTTGGTCGATCAGCGTCCATAGATCGACTACATGCACTGCCCACCACTAAGATTGAATTGGCCGGCCTGGTGGAGATATATGGACAGCTTTCAAGTAATTTTTTTTTTTTTTGGTCGAGTCTATACATATACTCTACAAGCTTATGGAGATCCACTCATCCACCTACTATCATTAATCATTATCCACCATAGTAGGTGGCTTTCCTACTACACTACGCATATAGGCCCTTGCCCTTATCTTCCACATTGTGGCAATTGCTCGCTGTTAGTTAGTTTTAAATTCCAAGAATCCTGATCGGGCGGTATGAAAAACGGGATTTGTGTCGGACTTGGTTGACACTTAAAATGACCGAGTTAAGCATGTCAATCTCTTTATAACTTGCTTAAACAGGTTCAACAGTACTAGCCCAAAAGTAAACCAATCGAAAATTGAGACGAAGAGCTCATCAACATTATAGTTGGTGTATGGACACAGCCGCCGGCCCATTCTGATAATTTTTCATAACATGGAATGTCGACATGTGATTGTCCACCATCTTACGCCATATTCATATATTAATTGTTGGTTCTTTTTCATCTTATGACAAGAATTAATCTAATTACAGGGGTGTTTGGAGACGGATTCATGGCTAGCGGCCTCACAATCCAAAACACAGCAGGCCCCGACGCTCACCAGGCGGTGGCCTTCCGCTCAGACAGCGACCTCTCCTTCATCGAAAACTGCGAGTTCCTCGGTAACCAGGACACCCTTTACGCCCACTCCCTCCGGCAGCTCTACAAGTCCTGCCACATCCAAGGCAACGTCGACTTCATCTTCGGCAATGCTGCTGCCCTCTTCCAAAACTGCACCATCCTAGTCCGGCCCCGCCAGCTCAAGCCCGACAGCGGCGAGACCAATGCCGTCACAGCCCACGGACGGACAGACCCCACGCAGCCCACCGGCTTCGCCTTCCTGGGATGCCTGGTCAACGGCACGGATGACTACATGAAGCTCTACTTGAGCAAGCCGAGGGTCCACAAGAACTACCTGGGAAGGCCCTGGAAGGAGTACTCTCGCACCGTGTTCATCGACTCGGTGCTGGGGGATCTGATCGCCCCCGGTGGGTGGATGCCATGGACTGGTGACTTCGCGCTCAAGACGCTGTACTACGGGGAGTATGGTAACACAGGGGCAGGGGCCGATTTGTCGCAGAGGGTGTCGTGGAGTAGCAGGATCCCGGAAGAGCATGTGGGGGCGTACTCGGCAAGGAACTTCATCCAGGCCGACGAGTACTCGGTCACGGTTGCGAAATCGTTGGCCAAGAAGAAAAGCAGAAAGAGAATCGGAATGTAGTTGCATATTGTTTCTAACATGGTCTAGTGTAAGTACTAATTGATCGATGGGCTCCGGTGAGTACAAAATCTTTGTTGTTTTGGCATAATATAATTTATTGGGAGTTCTTACCGGGACCATTTGTTTGATCATATGATGTATTTACGTTCAGTGAGGATCCCGTGGAGTTGAACTCCGTGAAGTTGATACCCCTAAACATGTACTTTATCCGTTCGGAAATAAATGATGTTTGACTTTAATTTTATTACTGTAATTTTTTTCACAATTTAATACTTACTAGTATAATGGCGCGTGCGCGAGGAAAAAAATTTAAAATATCTATTATAAGGATTAACAAAAAATAATGAAAAAAAATGCAAATAGTGAATTATATTAACAAAATAAATATATTAATGAATGAAATCGCTGGGTTAGACTTCGTCCATAGGATCCCTGGAAAAAAAATAGTTTAGTTATTATGAGTGTGGATTTTTGGTCGATCCTCGAATGAGTTTGAATTGATTACGTTTTGGCATCCGATTTAATTAGATTTTTGTTGATGTTCGAATGAGTTTGGATTATTTCCTTCGGATTGCTCGGGGAGTTCGGAACCTTACCGGCCGAGTCTATATGGGCAAGAATTAGGAATGGAAGGTAGGAGAGGGGGGAAAACAAAAGAGTAGAAAATAAGAGATTAATTGAATTAACTAAAATCAATGAGAAGATTACATCAGCAAAGTCTTCTGATTTAAGGTAATACTAGTAGAGTTCTCGCGTCATGCCGCGATTTTTTAAAATAAAAATTTAATTATAAAATAAATTAATATTATACAATTAAATAGAATATTGGTTTTATATTTTGAATTAAACTTATAAGAACAGATTCATAAGAAGAAGGTATAATTGACTCATTCAAGATGGACTCAATATATTGTGATAGTTTATGAAAATTTACAAATAGATACACGTTATATATTAATTTAATATTTTGAATTAAACCCAATGATTATTTTAAAAATGAAAATTAATTGCAAAAAGAAAAGAAAAAGTGATTAGTTGAAAAATGAGAGAATTAAGGTGGATGCGACACATAAACGAAAATTCTTCTATTTTAAGAGTTTATATAGATATATATATAGATATAACATATAGATATAGATGATTATTTTAAAAATAAAAATTAATTGCAAAAAGAAAAGAAAAGTGATTAGTTGAAAATGAGAGAATTTATAAGGTGGATGCGACACATAAGCGAAAAGTCTTCTGTTTTAAGAGTTTATATATATAGATTGCAAAAAGAAAAGAAAAGTGATTAGTTGAAAATGAGAGAATTTATAAGGTGGATGCGACACATAAGTGAAAAGTCTTCTGTTTTAGAGTTTATATATATAGATTGCAAAAAGAAAAGAAAAGTGATTAGTTGAAAATGAGAGAATTAAAGTGGTTGCGACACATAAGCGAAAACTCTTCTGTTTTAAGAGTTTATATAGATATATATAGATATAGATTTCGAATTCGAATTCGATTTTTTTTCGAAATAGCCAAAAAAGGAAAACTTATTATGAGAATAGCCAAAACAGGGTGTTATTACAAACATCGACTTTACCCAAAGTTTTTTTTAAAAAATAATAAAATAGGTAAGTCGTTGTATCAACGACTTACTATTTTTTTTTTAAAGTTATTTTAAATTGAAAAACAAATAAAAACTAAAAAAACATATATGGGAGACTCTCCCTTCTTCATTGAAAAAACAAAAACCAGACCCGAGTGAGTGTTGAGACTGGAAGATCGTTTGGTGAGGATCCGGCCGGTGGACTCGGCGGGATTGAACGAGACGGAGGGAGGGAAGATCGTAGAGATTGGAGACCGAGACGGAGGGAAGATCGTCATCATCGGGGCTGTAGAGATTGGAGACCGAGACGGAGGGAAGATCGTCGTCGCCCAATTAGGGTTGAACATCGTCGTCATCGGGGTTGAATTGGGAAGATTTGAGGTAATTGGAGACCAAAACGGAGGGAATTTGGGGAAATTGGACTTAAAAGGGAGTTTTTTCATAGAATCCAATTGAAATTTGGGGTGTTTCCAGATTTCGATTTCTGAATTGGTGGAGCAACCTATATGGAAGAGTCGTTTATTCCTCGCCTCCGAATTCAAAGGCCCTGCTCGACCGCTCCTCCAGATCCGATTAGTGGACTCGGCGTCTCCGGATTTTGATTTCTGAATTGGTCGGTGAATTCAACATCTGCAGATCCATGCTGCGGCGGTGGACTCAGCGAAGTCGTTGGCGGCGCCGGATTCCTTTGCTCCTCTCTTGTATATCTCTCCGCTGCCCCGCCCCCTACTCCCCCACCACCACTTCCCGTCGACCTCTTTCGATCCATCTCCCAACAACTCCCCGCCCCCCACACTGCAGATCGGTGGAATCTCCCGTCGACCTCTCTGCATTCTACCATGCCTAAGTCCGATCCCACTTCGGCTTCCTCCAATCGATGAACCTCGCCTCTGAGTTCAATGATTCCGAGAACGAATTGAAGCAAAGGAATTGAGCCGCCTTCTTTAGAACACGCCAGAAGTAGCCATGGTGGGCAATGGTTTCAATGATTGAAAAAAAATTACAAAAAGGGAGAGTCGTTGTTACAAACGACTCTCCCATATATGTTTTTTTTTGTTTTTATTTGTTTTTCAATTTAAAATAACATTTTTTTTAAAAAAAAATAGCCTCATTTGAGAGGTTGCTCCTACACTGTTGTTGGTGAGACTCGATCCTTGCTGTCCCTTGCTCCAAATGGCCACCCATGTGATCGGTTCAGCTAAGCCCATCCGGACCAACTATAAAAATCCTTATATCAATTTAATTGGTAATCAATATAATGAGTTGATAATGATAAAATATCAAGGTTTGCTATAATAATATACAACTCCAAATTTAAAATAAAAATGATTTATCAAAAGAAACACTTGTCGGATTATATATCAATATCATTAGTTCATACAATTTACATAGAACTTTAAATTTAAATATTCAAATGCGACACAGTAAGGATCAATTATCTAACAAGTACAAAAAAAAAAATGGTTGGTAATGATAATAACAAATAATATTTATCCCTCATTTATTTATTTTTTAGAATTTTTAAGCTACAAATAATATTAAATTATTATTTTTATTGATTGATAATAATAATACAGACTTTATTAAATTCATTCTCATTAATTACTAATCACTTTTGAGTATTTTGATTTGGTAATACGTACCAATATAAATTGATAATAAATTTAAGTGATTCGATTGGTAGCCTATACCTAGTGTATTGAGAGGCTAGCTCCTAAAAAATGATAGACTAACTTTCATATAGAAAATAAATTAAAATAACATCCGGTATTACGGTTAGAGATATATTGAGAAAAGCCATAGATAATACGGTATTACGGTTAGAGATATATTGAGAAAAGCCATAGATAATACTCCGTCCGTTCATTAGTAAGTTTCGTTTAACTTTTTGACGCGTTTTTTAAAAAGTTAAAAACTATATAAAATATTAATTTTTTGATTGATTTTTTTAAATAATTTTAAATTTGTAACTAATATGTATAAAATTATTAAAAAAATCAATAAAAACTTCATATTTTATACTGTATAGTTTTTAACTCCTTAAAAAACGTCCAAAAAGTCAAACGTCACTTATTTCTAAACGAAGGGAGTAAGAACCTGTGGATATTACCCATAGGTCCTCGGTTCGAACCCCGAAATGATCGCTCTTTATTTACCTATTCAAGGAGGAGTAAGAACGTAATCACCCCGATTAAAAAAATACAACAGTAGGCGATAACGACTTGAAGATCACAAAACATGTAGTACACATAATAGTAAAATTAAACTATGTCAAAATATTAGATATTCACCATAATTGTTAGATTTGGTTGAAATTAAAGGGGTGATTGTATAGGTCAACATCCAGTTAAAATGGTCCCCTTCCTTTTTCGCATTATAAGTAAACAACCGATCGAGGGTACGTTGTGTGTTGGTGACTGAAAATTGTTTTCATAATGTCAACAATCTATATGTGGGTTTGGTAAATTAGGTTTCCATCTGATTAGGTTTTCAAATACTCCATCCGTTTAAAAATATAAGTCCATTGACTTTTTAGCGCGTTTTTAAACAGTTAAAAACTATATAAAATATTATTTTTTATTAATTTTTTTTACATAGTCTTATATATATTACTAATAAATATATAATTATGTAAAAAATTTAATAAAAAATATATTATTTTATATAGTTTTTAACTCCTTACAAAACGTGTAAAAAATTACAAAACGTGTAAAAAAGGCAATTGATTTATATTTCCAAACGGAGGTAGTATTAGAGAAGTGGGTGAGAGATATGACAGGGCTAAACTTCATAACAATATTTTTTTTAATCCAACACCAGTAGAAGTAAAAGATTCGATTATTTAGCCAGACCTAAAGAATTTGAGATATTGAAGAAGCTGACAAATAAAAAAACCATCATTAACAAACAATCTATATAGCATAACTACAAGAAAAATAGCTTTGGGCGACAAAACTATGAAAACAAAAGTAACAAATTTACGCTTGAATGTGGAACCCTAACTCCTTAAATGGAACCCCAACTCCTTCACCAAGATTGTATAATCCAAAAAAATTTACATTCTCACGGTATCTTATTTTGATGAGATCGGGGAATTGATTTCCTAGAAGTCTGGAAATGGTGACAGTGACAATAGCACATGAATTGTCGATCCTTTGTATGACTTCTTTCTTCTTATCAATATCCTCTGCTTTGATTTTTTTTTAGTTTTGTGTTTTAAGGGCTTAATAGATTCTTTTGTATGATTTCTTTCTTCTTTATCAATCTCAATTCGTTTTGTGGAATGCTATGATCGACTTGAATTGTGAAAATAAATACATTTGATTTTGTGTTATTGAAGAAGTTGACAAATAAAAAAACCATCATTAACAAACAATCTATATAGCATAACTACAAGAAAAATAGCTTTGGGCGACAAAACTATGAAAACAAAAGTAACAAATTTACGATTGAATATGGAACCCTAACTCCTTAAATGGAACCCTAACTCCTTCACCAAGATTGTATAATCCAAACAAACTCTCCATAAAATGAAAATAAGAGCAAATCGATCCGTCAATCATATATTCCAAAATTTACATTTCACGGTATCTTATTTTGATGAGATCGGGGAATTGATTTCCTAGAGGCCTGGAAATGGTGGCAGTGACAATAGCACATGAATTGTCGATCCTTTGTATGACTTCTTTCTTGTTATCAATATCCTCTGCTTTGATTTTTTTTTTTTTAGTTTTGTGTTTTTATTTTTTTTTTTTTAGTTTTGTGTTTTTAGGGCTTAATAGATTTTTTTGTATGATTTCTTTCTTCTTTATCAATCTCAATTCGTTTTATGGAATGCTATGATCGACTTGAATTGTGAAAATAAATACATTTGATTTTGATTTTGTGTTATTGTCTTTGAAGGATAAATGTCTGGGCATTAGTCACCGGGTGTGGAATCACAGTTGAGGGTGTGGTCAAGACAATTGTTTCCCTGGTCTATGATAAGTTCCATTATGTTCTTTTTATTTATCATTGTGCAAGCTAGCTTTTTTGATAATTGCTGATCTTGTGGTTTAGCTACTGAACGATTTCTCTAGGAAAATAAAGTTGAATTGTTTGTTTCATGCTAACAATAGGTTTGTGTAGATTATTTGGTGAGTGTCAGTGATGAATTAATTTGTAATTGTGCATCTATACTTTTTGTTAGATGTTGTAGTTCTATTTATGGGAATTGCACACTCTCAACACTACAAATAGCCAAGTGTGTTCAAAGTTCTTACTATTATTTAGCTTTTTTGGCAATCATTGTTTGTTTCATGTGTTCATGTAATTTTCAAGTGATTGATTTTACAGGTCTTCGGCGTTCTTTCCCATCAGCCATTTCTGCTAGTCCAGCTTCCTAGTTGTCCAATCCACCAGCCTTTATAGGATCGTCCATCTCATTGGTTTCAGTCTTACATGTTCTATTCTATGTCTCATTTAGACCTCCTAGCATAAATAAATAGTGTCAAAATTTCAATAAATCATGAACAACTGCAGCCTGCAGGTAATCTCTAATAGAGATGTTTCATGATCTTATTTCCTCTTAAATAAGTGCGCTTTTTTTTCCCTGTCATTAGGTTTATAATATATATATATATCTGTGTGTGTGTGTGTGTTAACATTTGATCCGTATTCTATATATATGCAGGAGCTGATTATGCGGGAGTTGATTATATGCCGTCTAAATCCGGCAACGCAAGAGTAAGTTTCTTTCATTCAACGGAAACTTTTTCATTTCAAATTTAAGTAAACGGTAGTGTACATTTTGGTATTTACCCATTATTGATGTGTGTATGTATTTTTTAGGGTATAGAGTTTGATGATGTACTTATTAGAAATCTTTTTGTATAACATTGGTAGTATGCAATTTTGATTAGATCGGTTGGTGTCTAGTTTGTACAGTGTTTGGAAAGATGAGATCGAGAAGGGGATTCTTCAAGAAATTGAGCCGATTAAGGGTTTTAGTGTACATATTGCATTGGCTAGGTCATATTTAAAAATTTTGCATGCATATCATATTTACTTTCTAGCATTTTTATTGCATTAGAAAAAGAATTTTGTTTTGAGAAAATTCAAAAATCTAAAAATATCATGCATTGCATTCATATATTATGCAAATACCCATCTTGACTTAATTGTCCTCTATTTTATTTGAGTTTATAAGCTTAACCTATAAATCTCATGATATGTTTGAATTGATTAATCTTGTCACCTACTTGTGATGATTTTCATTGGAGCATGACTTGTTAGTTCAATTGAGCAAGTATGATTCGTATAGACATTATTGAAATCCAACAAAACTTGTCCTAGTGAGAAATTTTGGCCTTATAGGGATTTTCATCATGTCTATTCCTTTTTACTTTCTTGTGTGACATTATGCTCTCCTTATGGACTTACTTCTTGAGATTGACATCTATATATCTAATATAATACTAAAACACATGTTAGAAGATGTCACTTGGCAAACTCTACTTAATTATAGGCCTAAAAATCTCACGTGGCAAATTTTTATTACTCTTGGGCCCACATCAAATAATTAACTAACTTAATTATTAATTAATCTAATATTGTTTAAATAACTATTTGTTGTTAAAATATATGGGATTTTACGTGAATCCACTACTCCGTACCTGATTTAATCCAAATCCATTTTTCAAAATTTAGTTACCAAATGCTAAGACAATTTTGGGATCTTATATAATTTTTTTTTAGCAGAGATTTTATATTTTAATGATTTTAAGTTTATTAATTAATCTAATATTGTTTAAATAGCTATTTGTTGTTCAAATATATGGGATTTTATATGAATTCACTACCTGATTTTATCCAAATCCATTTTTGAAAATTTAGTTACCAGTGTTAATACAATTTTTGGATCTTATATTTTAATGCACACTTGATTTAGAGGATTTAATATGTAGTTTTTTTTAAAACTCTATTTACTTAAGTATCATACTTATAATAGTATTTCGATCATTTCATTCAACATAGTTATTTATTTCATTTGATACTTTATTTAACAAATCAGGACCTAATGAGTTATGAGTGTTGATGACGATACTAACCATTTTAAGCTAAGCAAGGGTTTTACCCATTAGCGTTATTAAATTATGGCATAATTGATAGCTGATTTTATTTGATGCAATGCATTGATTTATAATAAGATGTTGAAACTAAACTAATAAAAATAATGAGAATTAAAAATGAAAAATCTAATTATGTGTGAACTAAACCATATATTTTCCTTGACAAAAAAAAAACTTAGAATGCTAAAAAAATTAAAACACTATAAAATTATGTATACAATTGTTTCCATCTATGAAGCAGGGCCCGACTTGAGGGGATGCAACAGTAACAGGCATCCTCCTCGGGCCCAAAATTTAAAGGGGACCCAATTCTGTTTCAAGTATATGAATTTTTTTATTAGTGAGTTTAACTAAAGTCATTACAATGTGTTGGTTAAAAACTTCATTCCTTTTCATTAGTCCACGATTCAATTCTCTTTATCACCCATTAATTTAATTGCATCCCCCAAAAAAATTTCATTTAATAATCACTAAAAACAACCAAAAAAATAGAAATTATCCATTATATATAGTTATGAAAAATAAAAAAATCTTTCTTAATATTTTATTCTCCTTTATCTTGTGCACCTTCACATTTTAAACATTAAGTTTAGATTTTTACAAACCCTTTATAAAAGAATAATTACCCAAAATCACAAATAAAAAAATTATTTAAAATCATCCATATTGAGCTTTTTTATATAAAAAAATAGCTAAATAAAATAAAATAATGGAACGAAGGTAAAGAAAATTTTCCGAAGGGCCACATGTTTATGTACTGCCTCGCCCATTTCAAATCTCAGATTCGACCCTGCTAGGAAGGTGAGACATTGATGTTTTAATATAATATATGCATTATTTTTAATCCAAATTTATATTATTGGCTATATCATTTTCATTTTATTATTATATTATAATATCTAATATATAATGTAAATAAATTATGAGAATATCTTCTAAAAATGTAATATGTTTTACAAATCCCGTGCGTTACGCACGGGTACTGCGCTAGTTATAATACTAAAGGAGAAGTCGCCTAAGACATGTGGCGACTTCTCCTTTAATGTAGGGAATTAGTTATTAATTATTTAAGTTTGTATTTTTAGTTAGTAATGTTATTTTCTTGAATTTTTGGATTTTCTTTTAATTCCCTATAATTTCAAAACCAGTTGAGATATTATAGATTTGGTTGGTTTAGATATTTAATGGATAAAATCAAAATAAAATCATATTTATTTTTACAATATCAATAAATAATTTATAGTTTATCTGTTCGGATTTTTAGGGTTTTAGCTTCCTATACACACCATCACATCTTATATAATCATTGTTCCTCTTCTTTTCTTCCTCTCACTTTTTTCGATCTTTTTTATGATATGACTCATAAGTTTGTTTTGTTTGTTTTATAATTGCAGGATAAAGGCTTATCAGGATACAAATGATACTTTTGCTCAATTGGGTACGTTCCTACCGCTCCTATTTGCTCAATTGGATACTTAATTTATATGAAATTTGGGTCTGTTTGGATTCCCGTGAAGCAATTGCGGCGCCCTTGATACCGGTGTCCGCCGACAACCTCTGTTTCTCCAAGTATAGTTCCTTGTCATATCCCCCTAAATCCCTCTTTCTTACTCTGCTCCCACCTTTCTCATTCGGTTCGCATCTTTCGCTTGATTGGAGACGTGGATGATGTAAAGGCTCGGATTTTTAAATCATAATTTTTCGGAAAAAGGAAAATCGAAATGAATTTAAAAGCGGATTTTGGGCCGATTTTGAGCTTTTAGAGATTTATTTTCGTCTTTTCACCTATGGATTTGAAAATTAACCTCGGATGTCGATATACTCTTTATTTAAAACGTTATTTTACCGGGTCGATATAAGATCGAGAGAGCGGGATTTAATCTTTCAAATATATTTTGAATATAAATTGGGAACCACATCACACAATGGTCTTTTCTTCTCCTTTGAAAACCTAAATTCCAGCCCCATTCTTCCCTTGTGTTGACCCAAATACATGTGACCTTCCTCCCTCCCAATTGTAGTTAAACATCAGGTACCCCTTACCTCCCTACAACCTCCTTATTTGGAAACAAGACAAGCCTTGCTTCTTGTTCAATTGACCCGTCCGATTCAGACCTATCCATTCTCACTTTTCACTCCATAAAGGCTGATTCTTGTTCTCCTTTTCACCCACCACACACCAAGACAAACTTAAGCTTCAAACACACCCTAAGCCCTCTTCTCCCTTGTGCTGTGCCGTGAGCACTCAGCTCCAAACCACCACCCCAAATGCTCATCCCTTGAACTCGAGCCACCCCACCTTACCATTCACCCACACATTCGCCACCATCTCCCTCCTCTTGATCTACCGCCAGCATCCCCGAAGAGATCCCCCCCGTTACTCCACCGACGACAAGGCCGAACACCTCGTTGCTCCTCCTTTCCTTCCGTCTCCTGTCTCCATTGCCGAGCCAGCGGAAGCTCAGACTCCGTTGAGCCTCCAGGATCCTCGTCGGAGCCCAGTCGTCGACCGCCGGAGGTGAGACGCGAGCCGCATCTGGCCCCGTTCCGATTCTCAAGGTCGGTTGTCGATTTCTCTTCGTTTTCAATCCTAAACGCCAAAAGAATCTGCCTTTAACTCCTTACCTACACTCCTAGGACTCAATCGATGCTTCTTCCCCGTCAATCGCAGCCGGAGCCGCCCTCGGAGCCTCCCGGCGTCGGAAACTCAGCCCCACTGTAACCTCGCTTTTCCCTCTTCCATTCTTGTGTCGCTTCTTCCTTGAGGTCGGGTTGGGTTCGGAATTTCAAAACGCTTCTCTTGGTAAATTTCGGGGCCGAGAGGTGGCCGGAGGCCGGAGATCTCCCTCCGCCTTCCCTGGCAGTTCTCCGATTCAACAAGCGCCCTATTCTATTTGACGTGGGATGAGGGTGACGGGTTCAGTTTTCTATTTCTTTAAAATTGGTCCGGTTCATGTGATTTAAATAAAACCGGTTCGATTCATTTCTTTTAAAAGAGATTTGGGATTTGGGCCTTTCTTGGGTGATTGTTGTTTTAAATCTTGTTTTATGGCTTGTTATACGTTATGTGGTTATATAGAATGTGATTGTTATTTGTTGGATTATTATTATCATTCTTATATTCTGTTTTATGATAAAATACTTCCTGGGAATTATTATATGATTAAAAGTAATAGTAATCGGATTATGTACTTTTAATGATTTAAATTGGGAAATTTGAAAGGATTTAATTATAAATATAGTTGGTGTTTATTTTAGTCATAAAGGGTAATAGATTATTTAAAATGGGATTATCGTGTTTTCAGAAATGTCCTTATGGATTTGTATTGGAAAACTAAAATGCCGGGATCATTTTAATAATATGATTTTGGAGAAATTGGTTAAGGATTTAAATATGTAATGTCAGGATTATTTGTCTTGGTTTGTTGATGTTTGTTTTGAGAAGCAAGTTTGAAAATATGGTTGGTACGATTTTATCAATGGGTTTGAAGAATGATTTTGGTTGATGTTGATCAAATCGGAAAGGTTTTGGAAAAGGGTTTTACTATCGGTTGGTTTTAAGCATGTTGAGAATCTGGAGTCCGTGTGTATGAATGATGGATCGGTAGCTTATAAAAATGGCTTAATGATAGGTGTGTACTGCTCTTGGATTGCTTTGGACTTACATTTGGGCCCTTACTTGCGTTATTTTGCTGTTCCGCATCTTCAGGTAAGTTCCCTAGGGGGCTTACTCAGGTTGGACATTCATGCATGTTGTTGCATTTTATGTTAGGTGTTGCATATGCATAAAAGCATGCCATGTAGTATTCTGTTTAGGTTGCACTAATTGAATGAGCATGTGCCTACTTTATGTGTTTGAAACAGAACGGCCGTTATCTGTGATAGTCCTAGAGTCTTTGCTAGGGTTATAGGGTGGCCCAGCCTCATCGGGTACCCTGAGTCAATCGAGTCATGAACTTCCTTATATTATGAGATGCTTGCGGGCTTTATTGTGGAGCGGGTTAGGCATGCGTGCCGCCCGATTATGATGGAATGCATTCACGAGCTGGCCAGTCTCCGCCCTATCGGAAGGGGGTGGAGGTAGGAGAGGGATATGTCACTTGGCATTGTATTGGGCCCTTTACAGTATTTTTACACATTATTATAACTAGGAGCATGCTAGTGTGTTTGACTTTCGTACTGCATTAGAGCATCTTTATTAGGTATAGCACATACTATGTGGCCTCAGCGAGGACTGCCGGTCCCGCATGAGTGGCTCGATCTGACTCCTTTCCCCGTTCTTTTTTAAAGGCATTTTCTGCAGATTTTGAGTGCTCGATGTCTATATGACGAGGTTCCTTTTTGGCGAATTGAAGAATCTGGCTAATATCCTAACTTAGTAAAATGGTAATTACCCACTCATAATTTGGTTTTGACCGGCTCGGTCGTGGCACTTGTATCTTTACTTTACTTCCGCTTTACTTTCGTTTGAAATGGATTCCGCGACATAGTCTTAGGACAAGTTAAGGGTACCCAATGGCCCTTCGAGTTTTTTAGGGTTTGAAATCCCTCTTTCTACTAATCTTAAAATGAGTTTGAAACCTCGACCCGTACCTGGATTGCAAGATCCGAACAAGGGGTTTTATCCCTTGAAACGTAACCCAGAAATCATAATTCTGGGCCGTTACAGATGAGGCAACGGATCGAGGGCTTGTGCGTTTGGGATTGTATGCAATTGCCTTGGTAGGTCACCGTCACCGTAGAAGATGACTCCGTTTGCTTGCTGTTTGATCGACTCCAAAGAAAGATTTGATTTTTTCTCTCTCCATTCCAATCGATTGAATTTGCTATGTCTGAAATTGGTTGTTACTTTCGTTCGATTATTGCTCGGATAGGGCATCTCCATGTTCAATTTGGCCTTCTTTCTATTTCGAATCCATGTTCTATTTCTTAATCGATTTATTTTTTCCCCTAAAACTTTTCGATTGATATTGTTGTTCTTGATCGAAATTGTTATTTGATTCGTTGTTGTTCCAAATCGAAATAGGGCGACAAGGTAGACAGCTCGGCTTCGACAACAATGTAGGGACGGTGGTGCTAGGCTACGACTCAAATTTGCAACCCTGAAATGCTAAAGGGACAGTAGCCATTTTTTTTATGGACATCACTTGATAATGACATCATCCAATTTGTGTTCTAATTTTGAGATATTGTAGATTTGGTTGTTGGTTGGTTTGGATATTGATGGAATTCCATCCTTAATAATTATATTTGCCAATTAATTCAATTATTCTATTTTATTTATCTTTAAACATTTATAAATTAAAAGTGAAATTCTCAACATTTATAAATTAAAAGCGAAATTATAATGTCACAATCAGTTGAGGTATTATAAATTTGATTGTTGGTTTAGATATTTACTAATCTTTAATAATTAATTTAATTATCATATCTTATTTATTTTTAAATATTTATAAATTAAAAGTGAAATTCTCGACATTTATAAATTAAAAGTGAAATCATAATTTAATAATCAGTTGAGATATTATAGGTTTGGTTGTTGATTGGTTTAGATATTTATAAATTACAAGTGAAATTCTCGACATTTATAAATTAAAAGTGAAATAATAATTTAGCAAATCAGTTGAGATATTATAGATTTGATTGCACAGTATATTTTCTAAATATTTTCAGTATATAATAAACTATATTCTATTTTCAACTATAAAAGTTAAAATAGTAGTCATGAATTATATATGGTTTATAGGTATTCATATTCATACACCTTATATTAGAAGTTGTTGTAACATTATAACCATGCATCTAGGCACACTTAAGATCAAATTAACCATTACGATCTATTTAATTTGAATCAAATTAAATAAATTATCCCAAATTCTAATGGATGTGATTTTAATTCCCTAATCTCTAATATTTAATTTATTTTTTTGCTTTAATGAGTTAAATCTTACGAATAGATTTTAGATATTAAGGTTTTCGGATGGTGAAAAAAGGAATAAAATTAAAAGAGATAATAGATAAACTGATAGAATTGGAATTTATTTAGATGAAATGATAAAATTAAAAGAGATAATGAATAAATTGATATAACTATTTTTTTTGATGAATTAATAGAGTTTCATATTAAGAATCAATGATTTAATAGAATTATTAAGGTTAGTAAAAGAGGAATACTTTTTTTCTTTTTTTTTGTTAGGTTAGTAAAAAGAGGAATACTCTATGATATGAAAATAGCATGTTAAAAAACTCAACGAACCTAAAATTTAATGATTTGATTTACTCAGTTGATCCATCTAAAGTTCATAATTTGATTTAATTGTCAATAAAAAAAATTAGTAAATTATAAATAATAAATAAAAGATTCATTTTAGTTGGAAACTATATCATAATATATAAAAAATCAATGAGTAAATAAACCTATGATTTTATATAACACACTATTTCAATTTTATCACATAACTCTAATATTATGAACCTTTTATATATTTGATATTATGCCCTTAAAGCTTGTGGGAAAATAAAATTTAATAAGTGATATCAATTAGATAACTCGAAACATTAGAGGTTGGTGGGGTAATTGTTAATAGGAAGGAACATTAATTTGTTACCCTGGTTACCATAGAAAGTATTGATGATCAGTTCGGATGGTTTTATAATTCATGTGTACAATTATAGAAGAAAGTACCAATGGGAAGTCCACACTATATCAAGTGTCAAATACAAATTAAGTACCCTATTCTTAGGCAATTTATATTACCGTAATAAAACAAAAGGTAATTAAGTACCACGTTTATCTTTATTTTGTGAATCATTTGCAATCGTAATAAAACAAAGGGTACAACTTCCCAAACCATAGACATTTTTTAGCTACATTAATGTATTTATTCATTTATCTTGCATTGCTTTGTACCACTTATATTTTTCCTCTTATTTCTTCTATGTAGGTGATGATTTTATAATCACGGGGGTGAAGTGGATGTTCAACGTGAATCACAAGACATTATAAATATTATTATATATTTCTCATATTCATTGTTTTTAAAATTATTTCAATTGTTTCTCGAACATTTCGTCCTTTTCAGTATTTCTATATATTCTCTTATTCATGCATTTTTATTGAAGTCAACATATTTATTGGAATTATATTGATGGTATATTTGATTGTAATGCTTAAATTTTCTTATTATTTAACATTTGATTTTCTTTATCATTCAATATATTAGAAAATACTCACTTTTAATTCGTACATAATACTTATATTTTTATATTGTAAATAATGAATGATATTATATACCATATATTTACATAATACTAAAGGAGAAGTCGCCTACGACATGTGGCGGCTTCTCCTTTAATGTAGCGTTTTTTTATTTAAGATTAATTGATTTATTTTAATGGTTTGTTAATTTTAATTGATTAATTTTAATTGTTTTTTATTTTATTGTTAAAATCTAAACTTATCTAATCTAATTTAGAGGAGATCCTAACCAAATCTTAAAAAATTAAGGTGATGTAACTATATAGGATTGGTTTGGATGAGGCTATCGGTAGTTTTTTTTTTAAGATTAATTGATTAATTTTAATTGTTTGTTAATTTTTAATTGATTTATTTTAATTGTTTGTTAATTTATTGTTAAAATCTATACTTATTTAATTTAGAAGAGATCCTAACCAAATCTTCAAATATCAACGTGATGAGTATATATATATATATGATTGATTGATTTTGATCCTCTCAACCTACTATCGACATATTTTTTGTATTTTGAAGATTAATTGATTTATTTTAATTGTTTGTTAATTTATTGTTAAAATCTAAACTTATCTAATCTAATTTAGAGGAGATCCTAACTAGCTAAATCTTTAAAAATCAACTTGATGTCAATCCCCTTTCCGTGCTCTCTTCATTTAAATTCTTGAACAAATTTGTTTAATTGATTTATTTGGATCACCTAAGACAACCGGTTGAACAAGACTAAGGTGATGTCAATCTCCTTTCTGTGCTCTCTTCATTTTAATTCTTTGGGACCGGCTATTATCCCCATATGTGTTAATTCTTTGGGACTAGTTATTATCCCAATATGTGTTCATGCTGAGATTTTTAGCATTTGTAGATAATTATGCATTCTTTGATCTATTTGCGGCTATATGCAGAGAATCACGCGATATCAAAAAACAAAGGCAAGGCGCCCATAGAGAACAACGGTAATGTGAAAAGGAGAGGTATGTTAAATATTATATCCCTATAATCTATTATCGTTAAGTACTTAATTTATTAACACTGTTATCATCTTTTTCACTTCATTGATTCTTTATTATAAAACTGATTTTTTTAGGCGGTGGGCAATTTCATTACCTGGACAAGTTACTACCACAAAAAGATCGAAAACACCTCAAGAATTCGATGGAATATAATTGTTCATGTTTTTAAGAATGTCGAAAATCCTAAGCTACACTGATCCTCGAACAGTTCATTCGATTGACATTATTTTGATAGATGAAAAGGTATTTGTGTTTAAAGATTGATTATTTTATTTTATTTTGGTAGTGAGATTGATTAACGTGTTTACTGTTTGTCTTTAGGTTTATTATATTTCAACTTCGGTGACTACCATTCGAAAAGTCCTAGACTACGAAATAAAAAATATATAAAAATCATCATCATATCTGTACACACTTCATCTAATAAATAGATCACATCTTGTTAGTTTTTTTCCATCATTTATAGCATTAGTGTGTTTAAGCGAATTAGTCTTTAGGCGTATCAATTAATGATTCCTTCGTACTTTATGCTGTCTATCTTTTAATTAGTTTCGATTTATTGAAATTGGGTATTGGGCACCTTCTCCTTTAATGTAGGATTTTAAATTTAAATTATTCATTAATTTAAATTTAAAATCATACATCTCATTTTCTCCAATTTTTTTCATTTTCTTTTAATTCCTTAAAATACAAATTCAGTTGAGATATTCTCGATATTTTTGTTGGTTGGTTTAGATATTCTCCGGATAAGATAAAAATTAAATCATATTTATCTGAACAAATCTTTGATTTTTTTGGTAATAACAAATCTTTGATTTTCACACATATCTTAACAAAAAATTTATCTTCTCGATTGATTAAAATCAAAGATTTTCCTATCAAGCATTACATTTTCCATCTAATTTTAGTTTTTATAAATTTTATTGTTTATGTTGCTAATTATACCATCAAGATCGATATATTTATTGATCAAAAAATAAAATCCCTAGGGTCGGCCCAAGTGGAATAGATTTAATTTCTTCATGGAGAAATGCATTACATTTTCCATCTAATTTTAATTTTTATAACTTTTGATGTTTATTTTGCTAATTATACCATCAATTTCAATATATTTATTGATCAAAAAATAAAATCCCTAGGGTCGGCCCCGGTGGAATGGATTTAATTTCTTCATATAATTTTTTCTATATCAGTGTGATTCATGAAGAAAATTCATTCCACCATTCTTGATTACCAAAACATCATCTACATGACAAAACATTATCACCATTATATACTTTGATCCATTTGGAAGATTCAATTTTTTTTACTTAGCTCAACTCTATCTCAAACTTATTGTTTAGGTTTATTTTTTTTAAATTGCATTATTTATTTAGTTTCATTATTATTCTAATATTATTAGCATTATATTGGTACTAATAATATTTACAAGTTTTACCAATATTGCATAACTTTATGCTTATACTTTATTCTAATGCTTAAAGATTCTTATTATTTAGCATATTTATTGATTTTAGTATTCAATATGTTAGAGAATGTTTTTTTTTTATTACATTGTGATACTTATAATATTTATGTCAAAACTAATGAACAAAATTATATAAACATATATTTTAAAACAAAGACCCGTGCATTGCACGGGGTACTAAGCTAGTTGTTATCTATATTTGAGGCCGAATTTTATATGTTTATTGCTTATGGGTTTCAAATGATAGACGTGTGATTTTCTTAGCCATATCATTATCCATATCCACCCTACATATGTGTCATTTGCTTGTAGCCAAATTTGAGCCTTAGCATTTTCTTTGAAGCTCCACAAAATTTATCCTAGTCGATGATGAGCCTTACCCTATCCGGGGATTAGGATTAGAATTGCTGAATGGTTGATATGTTTGAGTGGAAAAGAGAATATTGTTGAGAGTGATACACGTTTGGATGATTATGTAATTTTAGTTTGATTCCTCACATTATGCATGATTGTTTTTGCTCTAAAGGAAAAAAATTGAATGAAAGAAAAAATGAAAAGAAAAAAAAAGCATGAGTTTGAGCCTTTTATCTTTATTATGAATGTGAGAGTTGGAAAATAATCTTTGGTTGAGAGATGAATGTCTTTTGTAAAGTTGTTGTGAGAGCTTGAGTTTAAGATGGTGTTTTTGAGAGAGTTGGTGGTTGATGTTTGATGGTCTAGGATCTTGATTCCCGGATTTTGAGCACCACATGACCATAAATTCTCCTTGATCTTAATTCCTTATCAAGCCCCATTACAACCTTGATAAAAGACCTCTTGATGTTGTTCATGAGTGATGACATCTGTTGTGGAGAATATGTGATATGTGTCAATTTCTGTGTAGATTTTTACATTTTGGATTTTGTTAAGCCTAAACACATGAGAGTGAGAGCAAACACATAATCCTGGTAAGGTTGGATGAGATGTTCCTTTATTTTGAATCACTCATATACTTGCTAGAGTGTTAGCTTCCATGTTCATGGCTCCTCCACTTTGATGTTGCTTTGGACAAGGTAAGTGCTTGAAGATTATATGTGTGGGATGATGGTTTTGCTTTTGTTTATTTTGAATTGCTTGAGGACAAGCAAAAGGTTAAATGTGGGGGAGTTTAATAATGCACATTTCTAATGGGTATTATAGGGTAATGCCCATTAGAAATGTGCATTATCAAACTAGTTGTTGCCTTCCATCTCTTCTTTGTTTTCCGGGTTGGATGAGTGCTCTCTTCGCAACCTAGAAGTTGTCTTTTCAATTTCAGGATCAAAAGGTAAGAGATTGAATTTAGTAGAACGGGTGTGGACCATGCGAGTGGTCCACACAAAAGTTTATGATTAAACTACATAAAGAAATCGAATTAAATCTCCCCGACAACGGCACCAAAACTTGACGGGATGAAAATCATTGATTCCCAATCAAATAGTTATCACTCTCACAAATTAGTATAATTGGCAAGAAAGGGGTCGAATCCTCGTGAGATTTGAGATTTCACAATGCAATTTGATCACCAACAAGTAACAAGAGTAGGGAAAGATGCAACTTTTAAAAAGCAAAATAAAGTAAAGACGAAATTTTGTAAGAAAATCAATACTAGAGAACGGTTCCACCTACGAATTTTTCGACATTGGTTGGCTTATCAATTATTGAATCTTTTTAAAGTTATGAACTTTCCTAAAAATTCCTCTCTTCTTGGTTTATATAGATTAAAAGTCCTACGTGTCCAATTAATCTCTTACACCGCTATATACAATCCTAACCGCTATATCCAATTAATCTCTTACACCGCTATATACAAAGAGATAGCAAAACGTCCCAAAAACTTGGGCACATAAATAACACCAATTAAACACGGCAATTCAATGTTTAAGACATATGTCAACTTCCTACATAATCATGCTTTAAACACGGAATCCACAATCTTATGCATGCTACTATGGAGTTAACACAAATACGAAAGCATTAACTCCTAGGACGAAACCAATATTATCGAGTCGGTCAAGCAAGATAACATTAATAACATAACAATAAGCATAAGGAAGCTGAAGAAATTACTGTATAATAGAGGAAAGATAACTAGAATTAAAAACTTACAATTCACCAACCAAGTCTAAAAAACGTAGGCGAAACACTAGGAAAATTAGCCGCTCATGGCTTACTTAAGCTCTCTTCTCTTCTATGGTGATTGCTCTCCTTGAATGAATGAGAAAACTAACCCTAACCATCCTATTTATAACCATAACGTGTTGAATAAACAAGGTAAAAGATAGACAAATAAGATAGAAACTTCCTAAACAAACTAAATCGAAGATAGAACTTTTCATGATTAGTCTAGTGTCATATTTCACAGGCATTGAAAATATTTCCGCTAGTATCTAGTTGTCTTGGTCGACCTTCTGTTGGATTCTTGCTAGCTACTCGCTACCAACCCGCTAGCAGCGAATCTTCATGCCTTAGAAACTTATCCCTCTCATCGATTCCGCTGGGAGCGACAAACCTTCCGCTGCAGTGTGTCCAACCATCCGCTGCAGCGAAACCATCCATCCACATGCGCGAGACCACCCTTTTGCTTGAGCGAGTCGCTGAGTGTGCTTATGTTCGTGGTGGTGCAACCCGCTAGCAGCGAGTATTTCCACGGAAGCGAGTCACTCATTGTAGCGAGTCCAGCCACTGGCAGCGAGTTCATATTGCCTGCTCGCTTGCTCTCTCGCTGGCTCTCATGCTCGAACACCATCCCTTAGGCTCTCAGCTGATTCCACTCGCTAGCAGCGACATATGCTCAAAGACTTGACTTTTCTTCGTTCTTTCTTTCCTTCTTTCTTTCTCTTCTTAGCTTGATTTCTTTACTTCACTTGGCCATGTTTTTCATCTTTCCTTTTCTTTCCACCATGTCAGATCTACGATTCTGCACAATTTAACCGAAATAGCGTAGATTCTGAACTTTGCCACGAAAAGAGTTTAATCTAAATTAACACTAAAACATGCATATTCTACAATGCAAATGCATCTAAACTACCCTATAATGCCCATTAGAAATATGCATTATCATTACTCTTCTCACCTAAGAGGTTCGTCACTCCGAAAGGTTTCCCTCTGTTTGTTTATTTTTCGTTTGCTCAATGGATCAATTGTTTGCTTACATTTGATAAACAAAAAACTATGTTGTTATTACCGTGCAGTTGCCTGGTTGTGACTTTTTTAATGGCTTACTTTTGCAATTTTTTTAATCTGCTTCCAGGTTTTCCTCTATCTTCTTCTTTCAAAGTTTTTGCTATTTATTTAGCTTCAAATATGAACGTTTGTTACCCCTTTCTAATTAATCATTAGCTAGTATATTTTCTTGTTACGTAGCTAAAATGCATGTTGGATACTATTGTTTCTTTTATAATAATATATCTGCCAAGAAGTGCTGAAAAGAGCACTCCGATGAATACTTCTACTTAGCTATCATCGGATTTGAAGAAAGACAATTTCTTGTATAATCCAGTGTATAGGAAATTGCTGTATTGTTATCTAGTTTGAAAGGTAATGGTATAGTGCACTTGGGATTTTCAGTCTAAGTTCTAAGGAGGAGCAGAAGCACGGAACTATAGGATCATACAAAATTAACAAGACTTGCTTTAGGATTGTTGGTATTTCACTTAAAATAACTGTGAAACAAACTATGTGAAGGTTCGATAATGTATAACAAATTAATATAAAGATACTCTAGAAGGGGGGGTTGAATAGAGTATGCCAACTTTTGGCAGATAATCTCAAGACTTTTGAAACGCTTGCAAAACCCTTTGAGATTAGACGTAATTCTTTCCTATGGAAAACCTGAATCATAGAAGAGTTATACAATTCGAAACAAGTGCGGAATTATGGTAAAGCAATAAGTAAAGGACGCAGTGAATTGTTTACGAGGTTCGGCACGAACTTAGCCTACGTCCCCGCCTAGGGTTCTTCCACAACCCTAGGATTCAACCGACTTTATTGATTCACAAGACTTAGGATCCTAATAGCTCATCGAGAAGCCTCTGTCCTATACAATTGCAATCTAGTCAACTCACGTTCCCTTGGAGTCCTAGACCAATCTAGAAGAGCCCCACATCTCTCAGCTATCTAGTACAATCCTCTTACACTTCGTGAATCAATCGCCTAGTGTCCACTTCCTGAGTTACAAACTCTCGAGTATAACACTCTCTCGACATATATCATATAAGCTCACTGTGTAACTCTCAAATGCTTTAAAACAAAAGATACGACTCTTAACAACTAGCAGAGAGCACACGAAGAAGACAGATTGACTTGAATGCTTGAGTGCGAATGAATGCTTGTGCTCAACGATTGTATTTCTGTCTTCTCTTCATCTCCTTCTTATATTAAATCAAATCGGCGCCACCTTTTAAGAAGGATATTCTCTTCAACGGCTAGACCGATCATGGCAATCTTCACAATCTTCTATATTGGGAAACTCCGAAGCCATAATTTCTGATTTGATTCTTCTCGACTTTCAGCTTAAGGAAGGAGATATTATTAAAAAAACTTGCTGCATATGTTAGTGCATAATATACAATAATATCTGGCAATATCATCCGGAAATAATAAGCACATAATACAGGTTTTGTGTTTCATCAACACAGTTGTAGCTTCAAGACCTTTGACACAAGTCATGTGTCAAAGCCTTTGAAACCATTTCCGATTTTCATCAAGGGAGTGGAGTTATCAATCTCCCCCTTGATGAAAGACAAAACCTGTGCATCCCTGTAACTTAGTCAAGCAAAATATATCATAAGAAAAATCAGACTAAGTACCTGCATGGGTTAGACAAATTTTGGATCATAAGTTTTTAAAGCCAATGAGAAATATTCAACAAAAGTCAAACAAAACAAGGTCTTTCAAGACCCTTGGTTCACAGCAGTTTCAAAGTCTAAACCATCAAACCATCTCCCCCTTTTTGTCTTTCAACAAAGGGAGGAGGATAAAACAATGACCAAAAGTTTTAAGACAGTAACCAAAACCAGCAGTGTTTAGATTAAGGGTTAGGGTAGGGTAGGGTAGGGATTTAGGATTCATCATCAAGAGCACCATCTGTGAACAACAACTTCAGCTCATGCAACAACTTAGCCACCCCGCTCATCTCCAGAGAAAACTCTCTATGCAACTCCTTGATGTCCAGGAGAACTTTCTTCAAACCCAACTCCAGGTTTTCAATGCGCTCATCAATGGCAGAGGCATTGGGAAGAGTTTTTGAGGGAGAGGCAAGACTCCAAGTCCCTTGGGGGGAACTGAGTGATGCCAATCTTCTCAAAGCTCTTGGAGTCGAATTTACCCATATGATGTTGTTGTTCTTCATTTTTGAAATCGATTTCAGAAGCTTTGAAGACATGGGTTAAAAGGTTTGCGAAGGGGAGGGGAGTTCGTTTTCTGGCTTTGCGGGTGTGAGCCATGGATCCTAGGATGGTATTGGCCAGATCAAGATCATGGACATTCAAAATTCGGTATAAAAGGACCATAGCGTTGTAAGTGAGTAGGGAGCCAGAGTTGATTCGGGGTAAGAGGCATCTCACAATGATGTTGAAGATGATTTTTGCCTCGAGAGTAAGGGACGAGTGGGTAAGTTGTTTGGTGGTGTTGTTGTATTCTTCGAGGAGCAAGTATTTGGATCGGGCAAGAGCAACGCACTGTTCTTTTGTGGGGGTTTCAGGAGAGGGTGGACAAGGTTTAGGAAGGCCAAGGAGATCAGCGAAGTCAATGGAGTTGAAGGTGATTCTAACTCCCTTGACGGCTGATTCCAAAGACCAACCATCAACAGTGTGTTTGGCTTTGAGGTTTATGTAAAATAGACGGGTGAGTTGGAGGTAGTATACGGATTCAAGGTTCAGAAGGGTCCAGACAGAGGTTTGTTTTAGGAGAGAGATGCAGGGTAGGTTCAAAGCTTCCAAAAAATCAAGATCAATGAAATCGGAACAACAAATCTTACGAGTTCTAAACTCATCTACCCATTTTCCAGCCATCTCAACATTCTCAAACCAAGAGGAGGGTAAGGATTGGTTTACCTGGATAAGTGCAGACGGATCGGCGTTCTTCCTTTGAGCTTTTGTGGGAGCGGACGTCTTGACAGGCGCGTTAAAGCTTCCGACAGTGTCTTTCCTTGTGCGCTTGAGAGATGGAGGATTTGCTTTAGTGGCTTTGCGCTTCTTTGGAGATGGGGGAGGAGGAGGAGGAGGAGGAGTAGGAGAGGGAACAAGTTCTGGCTCCTCTTCCTCAGACCCCGAGTCCTCAGCAGACACTTCAGCATCGTCTCCCTCAGCCTCCTCGTCGTCGTCTGCAGTCTTGTCGTCCTCCTCTTCCTCTTTCTTTGGTTCCTCTTCAGTGGGAACCTCCTTCTCTGCTGCTCTTTGGGCCTCTTCCTCGACCTCTTTCCTTGCTATCTCAGCCTCTTCCTCGTCCTTTTTCCTAGCTTTCTCAGCCTCTTCCTCGACCTTTTTCTTTTTCTGGGCCTCTTCCTCGGCCTCTTTTGCAGCATCTTGCTCTAGAATCACATCAGGATCCTCCTCTTCCTCCTCTTCCCCCTCTTCCTCAGCAATGATCTTTCTCTTCCCTTTTTTCTTGGCACTGAGAGACTTCTTCGTCGGGCGCTTCAGGGACCGCTTGATTTCAGCAATGGTGCTCTTAGGGACGGTGCTCGGGACAATGGCTGGGACAATAGCTTGAGGAGAGGGTTCGGGTTGAGGGGAGATCACAAGAGAGGCCTGGTGTCCTATGGGGGTAGTGCCAAGGCGTTTGGGTGTGGAGGTTTTCTTGGATTTGGGTGCCATGGATGGAATTCGGCTATGCTTTCAGAGAAAGGTTGAAGGAGAAGTTGTAAGAGACAGAGGGTTTAGGTAGTTCTGGAGAGGTGAGGAATAATTAGGGTAAAATGTGTGGTTTAAAAAGGGTGAGAGGGGTAAGTTGATGGGACGGGTTTATGGTTCCGAGGGTAATAATCATAACACAACTGCCATTTTGAAAAGATCTGTTTTCCAAATAATTCAAAATTCAAACCATCTTGTCACATTTCAAATTCAAGAAGGAATATTTTCGAAAAATATTTTCCATAAATATATACCCTCGGGTATAAGATTTTTTTGGAAAATAAAAGGTGTAATGTATAAAGAAGGTTAAAAACCATTAAAACTATATTTGATCAAATATCTAAAAAGATATTAACCAAATATATGATCCGTTATATGTACTCTACCATTCAGTTCACAAACTTTGACATGAATCTCAAAGGTCTTGACATTGAGTAGAATTTATCTTTCGTAAAGGGAAAGCTCCCCCTACGAAAGTGCATCCCTGTTAAGCATTCCGATCTCTCGTCTAATGAAGGTGAATCTGTCCTCTGTCAAAGGCTTAGTGAAAATGTCAGCTCATTGATAATCAGTTGAAATAAAGGATATGGACACATCACCTTTTTCGACATGGTCTCTAATGAAATGATGCCTTACATCAATATGTTTGGTCCTTGAATGTTGAACATGATTCTTTGTAATGGAGATAGAACTTGTATTGTCACACTTAATGGGAATGCATTTGAGATTGATGCCAAGATCTCTCATTTGTTGAGCTATCCAAAGGATTTGGGAGCAACATGCTCCAGGTGCTATGTATTCGGCTTCGGCAGTGGATAGAGCAACTAAGTTTTGTTTCTTTGAGTGTCAACTAATCAAGGATGCTCCTAAGAATTGGAAACATCCCGACGTGCTCTTCCTATCCACCTTATAGCCTGCAAATTCTGCATCAGAATACCCAATTAGTATAAAATCTCTTTGCTTTGGGTACCACAAGCCAAGCTCCTCAGTGCCATTGAGATATCGAAAGATCCTCTTCACAACCACGAGGTGAGATTCTTTAGGGTCAGCTTGAAACCTAGCACACATACAAACACTAAACATTATGTCAGGTCTGCTAGCAGTAAGATATAATAAAGATCCAATCATCCCTCGATACTCTTTTTGATTGACACTCTTTCCGGTCTTGTCTTGATCTAGAGACAGGGTTGAGCTCATGTGTGTCTTGGCTACTTTGGATTGATCCATCTTGTACTTCTTCAAGAGATCTTTAGTGTACTTGCTTTGGTTGACAAATATCCCTTTCTTAGATTGATGAACTTGTAAACCCAAAAAGAAGTTGAGTTCACCCATCAAGCTCATCTCAATTTCACTACACATGATGTTAGAAAATTGCTTGAACAAAGATGTGTTAGTAGCTCCAAACAATATATCATCAACATATATTTGAATAACCAAAATGTCCTTTCCTTTGGTCTTAATAAAAAGAGTTTTGTCGATCAACCCCCTTTTAAAATCATTTTCTAAAAGATATTTTGACAAGCGGTCATACCAAGCTCTTGGGGCTTGTTTCAAACCATATAGCGCTTTGTCTAGTTTCTAAACATGATTAGAAAATTCCAAACTTTCAAAACCTGGGGGTTGAGCCACATAGACTTCTTCCTCTAAGAAACCATTAAGAAAAGCACACTTGACATCCATTTGATATAATTTTATGCCCATAAAAGATGCAAATGTTAATAATATGCGAATGGCTTCAAGCCTGGCTACGGGAGCAAAAGTCTCCTCGTAGTCAATACCTTCCTCTTGATTGTAGCCTTGAGCAACAAGCCTTTCTTTGTTCCTCGCGATCTTACCATTCTCATCTAGTTTGTTCCGAAATATCCAACGTGTGCCAATGACTGATTGGTGCTTTGGCCTAGGCTTCATGGTCCAGACTTTGTTCCTTTCAAATTCGTTAAGCTCACTTTGCATAGCAATGATACAGTCTGGCTCTTGAAATGCCTCATCTACCTTCTTTGGTTCTATAAGAGAAACAAACGCGTGAAAAGCACAAAGATCTTTATGTTTAGAACGAGTTTGAACACTAGATGTAGAGTTAGAGATGATATCCTTTAATGAGTATGATGAGGAGTATTTGAACTTTCTCTTGCTAGTATCAGCTCCTTGATTCGTCACACCAACATGATTGATTTATGGAACATCCGACTCCGTGGATCTGTTAGGCTCAGTTACAGCAGTTTCTGAAGTCTCAACACTTCTGGATTGGTCGCCAAGGGCTTTGGACGGAGCTTCAACACCTTGGCCCAATTCTTCAGTGTTAAGAATCTGATCCTGCATGTTCCTCTTCTCTGTGTTCTTAGTAGCAATGTCATCACCATCCTCATTCTCTGTATGGCTGTTAAGATCTAGATCTGCAACACATTCACTTAAAGAACCGTCATTGTATTCATCAAATATAACATGTATACTTTCCTCAACCAACTTGGTCCTTTTGTTGAAGATTCTATATGCTTTACTACTTGTGGAGTAGCCAAGAAATATACCTTCATCACTACGCGCATCAAATTTCCCAAGGTTATCTTTTCCATTGTTATGAACAAAACAAGTACAGCCAAAGAGTTTAAAATATGATATAAGTGGTTTGCGGCATTTGAAAAGTTCATAAGGAGTTTTCTTTAAGATGGAACGAATAAGACAACGATTCAAAATATAGTTAGATGTGTTAACAGCTTCAGCCCAATAGGTTTTAGGTAATTCATTTTCTAAAAGCATAGTCTTGTCCATGTCCTCTAGGGTGCGGTTCTTTCGTTCCACAACCCCATTTTGTTGAGGTGTCCTAGGAACAGAAAAATTATGGGAGATGCCATATTTAGCACAAAACAAATCAAACTAAAGTTGATCAAACTCCCTACCATGATCACTTCGAATTGACACTATGGGCTCATTTTTTAAAGTTTCCAACTCCTTACAACGTTTTGAAAACTCAAATAAGGCCATTGATTTTTCTTTTAAAAAAGCAACCCAAGTATATCTCGAAAAATCATGAACAACAACAAGCATGTACTTTTTACCATTGGGAGATTTGACTCGCATAGGACCACATAAATCCATATGTAAAAGTTCAAGGGGTCTAGAAGTACTTACAACCTTTTTGAGTTTGAAAGACCTACGTGTTTGTTTACCTCGTGTGCATGCTTTGCACATATCAATACCTTTGAAGTCCATCTCAGGTAGTCCTTTTACAAGCCCTTTGGACACAAGCTTCTGTAGTGTATGTGGGCTTACATGACCGAGTCTCCTGTGCCAGAGCTTTGGATCGTCCGTCAAAGCTTTTAGACATGTTAAGCTTCCTTGTGCCACTTGCTCAGCATTCACAGCATAGATGTTGTTATAACGATAGGCAGTTAGAACTACTTCACCTGTATCTTCTATGCGCACTAGACATCTTTTCTTGTTAAAACCAACATTATTACCACTATCACATAGTTGAGAAACATTAAGCAAATTATACTTCAAGCCATTAACAAGATAAACATTTTTAATACTATGGTTAGGATCACTCCCAACACTACCAATACCAACGATGTCACACTTCCCTTTGTCACCAAGAGTGATTGTTCCAGTGGATTGCTTCTTAAGATCATGGAAGAGAGACCTCTTCCCACTCATATGTCTCGAGCATCCACTATCAATAATCCATTTTTGCTCTTTCACCTTGGTGAACTCTTGCAAGACAAACATCAACCTTTGTGGCTAGACCAATAAGCAAATTTAGATCCATTATTGGGATAAACCATATTTGGTAAAATAGTGCCTTTGGGGACCCAAACTTGTGTTATCCTTTCTTTTCTCAAGTGAACATGAAATGTATTGCGAATGATATGTGGAGCCTTTTTTCTATAGGGGCAGGTCTCTTTTACATGTCCCTTTCTCGCACAGTTGTGACATATAGGAGAGGCCCTGCTTCCTTTTGCCTTTACAAAAGTGGTTATGTGCTACTTCTTTAAAAACCTTGGATTGTAACCAATACCACTTTTGTTTAGAGAACTTTGTTGCTCACCCAATATCCTATCAAGAGTGCCTTTGGATTTGGTAAAACTTATGAGGGTTGTCTGTTGGTCTTGAATCTTTTTATTCAGGGAGATCTTCTCGTTCTCTAAGTCATGATGTCCATTTCTTAGAGAGGAGAGATCTTGCTTGAGTTCAGATTTCTCTGAGTCAAGAGTCTTGAATAAGAATTTTCAAGACTTTAGACCCTCATAGGCAGATCCTCAATAGTTCTTTACTGGTCCACAGTTTTCTTAATAAGAGTGTTAGTTTGGGCAATAAGTTTCTCTTCATTGGCAATCATATTAGAAAGGAATTCCGATAATACCACTTTTGGACTTGCCATAAGCTCTCTTACAGTTACCTCAAGCTGCTCATCGTGGGATTCATCTCCTGAGGCCATAAGACAGACATTGGCCTTCTCATCATCGGAGTCTATGTCAGAATCGTTCCAAGTTGCCACCATGGCTTTCTTTTTCCATTTATCACCTTTCTTATACTGGCTCTTCGTCTTTTGAGGGCAGTCTTTCACAAGATGGTCTGTTTTACCACATTCAAAACAAGACAAAGGTTTAGCCTTCTTGTCATAGTTGTTGTATTGAGACTTACCTCGAAATTTAGAAGACTCTGATCCATCCTTGTTGTTGAATTGCTTCTTCATTTTGAGGATTTGAGAAAGGCCCATTGTAATAAGAGCGAAGGGATCATCCTCATCTTCAGAATCAGACACATCTTTGGGCTCATCCTTCTTAGACTTGAGCGCCAAGTTCTTAGTGCTTGTTGGAAATTCTCTATCGTCTTCATTGAGAATCATCTCATGTGTGATCAGCTTCTCAAGCAAATCATCAAGGGGTAGAGTGGTGAGATTCCGGGCTTCTTCTATGGCTGTCACTTTTGGACCCCATTTGTCTTTTGGGAGGCACCTCAATATCTTCCTCACTTTCTCAACATTCTCAAAGGTCTTGCCGAGAGAGTCAAGGTTGTTTGTGACTTCCGTGAACCGTATGACCATAGCCTTGATAGACTCATCTGGCTTCATTTTTAAGAGTTCATACTTTCGAAGGAAAATACTGATCTTGGTGTCCTTCACTTGACTGGTTCCTTCGTAGGTGACAACCAGCTTGTCCCAAATCTCTTTAGCTGAACTACAAGATGAAATACGGTTAAACTCATTAGTGGTAAGACCACATTATAGTAAGTTAATGGCCTTGTAGTTCTTGGAGACGAGTTCAAGATCCGCTTGGATGAATTCAGCGTCGTTCTTCACGACTTTGGTTCCATTTGGTCCGTCTTTCACTGGAACCTTCGGACCAGTCTCTATAATGTTCCAAAGTCCCAAATCTTGATCTATAATGAACATTTTCATCAAGGACCTCCAGTGGACGAAGTTGTTCCCTAAAAAAAGTGGTGGTCTACTGGTAGACCTTCCTTGTGCAAATCCTCCGCTTGCTTAACCAGACATGATCAAAACTCACAAGATTGTTAGATCAAAAGTAGTGATTAAGGCTCTAATACCAATTGAAGGTTCGATAATGTATAACAAAGTAATATAAAGATATTCTAGAAGGGGGGTTGAATAAAGTATGTCAACTTTTCGCAGATAATCTCAAGACTTTTGAAACGCTTGCAAAACCCTTTGAGATTAGACGTAATTCTTTCCTCTGGAAAACCTGAATCACAGAAGAGTTATACAATTCGAAACAAGTGCGGAATTATGGTAAAGCAATAAGTAAAGGTCGCAATGAATTGTTTATGAGGTTCGGTACGAACTTGGCCTACGTCCCCGCCTAGGGTTCTTCCACAACCCTAGAATTCAACCGACTTTATTGATTCACAACACTTAGGATCCTAATAGCTAACCGAGAAGCCTCTCTCCTATACAATTGTAATCTAGTCAACTCACGTTCCCTTAGAGTACTAGACCAATCTAGAAGAGCCCCACCTCTCTTAGCTATCTAGTACAATCCTCTTACACTTCGTGAATCAATCGTCTAGTGTCCACTTCCTGAGTTACAAACTCTCGAGTATAACACTCTCTCGAAATATATCCTATAAGCTCACTGTGTAACTCTTAAAATGCTTTGAAACAAAAGATACGACTCTTAACAACTAGCATAGAGCACACGAAGAAGACAGATTGACTTGAATGCTTGAGTGCGAATGAATGCTTGTGTTCAACGATTGTATTTATGTCTTCTCTTCATCTCCTTCTTATATTAAATCAAATCGGCGCCACCTTCTAAGAATGATCTTCTCTTCAACGGCTAGACCGATTATGGCAATCTTCACAATCTTCTATATTGGGAAACTTCGAAGCCACAATCTCTAATTTGATTCTTCTCGACTTTCAGCTTAAGGAAGAAGATATTATTCGAAAAACTTGCTTCATATGTTAGTGCATAATATACAATAATATCTTGCAATATATTTAATAATAATAACATATAATATCATCCGGAAATAATAAGCACATAATACAGGTTTTGTGTTTCATCAACACAGTTGTAGCTTCAAGACCTTTGACACAAGTCATGTGTCAAAGCCTTTGAAACCATTTCCGATTTTCATAAAGGGAGTGGAGGTATCACTATGTATATTTATTCTATGTGTCTTGTGAGTTTCTTCTTTGCTCTACACCCAAGCATACAAGGAACTAAAGAAGCTTAAATATATTTTCACTTTTCACGTTTATCATTGTAAAGTTGTATGGATCAATACTGAACTTTTTTAATCTCCTGGGGTTACTTTTTCTTGCTCATATTCATTTAGATGATGCATAATTTACATGCTTTACTTTTCCTGCTTGGAAAACTACAGCTTCAACATGGAACATTGATGACTTAATGCCTCCAGCTGAAAAATATTTTTTCAGTTTCAAATCAAAAGAAGAGCTTAAGAGATGACATATGTATTCAGATTTTGAGTTTGGAGGTATGTCAATGTTGGGCATGGCTTTATTTGGTATTTCGAGTATGGAGGTATATCACAATGTACGATCCTTATTTTATTTTTTTTCAAGACATTGTACTATTCTTTGATCCCCAATTAAAGGCATTTCAATTATGTTTGAGGCTTTCTCTTATAAATCTTATATAAATTCATTTGCTTATGATTCTCTTATTCTCTTACAGGTTTGTCCTTCCGCTTTTTTTAGAGATAGCAAATGTTGGGGATGCCCTAGTTGGTATGTCTCTCTGCATATTTGAGTTATCTATTCATTTGGTATAAAGTAGTTTGCTAAATCTTTTTCCATGTTGAGTTTGTTTTCTTAGTGGATATAATGTTCATTGTATTGTTTGTATTGATTGTATTGTTTGCCTTGTCTTAAACTTTTGAAATCTGATTGCAAATATTTCTTCCTAGTTTGTTTGGTGTGTTTTTATCTTCCATTCATATTTATATCTTCCTGAATCAACAAAGCAGTCATATTACTATATTAGGTTCGCCTTTATGGAGCCTACTATATCTATTAACTTTGACAACAACCGTTTTTTATTTGAAGGCCAACTTGTTTGTTAATCAGGGTTTTATGTTGTCTTGACATGGTTGATGACAGGAAAAAATAGATGTGCACCTATTGACTGGCTTGGCAGATGTGATGGAGAAAATTCGGGATGAACACTTATTTTTATCGAATCTTTAGTGTTGAAGTGTTAAGGTATATATTTATCATTGAAATGCAAATGTTATACTAATATAATCATTTGTAATCTTTTGGTACTTATTTGTAATCTTTTGAATATGTTTTAAACCAAGTTTGGTTTTAATATAAAACAAGTGAGATTAAACTAATTGGCTACTATTGTATTATAATACTAGTTACAACACCGCGTTCGAAGCACCCGACACCTGATCCCTTCCAATCACTCAATTTGAGAAAGTTACAAGCAACCTGGATAACACCCTCTACATGGGTGAGCGCAATGGCTTGGACAGACACAAGACCGCCTCCTCACCCTCTAATGATTAGTTCAATATTAGGTCCACTATTTAAACCTATATTTCTAATTTAATGTAAGAACAAATCTATGAATAAGCAATAATATACAATAATTGATAAAAAAAAACAACTAAGTGAAGAGTAATATTTTCTTCGTGTTCACAAGAAACCTGACAAACACACAAAATGCATGAATTCTTATATGAACACAAAGATACCACCTTTCAAATTTCAATTACAACAGAAAGATAATTAGATACCTTACTGTTAAGAGTAGAAGAGGCAGTTCCATGACAGGCAAGATCAATAGCAAGCAAATTCTCAATAAGTTGTAAGTTTGTTGTAGGAATATTTTTGAATTTGTTATATGTCTTCTGTAAGTTTGTTGAGGCCTAAATATTATATAAGAATGGATGATAATAATTTTAACACTTCTTAGATTTTGTGCTGCAGTTAACATGCCACTATATTGAGAAATTTTATTTTAGCAAACTATTTAAACTTATCAACCAGCTTCCAAATCGATCTCATACAATAACAGAAGTAAATAGATACATGTTCAATGATGTTATTGTAAGTAAGAGGAATTCTTTGCTTCCCCACTTTCAAATGTCTCTTCTTGTATACAAGCTCTGAAGGTCAGGTACCTGTGAAAAACTGGAAAGCAAAAAACAGATTGATCAAATAATACAGATAGCAGGGCATCTTGATAGGCGCATCCAATGCTCTACTATTGGCATTTTTTTGCATTGATTTAGTGCATGGTATATAAAACAATATGGGGACTAATAGATTACTTTGCAATAGCAATCAAGTGTAGGACAACATTGATGACTCTCTCAAGCTCATTACCATCAGATCCATCACCATAGCATTTAAAAAAAAATTCATTGATTTTGTCTTTGGGTTTAAGGTTCATCTTCAGTAACTCCAAAAGATACTTTCTAGCTATATGGTATTCATCCAATTTCAAGGGATCTTGAGCTGGTGTTGAAGAACTTTAATATAGATACAAAAGAAAAGTACGTTAATTATTAGAATATCCAAAAGCTTTATGGTGACAATAAATTTAACATTGCCTAGATTTTATGCTACAACCAACATGCCACTATATTGAGAAAGTTTATTTTAATAAATTATTCAAACTTATCAATTAGCTTCTGAATTGATCTTATATGATAATAGAAGTAAATGAATACCTTTTTAATGATTTTATTGTTAGTAAGAGGAATTCTTTGCTTCCTGGTTTTCAAATGTCCCTTCTTATATACAAGCTCTTTCATTTTTTTCAAATGTCTCAAGGGTTTCTTATGACAAGCTTGGGCCATTCAGATGGGCACTAAAGGTAGATAAAAGTATCATACCTGTGATACTCTATTAACTTCTTGTAAGGTTATGTCCTTCCCTCCATTAATATTTGTATACAACACCGGTAGCGGATTGGATGGATGAGTTGCTTGTTTGCGTACTTCTTCTGCTTGGTTCTTGCTGGGCGAAACACCTACTCAAAGCATCGCAATACCGGAATCCTTCATGACTGCCTTCACACTAGCAAAAGCCACATTTACATGTCCCGGTATCTGTTAAACCTAACAAGTTACTTTTAGAAGCTACAAGAAACAAGCTAACACAAGAAGTCAGGGGACCCCCAAACTGTACAATATAAATACTCAGTTTGAACACTGGCCGTAATTATATCAGAGATCCCCTGGACACCTTGGAGGAGTACATCACCAGCAAGAAGGAAAGCATCTTGAAAGGGGTTTGCTCATCCGTAATATCCTGAAAGATGTATCTAATTAATACTTTCAATCTTGTCCGTTAATTATCAGCATACTATGTTTAATTCTCAACCAATTAAAAACGATGACATTATGTGAAAATCAAAATTGCGGTAAAAACCCGTGAGGACCGGCTTTTTAGCCCGGTTCACTTGCTTTATAGTCTGGTTCTGAATAAAACCGATCTATAAAGTCACAAATTTTAGCCTGGTTTTGAATAAAACCGAGCTATAAAGTCTCTAAGTAATTTTAAAACATGAGTTTTTTAGCACGATTTTTAGGCTTGACCGAACTATAAAGTCATGTGTTATTTTAAAACTGGAGTTTTTAGCATGGTTTTTAGGTTGAATCGAGTTATAAAGTCACCGTGTGATTAAGGTTTTTAGCACAGGTTTCAAATAAACCAAGCTATAAGGTAGTTCTCACGGTTTTTACCAGAATTTGAGGTTTTCACCGGAGTCAATCCCTATATATATATATATATATATATATATATATATATATATATATATGTGTAAAGGTTCAAATGAAAATGTGGCTTAAAATGAAAAAAACTCTTAAAGTGAAAATGGACCTAATTCTATTAATATTTGGGCGCGAGCTGATTTTACGGGAAAAATAAATTTGCCAGCAACGTTCTCTCTCAATCTCTCATCTCTCTCTTTGAGATTTCCTCTCTCCGGTGTTGAATCCGGCCGAATAAGATGAACGATGTCCTGAAGGCGGCGGCGGCGCTGGTGGGGATGCTAGGGATTAGGGCGATGATTTCTCTTTGCTTCAATTGCCGATTTCGGCGGCATCAGTGATGGCAAGAAGCTCAACACCAGTGCCTTCAGGGCAGCGATTTACCGGATTCAGCACCTCCTCTACATCCCCTGGAGTTTACTTGTCCGAAAGCTTCACCCTTACCAGTCACATGACTTTCTACCTTGCTAGAGGCGCCGTCATCAAAGCCACCCAGGTAATTTCTACAATTCCTCCCCTGTTTAGGGCTTATTTTTGGGAAGTATGAAATTAGGGTTCTTTTATCTGCAGATCATTCTAAGCAAGGTTTTGCTGGTGGGTACAAAAACCAGTACCTACATTGGTAAGCATGTTGTTACTAATGATGTTGTGCATACTGTAGTGGAAGAACACGTACTTCAATCCCTCTTTTGATGCAATTTTTGTTAATCTTCTGTCTACCTTCTTCATCTTAATCCATTATGGAGCTGGTAATCTAAAAATTCATGAATTTTGTTATTTGTTATTCATATTGCAGTTGCTTGATGATAAAGTGATCGTCTTCAAGTATAAGAACAAAAAAAATACAAAAGAAACATCGGCCACCAACAAGTATTGCCTAGTTGTAGTTGCTTTGTTTTTTGTTTTTTATTTTTTGAAATGAAAACGTCTTATTGTAGCTAAAGATTAGCTTGGTGTTGTGCAGCCTCTTGAGATTCTTAACATTTTGATTTTTATCATCTTTTCTGCTTTAAATCTCTTAATTGTTGGTGCAGCCCATCACTCTTATTAAGATAACAGGGATCACAGGCTATGAAGATTACCTTGCAAGGACTTTGGAGTCCTGAAGGAAAGCAAGTTTTGAAGCATCAAACAATCCATTTCATGTAATCCTGTATTTCTTTTCGGAGTTCTTGAGTATGCATCATTGTCTTCAAGACAATATTCTGAAAATATCATGGCAAGGGTTTAAAGTTGAACTGGGAACCCACAAAAGTGTTCTCAATCTTGTATCGCTGTGCTTAAGGTTTAGTTCCAATGGCAGGCATATCTTGCTTTCATGTTCTTGCAAAATTGTGGCAATTATCCATTATCTGACCGCTATTTGATGTCTTATCAGAAATTAGGGCTAGTTAGATTAGATAACACGGAGTAGGATTTATGAGTTATGTGGGCAATGCATAAAATGGAGTGCACCATTTGCTTTCATGTTTTCTCTCTCAATTCTTATTCAGGAAAATGAGGCCTTAAAGAAGAAAATTTTGGCCTTAAAGATGCAGCTTGCTGAGCGCAAGTATCCTTTTGTTTTTTCAATTTTCTCAACATAACTGCTCATACTTTCTTGATGCATATGATCTTTTCCCCCAAATTGTCTAGGTTAGTTTCTTCTTTCTCATTCATTGTCTTCTTTCTTATTACATAAGTTGCGACCTTAATCAAATATGAAAGTAAAATCATTGAGATAAGTGCCACTGAGCTACAAAAGTCAGGGCTGCATTTGCAGAACATGTATCAACAGAACTTGCAACTCGCTCAAGGAAACAACCAACTGTTAGCGGTCTGATATCTTAACTCGCTCTCATATTTCTTCAGCTCTTGCTATTTTTTTTCTATTTATTATTTTCCATTTCTACTTTGTTGGTCCTGGTTTCATTTTCTCTCATTCTTCAGAAACTGAATTCTGGTAAAGATTAAGCAAGTATCACTAGATTGAAAACTTGTTGGATTTGAGTGTTTATTTTGTGTTGGTATACTTAGTCTTATGCAGCTAAAGGCATTGAATCATGAGATTGGATGTATGAAAGGCCTACTCAATGCGAAAACTTTGGCATTAAAGGTGCACTCCATTTTATGCATTGGCTAGAAATTAAGGCTAGGGCTCTTTTGTGCTGGCAAGTTCAGATTTGTGGTGGCAAACCTCAACCCATTATTTTTCCCCACCTTTACTCCTTTAGTTCTCATAATTAAAATGTTACAGATTGCCCAATTGTATTCTAGAAACCAAGTTTAATGTTTTGCTTCTGCTATTTATCGACTTCAAATTGCACAATTGATATCTAAAATTGCACTAATATATCTTATTTTTGCACTTAATATAGTTCAGATTGCCCAATTGTATTCTAAAATTGCATTAATATGCATCATGTGGCATTAAAAGCCTATTAGCTCAAAATGGGAGAGCGATGTGCTATGCACAAAGACGCGGGTTCAAATCCCGCATAGGCTATTTATGGGTGTCTTATTTTTATTTCCGTTCATGAATAAAATTATAAAGTGCAAGAATAAGATGATAAAGTGCATAAATAAGACGTTAGAGTGCAAGAATAAAATGATGAAGTGCACAATTAAGATTATGAAGTGCATAAATAATTTTTATTTCCGTTCACGAATAAAATTATAAAGTGCAAGAATAAGATGATAAAGTGCATAAATAAGATGTTAGAGTGCAAGAATAAAATGATGAAGTGCACAATTAAGATTATGAAGTGCATAAATAATTTTTATTTCCATTCATGAATAAAATTATAAAGTGCAAGAATAAGATGATAAAGTGCATAAATAAGATGTTAGAGTGCAAGAATAAAATGATGAAGTGCACAATTAAGATTATAAAGTGCATAAATAATTTTTATTTCCGTTCATGAATAAAATTATAAAGTGCAAGAATAAGAGGATAAAGTGCATAAATAAGATGTTAGAGTGCAAGAATAAAATGATAAAGTGCACAATTAAGATTATGAAGTGCATAAATAATTTTTATTTCCGTTCATGAATAAAATTATAAAGTGCAAGAATAAGATGATAAAGTGCATAAATAAGATGTTAGAGTGCCAGAATAAAATGATGAAGTGCACAATTAAGATTATGAAATGCATAAATAAAATGATAAAGTGCAAGAATTAAATGATGAATTGTTTGAATAATAATATCAAGTCCATGAATAAGATTATGAAGTGCACAAATAAAATGAAAAAGTACAAGAATAAGATTATGAAGAGTATAAAGTACATAAATAAAATGTTAAAGTGCAAGAATAAGATTATGAAGTGCACAATTAATATTATGAATTGCACTTTTCTCAGAAAATAATACAAACTGTTAAAATCAAGCAATTTAGCCTATGTAGGAGTCGAACCCACATCTCTGTGCATAAACACATTGCTCTTCCATTGAGCTAATAGGCTTTTAAAGCTTCTTAAGTGCAAGATTAGAGATAATAAATTGATGTAAAAGTGTGCACTTTTACCATTGAGCTAAGTAGTAGCCATTGAACTAAAATTTCATAACAAACCCAAACAAATTAATAAATCACCAAATCCACTTTATAGATGAAGTAATGAAGGCAGTAGCAGTTGAGCTAATAGGCTGGAATTCATACCATTCGACAGATGCACATCAGTCTCGATACCACACCCCTCCAACAGCTGTACAGCTTTAGGCGTATAAACACCCTTCGAATGTTGTCCTGTTGCTTGGGATTTATAGCAATGCCGATTGTGACTACTTAGGGGCTCAATCTCTTCATCCGTTTTAGCCTCCTGTTGCGCATACACATTCACCTTCATTTTCATCTCATTTTCCTGTTGTCCTCTGCATTTTTCGCTCACAAATGTTCCTCCTTCAGCAGCCATTAGCTGTCATAACGGTTTCAGTACCTTAGTCATACATGTATCCATTTTAGAGGTTCCCAATGCTGTCATCCACTGAAACATGCGTTAGTTGTTGTCTTTCCTTGCATATATTAAAATACAGAGGCACAAGGAGCATGACAGTAGTTTCTAGAATAACAGAGAAACTGATGAATGAAACTTAATCAGCTATCTTTAGAACATCTTATGGTAGGATGGTTGGATGCGAGAACAAGATCATAGCAATTTCAAAAATAAAAATAATGATATGTGTACAGAGTTGAGGAACAATATAAAGCTTTCTGTTAATGACTATTAACAAGACATCATCCTAGTGCAACCTTTTTTTGTGCTAAGAGAATGATCAAACTTAAAAAATTATCACAAATCTCATATTATCACTTTGTTCTTTTTATCCATGCAGTTCTTTATATTAAATATGCACTATTAAACCTTGGATATGCACATTGTCTATCTAATGTTGCACCTAATCTTTGTTAATACCTTCTGCAAAAGTCGAAGCCACCTTCTAAATGGAAATCTGCGTGTATAGATTGCAAAAATTGGAGCTCCACTAAGTTTTCTAAAATGGTGTAATATGCAAGGTTAGAGGTACAATCCAGATATAAAATTTCATATTAGAACAAGGAAGATAAGAACCTTGAGAAATAGTATCACCTCTTTGATGCCTAAAGCATAAGTCTGATATTGTGATTGTCCCTTATCTCGAAGATTGTATTCTCTCATTATTTTCTGTTCAAACACGGATGGAAAGAAAGCCTCGCTCAGAAATAGTGTCAGTAGGCAGCATCGTTGCAACAATAAAGACCCATGACAAACCTCAGACAATGATCCTTGACATCCTTCAGCAAGAAGGGTAATTTGTCATGCAAGTACGTTATCAGTTTGATGTAAAATTTCATTATATATAGACTATATAGTGATATCTTGACAGAAATAAAAATGCTTTGGTTTTCTCCATTTTGAAAAATCAGATGCCACTGCTAACACTATTAAAGCTTTGAACGGAAAAAAAAAAGTAATGATAAGGAATGGAAAGAGTTGCTCACTCACCAGTTGAACAGAGATCGAGTGCCAGAAGATTTTCTAGTGTCATTCAACTCTTTTCATTCCAATTAACCGAAAGCAAACCCCTTGGAAATTCAGCTAACATCCACTAACAAAAAGCAACTCTAAGAAACAGACATTCAACTCTTTTCATACCAATTAATCGAAAGCAAAAATTGAAATGCAACCAAGAAAAGGAAACATCAAAATCAAAGCACAGTCAAATCAAATGAGTATGAAAGTGCAATCATTAGGTTCAATTGGGAACGAAACCTAAAAAAAGTGTAACGATTGGAGCAACAAGATTGAGAGAAGAAAGAGGAAGCGAACCAGAATTAAGAAACAACGCGCGAACTATTCGACGGGTTGTTGGGGCATCGCTTCTCAAGTCCGTCATTTCAATAGAGAGGCACAACTGTAGTCTTGTTCAGCGATAGGTGAGTAGAGCAGGAAGAAGGCGGTCCCGACCATGGAAGGGAATCGATGGAGGACCCTTCAATTTGGCCAATTCCACCCGTCTCTTTGTAAGAGGTGAAACAAGAGATGCCAGTTTGCAAAAACCTTAACCCTAGAAATCGACCGACGATTGAATTGGAGGGATTCAAACATGTTTCCGAGGAGGCGATGGAGGCGAAGAGTGAGATCCTCTTTGTCGGGAGCGATGTATCCGTGCTTGACGGAAGGCCGGAGGTAGTTCATCCACCAGCAATCCTCGATTCCGCCATCGCCGGGTGTGGTCTTTCAGAGATTTGGGTCTCGCGACGAGGAGAAAACAGGAGGAAGGAGATCCGGTCCGCTTCTGTTTTTTATCCTTTTTGTTCCGGTTCACAGCGGTTCAGTGGTTTTTTTTAAAAAAAAAACGGGGACGCGCGTGTTGTATATATATATATATATATATATATATATATATATATATATATGTAAAATTTCATACTTCAAACTAAAAAGAATGAAATTATAACAAATAATAAAAATTTTATGTTTTACATATTTTTATCATCCTTAAATAACTTGTATGAATAGTAAATGACATTTAAAAAATTATGGATGAGTAATGCATTTGACCCATTGGGTTGACCCGAACCCATTAAATATGTGTCTGGGTTAAGCATTTCATGACCCAACCCGTAATGAACCCGAATCCGAGACGACCCGACCAATACCCGACCCGCCCGACCTGTTTGACAGGTCTACCTAGTAGTGAAATGCCTCCTTTTTGCAGGATCTTTTACCTTTTTGTGAAACAGTAACTAATTTTCGATAGTCCAAAGCATTGTAAATATGTAACTCCTCTCCAGAATAATTGGGTTGAGGAAATTATTTGGATTGTTACTTACAAATAAATTGATTAACTGGACTGAGCGAGTGCAGATCTTAACTCCCTATAACCTGCGTATGATACAATAGGGGTTGTCAAGGATTTTCACCAGAAAAGCAAAATTTTAATTTTAGGCATTTGATAGAACACTTTGAGTGCATCATTAAAATATGGAAGACAAAGTATAATCAAATAAACAAAATCCTTTCCCCTAAATCTTCAAATCAAAGGTTCAATTTTTATAGAATTATTTCCCCACATACGAGTAGATATATAAATATCGGAATTGGATCCATAAATTCATCTCTCCCACGTTTTGGTTCTAATATTTCGAAATTTGAAGGCTGAATTAACCGAACTTAAATCCAAATTTCAGAAAATTAAACAGGAACACACAACTCCTAAAAGTAGCTTGCTACCACCACAAATCAACTCTCTGAAATCGTAAATCAAAGGTAGGATGAATAAACTGTTGGGAAAGAGGATCGGAGGACGAGAGCTCATTGTGAAGAAGTTCTCTGGTGGCGATATGAGGGACGTCGAGGAGCGAGGAGAGACGGCTAGCATAGGTGCCCTTTCCAATGTCGAGACACCCCAAAACACTCATTGAATGTTCCTCTAGGCTGAATTCGTCACAAAAGTAGTGTACTTTGGGCGACAAAACTAAAAAAAATTGTCACAAAAACTCTAAGGCAACGATTTTTTTTTTGGTCGCCCAAACTTTGTGCGACGGGGATGAGGTGACGAACTGGGGACGAAACTCTTTTTGTTACAAACAACTTTGGGCGACAAAAAAAATATTTTGGGCGACGAATCTATTTGTCACTAAAACCTGGTTTTCTTGTAGTGTATAAAAGAAGCTTTTTTACCAGTTTTTTTTTGTTCCGTGGAGGTTACGAGGTTATCAACTAATCCCCCACGGGTCCGGGCCCTAGCCTGCAAAGGACGGAAACCGGGTAAGCTGCCTGGGCAAGCCACTAGGCAGGCTCACCCAAGTCAATGAAGGCTTGATCACCCACTAATTACACAAATTGTGTAAGGAGTGGGATTTGAACCCTTGACCTCTTGCAAGGGTCACCTCTCCCTTACCACTAGGGCAAGTGATCATTGGTTTAAGCTTTTTACCACTTTAAGGGCCTAACACTATGCCTAATTAATTCTTACCCACTTAATGTTCTAATACTATGCCTAATTAATTCTTAAAATTTACAATGTCAAATAATATCAAAAGTTTTTTCATAGAAAAACTAATTCTAAAAGTAAATTTTTTTAACTTCACCATTAGTATTTATTTAAATCCCAAAAAATAGATTAAGAACCCTTTACAATAATGACGATGATGATGATAATCTATATCTGTATCTATATTTATATATCTATATAACATATCTATATATATAACATATACAAGAGGCTTTTTTGCCCATTTAATGCACAATTGAAAGCCAAACCACCTTTGTTATATATATATATATATATATATATAAAGATAAACGACCTAATTTATAATAATGATGATGATGATTATTATTATTATTATATATAATTATAACAATGTATTTTTATTAATTTTCAATTTTTTTTCATAATTAAAGATATTATTTATTTACTACATAGTAATAATTTTAGAATCTATCCTAATAAGACTAGATGATAATATAAACAAAAAACAATTAGAAAATATTTAAGATTAAAAATAATTAAAATATATTTATTTACAATAACCATTTTAATTAAAAATAATAATACAAATCATAATATTTCATATCAATTTGCATAAACATCGATAATTTATTTTATTAAAAAAATATCTTAAATTGTAAAAATTAAATTATAAAAGAGGTTTTTTCCCAATAAATTTATTAACTAAATGTATCCTCAACAATTAGAAAAAAAGCTTTTAGAATAACAACAATGACAACTACAAATCTGTTTAGATTAACCATTTCAAAATTAATATATAGCTCTGATAATGCATATCTTAGATAGGCATTATAGACATTTTTAGTTTAGTTAGGTTGCATTTCTTTCATACTTTGTTGCTAAATTGCATCTTGTGATTATTCTAGAAGAGTTCGGATTCTGCGCAAATTTGTGTTTATCTTGCAGATTGAATCGGAGCACAATTGAGAGATGCAATATCTTGAAGAGGAATACAAGAAATATTGGGAAGAAGCAAGGAAAGAAGAAAAGCAACGACAAGTGGAGATACCCGCGAAGATAAACAAGAAGAGCCGACAACAAGCAATGCCGCGGCCGCAGCATTTGTCGTCAGCGCCTAGACGCTGCGTTTCGATTATTAAAAACCCTAGTTGTTATGTTTTTGTTTCCTATATTGGAATGCTTCAACTTCTCTGTGCTTGAGTGTTTATTGTTTTGTTCTATCTTGTTTGGATAACTTGTTAAATCAATTCAATTGCTAAGGTTTTGTAGATTCCTGATTGTGAACCTTAACCTAAGTGGCAAACTTGTTCCTTTAGGGCTGATTGAACTAATTGAACAAGTAGGAAGTTGGATGTGTTGTTAAATCCCTCTTTAGGGACTGCAAATACATTGGCTAATCTCTGAACTTAAATCTATCAATTGGGTTAAATCCTTCTTTTGGGACTGGTCGATTGATAAGGGTTTCTAGGACTGATTGGACTAGTAACTATATTAGGTCGGGACAAGGGCATTCATAGGAAACTTAATAGGATGAGAAGAAGTTACAAGGATCGCTTCAACCAAATAAAGTGGAAAATTGTAGGTAGAATTGCTTCTCCTAATTGTCTGAATTAAAATCATTTACTTTTGTTTGCTTCAATCCGCTTTGATAAAAGGCGGAACTTTCACACATAAAACCCCCCCAAATTGGTTACTTTGATTGACACTTGAATCAAACTTGAATTATAACTTTCCCTGTGGATCGACCTCTTGCTTATCGCTATACTTGCTATAGGTTTGAGTTTTCTTTGGTGGATCAACGATAGGTTTTCCCTCCGTCAAATTTGGCGCCGTTGCCGGGGAATTTTTATTAATTCTTCTGTGTTTTTAGTGTTGATCTTGGTGTGGACCGTCTTATATGGTCCATACCCGTGCTACTAATTCTTCTTTTTTGCCGTTTGATTCAAAGATTGAAAGGACCCTTGCCTCTTTAAGGCGAGAAACTCGTGATCGCTTTCGCAAACTCCCTTTTGACCAAGGAGAAACTACAACAGAGATAGCTAACGACGCAAACCGCACTCTTAAGGACCGTCTTATATGTGGCATTTGCAATCAATTCACTCATCCTATGGACATGTGCCCACTTCTGCAAGATCCTAATGTAGATTTGAATGCCTTTGGGAATTTCGCTCAACAAAGGCCTAGGCAAGGCAATTATGGAAATCCTGGATATTTCAACAACAATTATAACCACTACAAAAAAAAAAAGATATTGGCAACGGCTGTTTACCGTGGCTAGAAATCCATTTGCCGTGGAAAAAGGCTATTAGCCACGGCTGTAGCCACGGGAAATCAGGCGTGGCGAAACACGGGGTGGCAAAATAGAGTAGCGACGGCTACAGCCGTGGCTAGCGGCTCGCCACGGCAGCTTGCCGTTGCTAAATTATTTCTCGACAAATAAAAAAAAAAAGCACTGCTTTTTAGCCCGGATTTTACAGGACCGGGCTAAAAAGTCACATATTTTCAAAAAAAAAAATATAATGCTCAGATAATTTCAGACCCGATATAAAAATAAACCCAATTTGATTCTTCCAAATGCCAAATATACAAATTTAATTAATTATACAAATTTATATATACACGATTTAATAATTACACAAAGTCTTGTGGTAGCCGCTGTCGAAAATTCTCTGTGGCATCAGCTGAACTTTGAGAATGAGCCTTTGAGAACAAAGGACAGAAAAATAGTATGGAAGCCTGGATAAAAAGCAAACATATCAAGAAGAAAATGAAGTAAATATCACGATTCCATCTATTAAATATTGAATATTTTCTTTTGAAAACATGAGTAGGCCACTGTGAAATATAGGGAAATACAGATAATAGGCAGCATTTCACAAAAGGAAATTCAAATGCAAGCTCATATTGTATAGTAATTATAAGAAAACCAAAAAAGAATTCAAGCACTTTTTCATGAAAGGCGACAAGTGATTAATTTGTTCAAGCAAGAAGGATGTCATAAAAAGGCAAGCTCAAAGAAAGAAGCGCAATGAACAAAAGATATAGGTTCTAACCTGAAATGAGAAAAATCCCAAAAGTGCTGAACTTGAATATTGGGTACTTAGATGCTTGGGAACGGGGGCAGGACATATCATGCCTAATGTAAATACACAAATGAAAGCTAACATGCCAAAACATACATAACAAACAAGTAAAAATTAGAGTTGTAGAATAAAAAAAAGTGAAGAGATAGCAAGAAGCTGACCTTGATCTCCCAATTGGTTGAATCACAAAAACAAACGAAATAAAACTTGCTCATAGTGGCAGACTTCCATAGGGTTGTTAAACCATCAAGTAGCTATCAATACCAAACATGTGCAAGTATCTGCATAATATTCACTCTCACTCAACCACTCCTGTATAAGCAATGTTTCCAAGCTCATTCCAACTGCAAAAGTAGATAAACAAGAAATATCAAGATGGTTTGTATTACTGAAAGTTGAGACTAGCTATTTATGCAAAGTCTTGTGCGAGGCATCAATCTGAAGCACATTAGTATGCTAGCTTCTTGTGGTATGGGACAAAATGGAGGTAGAGTGGAATGAAACTGTAATGAAATATATCAAAAGAGTAGTTCCAACATCCCAAAGACTCATCATTCATCTCAACATGCATTCAACTATACAAGAGAAAACTAGTATCCAAGTAAATATTAAACATTAAACCTAAACATCAAATTGAATACATAAAAAGGCAAGTGGGAATGTAGTGGAAACACATTTTTTATGGTTGGAAAGTTGATGCCTTTACAAGGCCCGATTCTAAAAAATGGACTAGAGGAAGTATATCCTGGAGTCACTTAGCCAAATCTAGGCCACTGAGAGTGTATGTCTCTACTGGAATGCTAATACAGATTACTCCATCTAACTAAAATAATTTAAGATTTTTCACTCAAAATGGCTTTTAAGGATATCCAAGTGGCCGGATTACAACATTCATTATCAACATCCAAAGTCAGATATTTGCCTCCGTTTTTCATCAAAGTCAATAGTTTTTTCTAGCAACTAATTACAAAATGTAAGATCCAACTAGAATGGCAAAAAAGATCCAACTAGAATGGCCATAAAGAATTAGCTATTGTAAGCAATATAAACAAAAATCTAGACTAGAAACTAGAAAAGAAATACTCGAGAATATAAATCCTTCAAATAGGGAATATATGTAGGATCAGCCAAGAGGCATATATAGCCACTCACCCTGAAACTAAATTCTAGAGACATTTGCATAGAGCCATAAAGCATGAGAAAATGTAAACAATGATATGCTAACAATAACAGCGTAACATCAGGCGGAAGCAAAGAAAATAATGATGATCAATATTGGGGATCCTACAGCAGCAAGGAAAATAACGTGTTCAATATTGGGGATCCTACATGAATACCGATGATTTAATATAATATCAGTTAAGAAATCTCTTGCGGCTTTATTCCTTCATTGAGATTTGATCCTTAGACTTCGTTTGCAAAGAAATAATGTTTTCAAATGAGTTAAAGGAAACAAAGGAGATGGAAACCCAGCTTAAAGTCCAAACAGAGACTTTTAAGCCACACAATTGTGGTAAAGTGGATTAACTAGAACACAACAAGATGCTGTTCAAGTTGGATTATAAGCAATTCAATGCAACAATAATCCTATACATGACACAATAAATCCTGACAACTAAGCCAAACAAGCCAGAAACATCAAGGACTAAAGAATGGTATTGAACTTTGTTCCACAAATTCCCAAACAAATACATCAATTAACTTGTTGCATTAGTAACATGATTGCATTTCTGCCGTTAAGGCATAAACATCTATAGAATCAAGCACCATATATAGAGAGAGCAAAATAAAACCCTAACCATTCAAACAACGCTGCATTGCCACATACAAACCTAAATTCAAATAAAAATCAACAATCAAAACTTACCTTCCGCGATTTCCTCCCAAAGTGAAATCGATTCTTAGGCCAGAATACAAGCCACTGCGTCCCTGACCCCGCGGAGCCCATAAGACCTTCAAAAATGCATCATTGTGCACCTTCAATGGAAACACCAAATTGAACATCATGAACAAATTAAAAACGCCCAAATCGAACAAATTAGGGTTATAAATTATAAAAAAACGCTCAAATTTGAGCTCAAACCTTGGATGAGAGTGAAGGTTTCAGGCTGGTGGTGAGGCGTCAAAGAAAGTTGAGATGGTGTTGAAGCGAGGATGAGCGCCGCAGTCCAGAAGAATGAGGAAGGTCACTGCTGGTGGGAAAAAGAGAGGCGGCGGTGATCTCTGGTGGTTCTTAGAGAGGGGTCGAACAGATGAGAGAGGTGAAGGGGCTGGAGATTCACTAACTCTTGCATCAGAAGGCTTCGGACTGAAGCGGAAGTTTACTCTCTTAGGAGTTAGGAGTAGTAGTTGGAGTCATGGATAACTTAACCATAACCGAACCTTGAGATAGTTCAAGGGTTCGGGCAGGGATCTCAAGGACCAGGTTTTTTCATCTCCATTGATGCCCAGGCCGCGCATCTTCATTCAGTTTGCTGGAACTTTCTGCCTGAAAAGGGGCCATGATTTGTTCAAAAAGATCATCAATACATGTCCATGTGTAACTAATAATTCACAGCCAATATATATTGTCTGTATTATTGGGTTTCTATTTTTATATTCAATTGAATCCAATTAGAAATCAAGTACTATGTAATCCATAGATCAAAGTGTTTAACAATTAGCTCCTTATCAGCTGAGTTGAGTTGGAGTAGATATCAAGGAGACCAAAAATTGCATAATAAACCAAAAGTTTATAGAAGCCAGAACTAGAGATAATCCAATTCAAGGCGCCAAAGAATGAAAGAAATTTGACAAAGCAAAGGACACATAACAGTACCTTGGAGAAAAGTAGTACAAATGTAGAATACAAGTGAAGAGATTAACCTTGTCAGGAGAAGTTAAGTCTTCACAAACACTCAAAACATGGGGGTCATTAGCAAGCCCTCTCTCAATTTCCATGATTTCGGAGCAAAACTAAATAAATGTAAATGCACAACACCCACTTAACACACAATTCAATTAATTAATATATAGTGGAATCAAACAGAAGTTCAAGCAGATAGACGGATAAGTAAGAGGGTTGGGGGAAATAGAAATTTATGGGAGTAGTAGATTCAAGAAACGTTAGGCGAAAGTGGGCGTTTATGGGGGCCAAGATGATACTCAGACTCACAAAATTATGTCTCCCAAGTCCCATCACAGATTACATGTCTCCGTACTCTACATATTTTCAAAACAATCAAATAATATTGAGATTAGAAATCAATCATCTAGGATAATAGAAAGAATAATCCAAAAGTCAAGTATTTCTATATTTCATATGCCAGATCAAAATGACTAATTTACAAAGTACCATTACTACATAAACCCAACCGAGTACATGAGCTACAAAGAAAATGGTCAAATACCCCCCCAAAAAAATTCATGATAGAACAGTACAAAGAAAGAGCAATAGTGTGTTACATTCTAGTATATATATTTTACTTTAGCTATCAAAACAGTAGCCGTAAACAATAGAGGAAAAAATAAAAGAAAAGAAATGACGACTTACATTTAACTATTCTTTGAATAGCGGATAGGATTCATCAAAGAACTGGGAGCGGTGAAGGAGAAACGAGGCAGTGGTCAAATGAGTAGGCGTAAGTATTACCTAGTATATAAATAAAATATACACAGTGAGCTCAACGCATACCTCAATATTTCATTATCCTTTCTCACATTTTCAATTTGAGTTAAAATTTGAGGAACAAAAGTAAGCACTTACCTATTTGAATCTGACAATGTTAGGATGCCTCAAAGATCTATGACCGATAATCTCTCTGCACATTCTCAATTCTCATCTATCTGTGCATTAAATAAGTTTAATTTTTTGTATGATTCTCTCATGACAAAATACTTTTAAAAAATCCCAGCAGATGAAAACAAGATTCAATTCAAGGCTATAAATAATTTATAATACATCAGAAATCAGATTCCAGAAATGGAAGAAAGAGGTGTTTCCTTCCAACAAGATGAGCAGATATACTCAATCACATGTATATACAATTATCAAAACTACATCTCTCAAACAAGGCCTACAACAAAATAGAAGAGATATGTAGGTAGTCATTTATATAAAAATCGAATCCTCATAGAGAGGGCAGGGTTATATTAGTTTAGTTGTAAACATACAAGGTAGGAAAACCGTCTCACTTCTCTCAATATACTTGATGGCTTGGAATTTTAGAATAAAGGGAACAACAGAAGTTTAACCTTAGAATTCAGCAATGATCAAAATCAAAGTTTATGGCAAAACACCCTAGTTAAGACCAAGCAAATTGATCAAGGCAACTTTCTTGTAACCTCTTAAAGATTCAATGAATCGATCTTTGTCCCTGTAACCTCTTAAAGATTCATATGTTTTTTTTCTTCTATTTGTCTCGTTGGGAGCTTATCCTATTTCCCTATAACATTTTAAAGACTCAATGAATTAATCTTTTTTTTTATATTTCCTAGAGGATTGAAAGAAATAAAACAACTATTTTCCTATAGGATTGAATAACTTAAATCAAAAGCACTAGTGCTCAAACCTGATTGTGCAAATTAATTAAGCTACCATAAGTAAACATCAATAGCATATAGATTGGTAGTTGATAAAAAAAAAAACGAGATTACCAACGAAGAAATCGAAATCAGAAGGGAAATGGAGTAGTTGAGAACCAGACCTAGATTGGAGAAGAACCAGATCAAGGGTGAAAGCGCAAGCGACGAGGATGAGAAGGATGAGGTGAATGGAGTTCACGCGGGTCGAATCTGAGACCTCTAGGGCTTGTTGGCGTAGGAGCAAGGGTTGTAGATGGGAAACTGGCCGTCCCTAGTGCTGCCGTCAGCGGGAAGGCCATTGTTGCCGGCGGGGCTCCCTTGCGATGGAGAATAGGGTTCCTGGAGAAGACGAGGTTGAGAGATTGTTGGTGGCGCGCTATGGCTGACAGTGGGCGGAGATCTGAGATTAGGAGAAGAGGAAAGTGAGGAGGCGACTTACCAGAAGCAGAGGTCGAACTGTAGAAGACGCGGGTTGAGCATCACCAGATATGGAGTTTAGGAGGCTTGACAGCGGCGGAGGTCGAAGAACGCATTTGAGAATATGAGATAGGGTTTGGGAAAGGGGCGTGTTTTAATGTTTTTCACTTTCCGTTTTTCTTTTAATTTTGGGTGAAAGTTATATTTTTAGCCACGACAATGCCAACTCTTGTGGCGAAAACCAATTAAATAGCCACGGCAAATTCATGCCGTTGCTACCGTCCGTGGCTAATATGTTTTTTTTTTGTAGTGAACAGAGGCTATCAGCAGGGCTATGGGAACTACCAAGCCTCCTTCAATCAGCAAGGGGGGCAACAGGCAAGGCCCCAACAACAATAGGAACCTCGACAGGGAGGTCAGCAACAATCGAATGAGGATAATGAGGATCCACTACAGAAATTGTCACGATTGGTCTTGAAGAAATAGAAACAACAATCAGAGAGGAATGCAAATCTAGAGAAGCAGCAATCCGATCGGATGACAAATCTTGAGAATCAAATGAGTCAGCTCATTCAAATCTTAAGTGCTAAGGAGGCAAACAATTCAGGAAAGCTTCCATCACAAACCATCGAGAATCCTAATAAGGAGAACGTCAGTGCTGTAACGCTTAGGAGTGGCAAGGAACTGATTGTCACACCTCAAAAAGACGACGAGGAAATAATGGACGAGGAGATAGAAGTGATAGAAGAAGAAGACGGACATGTTACTATGCGGCGGCCGCAACAACCATGCCGCGGCCACGGCCACGGCCAATTAATCGTGATGCGGCCGCAGCACAATGCTGCGCCCGCCGCCAGTGAGGATGCCGCCACATCAGAGCCAGGTACCCCACTTCTTTCTTCTTCCCCTTTTTCTCATTCTTCTTCTCCTCCTCCTCCTTCCTCCTTACCTATGGAGACCCCAAAGCTGGTTCCATCCTTCCCAGAAGCCTTGAAGGATACGCAAAGGTATGAGAACGACAAGGAAATCTTTGAGACATTCAGTAAGTGTGAGGTAAACATTCCTTTGCTTAATTTGATTAAAAGCATTCCTAGATATGCTAAATTCTTGAAGGAACTTTGCACTATCAAGCGGAATCAAAAGCTGAAAGGTAAGCAAAAGGTAAAGGTAAGTGAACATGTCACTGCTGTATTTCAAAAGCGTATGCCTGAGAAGTGTAGTGGCCCTGGTATGTTTGCTATTCCGTGTGTGGTAGGTGATACTAAATTTGACAAAGCCATCTTAGATTTAGGAGCATCTATTAATGTTTTGGCTTCTCATGTTTATCATGCTCTGGGGTTGGGACCTCTAAATGATACTCGGGTAGTAATTCAACTTGCTGATCGATCTACTATCTACCCAAAAGGGATTGTTGAAGATGTCTTGGTTATGTTTGATAACTTAATATTTCCTGCTGATTTCTTTGTGATTGACATGGGTCCTGGTAACAATGAAGGCTCTATTCCGTTGGGCAGACCTTTTCTGAAAACTGATAGGGCTAAGATAGATGTCTATTCAGGATCTCTTACTATGGAATTTGATGGTCAAAGAGTTGAATATAATATTTATGATTCCATGAAATTTCCTTCTGATGATCCTTCTCTGTGCTTTGTGGATATTATTGATACTATAGCACAAGATTGCTTTGATTTGGAATGTGTTGATGAGATGGAAGTCGCCCTACAGGCCCCTATAGATGAAATTTATAGAGATTATGTCTTGTCATCTAACTTGCAGGAGGCTATAGTGGCTCTAGACCATCGATCTCCCACCTATGTGCCACCAAGGGGAGACCGCATCGAGCTGACCATACCTACTGAAAAGCTTCTTCCATCCATTATCCAAGCGTTTGATGTGGAATTGAAACAACTTCCTTATCACCTTAAATATGCTTTTCTTGGTGAAAATGATACTCTGCCTGTCATTATTTCTAACAAATTGACCTTTGGGCAAGAGGAGCGATTGGTGACTGTTCTAAAGGAGAACAAGAAGGCGTTAGGATGGACGATATCAGACATTAAAGGCATCAGTCCTACCCTCTACATGCATAGGATACTATTGGAGGATGATGCCAAGCCATCTAGACAACCTCAGCGGAGACTATCAGACATTAAAGGCATCAGTCCTACCCTCTGGTTGCAGAATTTCAAAAAGACACAATTTTCGCAAGATTTGGGGTGCCTAAGGCTCTAGTTAGCGACAGGGGGACACATTTCTGCAATAGGACCATCACTGCCCTGCTAAAGAGGTATCATGTCACGCAAAGAGTATCCACTTCTTATCATCCTCAGACCAATGGTCAAGCAGAGGTATCAAATAGGGAGATTAAGAGCATTTTGGAGAAAATAGTGGCTTCTAACCGGAAGGATTGGAGTCTAAGGCTGACTGACGTTCTTTGGGCCTATCGGACGGCCTATAAGACTCCCATTGGTATATCTCCTTATCGAATTGTTTTTGGGAAGGCTTGTCATCTTCATGTGGAACTTCAGCATAAGGCATACTGGGCTGTAAAGAACTACAATATGGCGATAAATGAAGTGGGAGACTTCAGGAAGCTTCAGTTGCAAGAGCTGGAGGAATTGCGTCTGAATGCCTATGATAGTGCAATGATCTACAAGGAGAAGACAAGGGCTTGGCATGACAAACATATCATACGGAAGGAACTCAATGTAAGAGACAAGGTTCTCCTATACCAATCACGCCTGAAACTCTTTCCAGGGAAGCTTAGATCAAGGTGGGAAGGACCCTACACCATCACAAGGATATTCGCTCATGGAGCAATTGAACTCTATGACCCTATGTCTAATGAGCTCTTTAAGGTCAATGGTCATAGAGTTAAGTCGTACCTTGAGAACATCTCACATAATGAAGAAGAGAAGTTGGTGTTTGCTGTACCAACCAACTAGACCACTAAAGGGTCGTTACGTCGAGCCAACGACTTGAAACAGAGGCGCTTCTCAGGAGGCAACCAAAGGTAAGTTTTTCTTTCTTTTTCATTTTCTTAGGTAGTTTCTCTCACTATTTGTTTCAGGATTTAGAATAATTTAAAAAAAAAACCAACGAGGAAAGGCCACCACTTCACTAGCGGCGGCCGCCGCACATCAAAACCCGCTGCGGCCGCCGCTTCTCACATAAAAATAAAATCATCACGGGATCTTTTATCTTCTATCAAAACCTACCTCCTCCTTCTAATATTTGGTCGCCGACCTTCAAACCCCCACCATTGTCTTCTTCTTCAACCTTCAAAACCACCATAGCCACCCCCAAGCTCTCTCTTTTCTCTCCTTCTTAGCCACTCCCCTACCTCCCCCTTGGATCTGCGCTCAGCACCACGGAACTCGATCTCCCCGGATCTAAAGCTTCGGCCAGCACCACAAGTTCTCCTCCGAATCGCAACCAGTGCCGACGGATCTGTGCCGCCACCGCACTAGGTTGCGCCCACCTCTACCCCGCTGCGCCAGCCGCCTGCCCCGCCGCTAAGAGGTTTGAAGTTTGTGGTTTGTTTTTATTAATTATTATTGTGTGGAGTTGAGGATTGAAGTTGGAAGTTTGGTTTGAGAAGTGGTGATTTGAAAGATTTGGGGTGTGATTGTTTGATAATTGTTTGATATTATTGAATTTGGGTGTTGATTGAAGAATTGGGATTTGGTGGTTTGCTTGAGATATATTTGTGTTGGTGGGTTGATTTGGTTTTGTTGGAGTGTTTGAGGTTTGTCGAGTTTGAGGTGGAATTTTATATCTGTTTGGGGTTGTTAATTTACAGCTGAAATATTATGAGAATGGTGAGCCGATTGAGAGTTGTGTCTAAAGACCAGAGGAAGGCATTTGAGAGCTTCGATGCGAAGCGATTTGTACAGACAAAGTTCTTTCATATCCCTGCTTTACAGACACTAGGCATACTGGACGTTACACGTCAGATGCTCACTCATGGCGGTTTAGGGGCATTTATAGACTGTAGTGCCCCCACATATCCTTAGTTGGCGTGGGAGTTTTTAGTTACCTTTGTGCGTGTGGACGATTAGAGGATTAGGTTCAACTTGATGGACCAGCCCCACACTTGCACATATGCCTAGTTGAGAAAGGCCTTTGGGATCACTCGGGCACCCACCCAAGATGGGCTCTATGCGGCTACAGGCTCTAGATTTGATGGACACAGAGGCGAATATAACTACAAGTTCGTCCACCCATGCCTTCGTCTGGTGCACAAGGTCTTGGCCAGGTCTTTCAGCGGCCAAGGCGATGTAAACAAGGTGCCCGCTGGTGATCTAGCCTGGTTATGGAGCCTTGCTCCCCAGTCCCATGGTACGCCGGACTGGGTTGAGATCTTTGTTGACAGCTGCCTGAAGATCCAAGGAAAGAAAACATGGAGGATTGGTCAGGGAGGCATGATTAGCCTCATAGCCTACCACTTTTTGGAGCCTACACAGTGCGGTGCGCCCATGTCTGGTGGGTACACCTATACAGAGGAGTAGCTCAGGAGAGCTTATTTGATTGAGAGCGCTGATGGGCCAGGCTACATTTGGAAGTCGGAGAAGCATGAAGAGCATCGACTGAGGCTTCCTAGGGCCCTATCTTATGGCCCTTCCACCGCCTCCCTCTACATCGCGGCTGATCAGGATGAGGTTGATGATGAGGATGATGAGAAGGATGCCCCTGCATAGACTGACTATCACATGGGGGATGCCCAATACGCCGCTGGCTCTTCTGAGGGGCCTCGCTTTTCTTCTGCTGAGGATGACGCCTGGCGGGACCACATGTTCACCGAGTTCCATCGTATGTCCATGCGCCAGGACTCCTTCGAGTTCACTCTCCACGACATCGATTGCAATGTGCGGGAGACGAACTATCACATGGAGGAGATGCGGAGAGAGTAGTCCTACTACCTCCGCCAGCAGTATCCACACATTCCGCCATACTAGTCTCCACCGTACCAGCCGCCGCACCAGTGAGTTGTTAGTTCTATCTCCTTCACCCTGAATTGTTATGTTTTATTTTGGATGTGTGTACTGTTTCAGTGAGGACACTGAAAATTTTAAGTGTGGGGGAGAAGGATTATATGTATATTATGTCATTTCTGTCATTTCCTAGACCATGTTTAAATTTCTGCACACCATGTTTAAGTTTCTGTAATAGCTATTTAGTTTATTTAGTTTCTGTTGAGTTTATTTATTTTTTCTCTAATTTATTTATTTATGCAATTTTCGGATTAAATAAAAATCCAAAAATCCAAAAATAAGCATGCATTGCATACATATGTGTTATTCAAATACCCATCTAGCTTAGTTTGTCCTCTAATTTAAATTTCAAGCATGTTCATATAAATCCCACGGAGTTCTGGATGTTTTGGCTTTGTCTTTATTTGATTTTTGTGGGACATGAGCTAGCAAATGTAATTGAGCATGTATGATTGAGCTAAAGTATGATTCAAGTCCTCAAAACATGACCATGTGGGAATGTTTAGCCTTATTTGAATTATTTTTCTCAATTGTGTAAATTACTCTCCTTGTGTTGCTACCTCTTGGCATTGACTACAGTGTCTATTTTTCAAGACCGACTCACATGATTGTTGCTTGTGAAGTTTATGTTTATATTTTGAGTCTTTTGTTTGAATTTGTGCATAGTTATTGAATAAGATGGAAATGGTTGATGCACTTAGTAACCGGGTCTACGCATGACACCCATGGGTATGATTCGCGCAAAAAGGTGTTGAAAACTAGCCACTAGGAAAGAAAGCTTGATCATTAAGTAACCAGGTTCATTCATGACACCCATGTTTGCAACTTGCGTCAAAAGATGTTCAAGTGGACTTCATATTAGTAGGTTGAGGTGTTGATAGACCGGGGCCATTCATGACACCCATGTTTGCGCCTCGCGTAAGGAAAGCACCAAGACAAGAAAAAAAAAGAAAAAAAAGAAGAAGAAAACAAAAAAAAAAGAAAAAAAAAAAAGTGTCACATGTTATTTTGTTGTCTTTATTGTGTTCCGCAAGTAATGACATTTCGGTAGATATTTGGTGATATGGTGGTCAATGTCTATAAGATTAGTGCACTTTGATTTGAGTTGAGAGTTGTACCTTAAAGCCTAAACACATGAGTGAAACACATATTTCTAGTGAGGTTGGATAATGTCTACTTCTAAGCTTTGATCACTATAATACATGCTATGACGTTCGTTTGCTTGGTTTATGTTTTCACCTGCTATGATATTGCTTTTTGATGAGGTTGAAACTTGAAGGGATTTCCTGTGGGATACATAGATTCATGTTCATTCTATCATTGCTTGAGGACAAGCAAAGGTTAAGTGTGGGGTAATTTGATAATGCATATCTTAGATAGGCATTATCGGCATTTTTAGTTTAATTATGTTGCATTTCTTTCATACTTTGTTGCTAAATTGCATCTTGTGATTATTTTAGAAGAGTTCGGATTCTGCGCAAATTTGTGTTTATCTTGCAGATTGAATCAGAGCACAATTGAGAGTTGCAATATCTTGAAGAGGAATACAAGAAATATTGGGACGAAGCAAGGAAGGAAGAAAAGCAAGGACAAGTGGAGATACCCGCGAAGATAAACAAGAAGAGCCGGCAACAAGCAATGCCGCGACCGCAGCATGCATGCCGCGGCCGCAGATGGATGGTGAAGGGTTATGAATTAAGGGCATCTACGACTTTGTACTAAATTTTATAAAAATCCTATCTTCATTCAACTAAACACATAGGGGATTCATAATCTCCACCTCGTCCACCTTAAAAATAATCTGCATCCCCTCAATTCCTAAAAACTATCTCCATCCCCTAAAAAAATCTCCTAACGTACACCGTTAGAGTTGAATACAAGGAGGGACAAACATAAGCCAAAGTAAAACAACAATCAAAGGATGCACACATGAAAGTCTTCTAGGGTGCAATTGCCTTAAAGTGTCGATCACAAACCATGACAGCACTTACAATGAAACTTGCACAATATCAACAATCGAAACTTGTAAAAGCAACCTTGTAAAAACTCACTAACACTGGTCAGCAATGTTTTGTAAAAAACAAACATTCATATGAGAAAAAAATACAACTCTTTACAAGTTAAATTGACGGTCTCTCTTTGGCTTTGTAATTAAAGATCACCATGCCAACGGCTCATCGTTAAAACCGGGCAAAATCAGATCGAATCGAACCTAAAATCGAATTTTTAGAAATTGCAAATCGAAAATCGAACCCAATACCTTACTTTCGGTTCTGTTTAGGTTTCAAACCTACTTGACATTTTTTTTATCAGTTAATAATTCGGGTGGAATAATCCTACCCGATAGCATCCTTACGGATGATCGGGTCTTGAAGACCTATATTAGTGTAAATGTTGAAGCCCCTAGCAGAGCGGCAAATATGTGCAACCTTATCAATCACTCTATTGCCATTTCGGGGCACGTGAGAGAATGAGACTTCTTTCACACTCAACAGCAATGTTTTGATATCAGACATCACCAGTTCAATTTCTCATGGACATGTAAAATTTGTTTTTAAATGATTTATAATTATAAGGGAGTCTCCTTCCATTTGTAACTTGTTTATAACCAGCGCAAGAGTTTGAATTATTCCATGTCTTAATGACAAAGCCTCAGCTTTCAGTGGGGTCTAATTGCCAATTATGTCATAGGCAATGTGGATCGTTCTACCCTCCTAATCATGAATGATGTAGCCACTTGCGATGTCATTGTTATCAAGTGTAGATCCGTCGAAATTTAATTTAAATATATCAACGGGTGGTTTTCTCAACGTAGCAGTTTTTAGTTGCAGCCTTTAATGTGTGTTATTGGTAGCATTATTCTTTCGAGTACATTGAATATCATCCTCATTTTCATGCATGGAGGTTTTCTTAAACCTAATTGACAATTGATTATAAAAAATAAAATGTTCAATTTAAAAAAAAAATATCATGTAGAAAATTTCTTAAACTAGTGTTGTGTAGTATTTTTTATAAAAATTGAGATTTAGAAATTGTTATTTGTGGAAAAACATTCTCTTAATTAGGTTCTTTAATGATAAAGTTAGAAATACTGACATTCTATTTGTGGTGGCTAGGGTTAGCGGCCTATGCAGATTACAAGGATTCTAATTATAAAAGTCTACAGATAGGGGTGTTATTGGAGACGAACGAGCCGAGCTTGGCATGTTCAAGCTTGTTCGTTTGTTAAACGAGCTCGAGCCGAGCCGAGCCTAATTTTTAAACTGTCTTTTTGTTTTGTTCAAGCTCGTCTTGTATAGGAAATGAACGAGCTCGAGCTGAGCTTTTTTCGAGCTTTAAATAGTTCTACCTGGTTATAAAATGTTAACTTAAAGGAAATTTTAGAAATTCCATAGAATTCGAGCTATTTGAGTTTTATTCGAACGAGTCGGGCTTTTAACCGAGCTTTAAATTTTGTTCAAGCTTATCTTGTTTAAATAAGTGAGCAAGCGAGCTCGAGTCGAGCTTTTTCGAGCCGATCCTGAGCCGAGGTCGAGCTGTTTAGTTCATATAACAGCCTCATCTACCGATGTACTTAAACAAGATATATGAAGGACCATTAACTCATTTGAAGCCCAACTCTTAGCCCAGCTTTAAATCTCAACCACTCCTCATTATCAATGGAGCGTTTGTTTGTTCAATTGTGGTCTCTCTCCTCAGTTGAGCAAATCTAGAATTGTTCCCTTACTTGGGGTTGCACTGAAAATTGGAAAGGTTTCCAACTATAACCAGTGTTCTAAATATCGGATATATCGGCCGATATATCGGGATATCGGGATACGATATCGGGATATCGGTTGGATAATATCGGTGAAACGCTATTTATTGGGTCAACGACCGATATATCGGTCAACATAGGATTGATCCATTTATCATTTATGTTGTACGACGTCGTTTTGCTTTATTTTTTTAACTTTATTTTTTTTGCGGAAAAAATTGAAAAAATGGTTTAGACCTAGATCTGACTTCTTCTCCGGTCGGCGGCTGCCCCTGGCATGCTCACTGGCTTCTTCTCCGATCAGCGACCACCTTGCTTCTTCTCCGGTGTGGCCTTGCTTCTTCACCGGCGCAGCGACCTCAGTTTCTAGTCAGGTTAGATCTTCTCCGATCACCCTTCCTTCTTCTCTGAACTCCCCTGATCTTCTCCGACCGCCTCTGCAGTTCGACTCCGGCATATACAAAGTATGTCGATGTTCTTCTCCGGAATATTTTTTATATTGAATACATTTTGAAATTTGGGAATGATTAATTGAATTTGGGACTACTGGTTTGGGAGCAAATGTTGAATTTGGAACCGATATGGATAATTGGGGAAAGGAGGATTAGTTGAATACATTTTTCTTTTTTTTTTTTAATTTTATTTGGTAATTTAACAATTTAAATATTAATTTTTCAGGTGTATTTTTAAATTTTAAAGTATAAATATAATATTTATATGTAAAAATTAGCGAATCCGATATATTCCAATCGATAAGACCCGGGAAAAAGAAAAATACTAAATGGAAAAACCCACAAGAGGGAAACTTCAAAATTAACTTCGACGGCTCTAAGCTCGTAACTGGTCAAGCAACTACAGGTGATAGCTCTCCTACTTTCCCATAATGAAATACATTGGCTATGATACTAATCTTTACAGGTTTGATAAAAGACAAAAATATAAGGTATTATAGCTTATAAAATTGGATATATGTTTTTTGCATATTACTTATTTTCGGACTAATAATTAATGGTTGAGCTAAATTGTTTTAATTCTATCTTATATTAACAATATCCTTTATAGAATTTTCGGTTAAAACTTATTTGGGTAAAGATATTGTGTTGGTCTAGAATTATATATTACAGGAAGTATTTGAATTGGAGATAAACAAAGATCTCGGCTGAAGACAGAATATCTCTCAACAAGATCTCGGCAACCATATCTCAGCAACCATAAGATCTCGACCAAAAGATCTTAGCAGCGGAAATTCAAAAGAAAAAGAGCCAAGAGCGGCCAGAAGATTTCGACAGCAACAACGTTGAATATCCCCAACGTTTTAAAGTTCAAATAGTTGTTGAAACTGATCGAGATTTTGGGGGATCAAATCAGCAAAATAGTAAGAGCTCTCGGCTATAAGAAGAGAAGTAGAGAACGATCAACAGACATCTTTTACCAAGCCTTCTCTGCGAATCAAGAGCTCTCAAATCTTCCAACGCCTTTGCTGGTTTACTTTGCTTTCTTTCTCTCCCTTTTGTATTCGTTTTATTACTTTCGAGAGTTAGGAAGTTTTGAGATTCATAGTATAAGTTAATCCCTGTTATACTAAGAGTATCATATACTCAAACGTATCACACTTCAGTGTGGCAAAGGGGACTTTTATTTCTATGTATCTTGGGTTGACTAGATAGAAGCGAGGTAGGCTTCGGATTATAGAAGAGAGGAAGTTCTTCTAGGTTGTATCTAGGACTCATAAGGAAAGAGGAATAAAAGTTGTTGAATCCTACGAGTTGGATAACCCTAGGCGAGGACGTAGGCTGGTTAAGAGCCGAACCTCGTTAACAAGTCTTGTGTTATTTATTTCTTTGTTAAGTTTCTAACGTCTGATTAAATTGCAAATTTCACAAGGCAAGGAAAGTCATGTTCAAGACCTTGAGATTGAATTCAAGGTCTTGAGAATCGGTTTCCAGCTCTTGATAATGCTTGTACTAAAGGACTTTGCGAAAAGCGCTCATACTCTATTCAACCCCCCTTCTAGAGTATTTGTCTATTATTATTAATTACTTTAAGTTCTCGATTCTTCAATTGGTATCAGAGCTTAACTCACTTATTTGATTTAACAATATGTGAGATCGATCATGAGTACTGTAGGAGAAGGTGGATTCGCTCAAGGAAGGTCGTCTAATCGCCCTCCTCTCTTATGTGGTGACAACTTTGTGCACTGGCGGTCTTTGATGAAAATGTTCGTCATCGATCAAGACATGGAGCTCTGGGAACGCATAGTCAAAGGACCAACTATTCCAATGAAGCCCAGGGCTACAGCAGGAGAACAAGTGGAGAAAACATAAGCAGAATATACCTAGACGGATCTGGAGATCATGGCTAAAAACTATCGAGCCATGCATGTACTGTATTACGGTTTGAATACTGACGAGTTTAATCGTGTCTCATCTTGCAAGAGTGCAAAAGAAATCTTGGATAACCTTGTGGTAACCTACAAAGGCACTAGCCGGGTTAAGGAAACCAAGATCAACATCTTCTTACGGCAATACGAGCTATTCAAAATGCTGTCCACGGAAACAGTAAAGGAGATGTTTACCAGATTCCCTCAAATCGTCAACAACTTGGACTCTCTCGGCAAAACCTTCATCAATGAAGAAAAGGTGAGGAAAATGTTGAGGAGTTTACCGAAGGCCAAATGGGGACCAAAAGTAACTACAATTGAGGAAGCTCAAAATCTGTCTACCTTGCCATTGGACGATCTCCTCGATAAATTGATTACCCACGAGATGGTTCTTGGCGAAGAAGATGGAGAAGTAGCCTCTACTGTAAAGAACTTGGCCCTAAAAGCAAAGAAGGAAGAAGCTATCTCGGATGATGACGAGAGTGACGATGAAAAAGATCCATTTGTACTCATCACAAGAGGATTAGCAAGGATACTCAAGATGAAGAAGCAATTTGCAAACCGAGAGTACAATGGCTCATCAAAACTAAAAGGTAAGCCATATAATTCCAATAAGAAAACTAAATCAATGGCTTGTTTTCAGTGTGGCGATACAGAACATCTAGCCAAGGATTGTCCATAAAGGAAAAGGAACAAATATCGAAAGGACAACCGAAAGAAGAAGGATATGATGGCGGCATGGAGCGATTGTGACTCTTCAAGTGAATCTGAATCCGAGATTGAACAGGCAAATCTATGTCTAATGGCCGATCATGAGGAAACTCCAAAGAAGCATCTTGGAAATATAGTAAGGAGTTTGATTTCAAGTCCTACTGCTGTTCTGTCTGAATTCCTTCAAAACATGATTTTAAATGAAGAGCATTTTATAAATGAAACTAACATCTTGAAAGAAAAGCTTTTGGAGCAGGAAAAGAACATTGGTGAGATGTCGCTGGAAATGAAAAATCTCAAAGGTCATCAGTCAGCCCTTGACAGTAAAGTCAAGGTCTTGGAGACAGAAAACTCTGTCTTGAAGCAAGATCTCTCCTCTCTAACTATTTCCACAAAGGAGCTGGAGAAAGAGAAGATCTCGCTGGCTGATAAGTGTAGAGACCAGCAGACCTCTCTCATGCGCTTTACTCACTCCAAGGTCAATCTCGATAGAATGTTAGGTGAGCACCAATCATCCCTCAACAAAAGTGGTATTGGATACAACAAGAATTTTCCAAAGAAAGCCCCTACCACTTTTGTAAAAGCTAAAGGGAATTGGCGCACACCCACTTGTCATATTTGTTGTAAGAAGGGTCATGTTAAAACTACTTGTCCATATCATAGAAATGATCCTTATATCATTCATAATACTTTTCCGTTTTATTTAAGAGAACAGGTAAAGCAAATCTGGGTTCCTAAAGGGACAAGACCACCAAACATGGTCCATCCCGAATACGAATCTAAATTTGGAATTTTGTCTAGCCGGAAAGGTTGAATTTTGTTGTTTTGCAGGATATCACCAAGACTAAGGAGTATAAATGGATACTTGATAGTGGTTGTTCACGGCACATGAGTGGAAAAAGTTCATTGTTCTCGGATCTAAAGAAGCAATCCAGTGGCACAATTACTCTTGGTGATACGGGAAAATACAACATAATTGGGATAGGTAAGATTGGTAAGGATTCTTCTAACTATATTGATGATGTATACCTTATAGAAGGATTAAAGTACAATTTACTAAGTATTTCTCAATTATGTGATAAAGGAAATATTGTTATTTTTTATTCTGAAAAATGTTTAGTAAAAAATAAAAAATCAGGGGATTTAGTCCTAATGGCTCCACAGAATAACAACGTATATTCTGTTAGCACTAACCAAGTTGCAGAAACAAGTTTAAAGTGTCTCAAGGCCTTGACAGAAGATCCAAGGCTTTGGCATAGAAGACTTGGACACGTAAGCATGCACAGGATGAACAAACTAAAATCAAGGGACTTGGTTCGTGGTCTTCCCAATCTCAACTTTAAGGTAGATGAGTTATGCAATGCATGCTCACGAGGTAAGCAAACTCGAGGGTCTTTTAAGCCCAAAAAGGTAGTAAGTACATCTCTCCCTATTGAGTTATTACATATGGATTTATGTGGACCTATGCGCGTCAAATCTCCCAAAGGTAAACAATATATCCTTGTGTTAATGATTTCTCACGATTTACTTGGGTGTCTTTTCTTCGGGAAAAATCAGAGGCTTTATTTGAGTTTTCAAAACTTTGTAAGGAGTTACAAACTTTAAAAAAACATGCCTATTGTTGCTATCCGTAGTGATCACAGGGCGTGAGTTTGATCAACTTAAATTTGATTTGTTTTGTTGAAATATGGCATTTCACATAATTTTTCGGCACCTAGAACTCCTCAACAAAACGGGGTTGTGGAACGAAAGAACCGCACATTGGAGGACATGTCTAGAACTATGCTTTTAGAAAATGGTTTAGCAAAATCACTTTGGGCCGAAGCGGTGAATACGGCAAATTATATTTTAAACCGATGCTTAATTCGTCCTATTTTAAAGAAAAATCCTTATGAACTTTTTCATGGAAGAAAGCCTACAATTTCTTATTTCAAACCATTTGGATGTAAATGTTTTGTTCACAACAATGGCAAAGACAATTTGGGAAAATTTGATACTCGTAGTGATGAAGGTATCTTTCTTGGTTATTCCTTAAATAGCAAAGCATATAGAGTCTATAACAAATGCACAAGTATGGTAGAAGAAAGCATTCATGTAGTTTTTTATGAAAGCAATAATGGTGCGTTAAGTGATATCTTTTCAAATCTAAATTTGAATCAGCATGAGGAACAAGGATCCAACATTGAAGAAGAAAAGGAGAAATCACAACGTCGGAACATGCAGGAACCTATACTAGACACATCCGAGCAAGCCCAAGACCTTGACATACAGGTTCAGGATCTTGAACAACGGTTTCAAGACCTTGACTTGGGAAATGCCGAACCAGAAAGACATGTTGAACCAGAGACTCAAAACCTTGGAGAAGCTTCAACATCACAAGAGCCTAAGAGAAGAAATTTCAAACACGCTACATCTCATCCAATCGAAAACATCATATCAGATCCGAAATCCAGTATCCAAACTCGTTCGAAGTTAAGAAATTTGTGTGCTTTTTATACGTTTGTGTCTCTTGTAGAATCAAAATCACCCGCCGAAGCACTTCAAGATCCCGGTTGGATTATAGCAATGCAAAGCGAGCTCAATGAGTTTGAAAGAAATAAGATTTGGACGCTCACTTCAAGGCCAAAGCATCAATTTGTCATCGGTACTAGATGGGTCTTTCGAAACAAGTTAGATGAAGATGGAAAAATCACTCGTAACAAGGATAGACTCGTGGCTCATGGGTATAATCAAGAAGAAGGTATTGACTACGAGGAGACATTTGCTCCCGTAGCAAGGTTATAGGCTATTCGTATCTGACTCGCATTTGCATCATACATGGGTATTAAACTTTTTCAAATGGATGTAAAATGTGCCTTTTTAAATGGTATTTTAGAAGAGGAAGTATATGTTGAACCTCCTGGTTTTGAAAATGAAGAATTTTCAAATCATGTTTTTAAATTAGATAAAGCACTTTATGGTCTCAAACAAGCCCCTAGGGCATGGTATGAGAGATTGTCAAAATATCTTCTTGAAAATGGTTTTAAACGCGGTTTGATCGATAAAACTCTTTTTATCAAAACACGATGTAAAGATTTATTAGTTGTGCAAATATATGTTGATGATATTTGTTGTGAGCCTAATTCGCCATGTTTTATAGTTACTTTTATATCGTTTTCTGCATGCATTTCATACATTTGGGCTGGAATAGTACAGAATCTATGTAGTTTATGCTTATTTGCCAAATTATAGAATCTACACCAGTTTCTGTTTAATTTTGCAGAAATCGAGGCAATTTACAACAGTTCAGAGAAAGGAGGAAAAGCTCGAAGTCAACTACAGAAGTCCGAGGTCAAGGAGCAGCGGAACCAGGACAAATCGAGCTGGAAGCAAGGACATCTACTCGACAACAGATAGGTCGATATCGAGTTACCTTACTCGATATCGAGTCAAGCAGTCAATTTCTACCCGAAAAATGCCAGATCGAGCAAGCTGAGAAGAGTTGGTCGATATCGACTTCATTTAGTCGATATCGAGTAACCTATATCGAGTCAACGCCCCGGAATTGAGTCAAGAAGCTGAGCAAGGAAAGCTGCAAGTCGATATCGAGTTAATCTACTCGATATCGAGTAAAAACCAAGTCGACATGCATCCTGTTGGCCGATATTGAGTAGCTGAGCTAAAACTGACGAAATGTTGGTCGATGTCGAGTTGCCTTACTCGATATCGACTTGACCAACAATGGCCGATTTCGAGCTTGCCCGAGTTCTAATCAAAGTTCTATCCAAAGTCCAATGGAGATATCCACAAGATCAAATTCTATCAAGATCTATCAAGATGGAAGAGATATTTATCTATTTTAGATGTAATTTCCTTAGAGATTTATTTCCTTTATTTCCAAGTTTTATCTTATGTTATTAGATAGATTTAGATATAGTTGTTCTATCCTAGAATAGCTACATGGAACACTATAAATAAAGCCCTAGGGGGCTGATTTTCATTCATTCAAGCAAAGCCATCTTCGGGCGCAAGGAGAGAGGAGAGAGAGAGAGAGAGAGAGAGGAAGAAGGAGACGAACGGTTGTAAGTTTTAGTTTATTTTATAACAAAAACCCAGTATATCCCGCGAAAAGGCAGGGTCTGAGGGGTTAGGATGTACGCACTCTTTCCCCGAACTAGTCGAGAGAGTGTTTCCGATAGACCCAAAACAATAGGGTATAAACCAAACATGGAAACATGCCAATAAAAGAGTGAGGTAAAAGGGAGCAAAGAGCAAGGCAGAAAATAAGCAAAAACAGCAGGACCCAACACCCATCCTCAAACTTCTGAAGCTTCTAAACATCAGAAGCTCGAATTCACCTCCTCTAACGGTCTCTATCCCCTATCATATCTTCCGAAAGGTTCAACAAGTGTAGATCATGACGAATAACCTCCATCCAGCTCTTCTTCGGTCTACCTCTCCCCCTACAAATAGCACCAAGCTCTAAGATCTCACACCTACGAACAGGCTCATATATGGGTCTTCTGCAGACGTGCCCAAACCACCGCAATCTAGACTTACGAAGTTTGTCAACAATACTCGGCACTCCAACCCTGCTCCTAATGACTTCATTTCCAATTCTATCCAATCTCGTGTGCCCACTCATCCAACGCAACATTCTCATCTCAGCGATTGCCAACTTCTGTTCTTGAGCTTTAGTAATAGGCCAGCACTCCGAGCCATACAATAAGGTCGGTCTTACAACTACCTTGTAGAATTTCCCCTTCAATTTTGCCGGTACTTTCCTGTCGCAAAGAACCCTTGGCGCTTTTCTCCATCTCAACCAATCCGCCTGGATTTGATGCTCGATATCCCTATCGACACCCCCGTCGCTCTAAACGTACGAGCCAATGTACTTAAAGAACTCTTTCCTTGGGACAAGATCTCCTCCCAATAAAACTGAAGCATCTGGTTCCCCGGCCTCACCAAAACGAAACTGAACATACTCTGTCTTGCTCCTACTAATCCTGAAACCCTTAGACTCCAGCACCTCTCTCCAGATTTCAAGCCTGCGAGCCAAACCCGATCTTGAGTTATCCAAGATCTCCTCCCAATAAAACTGAAGCAAACAACATGCACCAAGGGACCTCTTCCTGGAGAGGCGCAGAAAGAGTGTCCATAACTAGCGTGAATAAAAGCGGACTGAGCGCTGAACCTTGGTGAAGCCCCACATGCACCTCAAAGAACTCTGAATCCCCACACTGCGTTCTGACACTAGTCAGCGAACCCTCATACATATCCCTGATAACTCTGATATACGACCCCGGAACTCCCTTCTCTAACAAGCATTTCGAAAGAAGCTCCCTCCACACACTGTCATAGGCCTTTTCTATATCAATAAAGGCCATATGCAGATTCTTCTTCCTATCTCTGTGCAACTCGATCAGTCGCCTGAGCAAGTGAATAGCTTCCACAGCGGATCTGCCAGGCCTGAAGCCAAACCGGTTCTCCGAAAGGTTAACCAATCTATGAAGTCTCACCCCTATAACTCTTTCCCATAACTTCATCGTGTGACCCAACAGTTTGATTCCTCTGTAGTTACTGCAGCATTGGACATCGCCTTTGTTCTTGTAGACCGGGACCAATTTACTGAGTCTCCATTCCGAAGGCATCTTAGTCGTCCCTAGGATAGCATTGAAGAGCGAAGTAAGCCAAACCAAACCTTTGGGCCCCAACCATTTCCAAACATCCCCTGGTATATCATCTGGGCCCGAAGCTCTATTGTTCTTCGTCCTACAGATAGCTTCTTTAACCTCCTCTATAGAAATACGCCGGTGGAACCCGTAGTCGATACGAACCGAAAGACTGGAACTCAAATCCGACGAGAAGACCTCTTCATTGAGCAATCCTGAGAAATACCTCTGCCATCTCCCCTTGATCTGCTGATCATCTGCCAATACCTGACCGCTCTGATCTTTAACACATCTGACACTGTCAATGTCCCTGCTCATCCTCTCTCTCTGTCGAGCTAAACGGTAGAGCACCCTATCTCCTCCCTTCTCGTCAAGGGGTTTGTACAAACTCTCAAAAGATTTGTCTTTAGCCTTGGCAACTGCTCTCTTAGCCTCCCCTTTGGCTACATTATACCTGGACCGGAGCTCCAAACCATTTTCTTCAATTCCTCTGTGTAACCAACTCTTGAACGCTAACTGTTTCGCCTTAACCTTTGCCTTCACCTCCTCACTCCACCAAGCTATGCCTCGACTGGGCCCCCGACTCCCGGAAGACACCCCCAACACCTCTCGACCCACTCTGCGAATACAACCCGCCAAACAGCTCTACATCGCATCTGCATTGCCCAACCTATCTCCAATCCCAGCCTGCTCAGCCGCTTGCCAAACTCTATCTTTCAGTAGACGCCCATTCGATTCATTCAGTCGCCACCATCTGATTTTTGGAGGGAAGTTGTGGTTCCTCTTCCGAATGCGACCAAGGATTACAAAGTCCATCACTAGAAGGTGGTGAGGTGTAGAAATACCACCGTAGGGAATCACCTTGTAGTGCTTACAACGTCGCTTGTCTTCTTTTTTGACCAAAAGGTAGTTAATCTACGAACTTTTAACCGAGCTGGAGAAAGTGATCAAGTGTTCATCTCTTTTACGAAACCACGAGTTGCAGATGACACTCCCGAATGCAATAGAGAACTCCAACAAAGCAACCCCACTATCATTTCTATCTCCGAATCCAAAACCTCCATGAGCCTCTTCAAACCCTCCGTTATCCTTACCAATGTGTGCATTGAAGTCGCCACCAATCACATACTGTTCTGACGTCGGAATAGTCTCAACCAGAGCATCCAAAGCCTCCCAGAATAAACTCTTCTCCTCCACACTCCGATCTACTTGGGGGGTGTAGGCACTAATCACATGCAAGAACGAGTCCTCCCACACAAACTTAATAGCCATCAAACGATCATTCACACGCTCCACCCGCACATCCCGATCCTTCCAAAGCTCCCCGACCAAGATGCCAACCTCATTCCTCTTTCTGTCAAGACCCGAGTACCACAACTTCCACCCATCAACCAGCCGAGCTTTACTTCCCACCCACTTAGTTTCCTGCAAACAAGCAATGTCAACCTTTCTGCTCTTCAGAATCTTGACAAGTTCAATTGACTTCCCCGTAAGCGATCCAATATTCCAAGAACCAAACCGAACGAAAGACATCCCTTGAGCCGGGTGAGTACTAGAGCCACTGGACGAGACATACGCGGCCAAGAAGTAACCGAAAAAACCCAAAACAAAACCACGAGAGCGACACCCCAACAAATAGAATAAAGTATACTAATAACGAAAGAGATAAGTAGGGAGAAACCACAATCCAAGAACAAGGAACTAACAATTAAATACGCTAGAATGCACTCAAATTACAACACATAAGCAAGAAGGCAACACACAATCAATCTAGCAAACGCAAGAACTCATGAAAAAGGATCAAATTATAACCAGAATGGAGAATCAAGAAATGAGATAGAACTAAATCTAGCAATAGCTAAAATAAGTAAGAATAAAGGAGGAGTAAAGGTTAGGAATACCGCGCCCCTGTACGGGGCCAAGGAGAACCCGCTCGACACCGACAAGCACCGAGACGGTCAATCGGAAAAGCCCGAGCACTTAGTCTCCCAAAGGAATGAGAATAACCGACCAAAACCCCTCTAAACCAACGTGAGTTGAGGGGGTCCCCAAATTCGATTTCAATTTCTTACAAAAGTGGAAAGGAGGCCGACGGGGGGGGGGGGGAGGCGTTGAAGGCCAGAGAGAACGAGGGGGGGGGGGACGGGTGGGGGTTGGGGGGGTGGCGCACTGAGGAGAGGCGGGGCGGGGCGGGGCGGCAGACGGTCTGGGCGGAGAAGGGGCCAAAGGGGAAAAGGGAGGGGGGGAGAGGGGAAGTGGAGGAGGGCCCAGGGGAGGTCGCAGGGGACGGTGCGAGGAGGAGGGCAGGGGTGGTCGTCGGGGACGGTGCGAGGAGGAGGGCCGGGTTCCGGCGGACTATCTCCGGGACTGTAGTGGGAGGGCAAGAGAGGAATCAGGGGAGCCCCAGACGGTTGCGAAGGAGGTGGGCGAAGCGGAGGGGTGGAGGGCAGGGGAAGCAAAGCTGGGCGACGGGGCGTCGGCTAGGAGGGATGGGGAAGCGCGGCGGCGATGGGCTATCACTGGGGGGGAGACTGACGGCGCTCATCCACAGTCGATTGCAGGCGAACGTTGGGAGAGAGAGAGCGCAGAACGAGGAGAGAGAGAATGATGGTTTTATTTTAGTTTATTTTATGTTAAATTTAATTTTTTTCATCATGTTTGCTTTCTAATTTTCCTTCTTCTAGGGTTGGGGTGATCCCAACATAGATATGTGTGTTTGATTTATAAATCCATGAATTTATATGTCTTTATCATCATCTACCTATGTGCTTAATCCTTTGCGATAGTCGAGGACAATTCCTTATTTGCAATTATGAAGCGAAAGTGAATTAATTATGAATTTGGATAGTAATTAGGCTTTGCTTGCGAAAGTTGGTTGATCCTAATTAAGAAACGGGCAGTAACGCTTAGGGTTTATGCGAAAGCCTCTATATTCCTTTTTGTTAATAACGAAAGTTATTTGATATAAAGTGTGCATCTTTATATGATTTATGATCTACACGTATGTTTATTGTTGCGGTGATCCCTAACCTTGGAAGTTTGCATCTTTATTTGTTTTATTTTATTATTTTTATTCGGCACATATTCTACTCGATATCAAACCACCATTCTCTCTCCATCCCTCGACAACGACCAACTCTTAGCCGACGTCGACACCAACCTCCTCACCTTTTCCCGCTATCCCTGAACCCCAAAACACACTAAACCTAGAACCGCTGACTTCTCTCCTGAGGACGAACCTGACTCCACTATCTTATAGTGGGGTCTTGACTACAAATTTATTTGGGTGATTTCCCTCTCGTCAATATTTTATTCGGTGCTACTAATGATTCTCTTTGCAATAAATTTTCTAATATTATGTGTAGAGAATTTGAGATGAGCCTTATGGGAGAATTAACATTCTTTCTCGGACTACAAGTTCATCAATCAAAGAAAGGAATCTTCTTGAATCAAGGTAAGTATACGAGGGATCTTCTCAAAAAATACAAGATTGATCAATCAAAGGTTGCTAAGACTCCCATGAGCTTGACATTGTCCTTGGATCAAGACAAAAACGGTAAGAGTGTGAATCAAAAGGAATATCGAGGTATGATTGGTTCACTATCTCATGGCAAGTAGACCCGATATCATGTTTAGTGTATGTATGTGTGAAAGATTTCAGGCTGACCCAAAGGAATTGCATCTCATCGCGGTCAAAAGGATCTTTCGCTATTTAAATGGAGCTCAAGACCTTGGTCTGTGGTATCCAAAACGAGGAAATTGTAATCTAATTGGTTATTCAGATGCAGATTTTGCAGGTTATAAGGTTGATAGAAAAAGTACTTCAGGATGTTGTCAACTATTGGGATCTTCCCTAATTAGTTGGCACTCAAAGAAATAAAATTATGTTGCTCTCTCAACTATTGAGGCCGAATACATAGCTGCTGGAGCATGTTGTTCACAACTTTTATGGATAGCCCAACAGTTACGAGATCTTGGTTTCGACTTGAAAGGTATCCCAATTAAATGTGATAATACGAGTGCTATATCTATCACTAAAAATCATGTGCAACATTCTTGAACAAAACACATTGATACGAGACATCATTTTATTCGGGATCATGTCGAAAAATGTGACGTATCTATATCCTTTATCTCCACTGATTTACAACTTGCTAATATATTTACTAAACCATTACCTGAGGATAGATTTAATTTTATCAGATTAGAGCTTGGTATGTTATATAAGGATGACTTCGTTTAGGGGGAGCATAAACGAATTAACTCTCAAGGTCTCGGACATAAATTTCAAGACCTTGACTGTTCATATCGTATAAAGAAAATATTGGATCATATTTTCTTGCTTTTATTTTATTAATATTGGCCAGAAAATTTTGTTTTTCGGTTTTAAATTCATTTGTCAAAGATTTTCTTTAAATGTGATTTCCGAAAAATTTCAAAGTAAAGATTTGATATTTTTGTTAAGATTTGTTTTCACATAAATGCATTTAAATTTAATCTACTTATGGATAATCTTTAAGGTAAAAAAAAAAAATCCTAGATTTTTTACCCGGATTTCCCCCTTACCTTGGAAAGATTTTTTTTAACCCGGATTTGTGACGCTTCTCCTCCCTCACTATTAACTTACCCGTCACCTCATCTCTCTCTCTCCTCTTCACTATTCTTCCCTTTCTCCTTCCCAAGAACCCTTTCCATGGCTCCCAAGACTTCCATCGGAAATCCAGGCTCCTCCAACAAGGGCAAGCGGCCTGTTGTTCAGAATGCAAAGGAGTTCGACGACGACATTCAATTAGCATCCATTCTTGCTCATGTGACGAGGCCCATACCCGGACTGAAACGCGGGCACCAATGCCACTCTCCCCGCATCATGGTTTCGGAACTTCGAAACCGGTGGTAAGTGGCTCGATAATTTTAGTTCTCGCAAGCTTTGCCTTTGTGATTCCGTTGATCCCACTTTTCTAGAGTCTATCGACCTCCCCTGCATCACCAATCGCAATTCCTCCGGTTTTTGGCCGCTTCTAAACCTAGGTGATGTCTATTACCCCCGTCTCACCCGTTTGTTCTTTATCAATCTCACCTATTCAAGGGACCGGGGTAAACAAAAAATCAAAACCAATGTCTGCAATACCCACATCGAGTTAACCCCGAGTGTTATCGCTACAATTTTCAGGCTTCCAACAGAGGTATCCACTGATGGCCACCCCCCAAAGGCCGATTGCATCTCCTTGGCCAAAGGTTGGTATTTCCTTTCAGCGTCATCTATTCCCAAAGCTTGTCAATTAAACCATAATTTTCTACACCTTGAATCCAAAATAGTCTTTACAGTCATCACCCACTGCATCTTTCCCCGCTCTAACTCCATGGGATTGGTCACCGACCATCTCCTTTACTTGGTTTACTTGGTGCTTGTCGGGTATCAGCTTGATGTCCCTAACCTAATCCTTAAACACATGATCAATTCAATGTCTTCCCCTCGTGATATTCCACTGTCTTATGGAAATCTCCTTCCCCACATCTTCAAACATTTCCGCCTTGATACCTCCCTTGAGGAAAAGGCCTCTCACTCAGGCAAAGTGGACGCTAAATGCTTCCAGGGAATCAGAATTATTAAGGTCGCTGACACCTGGAAACTAAAGTCCGACTTGAGCCCTGAAGTGTTTGCTGCTACTGGTCTTCCATTGCAACTGAGATCTGCACAGTCATCGTCGACAATCGAAGCCCGCATTGAGGAGTTTGAACTCGGCCTTAATGCTCTCAGGAGGGATGTCATCGACTTCCAGGACGAAGTCCCAGACAAGCTGGACGCCATACACGAGCTGGTCGCCATGATCAATGCCAAGATCAATAATATGTTCCACCTCAATGCCTTGACCTTCACTTGCGCTGGTAACATTCTCCCTCTTGCCGATAATGCTGCTAATCGGTGCAAATCCAAGGCTGCAAATGTGCTCTTCAATTGCAAGCAATTTGTCCGAGGCCGGTAGATCCTCCGCCCAGTTGTCCCTGAACTTGCTATCATCACTATTGAAGCATACGACGTCATCAAGCGCTATCGCCGTGAGCAAGCCCAGAAACGCTAGGTTGATGAGATGAAGAAGGATCAGAAGCTCAATCAAGCACAAGGACGGTACAAAAGGAAGGCTGAGGAAGCTATGGAGGCCAAGAAGCATGAGAAGAATGGAGGCGACACTGGTTATGGTAAGTGGCGAGCCAAATAGTTTCACTAACAAGGGCTATGATTTCTGTTGGTTTTCTGAACTTGAATTTCTGGATGTCTGTTCATTTTGTTAGCTTTTGACCTTGAAAACTTGGTCTTTGACCTGTTTGTGATCCTCCTTTGTCGAAAGACAAAAAGGGGGAGATCATCGTCTCTTCTATCTCTTTTGTTTTTTCTGGATTTTTTGCTGCTACTATGTGTTTTAGGTTTTCAAAAACTATGGGATCCAACATAGTTAGAACTTGCTAATTGTCATTTGCTCAGTAGATCATATTGTGTCCGACTATGCTTTGCTTGTTATGTTATGGCTAATCTGCAGGAACTTAAAATCCAATTTGTTTGTCTTTCATCAAGGGGGAGATTGATAGCTCCCTTACTTTCCCTAGATGAAATACATTGGCTATGATACTAATCTTTACAGGTTTGATAAAAGACAAAAATATAAGGTATTATAGCTTATACAATTGGATATATGTTTTTTGCAGATTACTTATTTTCAGACTAATGATTAATGGTTCAGCTAAATTGTTTTAATTCTATCTTATATTAACAATATCCTTTATAGAATTTTCGGTTAAAACTTATTTGGGTAAAGATATTGTGTTAGTCTAGAATTATATATTATAGGAAGTATTTGAATTGGAGATAAACTAAGATCTCGGCTGAAGACAGAATATCTTTCAACAAGATCTCGGCAACCATATCTCAACAACCATAAGATCTCGACCAGAAGATCTTAGCAGCGGAAATTCAAAAGAAAAAGAGCCAGGAGCGGCCAGAAGATTTCGGCAGCAGCAACGTTGAATATCCCCAGCGTTTCAAAGTTCAAATATTTGTTGAAACTGATCAAGATTTTGGGGGATTGATGTGAGCCTAATTTGCCATATTTTATAGTTATTTTTATATCGATTTCTGCATGCATTTCATACATTTGGGCTAGAATAGTACATAATCGATGTAGTTTATGCTTATTTGTCAAATTATGGAATCTACACCAGTTTCTGTTTAATTTCACAGAAATCGAAGCAATTTACAGCAGTTCTAAGAAAGGAAGGAAAGCTCGAAGTCAACTACAGAAGTCTGAGGTCAAGAAGCAGCGGAACCAGGACAAATCAAGCTTGAAGCAAGAAAATCAACTCGATAAAATCTGGTCGATATCGAGCAACCTTAGTCGATATCGAGTCATCTAGTCGATTTCCACCAAAGTTTACAAAAATCGAGCTGAGCTGAGAAAGTTGGTCAGTATCGACTTCCTTTACTCGATATCGAATTGGCCATTTCGAGTCAATACCTAGAAGTCGACTCAAGAAGCTAGGAGCTGGAAGACAGAAGTCGATGTCGAGTAAGTTAACTCGATATCGAGGAAAAATCAAAGTCGACATGCATCCTGTAGCCAAGATCAACGAAGAAGTTGAAGACGGACCAAACCTTGGTCGATATCGAGGAAACTACTCGATATCGAGTGACACCCAGAAGCCGAAGTCGAGAATTCCGTATTCTTGTTAAGATTTTATCCCGAATCCGATGGAGATATTTTCGAGACCAAATTCCATCAAGATCTATCAAGTGCTATCAAGAGGAGAAGATATTTACCTACATTAGATATAATTTCCTAGTTGATTTAATTATTTATAAATACGGCATTAGGGGGTTGGATTTTATTCATTCAATTATCCAAGCTACAAGCCAATAGAGAGAAAAGTCGAGTACGAGAGTAGAGAGCTTAGGCCGAGAGCAAGTTGGAGTTGTCGAGAGACGTTTTGGCTTCGATCGGTTGTAAGTTTTATTTAGTTCATTTAATGCAATTTATTTTCTTGAAATCTTTGATGAGTTTATTCATGATGAAGAGCGAGTAGTCCACCCACTTCTAGGGTCGGAGTGAGCCCGACGGTAGCCATGTGAGGTGATGCGGTAAAGGTTTGAGCTTTTTATGCAATTCATCTTCTATCCCTGAAAGCATGATTCTTTTGCGAAAGTTGAAGGTGATACTTGTTTATGTTATTGAAGCGAAAGTGATCTTAATACAACTTGGATTAATTATGTGAAAAGGGTTAGTAACAATTAGGGTTTATGCGAAAGCCTCTATATTTCTATTTGTTAATAACGAAAGTTATTTGTTCAAAAGCATGATCTTTTATGCATTTATGTGTTATTTTGCATGGTTATCGTTGTGGTGTTGAAACCCTGATCTTGGAAGTCTTTAGTTTATTGATTTATTTCATCGAAAGTCGTGTTCTGTGTTACGAAAAGTTGCAATTTAAGTTTCTGAGTTACTCGATCTCGGGGAAATTTGGTCAACGTCGAGGACTTTTGTCGATGTCGAGTTGAATTGGTGGAAATCGAGTTGCTTTGTGTGGTTTTGATTTCTGTTAGTCGATTTCGTGCACTGTTGGTCGATTTGCTAAGTCGATATCGAGTAATAGTGGTCGATATCGACCAGTTTTTGTGCTTTGCTTTCTTTTCCGCTTTTCTCCGTTATTTCTGTCTGTCTGTGAGATTCCTCCGCTAACTGAGGTCCGCTGACGTGCTTCCTCGAGGATCGATCCTGACTTCCCGCTGCTACATCAGGAGGAGGTCTTGTAATCATTTGCAAGGGACGGAATCTGATTTGCTTTACTTTATTTATATTTTGAATTGGAAGTCTCGATTTCCTCCTACAACAAATTGGCGTCGTTGCCGGGGAAATAATCATTCGACCCTTAGGTAGTTAGAACTCACCTTTTCCTTTAAGTTTTGATTTTGCAGGTGTATGCGCCATTCTGGTCAACCACCTGAGTTTGACGCCTTAGACGATCCGGAACGTCTCTTACACATCCATTCTAGACTAAAAAGGATCATGGCGATTGCCGAAACACAAGCTGAGATGATTGAGAGGCTTCAAAGGGAACTAGCTGCCAAGGATACTGCTCTCACCGCTGAGAGGGCACGCACTACACAGGAAGCTGAGCGAAGGAGGCAGGTGGAAGCTGAGCTTGCCCAATACCCTACCACTGCAGAGGATTACATGCACCTGACTCTCGTCGTGCCTGAATTGGCCATTCTAATCCCTGAAAATAATTTTGAAATTCGCACTCTGAAGGTTCGATAAAGCAAAACAAGTTAATATAGAAATACTCTAGAAGGGGGGTTGAATAGAGTATGCCGGTTTTCGCAGATAATCTCAAGACTTTTGAAGCTTTTGGAAAACCCTTTGAGATTAATCGTAATACTTCCTTCTTGCAAATCTAAATCACAATATAGTTAAACAATTCGAACCAAGTGCGAAAATATGACAAAGCAATAAGAAAAGGACGCAATGACTTGTTTACGAGGTTCGGCACGAACTTGGCCTACGTCCCCGCCTAGGGTTCTTGGGGCTCATACCAAGCTCTTGGGGCTTGTTTCAAACCATAAAGCGATTTGTCTAGTTTATAAACATGATTAGGAAATTCCGAGCTTTCAAAACCTGGGGGTTGAGCCACATAAACTTCTTCCTCTAAGAAACCATTAAGAAAAGCACACTTGACATCCATTTGATATAACTTTATGCTCATAAAAGATGCAAATGCTAATAAAATGCGAATGGCTTCAAGCCTGGCTACGGGAGCAAAAGTCTCCTCGTAGTCAATACCTTCCTCTTGATTGTAGCCTTGAGCAAAAAGCCTTGCTTTGTTCCTCGCGATCTTACGATTCTCATCTAGCTTGTTTCAAAATACCCAACGTGTGCCAATGACTGATTGATGCTTTGGCCTAGGCTTCAAGGTCTAGACTTTGTTCCTTTCAAATTCGTTAAGCTTACTTTGCATAGAAATGATCCAGTCTGGCTCTTGAAGGGCCTCATCTACCTTCTTTGGTTCTATAAAAGAAACAAGCGCGTGAAAAGCACAAAGATCTTTAAGTTTAGAACGAGTTTGAACACTAGATGTAGGGTCAGAAATGATATCCTTTAATGAGTGTGATGAGGAGTATTTGAATTTTCTTTTGCTAGTCTCAGCTCCTTGATTCGTCACACCAGTACGATTGATTTGTGGTACATCTGACTCCATGGATATGTTAGGTTCAGTTACAGCAGTTTCTGACGTTTCAACACTGTTGGATTGGATACCAAGGGCTTTGGACGAATCTTCAACACCTTGGGCCAATTTTTCAGTGTTGAGAATTTGTTCCTGCATGTTCCTTTTCTCTGTGTTCTTGATAGCAGCATCATCACCATCCTCGTTCTCTGTATGGATGTTAAGATCTAAATCTGCAACACTTTCCCTCAAAGAACCGTAATTGCATTCATCAAATATAATATGTATACTTTCCTCAACTAACTTGGTCCTTTTGTTGAAGATTCTATAAGCTTTGCTACTTGTGGAGTAGCCAAGAAATATACCTTCATCACTACGCGCATCAAATTTCCCATGGTTATCTTTTCCATTGTTATGAACAAAACAAGTACAGTCAAAGGGTTTAAAGTAAGATATAAGTGGTTTGCGGCCTTTGAAAAGTTCATAAGGAGTTTTCTTTAAGATGGAACGAATAAGACAACGATTCAAAATGTAGTTAGTTGTGTTAGCAGCTTCAGCCCAATAGGTTTTAGGTAATGCATTTTCTAAAAGCATAGTCCTGGCCATGTCCTCTAGGGTGTAGTTCTTTCGTTCCACAACCCAATTTTGTTGAGGTGTCCTAGGAGCAGAAAAATTATGGGAGATGCCATATTTAGCACAAAACAAATCAAACTGAAGTTGATCAAACTCCCTACCATGATCACTTCGAATTGACACTATGGGCTCGTTTCTTAAAGTTTGCAACTCCTTAAAAAGTTTTGAAAACTCAAATAAGGCCTCTGATTTTTCTCTTAAAAATGCAACCCAAGTATATCTAAAAAATCATCAATAACAATAAGTATGTACTTTTTACCATTGGGAGATTTGACTCGCATAGGACCACATAAATCCATATGTAAAAGTTCAATGGGTCTAGAAGAACTTACAACCTTTTTGGGTTTGAAAGAGCTACGTGTTTGTTTACCTCATGTGCATGCCTTGCACATCTCAATACCTTTGAAGTCCATCTCAGGTAGCCCTCTTACAAGCACTTTGGACACAAGCTTCTGTAGTGTATGTGGACTCACATGACCGAGTCTCCTGTGCCAGAGCTTTGGATCGTCCGTCAAAGCCTTTAGACAGGTTAAGCTTCCTTGTGCCACTTGCTCAGCATTTATAGCATATATATTATTGTAACGATATGCAGTTAGAACAACTTCACCTGTATCTTCTCTGCACACTATACATCTTTTCTTGTTAAATCTGACATCATTGCCACTATCACATAATTGAGAAACGCTAAGCAAATTATACTTCAAACCATTCACAAGATAAACATTTTTAATACTATGGTTGTAATCACTCCCAACACTACCAATACCAACGATGTCACAATTTCCTTTGTCACCAAGAGTGATTGTTCTAGTGGATTGCTTCTTTAGATCATGAAAGAGAGAACTCCTTCCACTCATATGCCTCGAGCATCCACTATCAATAATCCATTTTTGCTCATTCACCTTAGTGATCAGCTGCAAAACAAACATCAACCTTTGTGGCTAGACCAATAAGCAAATTTAGATCCATTATTAGGATAAACCATATTTGGTAAAATAGTGCCTTTGTGGACCCAAACTTGCGTTATCCGTTCTTTTCTCAAATGAACAGGAAATGTATTGCGAATAATATGTGGATCCTTTCTTCTATAGGGGCAGGTCTCTTTTACATGTCCTTTTCTCGCACAGTGGTGACATATAAGAGAGGTTCTGCTTCTTTTTGCCTTTACAAAAGTGGTAATGTGTTGCTTCGTTAAAAACCTTGGATTGTAACCAATACCACTTTTGTTTAGAGAACTTTGTTACTCACCCAACATCATATCAAGAGTGCCTTTGGATTTGGTAAAACTTATGCGGGCTGTCTGTTGGTCTTGAATCTTATTATTCAGGGAGATCTTCTTGTTCTCTAAGTCACGATGATCACTTCTTAGAGAGGAGAGATCTTGCTTGAGTTCTGATTTCTCTGAGTCAAGAGTCTTGACTTTAATGTCAAGACCTAAATAAGAAGCTTCAAGACTTTTGACCCTCATAGACAGATCCTCAATAGTTCTTTCCTAGTCCACAGTTTTCTTAATAAGAGTGTTAGTCTGGGTAATAAGTTTCTCTTCATTGGCAATTATATTAGAAAGGAATTCCGATAATACCTCTTTTGGACTTGCCATAAGTTCTCTTACAGTTACCTCAAGCTTCTCATCGTGGGATTCATCTCCTGAGGCCATAAGACAGACATTGGCCTTCTCATCATCGGAGTCTGAGTCAGAATGACTCCAAGTTTCCATCATGGCTTTCTTTTTCCATCTATCACCCTTCTTGGACTGGCTCTTCGTCTTTTGAGGGCAGTCTTTCACAAGATGATCTCGAAATTTAGAAGACTCTGATCCATCCCAGTTGTTGAATTGTTTCTTCATTTTGAGGATTCGAGAAAGGCCTCTTGTGATAAGAGCAAAAAGATCATCCTCATCACCATCCTCATCTTCAGAATCAGATACATCTTTAGGCTTATCCTTCTTAGACTTGAGCGGCATGTTTTTGGTGCTTGCTGGAAGTTCTCCATCATCTTCATTGAGAATCGTCTCATGTGTGATCAGCTTTCCAAGCAAGTCATCAAGGGGCAGGGTGGTGAGATCTTGGGCTTTCTCTATGGCTGTTACTTTAGGACCCCATTTTTCTTTTGGGAGGCACCTCAATATCTTCCTCACTTTCTCAACGTTCTTAAAGCTCATGTCGAGAGAGTCAAAGTTGTTGGTGATTTCCGTGAACCGTGTGAACATGGCCTTGATAGACTCATCTGGCTTCATTTTGAAAAGTTCATACTTTCGAAGGAAGATACTGATCTTGGTATCCTTCACTTGGCTAGTTCCTTCGTAGGTGACAACCCGTTTGTCCCAAATATCTTTAGCTAACCTACAAGATGAAATACGGTTAAACTCATCAGTGTTAAGACTCCAATAAAGTAAGTTAATAGCCTTGTCGTTTTTGGAGACGAGTTCAAGATCCGGTTGGATGTATCTAGCCTTAGTCTTCGCAATTTTGGTTCCATTTGGTCCGTCTTTCTCTGGAACCTTCAGACCATTCTCTATAATGTTCCAAAGTTCCAGATCTTGATCTATAATGAACATCTTCATCAATGATCTTCAGTGGATAAAGTTGTTTCCAACAAAGAGTGGTGGTCTACTGGTAGACCTTCCTTGTGCAAATCCTCCGCTTGCTTCACCAGACATGATCAAAAACTCACAATATTGTTAGATCGAAAGCAGTTAGTAAAGCTCTGATACCAATTGAAGGTTCGATAAAGTAAAACAAGTTAATATAGAAATACTCTAGAAGGGGGGTTGAATAGAGTATGCCGGTTTTTCGCAGATAATCTCAAGACTTTTGAAGCTTTTGCAAAACCCTTTGAGATTAATTGTAATACTTCCTTCTGGCAAACCTGAATTACAATATAGTTAAACAATTCGAACCAAGTGCGGAAATATGGTAAAACAATAAGTAAAGGATGCAATGAATTGTTTACGAGGTTCGGCACGAACTTGGCCTACGTCCCCGCCTAGGGTTCTTCCACAACCCTAGGATTCAATCGGGTTTTATTGATTCACAAGACTTAGGATCCTAATAGCTCACCGAGAAGCCTCTCTCCTATACAATTGCAATCTAGTCAACTCACGTTCCCTTGGAGTCCTAGACCAATCTAGAAGATCCCCACCTCTCTCAGCTATCTAGTACAATCCTCTTACACTTCGTGAATCAATCGCCTAGTGTCCACTTCCTGAGTTACAAAACTCTCAAGTATAACACTCTCTTGAAATATATCCTATAAGCTTACAATGTTACTCTCAAATGCCTTGAAAGACTTCCTGAAATGTTAGTATAAAATATCTAGATGTATATAATAGCATATAATAATATTCGGACATAATATAATAAAGTACAGGTTTTGTGTTTCATCAACACATCTGTAGCTTCAAGACCTTTGACACAAACTGTCTGTTAAAGCCTTTGAAACTAATTCCGATTTTCATAAAGGGAGTGGAGTTATCACACTCCTTTCCTGATTGAGATTAAAAATAATGCCTTTTATGGTACATTTAATGAATGTCCTCTTCAACACATTACCAACTTTTCTGATATGTGTCGTACTCTTGCTGAAGGTAACACTTTGGAATATGTCATGATGAAGGCTTTTCGTTGGTCTCTGGCCGGTCCAGCATTGAAGTGGCTTGAAGGTCTCCCTCCACGATCCCTCACAACGTGGGCTGCAGTAAGGCAGAAATTTCTCAACAAATTCTTTCCTCTTGCCAAGATAGCACTCTTCTACCAGAAGATTACAGCTTTCAAACAGAAGCCTGAGGAGCCGCTAGCAAAAGCATGGGAACGATATAAGGATCTACTGCGATCCTGCCATACACAGGGACAACCACCCTATGTCGTTCAGGAGATCTTCTTCAATTTTTTTGAGCTGACCGTTAAGGATAAGATCAACCAGTATACTCATTACGAGTATCTGACGATGCCGCCAGCTGACGCATGGGCTACCCTCGACAAGCTTACCAACTACGACAATAAGTATGGGACTCCAACAAACTATGATGAGAATTCCTATGCCATGCCAGCCCCATCCATGCCCCTCTATGAGCCTTCTAAGGAAATTGACCCAGATGTCAAGGAGCAGTACTATAGAGACCAGAATCCCAAGCTCCTCAAGCAAGTGAAGTATCTTTCTGTCAACCAGCCCTACATCGAATGCGGCTCACAGCGGCACACCACTACTGAGTGCCCACACACAGACCAAGTCGGGATGACAGAAAGTCACGAAGAGGTAGCCTACGCAGGGGGTCCCAATCGCTATATGGGAGACCAAAGGTTTCAATAACCACAATGGAACCAAGGTGCCCCTAGAAACCCCCTGCAATACAGAGCTCCTAGACATCCAGAAAGGGATCAGCGGAAGGATGATCTACAGATGATTCTTGATGAGATGCGCCGAAATCAGGCAGAAAGCAAGCAAGCCAGTAGCGCCATCAACAATCAGCTCCAACACATCAATACAAGATTTGGAGAATTGGACATCTGGAAGAGGAACATAGAGACCCAGATGGGTCAATTCGTGGCACAAATTCCACGACAGACTGGGCAACTCCCTTGGCAAACAGAACCAAATCCTAAGGGGAAGACCGGACACGTCGCAACCTTAAAGCTTAGGAGCGAGTACTAACTACGCGAGCAAGAGGTCTGAAAGCAGCAGGACTAAGTTGAGAAACAACTCGATATCGACCAACAGCAATTCGATATCGACCAGAATTTGGTCGATGTCGAGCAACATCAAGTCGACGTCGAGGAGAAGCTTGGCCAAGATTCGTCTGCACGGCACTCCAACTCGACATCGAGGAAACTGGTCGGTATCAGGGAAAATCTTGTCGATGTCGAGGAGAATCAAGTCGACATCAAGGAAGCTGCAACACATCCGACATCTGTTCTGGCTCCGAAACAGAAAAAGAAGTCGCCTTTCCCAAAATCTCCAAAGGATCCAGCAGAGAAGAAGTTTCAGCGATTCATCAAGATGCTTCAGAGACTCAATGTCACCATACCTTTCACATAAGCTCTTAATGAAATGCCATTATATGTCAATTTCCTCAAGGAGATCCTAAGAAAAAAGCGATCAATGGCTGAGATCGCGGAGGAGTGCAGCCACATGGACATACTTGAGAAAAAGCCAGATCCAGGTAAGTTTGCTATAACCATTGGATTTGGTCAATATAAATTTACTTTAAGTGATCTTGGAGCCAGTGTAAGTATAATGCCTCTATCAATTTGGTCCAAGATTAAGATAGGTGCCCTAGAGCATGTGGATGCTAAGCTTTATATGGCAAACAAAACGGTGGTCATCCCAACAGGCATGATGGACAATGTGCCAGTACAAGTAGGTAAGTTCTTCGTCCTTGCTGATTTCTTAGTTATTGATATGGCGGAGGACTCTGCTTGTCCAATTATTCTAGGAAGACCCTTCTTGGCGACGGTGGATGCCAACATAAGCGTAAGGAAGGGGGTGCTCACTTTCAACATCAGCGATTAGGTAATTGAGTATTCCTTTAATAAAACTGGAAGGCATACAGGTCCCATGGAAGAGGTAAAGTCTATATCAGCTGGTTACATTACTTGCGGGGAGCCTAAGGTAAGAAATATGACTCCTGAAGAGCTAGAAAAAAGGGATATGGATGCCCAGGTGGAAGAGATCATGACCATCCTGAACGAAGAAGCTGAGAATCCACTCGACATAGACCAAGGTACGTCGATTTGGACTAACTATTTTTCATATTCTTTGCCATGACTTAAGTATGGGGTCAATATCGACCCGGAGAAGTTGATTGAGTCAGAAAATAACTCGATATCAACTACCACAGGTCGATGTCGAACAGCCCATACCGAGACAGCCCCACCAGAAATCAAGCGGAGGAATATCGAGCAGCACCACTCGATATCGACCAATGTTGGTCAATATCGACCAAACCACGACAAGTCGATTCCTCCTGTCGAGCAGAGGCCAGTCGACATTAAGCTAGGTAACTCGATATCGAGTAACTTTACTCGATATTGACCA